>CM042144.1:34029667-34087167 GCA_023376005.1 Doryteuthis pealeii
TGCGTTCATATTTACATTTTTGTGCAGTTGGTTTTTAAGATAATTTTTCTCCCCCCCCCAACGTTCATATCTAATATGAATATATTTTTTAAACATATCGATTTGACTCCTAGATTGAATCCTAACAAGAACTCTACCCCCAGGTCTCCAGAACTGGCGCCTCACCATAAGATGCAATTTAGTTTCATATCCTGGACACCCCTTTTTATTGGTGGAGGGTATATTACCCCCTACAAGGGATACAGACAGCACATTCATAGGTACGCTGACAATGCGCTTTTAAAGTTCAATTTTCTCAAAAACGAAAAATTCACAAAATTGAACCCCGGCGACTTAAATAAATAAGTAAAACTATTTTCCATTAAATTATAGCTATTTACCATATTTTGTTTAGTTGAAACTCAAGGCCGGATATGTTCGATACCCAATGGGATTCGAACTCACTAGTAATGGTTTGCTAATCATTGCACCACACGAGTCGCCTTTTCCCGCGAAATCATAACACATGGGTACGCCATTTATCCGAACCTTTAAAAAAAACACACACACACTCTCCCCCCTCCCCTCTCTTTATATATATAGTAATAATGCACATTTATGTTTAAAAAACATATTTATTTCTTTTTTTTCTTTTTTTTTTTTGAGTCCTTAATATTTTCAGGCAAATGTTTTTTCAAAACATCCCGCGAAACACGAACGCCGCACGGATTTTAACGGAATTTGCCGAGCATAACTACATCTTTGCCAAAAAAAAAAAAAAAATTTCGCATTTACGATTAAACATTCAACGGATTAAACACAGTTGAATTTATCAAATACAGATGAAAATTATAAAAAAAAAAAATGTTTCGATCCTCTGAAGATAGGCATTTGCCTGAAAATATTAAGGACTCAAAAAAAAAAAAAAAAAAAAGAAATAAATATGTTTTTTAAACATAAATGTGCATTATTACGCCTTCAAAATATATTATTATATATATATATATATATATATATATATATATATATATATATATATATATCAGTGGTCTGAAGAAGCTTGTGAGCATAATCGCGAGTGGAAATGGTCCATAACCATGATACCCATGGTATTTAAGGCCTTTTATTCCAAATATATATATATATATATATGTATATATATAATATATATATATATATATATATATATGGGAGAAATATGAGGAGGTTAATTCGACAGTATGTGGAGAAAGTAGACAAACACGAGATGTTATGGAAACTGGATGTTTATTGTCAACGATGCAACGTTTCGGCCATTTAGACCATCATCAGGACCAAAGACCAGTTCTTGCTTCAATGAAAGACATTTTCAGAATGGTGAAAAACAGTAAGTTGTCAGTAGGGGCAGGGGTGGCTGGGGGGGGGGGTAGTGGATTTTCTGACGAGACTTAGTCACCAACCTTTCCTCGACCGAACTAAATAATATACAAACTGAAGCCCTCAGCTTCGATTTAAAATTTGCCACCGGCATAAGTAACCAAAACACCAACAAACTCATAGACAAAAACTATAGACACCAAGATTCTGACTTCACCAAGGATTTCACACAGGGCATAATCGCTGCCTCGCTCAACCACCAGACAGAGGAACATACCCTACCAAGAAGACACATCCAGGCCCTAAAAACCCTCGCCTTCGACGACATCGTCATCACACCCTCCGACAAGGGTGGTTGAGCTGTCATCATGGATACTACAGCTAACAACAAAAAATCATGGACCTACTACTCGACAACAACAATATGAAACAATCCCCACACCATCACAAAAACATTCATCTTTCAACAAACCTACAAAAACTAATTGCTAAGGAAGCAAAATATGGTCTTCCCTAATTAATTACCACCCCACCATCCTAAAATCTACGGCCTCCCCAAAACTCATAAACCCGACATACTCTTAGACCCATCTTTTCCGGAATAGGCTCTGTCACCCACATGATCGCTAAACACTTGGCAAAATGCTATCCCCTCTTCTAGGCACAATTAGTGACGCCCACAATAAAAACAGGTGAACTCCTTAGAAAAATCACCACACCCAATATGATGAACAAATCCTTAGCTAGCCTAGATATAAAATCACTTTACACAGCAATACCTGTAGACAAATGCTTAAACAGACTAGAAAAACATTCTCAACCACAATAAAACCCAACTAACATGTCCCTCACTATCCAGAAAATAATCAAAATAGTTAGACTATGCACATCCACTGCTATTTCCAATACAAAACACCTTTTACAAACAAAAAATTTGGTTTACCCATGGGGTCACCATTCAGCGGACTCCTTGCATGTTTATATCTAGAGTTTTTAGAAGCAGGACCTTTAAATACATAATCCCCAAACGCTCAATCTTCCGATATATTGACGACACATCTAATCATATACCCGAGCGAAATAAACATCACCAAAATCACAAATAGACTGAACAACATTGAACCTACCATACAATTCACACACGAACTACAATCTAACAACTCCCTACCTTTCCTAGACATCTTATTTATAAACAACAACGCATTAGAATTAAAGTCCACCACAAACCCACTGCTAAAAATGATCACATACATTACTATTCACACCACGACACCCACACCAAAAGAGGCATTATAATAGGTTTTCACCTTTAGAGCTCCGCATCTGCCCACCCAAACATTTAGATGATGAATTCACACACATAATGAACACCTTTCGAAACCTCCATTACCCCACATCCTTTTTACAACACGCTAAGGCCAAAATCCACATCAGAAACCAACTCCAGAACCCACCCAGGCCAACTCCCATACAGATACATAATTCTACCTAATACCACACCAACAGCCAAATCAGCAAAATCTCAATTATTGGCATAAAGACAGTCAGTCTAGCATCCAAAACTATACACAATATACTAAACAAAACTCCCGACAACATGTAAAATCAGAAGCTGGCATATACATGATTCCTTGTGCAGACTGCCACAAGAAATACATAGGTGAAACCTCCAGAAATTTAAAAAAACGCTATACGAGCACAAACGCAAATAAAATTCGGTGACAGCAACAACTGCCTATTCCAACAATATATAACACAACAAGGTTTATTCAGCAATCATCCATGATCGCATACATACACAACAAAAGATTATGACAAATATTCGAAGCAAGTGCCATTTGCAACATACCTAACATCAATTTAGATCTGGCTTCTTCAATATTTCCTCACACCTAGGTAAAACCATCATAAATAGCTACAGACCAAACAGACAACAAGACAACCTTAGCATAAAATAATAATCACAGATAGTATAATGGACTGACGGATAACAGCGCCAAATATAAACAGATAGACAGACAGAAATACACTCAAGATAGATACACAAAATAAACATTAACAAATCAATTGATGGATAAATACAATGATAGATATTACCAATTTAAGACAAACAGATAGATAGACAGAGAGACAGTAACAGACTAAAGATAACAGACAGACTGATTTAAGACAGACTGACATAAATAAACATATAATAGCATACTCAAGATAGATAGGCAGATAGATATGAAACACATAAATTAATGATATATGAATAGATAGAAAGATAGACACCACTAGATTTTAATTTATAATAAAAATGAAAAAATAAATAATAAATGAATAAATAAATAAATCAAAAATAGAATAAAATAAAATAAATAATAAAATAGATATGAACCATTGATTAATAATATATGAAGAGACAGAAAGACAGACACTATTAGATTCCATGAAAATAAAAATAAATGAATAAATAAATAAATAGATTAAAATAGAATAAATAAATAAATAATAATAAGAAATATATAATATATATATATATATATATATATTAAATATATATATATATATATATATATATTATAATATATATATAGAAGAGAGAGAGAGAGAGAGAGAGAGAGAGAGAAATTAAAATATAAATAAAATTAAAAAATTAAAAAAATAATAGAAAAATAAGAAATCTAGATATTATGATGTATAGATAGATCATAGATATACAAACAGACAGAGACATACAATAGATAGAAAGACAGACACTATTGGATTTTAATATTAAAAATAAAATAAAAATAATAAATAAAACAGAATAGAAAACAACACAAACGAATAGACAGATAGAAAGACAGATAGACAGTTACAGATCTATGATAGACAGATACAAGAAAGTTAGATATTAACAGGGCAAAAATAGATAATCGGATATATACAGACAGCGCATCAACAGATTTATGGAAAGATAGATATCAACCTATTTAGATAATATGCAGATAGACAGATGCTACCAGATCTAAGTTAGACAGATGTACAGATAGACGAATTCACCATATTGAAGACAGTTAGAGGCGAATAGACGGATAATAACTGCACAAATATGAGCAGATGTATAGTCAAACAGACAGAGATTTACAGAATAAAGACAAATACACAGACAAACATTAACAGATTAAAGATAGATAGATATACAGACAGATATACTGATATCAACGATTAAATACAGATATATGGACAGGTAGACATGACAAAAACAGGCCTGTACAGACAAACAACAGACTCCAACTTACAGACAAATTGAACATATTTCAAGCTAGACATACAGACAGACACACAGGAAGGACAGACATTATCAGAAAATAAAAGATAGATAGCCAGACAGACATGTCTAAAATCATGCACAGACAGATGTATCAACAGTCATGAACACATTCGAGCTAAATAGATAGACAGTCATGTCAACAACATTCAAGCTAGATAGATAGACAGACAGATAGAGAGACAGATGGATAGTCAAACATATAGATAAATAATAACAGATTAATTTACAACTTAATAATTAATAATATAAAAAACAGTAAAAAAGAATAATTAATAATACAATATAAATAAAAAAATAAAAAATATAAATAAAATAATAATAAATAATTAATAAATAATAATATAAATATATAATAAATAATAAATAAAATAAAATAAATAATAAATTAATAAATAAATTAAATAGAAAAACAAATAATTAATATAAATCAATAAATAAATAAATAAATTAATAATAAAATTAAATGAATATAATAATAATATATAATAATATATAAAGGAAAAAACAAAACAAAGAAAGATATAAACAGAGTATCAGATAACAGACAGACACAGATGATATCAACAGATTAAAGACAAATACAGATGTACATTTAAACATCATATTAGATAAAAATGATAAGACTTACAATATCACCGCTATGAATAATAATAACAATAATAATAGTAATATGATAATATAATAATATATAATATCATACACATACTCACTTACAAATTTAAAATAATCTCACCATCTCCCCTTCACAAAAAAAAAAAGAATTTTAAAGAAATAAAAAACATACTCAGGACACGATTCAATAAATTATTAACAGATACACAGAAAGACAGTAAAACCTAAAATAGACAAATAGATAGACAGAAAGATTTTAAAAAAAAAGTAAAATTCACAATATACAACTAATGACAAATCCAGCTCCCATACACATATACACATACTTTTTCACTTTTTTACCCATCACTCATCATCCAAACATTTTGACCAAACACCTGCATCTCCATATAAACACTCCCATTTAGAAGGAAGAACATCCACTACCCCCCCCCCAGCCACCCTGCCCCTACTGACAATCTACTGTTTTCACCATTCTGAAAATGTCTTTCCTGATGATGATCTAAATGGCCGAAACATTGCATCTATATTGCATATATATATATATATATATATATATATATATATATATATATATACATATTATTGCTGGGCATAAACATTAAATTTATATATTTTGCATTTCAAATTAAATTGCATCTCAGTTAGGGTAGCGTGGACATAAAGTCAACGGCGTTTGGTTACTGACAGTTTCTCGCGATTTTCAAACCAAGTTACACACACACACACACACACACACACACACACACATATTATATATATATATATTGACGCTTTCGATATTCAGATGAGCCAGAATTTAATACGCCTGACTTTATTTCATAGCTGACCTTAGGATCAAAAGCGTGAAACTCAGAGTTATGAGATTTAATCTTTTTTTATAGTAAAATTGGCGGAGTGGCCTATTGTCTGTATCAAATGGACAGCGAAGGAACCTATCCCCTTTTTGCTAGCGCTAGAGCAGGGAGATTGCCTTCGCTAAGGTGGAGCACCACACCTATCGCCAGCTCCCTACTTTACCGCTTATATTTGATTGCCTAATCTGTGAGCTAGTGTGTGTATTTGGTTTTGGTTTATTTGTTTAATAACATATCAACCCTTGAGTGTTACTTAATGCCAAAGCCATCCTTGCAGAAGAACAGAAGTAGTACAATGTAACCTATAGTTGGGATATGAGAGGGCTCATACCCTTTCCTAAGATCTGGAATTCGAACTCACTTATGACGATGTCACAGTCCTCTATGTTGACAACTACGCCACAAGGACTTCCCTTATGAATTTCTTTAATTAACCTAATTAATTATCAACGAGACGAAACTATTTTGATTTACATTTGACTTGAATCCACCTCGAAGAGAAAATAGACAAATAAAATGAATAAATAGATAAATTAATTAATTAATCTAAAAAAAATAATTTATAGAACACTTTTTGTACTACAGAGTTATACATGATATATATATATATATATATATATATATATATATATATATATATAATATAATATTATTCGTATATATTAATTAAACAGTGGAATTTTCACAGGTTCACTTATTTCTTTTTAATCTTGTAAATCAATCATTTCTGACACATGCTTTTCCATACTGCATTATTATTATTATTATTATTATTATTATTATTATTATTATTATTATTATTATTATTTACTCCTTTTGAGTTTTCCCATCAGTGTTAGCTGATGGTCTTTCAATGGAGTCTGAGTGACAGCAAGTCTCCTCAGGTTTCCAGGACTCTTCTGAGTATTCTGACAGATTGCAGCAGTGCAGTGTTCTGGATGGTATCAATTCTTCCTCTGATTTCCAGACTTTCCAAACCCTTTTCCAATCCTTTTGGGACCGTTCCAAGTGCACCAACTACAATTATTATTATTATTATTAGTAGTAGTAGTAGTAGTAGTTTTCACATCAATGTTAGTTGATGGTATTTCCCTGGAGTCTAAGTGATAACAAGTCACCTCAGATCTCCAGAACTCTTCTGAGAATTCTGTCAGATTGCAGTAGTGCATTATTCTGGATGGTTTCATTTCTTCCTCTGATTTCCAGATTTTCCAGTCTTTTTTCCAAACTTTTTGGGACCGTTCCAAGTGCACCAATTACAATTGGTATCACTTTGACTTTCATATTCCATATCTTTTTCAGTTCTCCGGCAATGACAGCAAGTCTCCTCAAATCTCCAGGACTCTTCTGAGATAACATAAATCTATTTTGTGACTTTATTAATACATCCGAGCAAATAACCAATCATTATCATTATATTAAGTCAATACATCCTTGACGTAAATGTCAATGAAAGTGTCCAGCACAGTTTTCCCTTCATTTTTAATTTTATTCAAATTTGCTCTGAAATTGTGGCGCTCCCAGATATTGGCGATCCTAGAAGTAGTCTTTAAATTTCTTTGTCTTCCATATTTCAGTATTTCTGATTTTCATTATTTTTATTGGGTTGGTGCATAATCATAGCGACAAATCAGTAAAAATTCGGACACGTTCGGCTTTGTTGTTATCGGAGAGTTAGTGGGTGATCCACGCAGACAATTTCCATACTTTTCCGAGCTTTTTGAGACGACCAACGATGGTCGAATGGTTCTCATTGAATTCTCCAGCCACCATTCTCGTTGTCAAGTTTTCTTCCTCTTCCACGGCTGCCAAAAGTGCCTGGTCATTGAAATTTGATAGTCAACCTCATCATTCTTCATCTGCGAGGTTTGTATCATCCAATTTGAACTTCTTTCAACCATCTTTCAACTTGGATTTTGGTGATTGTTCCTTCACCAAAAAGTTCATTAAGATCACGAAATGACTGTGCTTCATTCCAACCTTTCTTCAAGTGGCAGAGCATAATATGATGAATGTGGATATGATTTTCGATACGCATTCTGAAAAGAGATGATTATTTTCATGAAACAATTTAAACAAAACCGGTAATTGTTATTGTTCTTGTTGAATAAAATTTGGTGAAAAAAAAAAAGAAATCCGCTTTAATTATGCACCAACGCGATAGAACATATTCCATGAAGTATCCGAATTTAATGTTTAACATTTTGATATTGTTGGCATCCTTTCGTCTGCTAGAGACGATGGCGTGATGTCCATTTTTATTTATCTATTTAACTGCATATGCTGAACAGGCCAATTTTGAAGAGCAATCTCTGGTGCAGTGACTGCAAACAAACAGTGATGCATGCTGGAGTTGTTGTTGTCTCTCCTTCCTTCTGGTTCTCTTTTCTGTGGTGGCTTCTTTCCTCTCTTTTTCACTTCTTTTCGTGTCTTGTTTGACAAGGGGGCGCCAGGCCACCCCACTTCTGCACCAACCTTCTACGTATTGGTGTTGATGTGGCAATTCTTCATATCCTTCTTGCAGACGTCTTTAAAGCGTAGGCGTGGTCTCCCTACCGGTCGGGAATCTTCTACTAATTCGCCATACAGTAGGTCTTTGGGGATGCGGCCTTTGTCCATTTCACTAACATGGCTAAGCCAGTGCAGGCACCTCTCGCAGATAATGGCGAACATGCTGTTCATATTTGCTCGGTCCAGCACGTCTGTGTTGGGTACTTTTTCTTGTCAGCGAATGCGTAGTAACATTTTGATATATGATCGTTGAATTAAATATTCGATCTCGATACTTTTCTTAACCATGACATTTTGGTATTTACGCTTCGATTGGCTAATGAATCGGTAATGTGTCGGCTTTTTCGATAGACGAAGCAGAAGATGGGCTCAAGGTGTGAGGAAGACGTATCATCTTCCTTTTAAATAGCAACCTACTGTTTTGACTCTCAGGGATTTTTGGGTGACACGTGTAGCCCAGTACATTTGTCAAAACAATGAATATGGCACGTGCCTTCCAGCTCTCAACTCCTGACCCCTTCCAACCCCCCCAAACTCCCATGAAACCCCTACTTCCTTATTTGACATTTTCGTAAAGAAAATACAGGAGTGAGAAAGGGAAAAATCGTGTTTGTTTCGAGTACCACCCCACGTCATACCCCACCTTACCCCCACCCCCACGTCATACCTCATCTCACCTCACCCCCTACCTCATTACCACCAACGAATTATCTGCCCACGGACGTCCGTATATTAATTGTTGTGGTTCTCAAATCGACCAGCTGGTTGGGCTTTCCAGTTAATTATTATATGCCCCCTTCCAACCCCCAAAACTCCCATGAAACCCCTAATTCGACTCTTCCTTGTAAAGCTTCAGAACCATTCCAGTAGACCTTTTGGCTAGAAATCCCTAGTCTTTTTGGATGATACACAAAAAATTTTACAACTAAACAAATGTACAAAAAGCTAGGAGTACTCATTTACATATTCTGATTGATCGTTTTGTGGTTCATGCCCCCCTTAAAGATACACTCGCAAAATTATTGAATTGGATTCAGTTTGTTCATATCAAATCTATCTATATATCTATCTATCTATCTATTTCAGTCTGTTCATATCAATTTCTATCAATCTCAGTATGTACATATAAAATCTATCTAAGTTTATTAATATCAAATCTATTCATCTCAGTTTCTTAATATCAATTCTCTCTCTCTCTCTCTCTCTCTCTCTCTCTCTCTCTCTCTCTCTCTCTCTCTCTCTCTCTCTCTCTCTCCGTTCCTCTCGGCCTCTGTCTGTCTCTGTCTCTTTATATATATATATATATATATATATATATATATATATATACCTGTCTATTCGATACTTTCTTTCTCTCTCCATCTCCCTTTCTCTGTCTGTCTGTCTGTCTATCTCTGTCTGTCTGTCTGTCTCTCTCTCTCTCTCTCTCTCTCTCTCTATATATATATATATATATATATATATATATATATAATGATTTTTTTTCACTGAGTTATAAAGGTTGAATGATTGTTCAATAGGTAACTTTGTTTTGTGTGAATCGGCTACAATAATTGGGCCTGCAAATCTTTTCATTTCCAAAGTTTTTGTATCCACTGCGAATTCTTTGCTAACAAAGTTAAATTGTACATTTATTAGCAAGAGGATTTATCTTGATTATAATTCTACTAATCCATTCGTTCGCACGTTAATCTTACCCACATGCTCTCCCTTCAACCAAGTGGGATATTCGTTCGCTTTCCCTTCAACCAAATGAAACATTCGTTTACATCTCTTCCTCACAGCCTCGTGGCATATTCTTGCATCCTTCCCCTCATTAAATAGAGATATTCCTCTAAATACAGGGTGATTGTAAAATTCCCTATAAAACTCCCTATTTTAAAAATCTTATAGTTTATTTCTGAACCATTATTTTTTTAAAGAAGAAAATGAGAAGAACACACATAACATGGAATTTTATTTCAAATTCTATATGGGCACCAGTGTTCGCCTCCTGCTTCTCAAGCCGCTCGTGAATCGCAGCAACTGATTTTCTCTCGTGGAATGGCAGAAATAACTTCTCGTATTCATCCTTCAATTTCTTCAAGTCGTTAGTTTCGAGTAGACTTACTCATTTAACCAACCCCAAAGAAAAAAGTCGCAGGGTGTTAGATCTGAGTTTCTGGCCGACCACTGGTGCGGATCACGTCTACCCATCCATCTACCAGAAAAAAATTTCCCATTAAACTAACTCTAAACCCTATCCCTAACCCTAAACCCGTTTTCTTTAATCCTAGTAGATCAATAAATAAATAGATAATTTATCAGTCAATATTGGTTCTCCTTTGTTTATATTAGACTTATAGGAAATAACCAATTATTGTATATTGATTTGCTGAAAATCTGATCAATTCTTGATGTACTCTGAAGTTCTCATCAGATCGAACAACGTGTTTAATAAATGAGGCAAGCAAATATAAGCACCCTCCGGGTGTAAGTATTTAAGTTGATGTTATAAAATATTATATTATATTAGAAACACGAGTGAAACTATATAAGAATGCAGATAAAATGTCTTGAAACAGAGAAGGGAGTGTAATCGAAAAATAGAACAATTTTGAAATTAGCTCTTCTATCATTTTCCATTACTTCTGCTTTTCCTTGCTAATTTTTCCTAATTCAACCAGTTAGTTAAATTAAGAAGTAATGAATTAAATCTCAGTTATTTCTTGTTGTTAATGGATTTCTTTGAAGATTTATCCCAGAGAATTTTTGCTCATATTCCTTAAGATAAAACCAAACAATTAGAAATCGATAATACGAAGCACATATTTATTAAAATCAAATTTTCAATATCAATATGCATATTAGCCTTCCTTGAAGATCCTTTATGGTGAAACTTGAGTAGGTTATTTCTATATACACCTTAATACTATATATATATATATATATATATATATATATATAGAGAGAGAGAGAGAGAGAGAGAGAGAGGGAGAGAATTATATATTTATATAAAGCCAAGATACTTGCATCGGAAATAAACAAAATGTATAAATTTGCATAACACACACACACACACACACACACACAGAGAGAGAGAGAGAGAGAGAGAGAGAGAGAGAGAGAGAGAGAGAGAGAGAGAGAGAGAGAGAGACTTGTCTATAATTTTTAATCAAACATGCCTACAAGAGAATTAGCTGCCTGTGGCGAGAAAGAATCATGAAGATCTGTGCAGCCGGCATGACTTGATGATGATTATATATATATATATATATATATATATATATATATATATATATATATATGGGTGCATCCTTGCGCGCCTACGCGTGTTATGTACATACATAAGTACATTTGGTTTTTATTTACCTCCTTTTTATTGTTTTTTTTCTTCTTTACGCACAACCTCTATCTCCCCGTTCTATATACCTCCATTCCCCATTAACGAGAAAGGAAATAGTTAGACTGGGTTTTATAACCCAATCTACCAACAATAAATTCCCTAAGCATCGGTCAAAAGTGCCATCCAGTACCAGAAACAATTTTTACGCGGCTTCCGATGGGCACGTGACCAACATTCAAATTCCGTTTCATCTCTTGCCGCGCTGAATGTTGGGTATTCTTAACGCTGTGGAGAATCTTCTCACAACATCTCCGATCCTACCGCCCCACTCACACCCATTCATCCCTCCACTTTGGCTTCATTCCAAACGGGGGCTGGGGAGTCCCGGCAGTCTGAAGAATCAATGACAGAATTGGTTTTAAGGGCCTCGGAGATATATAACATCATCAAGAGCATTATTCCCACAGATAGATAGATAGATAGATAGATAGATAGATAGATAGATAGAACCATTTATATATCTCCGCAGACAGATAGATTGATAGATAGATAGTTAGATAAAACCATTTATATATTATAGATAGATAGATTGACAGATGTAGTCATCTCGATATTATAGATAGAGATATTATACGCCACCCAAAATAATCCTCACTTTCAATGAACATGAACACTTGAAGAAATTTATGTTGGCACTGATGTATCTACCAGGGGGATAATAGATAGATAGATAGATAGATAGATAGATAGATGAATAGAAACACACTGAGATAGATAGATAGATAGATAGAAATAGTCTGAAATAGATAGATAGATGAATAGAAACACACTGAAATAGATAGATAGATAAATAGAAACACACTGAAATAGATAGATAGATAAATAGAAACACACTGAAATAGATAGATAGGTAGATAGATAGGTAGGTAGGTAGATAGATAGGAAGACTGTGATACATAGATAGATAGACAGATAAATAGATAGAAACATGCTGAAATAGATAGATAGATGAATAGAAATACTGAAATAGATAGATAGATTGATAGATAGATAGATAGATATTATCCCCCACCTCCAACCCATAAAAGTAATCCTTACTTTCAACAAATATGAGCAACAAAGAAAATTTATGTTGACATTTATCACTTATCGTTTTAGGGTACTATATCCTTTGTTTGTTCTGGACTGTTCGCTTAAGGAACTGGTTTCCTTCTGTCTTCTCACATGGTGGCCATTTCGCTATAACGATAAATGGGCTTTGAAAATGTTTCCATAACAAATTTTATCCTTTGTATATGCCGGTGTTTCATTCTTATTCTAACCAGATTTTCGAATATAACACGACAATCGCCTCTTTTATTCGGCTAAGCCAAGTCAGTAGAGCACCTGCTTAGGAATCACAAGGTTCTAGGTTCGATACTGGTCCCCACTGACTCAGCGAATGAATAGCATAGCTTGGGTAATCTGATCTGTGCGGTAAAGTGAGGATCTAACGATAGGAGTGGCGCTACAACTCAGCAACAACAATCTCTCTGCTCTAGCGCTAGCGAAAAGGGGAGAGACTCCATCGCTTTCCGGCTGTTACCGACAAAAGGCCACTCCGCCAACTTTTTTATTAGGCAATCTTTCAACGTTATAGGCAAATGTTTGCAATAAGGTAGAAGATACTGAACTTATCACCAATCACCTAATCGTTATAATCTACCATTAACAATATACTGCTTCACGCTCAACATTGATATATTCACATTTTTTTAATTTCCTAACGGTTAAAAGCACAATTGTGGCCCTTTTCGTTTTCAAAGATTAAAGGCAAGGGGAGGGGGGTCTTACCTCTCCTGGATTGAAGGAGGCCACGTTCTCAAAAAGGCTGAGAAACATTGGTCTAAAAAAATTTCGGCATTGGGTTACCGTTACCAGACTTTTAACGTGAACTATATTCAAATCACGTGGTAGTGTAAAGATCGTCGTCATAGGATATGGGAACGACGAGACGGGTTCAAATCCTAGGCTGTTTGCATTTCACATAGTGCTAATACTTTTGGGAAAGGTATGAATTCAACTATTCTCCCTCCAGCTAAGGATAAATAGTAGGACGGGTCGGGCTCTTTAACCATGGTTAGGCAACCATTCTAGGAGAAGTAAAACTCTGAATTCAAACCTGTAAAACTTCGCTTTAGAAATCGACCTTAGGGTCGGGTTAGCTCAGTCGGTAGAGCGTTCGGCTAGAAACCACAAGGTTCCTAGTTCGATACCCGCCCTCGCCAACTCAGCGTATGAATAGCACAGGGATCTTTACGGTAAAGTATGGAGCTGATGGTAGGTGTGGCGCTCCACCTCAGACGCTAAAATAATCTCCTAGCGCTAGGGAAAAGGGGATAGACTCCCTCACTGCATATAAAGTTTTGCGAGAAATGTATCTATAAATAAAATATAGACACTTATATCTATGTCACATTAAATTCTTACTTACGAGATTTTGTCCGTATCTGCTATAGGAAGCAGATACGGGAAAACGAAAACATTTTTAAAATTTTAAAATAATAGAGCTATTAAGTTTATGAAATAATAAAAAGTATTTTTTTACTCATTTATTCAATTAAAATACACTTTGTAGAATTGTGTAAAAATATTTATATTTTGATCTTTTTTCTTCGCATGTTTGTTTATGTTTAAGTGTTTGTTTTTCAAAAGCCATGATAAACAGTAATTGATTAAAAAAAAATGTTATTGTCATGTGAGTTTGTTATTTAATTTATTCTTCAATTCTTTCAGTTTAGATTTATTAAAAGTTTTATTTTATTTAAGGAAGGAAAATAAGTTATTTGCGGAGATATTTCTTTCGGATTTGACTTCTAAAATGTAATATGGACGTAGACGGAAAAGTTTTGTTTATTTGGCGGACCTGAACTTTTGGACCCTCCACCTCTAAAATTTTTGTTTTTAATTTTTGTTATTTTTCTTGAATGGATTATTATCGATTACACACCATTCTATCAGATTGTAAAAAAAAAATTCTAAAAAGTTATTTATTTATTGAGTTTTTAGGGGTGCTCATTTCCCCGTATAAGTTTATAGTAAATCGAGCCCCCATATCAGAACTGCTATATCTTAACAGTTGGGCTGAATTTGCACTAAGGTGTCAAAATTAAAGTGACACAGAAAAAAACAAAACCCACAAATTTTGTAATAAAACTGTTAATTTTAACTAGGGAGGTAGGGTTAGGGTTTGGGGTTAGGGTTAGGGGTTGGTGTTGAGGTTTAATGTTAGTTTAATGGGAAAATAAATAAATAATTTGGGTTCTGTTTTTTCTGAGCCACCCTAACTTTGACACCTTTGCGCAAGTTCAGTTCAGGCGGTTCCGATATGGGGGATCCATATACGGGAAATGAGCACCCCTGAAAACTCAAAAAATAAAAAACTTTTAAGAATTAAAAAAAAAAATCTGATAGATTGGTGTGTAATCGATAATAATCCATTGAAGGAAAAAAAACAACATTTTTTTTAGCGGTTCCGATATGGAGGATCGATTTACGATACGGGGAACAGAGACCCCCCGAAAACTCGAAAAATAAATAACTTTTTTTTTTACAATCTGATAGATTGGTGTACTATCGATAATAATCCATTGAAAGAAGGGGAAAAATTAAAAACAAAAAATTTTAGATGCGAGGGGGGGTCCAAACGCTCAGGTCCTCGCAAACCTTTATTAATGTAACTGTAACACCTTTTTTTTAACTTTGAAAAAACGTAAACTTATTTTTTGTTTACATCTTTTACGATGGAAAAGATAAATTTTGTTTAAAAACTGTATTTTTATTATTCAGTGTAGTGTATTATCTATTTAATAAATAAAACACTGAATGATAATTTAAAAAAACACCCTTCCTTTTATTTTATTAAATTTTATTATGATAAAAAGGAAGAGTGTTTTTTTTTTTATTATCATTCAGTGTTTTATTTATCAAAATAAAAGGAAACATTTTTTATCATCTTCACTCTACAGATTTATCTATTAAAATAAAAGGAAGAATTTAAAAAAAATATTTTGGGTATTGTTGTTTTTTATTACTTTAATTGATTTATTAATTTTACTACCCCTCTAAAATTGAATTTTAACTCCCACTCCCCTCAGGCTATATTTTTCAAAAGTTTATTTTTACATTGCCCGAAGGTTTTGTTCTACTTTTTTGATAAACTGAATTTAATTTTATTATTAAATATTATTTCAGGAAAAATTTTGGTGTAGAAAAGTTAACTTTCCTAATTTCTATTTCAAATTGTTTATTTTTTACTCCTTTAATGAATTTGATGATTTTAATTGCTAAAATCATTAAATGTTGAACATCCTTTTAAAGTTTTTGGCATATTTTGGCATTGTTGTTTTTTATTACTTTAATTGATTTATTAATTTTACAGTGACATAGTTTTAGTTACAGACAAATTGATACTGAATCTATTATCAAAAGATTTTATTTATTGAAGAACATTTTTAAAGAATTTATATTTTTACAGAATTGTACCAAATAAAATTTAGTTGAAAATAAATCTATAAATTAGATATTTTTATTTCCTCCGATTAAAAAAAAAATTAATATTAAATATTATTTAGTATTGAAAAATTGATTTAAGTATCATTACTCTATTCTATTTTATATAATATTTATTTACACTAAAACTAAATGTTTGTTAAATGTAAAATAAATATGGTCAATGCTTTTTTTTTCAAATTTTTTTAGAAATAATCAAAACAATAAAAAATCATTTTGTGTAGTTAATTGTTTTATTCATTGATAAACTAAATTTAATTTTATTATTAAATATTATTTCAGGAAAAATTTTGGTGTAGAAAAGTTAACTTTCCTAATTTCTATTTCAAATTGTTTATTTTTTACTCCTTGAATGAATTTGATGATTTTAATTGCTAAAATCATTAAATGTTGAACGTCCTTTTAAAGTTTTTGGCATATTTTGGCATTGTTATTTTTTATTACTTTAATTAATTTATTAATTTTATTTGGATACTACCCCTCTGACATAGAATTTTAAATACCACTCCCCTTCAAAAGTTCATTTTTACACCGCCCGAAGGGTGGTTTTGTTATGCTAGTATATATAAAGTGCCATACCACCTACTAGTCAAGACTGCTGAGAATCGGAGTCAAAAGGACAGAAGAGACAAATTGACAACAAATAGCATCCGGTGATAAGATAGGGAATTCTAAATGCTACCAGTGGGACAGACACGGTAAAGCCACACCCTTAGTAAGAGACCCCGTGGTCATTTGTAAACGACCACCCTCTTAAACATGGGACTGACACTAAAGGAAATTGGATAGACGATCCGCAAACAGATACTCTACTTTACTCCTTGCCGGGAAGCAGGAAATACGACGGTGGGTGGGAAAGCAATTAATACGTTGAAGATTTGTGTATCTTATCAGCAGTTGGTATTCTGGAAAAAGGCCATTTGCTCTCATTTGCGGGAAAAAATGCCTAACATGAATTTCTGAAAGATTCTTAGTAAACAGGATCCACGCAATGGCATATAGGATGTCCGGGGGCAAAGGTAACACAGTGTGTATGTGCGCGCGGGGGGTAGATCTCGTTAGTGCAGGGTGGATTTTAAAATCAAGGTGCAGTTCGATTGTCTTTATGCTAATTATTTTGACTTTATTCTAATTATCTATCTATACATATAAAAAGGACAGTCGGTTTGTATGTATGCATGTCTGGAGGAAACTACGAAAATAAAACAATTGATGACAAAGTAAATAATTATACACATTCACTATCATTAGATCTTGCTTTTTGAACAAAAATAATGAATATTTTATTTATAATCGTGAAGATGATTTAAAAAATAAAATTTAAATGATAATAGCATGGATTTTTTTTTGCATTTAGCATTTTAAATAGGAGACATTGATTTTTATTTTCAGGGTGTCTGGATCAACACAATATCTTTTTATGTAGGTATTTTAATAGTGTATCCTGCGAGGATCCAACTAGCGATTCAACAATAATGGATGTGCGAGACTACCTTTTTTACCCCCTCTACTCAGGCGACGCCGGGTAGCCGCTTCTAGTCTTATATATAAGAAAGATTTTGCAGATCTTTCTGTCTGTATGTAGGGCACGTCCTTTTACAAAAGAAAATTGGGGGAGACCAGCAAAGACCACAGTTCAAGAATATATTAAAAAAATAATTAAAACAATTATTAGAAAAATAAAAAAATTAATAAAGGATGGAACATAATAGAAAGCAAATTAAAGGAAAAATACAAACAAGAATAATAATAAAAATAAACAACTTAAAAACAAGAATATATAAAGAACAAAAGATCATTAAACAAAATGTAGAAAAAGAATTTGTATATATATATATATATATATATATATAATATATATATATATATATGGGTAATTCCTTGTCAAATCACCCAGAAAAAAGTAACATAGTCACTCACCCCCTTCAATTTTTTCTGATTTTTTTTCCAGGTGTGATCAGACGATTTCCAAAATTTGAGCTTCCAATTCCAAAAATTGGCGGAGTTTTGTCGATTTTTAGCTCTCCAAATAACTTAAAATTGGTAAACTTTAAGACTTTTTGATAGCATTTTTGGATTCAATGGGCAAAAATGCTTTTATAAACCAATTTTTAGTAGTAGGGTCGCCCTGGAACTCATTTTATAGACAAAAATAGATTACAAAAAGTTGCCATTTTTCGCCAACACAACCAAATTTGTAGAGTTAAAAATAGACATAACTCCGTCAATTTCGGGAATTGGAAGCTCAGATTTTGGGGATTGGCTAACTTTAACATAATCCACACTTGGACAAAATTTCAGAAAAATTGAAGGTTGTGGATGACATGGCATGGATGATTTGACATAGAATTTACCCAGATAAGAAATTTATTTCTAACTTTTTAAATACCGAGCAATGCCGAGTAGCTCTGTTAGTTTTGGATATATATATACGTAAATAAATGACACATAAACGTTGTTTAGAAGTCTACAACTATGGATGTTCCTTTACTCCTGAGTGAGGCACAAAGTTGACAATCTGCTTGCTGATGAGGGGGTGGGGTGCACAGTGAGACCCCCACGTTTTATCTGCCTAGAAAATGAAATGTTATCTTTAAAGTAAAAAGTTAATTGCTTCAACTGTTTATGTTAAAACTGTTTATATTCCGCCATTTATAAAGGACAGTATTTATTAAACAATTAAGGAAAAAGCTTTCATTTATACATATCAAATGAAATAATAAAAGCAGATACAGAAATGGATATAAATTCCCCTTCCCTCTCTCCATCTATCTATCTATCTATCTATCTATATCTATATCTATATATATATCTTTAAGCATACAAAGAATAACGGCCTTCGTCAGAGTAAAATGTTTGGTGATTTGACATCATTAAACTTACATCCGGTCACGCCGGACATCCGATCTTAGTGTAATGGTTAGCTAACTAATCTCGCATATCCATTATTACTGAATAGCGAGTGCGATCCTTGCTAAATATTCCATACTTGTTGACATATCGTACCCGTGGCCAACTGGTTGGCTAAATAAATACATTTTCTCATAACTGTTCTAAATATATTGATAGCACGTAGCCGGATTACGCACAAATTTTAGGCTTAAAAATGTGATGATTTGATTTATTTGTTTTACGGCATATCAACTCTTTTCGGGTCATTTAATGTCGAAACAAGTCATTTTGATAAAAGTTTCGATGTTTAAAGTTCTTAATAGTTTCAAATTGGTATCAATAATTTTCATTTAACTTTTATTATTTGGTTTAGTTCGGTTTGGTTATGTGGGTTAATTGATGCCAAAAACTGTTAGTGTGAGAGATAAAAGTTGGTACTCAACTTTCCTTTACAGGAATATTTCTATAGTTGTATTTCGTCGATGTACTTTTATATCTGACTGATGATTTTCGATATATTTTTATTTTTCACAAGAAAGATAAAATGTCATCCATGTTAGTATTCTCAAACAAATCCCTCATATTTGCTTTGAAATATTTCTTTCTAATTGGAGCAAAAACAGTCCACTCTATGTATTTGTTATGGTCAAGTCACGTTGAAACTACCAATTCCCGCGAGATCCCCGAATTTAAGCAACGATGAGCCTGTTCAATACTTAGAGGGGTGACCATTTAAGCAACGACAGGTACTATAAGCAAATTGATATCAAAATGACTTCGGCATTCATCATCATCATGTCACGCAGGCAGCACGGATATCCATGACAATCTCTCGCCAACCTTCCCTATCATTCATTGCCCCTGGGAGGTCTTCTGTGCAGCAACCAGCATCCTCGCATAGTTGGTCAATGTAGGTCCTTAGTGGGCGGCCCACATTAGCATGTCCATGTATCGGCTTCCACAGGAGAACGTCGCTTATAAGCTCGTCCCCGCTTCTCCAGCAGTGTCCTGCATGCCTAGTCCATCTCACCCGGATGGTTTGTGAGATGGGGGCAGGTGGCCATATAATTGCTTCTTGTGGGGTGCTGTTTCGGCATTAAATTGCCCAAAAAGAGTTGATATGCCATTAAACAAAAACAACCAACTATTCCCTCTCCATGGGGAAATGTTTGACAGTGCAGGATGTTTGGCATGTCCGGCAACGTAGTTGATCCTCCTGCTTGAGCATAAAAAAGTGTGTAAGTCTTGAATGGCCAATGCGAAAAATGTGAGGGATGGGGAGTGTGTGTTATACTCGAATGATTTGGTAGATGAATAATGTAAGAAATATGAATTTATTTGCTGAAGTTATTCGGATCGACGGCTTACAGTTAATATCCCAGCAGGATAATAGTGTTGTTCATGCTAGAAGAGTCATGAAACGATTTCTTCAAGATCATGGTATGTTTTGGCCAGCCCGGATCTTAGCATAATTGAAAACGTATGTGGATGGTTGGCAAGGTTGGTTTCTGTTTTTTTTTAAGATATGAGGCAATTTAACACGGTATAGGAACTCAAAACTGACATTTTAGCAGTTTGGAATGAAGTGTCTGACGGATTCTTCAATCATTTGGTCCAAATCGTGCCAGAACAGATTTCTCAGGCAATTAATAGTAATGCTGGTGCAACAGGGTATTAACAATTAAGTTTCTCTAAAATAAAATAAAATAAAATAAAGTAAAAAAAAAGAAGAAAGAAACAACAACATAGGAACCACTTAGAATTAAAACATTTCTTCGACCCCCCCATCTATATATATATATATATATATATATATATATATATATATATATATATATTTACCAACGCTTGCGCACGAGTAGGATTCGACACAAAACCAATTTATTAAGCGGAGTTTAGCAGGCTTTAATTCAGAGTTTTTCTTCTCTTAGACTGGTTGCCTATTTAAGTTTAGAGCCCAGCCACTCCTACTAGTTACGCATATTGGAGGCAGAATAATTGAATGCATACCGTTCTCAAAGGTATTATATATATATATATATATATATATATATATATATATATATATGTATATTTGTTTGGAGATTGATTTTGAAGGCTATCACAATGCAGGTGTAAAGAAAAAAATAATAATACGGTAACAATGGTGTTGTGTGTTAACCTGTATTTCATTCTTGAATTTTCGAGATAAAATCTCTTTTTCAAAAGATCACTAGAACTGAAGTAGTCTAGTTATGGCATTTCTATTTAAATGAATTTTTTGTTGAAAATGATGGTATTTTTATATAACTGTATTCTCGTGTTGCATGTTTACGTGAATGCGTTTTTTTTTGTACACAAACAATAAACTTCCATTCCTTGACGTCATGATAGACTCTAACAACAACAAATTCACTACCTCCCCATATAAAAAACGTATATCAATTCTTGTATTATCAAATTTCCTGAATGCTCTGTAAATACAAAAAATCATTATAAAAAACTTATAAATTATGCAAAACTTACTTCTTTTTTCTAAAACAATTTCTTTTCCGAATAAAAAATATTAAGCAAAAACTCTCATCAATAATGAATTAACTATTTTGTTGATGAACAAAATCCGAAAAACCCTTCATATATTTACCCTAATGAAAACAACTGCACACTCAATAGCCCTAACCAAAACATATTATTGTAATAAGATGCACCAAATTATAAACTGGAGAAAATGCGTTAAAAAAAATTAATACGTAACAAGTCTCTTCCACCGACACTAAGAAAAAAGTCAATCTGATCATTTATTACCAAAATTTAAAACTACAAATCTCGTCACATACAAACAACTCCTCCCCAAAACTACTCGTCTTAATGAGACCTCTTGTGTATGAATTCAAATGTGCCGTAGGAGATTGTCTCTCTAAAATAATAACACATATATTGGCCACACGATGACCACATTTCACGCAGATTAACACTATACTTATCTGATTCCAGCTCCATTAATAAAATTAAACACATTTATTACCGCAAAATTCTAACCGAAAATACACGCACACTACATAAAGAAAAAAACAAACAAAAACTTTAAATAATCGAAGCTTTATATATCCTCCTTCCACTATACCTCTCTCCTTCTCACAAAAAAAAAAAATCACTACTGCATCGCTCGCGAGAACCACTACCATTTATACAACCTCCCACTACCAATTGTTATTACCTGCCACTTCTAATTCTTTGCTACTACTCGTTCTCGTTAAAAACAAGACACGAAACCATACCATCGTTTCCTACCTGATGATGGCAAACTGTATTGCCGAAAGCGCTCGTTTTGAAACCTTTGGTGGACTGTTACACCAGTTACACCCCGACACCAAAAAGATGGCCCGAAAATTAGAAAGGATCAACCAAAAACTTGTCTGACAAGAATTGTCTGTACAGTTCAACAAAACTTATATATATATATATATATATATATATATATATATATATATATATATATATATATATATCTTAAATCGTTTATAAAAAATGAAAAATTATCTTTTTGCTGTTTTCTTTTGCGTTTGATATAAAGAACAATTCCAAGTTTATGTGCTAAAAAAACAAAAATAAAAAAACAAAAACAAAAAAAAAAAAAAAAAACAACAGATTCTTGTTACACATAACGTACGTTTTAATTATTTTAAATCATCTTTTTATAAATTAATTTTTATTATTTTTCATATATTTTCCGCAAAAATATATGGTAGGTTTATTAATCCCCTTTATCAACAGGTGCGCAAATTAGAACTCTCCAACAGGTTCGGACTCGACTCGGAATGTTTTAATTTGCTCACGGAGTCGGCCTGATTCCAAAATAATATAATATGTTGAGGTACGATATGTAGAAGTAAAGTTGAAAAAATGTAACACGCTGATATTTGCATTTATTATTACAGATAAAGTGTAGTAAAGAAAATATAGCAAAGTAGATAAAAAAAGAAAAGAAGGAAGAAGAGTAGGAATAGAAAGAAAGGAAAAGGTTGGTATAGAAAAAAGAAAAGGACTAGAATATAAAGCAAAAGGTAGGAAGTAAAGAAAGAAAGAAAGAAAGAAAGAAAGGTAGAAAAAAGAAGAAAGGAAGGAAAAATAATCGATAAAAATAGAAAGATAGAAAGAAAAAAAAGCAAAGAATAAAGAAAGAAATATAGAAAAAAGGAGTCGAAAGAAAGAAATAAAGAGGAAAAGAAAGAAAAAAAAAAGAAAGAAATGGTTATTTTAAGCGAAGTCAGTTCAACAAATATGCTCTCCAATCATATACCGTACAAAAGGAGTTTGATTTTCGCTGGATGCCCCATATATGAGACCTTGTGTTACATACTACCTGTAGCGAATGGGTTGGGTAAATACATACCTCATGGGTACATTGACGCTTATATTTTGGCCTAAAAATGAAGTCTTCAAAATTCGACCTATACACGGACATATGCGGCATTTCATATAGAGCTAATACCATTGGGAAAGGTATGAGTCCAACTATTGTTCCTCCCAGCTATGGGTAGCGAGTAAGGCACACTGGGCTCTTTAACCTTGGTTAGGCAACCAGTCTAGGAGAAAGACAACCCTGAATTCAAACCAGAAATTGAAATTGACCGTGTGTCACATCCTGCTCGTGCAGAGGCGTTGGCAAATGTATATACCGTAAAATGTTCAGGGCAAAAGCTGGATCTTTTCAGAGCAAATAAGTATGAGAACAGGATACCCCCATGGATTGAATAAAGGGTTGGGTTCAAAGTTCCGTGATAGCTCCCGATTACGACAAGAAGGTTCCCGGGTTTGAGAAGGTTCCCGAGTCCGACAGGAAACACCCGAAGAAAGCCGGAGGGTGCATCGGCCGAAACGTTGTACAGATAACAATAAAGACGAGGACAATAGTCCGAATAATTCAAATAATAGCAAATACTTCTGTTTTATATTTCACGTTATTGCAACCAAAAGTATTTTTCACGAGAAACACACGTGAAGTTGTATATTTTGCGATGTCAAGTCGTAGCACCATATCTCTAATGCCATTTTTAAACGCTAGGTGACAAAAGAAAGTCAGACTAGAATTGGGATTTAATAATAATAATAATAATAATAATAATAATAATAATAATAATAATAATAACTAGCAGAACATGTGGATATACCACAGTATGATAATTTAATTATTACAACGTTTGACATATTTACTTAAGAGCTATTGCGAAATAATTCAGTATCTAGTAAAAAAGGGTAAAGTCGTCAGGGGTGGCCTAAAGTTGGTATCAGCCAATCAGAGAGGGAGTCTATCCCCTTTTCACAAGCGCTAGACCAAGGAGATTATTTTAGCGTCTGAGCTGGTGCGGCACGCCTACCATCAGCGCCTCACGCTGAGTTGGCGAGGGCTGGTATCGAACCAAGAACCTTGCGATTTCCTAGTCTACCGACTGAGATCTCTAAATTATAAGTTATAGGCTTCCAAAATGTTTACTATGGGGGGGGGGGTCTTAACCATAATTAGGATGTCTTAATATTTTTGAAATTTGCTATAAATCGAAGGGAAAAATCAGCAGGTGATTGTGCTTTAATTAAAATTAAATTTACTTATCCAAATACCCAGTTGTTGGAGAATTTATATGATCACGGGGTCTTCTCCAAAATCCCGAGTCATAGAAACATCGTCATAAGTGAGTTCGAAATCCAGTCGAGCTTTTACGTTTACTTTTGGACAAATACCATTGGGAAAGTTATGAAACCTGTCATTACTCCAGATACGCCATCCTTGTAGAAAAACATTAGTGGTACTTTTTAGTACCACTACTGTTCTTCTACAATGATAGCTTTGGCATTAAATAACCCATGAAGGTTGATATGCCATTAAACAATGAAATCAGATCATCAACTCACGAGGAGTAAGATACTGCTATTATCACCACAAAGGGTCATTTGCCCCCCCCCAACTTAATCACTTTCAGTTGACCATCATATACAGTTTAGTGTCCTACCCATGGCGCCCT
The DNA here is from genome assembly GCA_023376005.1 of Doryteuthis pealeii. Classification (NCBI taxonomy): domain Eukaryota; kingdom Metazoa; phylum Mollusca; class Cephalopoda; order Myopsida; family Loliginidae; genus Doryteuthis; species Doryteuthis pealeii. The sequence goes on from CM042144.1 coordinate 34,055,048, forward strand.
TTAGGAAGTAAGACCCCCCAAAAGTGTTTGGAAACTATTGCAGTGATGCTGGTAGCTTTTTTATTTAGTGCGTCCTGGGACACACATATTTGCTTTGTCCCCGGGAAAATTTACGGGTCCCAACTAAAGTTTCTTAATAAATTGTAGAGTTTTTTTATTTATGATTTAGGCAAAAACTGAAGCTGTCTAACTCCTACCTTGTAATCTATCCGGCGTAATTTGTTTCCAAGAAAATATTGAAATGTATTTACAGTTAGCTTGAAATGGTGAGGGAAGAAAAAAGAGAAAAAAAAGAAAAACACTGGGACGCATGGATACGATTTTACTGCGTCCTTTTAGATTTTTGTGCGTCAGGGATGCAGGACGCGTACCTATCTGCATCTCTGGTATTGGTATAGATTTTAGAGAAAGAGAAAAGGGGGATAATTGTGAACAGGAATAAAAAAAAGACTGAGGAATCTTTGAGGCTCAAAGTACATTATTACATTCGTTGCTCGCTAATACTCCCCTCAACCAAACACCCACCCACTCCAGCAAAGACAAAGTGTGTGTGTGTGTGTGTGTGTGTGTGTGTGTGTGTGTGTAAGAGAAAGAATGAGAAAAGACTCAAAAAACAATATAACCCTCTAATATCGAGTGCTTCCTTTTTCTTCCCCCTCCACCCCATTCCCCACTCTCGCACTCTGCTGTGAGAAGTGTGCCGGGCATCTAGTTCTGGTGTATTATTTTACTGATCACCGGAAATACGAGCACCAGTTGATAACGGTCTTACCTTTGTTCTTGATCTCCCTGATAGAATGCTTATCACCGGAAACAAATGAGGTGAAAGGAGCCACCTCTTCCTCCCACCTACTTATAGTTATACCTCCTACCCCCTGCTGTTAATCCTACTTCACACCCTGCCTCCTTGCCTTTATCTCCTCTCCAGTGCTCTCTTTTCTTGGCACAAACACCCCAAATCTCATCCTGTCTTCTTACACCCGACATTTCCAGGATTTTTAAAAACCCTTTTGGCGCCAGAAAACTACCTATGTCCGACATTTTCATTCTAAGAATTTTACTAATCTAAACTTATGAAAATCATATAATTGTATATAAATAAATAAATAAATAGAATAAAATGAATAGGTAAATACTACTACTACTACTACTACTACTACTACTACTACTAATATATAATAATAATGATAATAATAATAATAATGATGATGATGATGATAATAATTTAAAAAAACTAAAAAACTAAAAAAAAACTAGCAGAACATGTGGATATACCACAGTATGATAATTTAATTATTACAACGTTTGACATATTTACTTAAGAGCTATTAAATAATTCAGTATCTAGTAAAAAAGGGTAAAGTCGTCAGGGGTGGCCTAAAGTCGGCATCAGCAATCAACGAGGGAGTCTATCCCCTTTTCACAAGCGCTAGACCAAGGAGATTATTTTAGCGTCTGGGTGAAGCGCCACACCTGCCATCAGCTCCTTACTTTACCGCACAGATCCATGTGCTACTCATACGCTGAGTTGGCGAGGGCCGGTATCGAACTAGGAACCTTGTGGTTTCTAGCCGAACGCTCTACCGATTGAGCTAACCCGGCTCTAAAGAGTATAAAAATCTTGATTTAACTCTCTTCTCTGTTTTTTTTCTTTCTTTCCTTCTTTGCATCTTTTCATTATGTTCGATTCCGTGCACTCACCCACTCTCTCTATCTTTCACATACTCTCTTTTTTATTTTTTTTATTTCTTATTATATTTTTTCTGTGTAGTATGTTTTTCTTCCCTTTATTTCTTCATAATAAAAATGGAATGGTCCATTATTTAGCTGAGGTGACGTCACTCATAAGAAATAAGAATTCGGTGGATAAGCGACACCAGATAAGCAAGATCTACTGTTTTAATTTTCATCTTGGACGATTTGGACGGTCTCATTTTTAATCAGAAGGTATTGCAAGATGATAACGGTCAGAAGATTAAGGAACAAGCATAATAATAATAATAATAATAATAATAATAATAATAATAATAATAATAACTTGAGGATTACACAAGAAAGAGCAAAGACAAATTACCTATGGCGGCCAACAATAGTAGAAGTGACAGATGGACAAACAGAAAAACAACAAAGACCAGAAAACAAAAATGGGAAGAAAAACAATTATATGGACACTTCAAACGACAAATCGAAGTGGTTGCACGTGGAAAGACTTGGACATGGTTAAGAAAGGAAACCTCAAAAGAGAAACTGAATCATTAATAATTGCTGCACAAAATAATGCCATAAGGACAAACTATATAAAAGCGAAAATTGATAAGACCCAACAAAATAGTAAATTTAGACTTTGCGATAATAGAGATGAGACTGTAAACCATGTACTATGTGAATGTAGCAAACTAGCGCAACGGGAGTACAAAACTAGACACGACTGGGTTGGGAAGGTGATTCACTGGGAATTGTGCAAAATATTTAATTTTGACAATACAACAAAATAGTATATGCATAAACCAGAATCTGTTCTTGAGAACGAAACACATAAAATTCTCTGGGACTTTGAAATAAAAACGGATCACCTTATCCCAGCAAGAAGACCAGACCTAGTGTTGATAAACAAAAAAGAAAGAACTTGTCAACTGGTGGATTTTGCAGTGCCAGCAGATCAGAGGGTGAAGCTAAAGGAAAATGAAAAAATGGACAAATATCTGGACCTTGTCCGAGAACTGAAAAAGTTATGGAATATGAAAGTCAAACTGATACCAATTGTAGTTGGTGCACTTGGAACGATCCCAAAAGGATTGGAAAAGGGTTTGGAAAGTTTGGATATCAGAGGAAGGATTGAAACCATTCAGAACACTGCACTGCTGCAATCTGCCAGAATACTGGAGAGCTGGAGACCTGAGGAGACTTGCTGTCACTTAGACTCCAGTGAAAGACGATCAGCTAATGCTGATGTGAAAACTCAAAAGGAGTAAATAATAATATCAACCATGTAATAAACGAATGCAACAAACTAGCACAACGAAAATATAAGGCTAAGCATGACAGGGCTGGAAAGGTGATCCACTGGAATTGCGCAAGAAACTAAGTTTTGAAAATACAAGTAAACGTTATGTGCACAAACAAAAATCCGTTTTTCAGAATGAAACGCATAAAATTCTCCTGGACTGTGAGATACAGACGGAACACCTTATCCCATACAGAAGACCAGACCTAGTATTGATTACTAAAATAAAGAGAACTTGTTAACAGGTAGATTTTGCAGTCCCATTAAACGTTCGCATTCGGTTCTAACTACTCCGTTGATTAATTTTGATGTCAACCCGTGTAAGATTATTTTATGCCGAGAGATTGGGGAATCACGTCCAGTGTAGTTTATTTCTTAAGAGCTTTTTTGTTATTACACAGGTCCTATAGAATACGAATGATTTTAAAACAAATCTATGGGACCTTAGCAGGTACTACGACTCTGTTGACCTGGGTATAATGGCAATGACGAGGTACTCTATATTCACCCAAATCTCCAGAACTGGAGCCTCAACATCAGATGCAGTTTAGTGTCATACCCAGGTTAACCTTTTTGGGGGTGGGTGAGGTACCCCTTTATATATATTTACCAACCCCTCCGCACGAGCAGGATGCGACACAATGTCAATTTCTTACGTGGAAATTAACAGGTTTGAATTCAGTTTTCCTTCTCTTAGACTGGTTGTCTAACCAAGGTTAAAGACCCTTGCCTGCCCTACTATTCTCCCATAATTGGAGGGAGAATAGTTGGGTACATACCTTTCCCAAGGGTATTAGCGCTTTGTGAAATGCAAACAGCCTCATTTAGTATTATTTGCCTTTTTTCGGACTATTGTCAATTTCTTAGGTGGAATTTAACAGGTTTGAATTCAGTTTTCCTTCTCCTAGACTGATTACCTAGCCATGGTTAAAGAGCCAGTCTTCCCTGCTATTTTATCCATAGCTGGAGGGAGAATTGGATTCATACCTTTCCCAATGGTATTAACGCTATGTGAAATACAAACAACTTCGTCCAGGAATTGAACTCAGGTCGACTAGTCCATTTCCTACGACTTTAACCATTACATCACGCGCTTTATAGGGGATACATTTAACATATTCTAAAACCCGGCCGAACATTATTATTTTCATTTTGACAAGTAGAAAAATTAACCCAGATTTTGACCTATTTCCTTTTTCCGCACTCTACCCAAATTTGGTCGGTTGGGCCTGGTCGTCAGCACCAAGAATACCCCCCCCCCACTAGTGACGACGAATCACTTTAAATCTGTCGTTGAAAATTGTCTTTACAGATTCTACCAGCTTGTACAAGTTGGCCCTGTTTTCTTGATTGACATGAATGATTGCTGTAATATTCAGGGTTAGCATGCAAGCGTATGGTGACGAGGAAAAGAACAGACACGGACTTTGAGTTTCAAAATTGTATTGAAAAATAACATGAGAACGATGAAAAGATAAAAATGAAAATTAAAGGATAATTTTGGTGATAATTGTGTCTTGAATAAAAAGTCAGTGAGTGTCCGGTGGCCGAATCAGTTGTAGTGTAGGTGGAGAGGTGGGCAGAAGAACCAGTGGTAGTGGTCAGGTGTTGGTAGGTGAGTCGAGTCTTGCGTTGTTTGGTCGTCGTTAGCGGTTGTGTTTCTTGTATCAGTCGGTGTATCTGTTGTTGTTGTTGTTGTTGTAGGCAGAATAGTGTGTATGTATGGTAGTAAGCGTTTTTGGTATCGCTGAATGATGTGGAAATGTTCGCTTGTTGACTGCCTGTGAGGTCAGGTTTTGGGTAAGTAGGTGGGGTGTAATCGGCCTGACTGCCTGTGATGTATCTTTCGCTTGCGAGCCCTCGTTTGGTGTGTGTTCGACTCTGACGCCTCGATCTCTGTGTGTCGTCGGTCTTTCAAAGCTGTTTATTTATAGAAAGCCGCGACCCAAAATCGGATCAATTGAAATCATTTTCACTTCACTCGGGAATCGCTTTCATTGGATGAAAATGCGAATTTTATTTACAAATTTTATTTTCTTTAATGTCAGGAATTGATTATCAAAGCGGAACTCCCGATCGGAGCCCATGCGCATATATGTGTTAAAATGGTCATTCTGTTTTAGGCTATGATGGAGTAAACTTCCGATTTGGCGTCTGCGCCTTATGTTTGTTTTGTTGGCGAGTGTATGTATCTTTTATTATTGCGGTGTGTGCGCGAATTGAAATGCTGAATTAGTGAATCGGGAGATATCTATATTTCCGTATATAACATTGCTAGAGAGGAAAAAATTCTGCTGTTGGTTGATTTTAACCCGTCTGGAGTTATGTCATGCCTAGCGGTTAGGAAGTAATATATGGTGTGTATCTATATTTACACTTTTGTAGTAATTGGTTTTAACAATGTGTTATCATCATTGGGGATCATGTCGTATGGTATTGATTAGGTTCATGTCTATATTCTATGGTATCATTTTATTTCCCTCAAAAAGGACAGAATGTCCTCCATGTTGACATTTTCAAATAGACCTTGCATATTGTTTGCATTAAAATAACGTTTTCTGATGTGAGCAAAAACCCTACATTCTATGAATAAGTGTTTAACAGTACAAAGGTGCTTGACATGTTTCACTCTGTGGTTGTTCTTGTTTGGGTATATAGGAGTGCGTTAGTCTTGTGTGACATATGCGTAATCGGGACACAATAATTTGTTCCTTTCTAGACATCCTTAAGGCTGGTCTCCAGTCTCCCAGAGTTAGTTTGATTAGAAGGAGTTTAAAGTTATGTCAATACGTCATAATCTGGCTTTTTCTTTAATGATGTAATATGGGACACCCATTTGAAGACACAAATCTGGCAAATACAAACTCAATTGGTTCCCATCATGAACAATGGTTACCAACTGAGCTTTCTTCTGCTGAATGAGTATTTTGAAGGTAAGTCATGAAAACAGGGAGCGTTTTGTGCGTACATTCTTTCTTTCTTTCTTGGATTTTATGGCATGTAATCCCTGGCTGGATTATTTTATGCCAAAGACGTTTTTTTTTCTATTCATTCATAATGGGTACTGAACATTTTTTTTACTCAATTTCTAAACACATTTTGTTAACTCATATTTAACCCATAGATGGGACCCTACTACTACTCCAGGTCAGGGTGGATCTGGGAGTAATGTTGATGAGGTATTTCACATATCTCAGAATTCCAAAATTGGAACTTCGCCATTAGATCCAGTTTAACGACATACCCAGGACACTAAGACCCTCAGTCACCGCTAATAGGACAATCCTATAGTTGCTCGGGGTTGCAGCCGGTTGATCAATAGGCTTTTCAAACCGCCCGTCTAGCCTAAGTAAGGACCAAAGTGGAGTGTTGCATGTCATGGAGTGCTCAGCCATCTGGATTCCGTCCTTAAGCCTCATGAGTCACCACTCACGGCCAACAAGTGAGGCCTTACGCCTCTACAGAGGTGCAGTCAGCGTATTCTACAGACTCACCCGACAAGGTGGGTGTGGGAATTCGGCTCTCGAGCAATCTGACACTTCTACCGAGGATCAGAGTGTAGTAACTGTTCGTGTGGAAATCAAATATAAGAACTCTACAGTGTTAAAAAGATGTAGAATTACAAATATAATTAAATTTTTAAAATTATAAATATTCGAATTTTTAATTTCGAATTTTGAAAAAAATTGAACCATGGGTCTACGAAGACCATAGCCTCTTGTTACATGATTTATGGATAACCTATGAATTATGTAAGTTTACGACTATTGCGTTAGTATAGCATTCAATTCTAAAGCTAACAACAACAAGAAAGGAATTAATACTTCATTTAATTCAAACAATTTATTGGCCAGCACATGAAACAACAAATAACAATATAAAGTCCTTCTTGTATATAAAAATTTAGTTTAAGGGACTTACCGGCGCGTTGGAGAAGATATCTGGTATCTTAGGGTGATTTCTTGGAGCTCTTCAAATCGCTGCCTCGTGGAACCGCTGGTGGAATCTAACTGCCGGGATTTTGGATATTGCGCCTATACTTCTGCGCTCATCACGTAATTGGTATATCCAATCACAGAGAGCCTCTCCCTCGCTCACTCTATATCAGATTTTACTGACCCAACACGACCATCCAGATAACGGCATTGTTGAAATCGGCTAGAATATTCAGAGGAGTCCTGAAGATCTGAGGAGACTTATTGCTACTCAAACAACAGTTAAAGACTAACGGTGGTGTAAAAACTATAATAATAATAATAATAATAATAATAATAATAATAATAATAATAATAAAGTAATGAAAGTTGACGGGGTAGCCTAATATCGCTATCAGCCAGACAGCGAGGGAGTATATTCCCTGTCCACTAGCGCTAGACCAATGAGATAGTTTTTGCATCTACCATCAGCCTCTCACTTTATCTTATAGATCCCTGTGCTACTCATACGCTGAGTTGGCGAGGACCGGTATCAAACCAGGAATCTTGCGATTCCTAGGTAAATGCACTACCAAGTGAGCTAAACCAGCCCCGAAATAAATAAAGAGAAAGGAAATGAGGACCGAATCGAAAAAAAAGAAAAAAGGAGAAGCTTCTCCATTGAAAAGGACCTCCCTGGTATCAGGCTGGCCACTTCCAGTTTGATGAATCAGAAATTGTCTAGCAATGTTGAATGGAAATTATAATGAAAAGACGTTTTGCATTTCTTTCGTTGATTTTAACACAGATACAAAAAAATGTTCAAAAGATTGAATTGATCTCTTCTTCCTTTTATATTCGCACCCGGTGAGTTTGATCTCTTAGAGATCGACTCTTTCTTCTGCAGGAAATATTCATTATTCGATCACTGAAGTGAACAAGTTTTAAACGGTTGCAGTCAGGGAGGGATCAAAGTTTAGCTACTGGACATGTATACCTACAAAAAAGAGATCCAGTCTCTACTGTATATTTAAAATTAATAACCTTTGTTTTTCTTTAAGGAATTACTTATCTGTTAAATTATTTTTAACAGCTTTCAAAAAAATCCCAATGGATCTATCTCGAAAAAATCCCAATGGATCTATCTCGAAAAAATCCCAATGGATCTATCTCGAAAAAAGAAAACAACAATAATACATTATATTTTATCTATTGATAGACATTCGGCTCTTTTAAAACATTTTAAAACTGCTTTCAATCTCTTCAAATCTAAATCCAAAAACCTATGAAATAGCTGAGATGATCACTATTAGAATAGGCCCAGTCCTAATTAGTGATCATCCTCCACACATTAATACATTAATTAATTATTTATTGTGTTTTTTTGTTGTTGTAAAAACAATGTAATGAGTGAAAATAAACAATTTTGATTTGATTTGATTTGATTTGATTTTAAGGGGGGCCTTTTTAAAAAATTGTAATATTATAAAAGGTAACTGATACCTCTAAAGAAGGCGGCGTAATTCCTAAAATGAGGTAACCAGGCGAGTACATGTTACTATTGATATCTTACTATAATCGAGATTCAGTGTAATCTTTTTATATGCATTCTTATTTAATTTCGTTAGTCTTTTTAATTTAATATATTTCCTTACATTAAAACTTAAAAACTTACGCCTGGAGGGTGCATATTCTTGCTATTATTTTGTAATTTAACAATTGTTGCTCTTTTTGACAATAACAAAATGAATAAAATTATTATTATTCAGATAACGCCATTGAAATTTATTAGATTTCTATATGCCACAGTTGAATGAGCTGTATATCTTTATTAAATTATAAAATAACTTGATTCATTAAATTAAAGTTAATAGAAACAATGACATCGTGATATGGATTAAAAATTTGAAATAGTTTACTATAAATTATTTTAATTTATTATCTAGATATATAAATTAGTTATTTATATAATATCTACATCTAGATAATAATTGTTATGATTAAGTAATATGTATCGGGTACTTTTCGCAATATCACAATTTTTCATTAAAGGAAACTCCCTTTTCAGCATACATGTCGGGTAACTAAACTTTGACCCCCACCCTGATGCAGTACAGAAATGAAAAGAAAGCTTCTCCTCTCGCAAACTATTTTGTCTTTATCAATACAAAATCGTCATTATCATTGCCATCATTTGTACAAAGGAAAAAAAGCAACAAAAAAAAAGCAATAAAAAAAAAGAAAAGAATATCAAATTTTATTTCTTTTACGTCACCAGAAAATTCCACCATATAAAAATTGACAATATGTAAAACGTGTTACACAAACGATATACAAGGTGTGTCGAAAAAGTATCAAGATTTTCGGTACTTTGTGACACACCTAGCCAAGCTCACGAACTATATTTATTTACTAATCTTAGCTAAGGTGCGGCACAAGGCCAGAAGTATGGGGCGCCCAATGAGATTCGAACTCATTAACAATGGTCTACAAATCTAGATTGTTAACCATTACACCAAGCTCTCTAACTTTAGAAGTACAATAGTAACGAGTTCGATAGAATGTAGGTTTTAATTTCTAAATATTTTCGAATATAAATCAAATCTTCCTAATTTTTGTACAAAAAGCAACAGCCGTTGATATTTAATATGTTTATATATTTACTTTGTTGTTAATTAATTTATTTTCGTAGTTTCATCCGGTCATACATACACATCAACTGCCCTTTATATATGTACTAGAAGTGGCTACCCGGCGTTGCCTGAATAGAGGTGAGGGGTTAGTCTCGTTGATATTATTATTGAATCATGAGTTTGATCCTCGCAGGATGTCTCATTAAAACCCTATGTAAAAAAGACCTTGTGTTGATTCGGCCCGCTTGGGCGTCAGAAAAAAAAAGTGTACAGATACTCTGAAAAGAAGAATAAATGGCTCTTATTTAAAATATTGAATGCAAAAAACAAAAAACAAAACAAAAAAAACAACAAAAAATTCCATGATTTTACTATTTAAGTTTTGTTTTTTAATTGTCTTCATGAATATAAATTAAATCTTCATCACTTTTGCTCAAAAAACAAGATTTGCTGATAGTGAATGTGTATGTATATTTACTTTGCCGTCAATTGTTTTATTTTCTTAGTTTCCCCCGGACATACATATATATACAATAACTGCCCCTTTATATATATATATATATATATAATATATATATATTATATATATATATATAGAGAGAGAGAGAGGAGAGAGAGAGAAAGATGAAAGATTTGTTTGTTTTCTGTTAAACTTCGTTTGTTTCTTTTTATTCTGTTTTCTCGTTTGAAGCAGCACGCACAAGTGTTGTCTCTTGTCAAGTCTGTTCTAATTAATAAGACAAATTCTGTAGATTTGTTTTTTCGTGTATCCCAGTGCCACATGTTGACGGTCAACGCCTGTTAATCATACCATAAATGATTCTCACGCCTAAAAAAAGGGGGGGGTCCCTTTTAATTATAACCCTAAAATGAGCGTGTGAAATCCACAGCTTGGACAATTGTCAAACTCGTTATCACCAGCACCGATCTTTACCCCTCAACTCCCCCAACTCCCCCACCTCGGGACCCTACTAGGGGCGTTTACTAAAAATCTGGTCCCAGAACACCGAAGACACTATCAGTGCGATTGCATCGGAGTGTTCTCTATCCTGATAACAGTGACACTACAAATGCTCACCCTGGATACCGACGCGTCAGTCGACGGTTCGAAAAACGAAATGGGGGCAGGGATAAAAACAGCTGAGGATTCATTTCGTGTGAAGTTAGACCCAAATGACCGAAGCCTCCTCTGCTCGGAATGACCCTCACCAGAATTAGAAACAAACACTTGGGAATGCACCCCCTCCTCTAGAGAATAACAAGGGGCTGGGTCTCTCGGTGTAAAGAATTTTGACACAGTAATAAAAAAAAGCGAACCTTATACAGGAAGTATAACAGGTTTCTCATCTGTAGTACTGAACCACTGAAAAGTCATCACATGGCAATATATGTATTTACCCAACCCATCCACATGAGGTCAATTTTTAGCAGAGTTTAACAGGTTTGAAATCAGACTGGTTGCCATACCAAGGTTAAAAACCTCAGTCTTGCCTTCTATTTACTCATAGCTGGGGAGAGAATAGCTAGATTCATACATTTCCCAAGAGTATTAGCGTTATGAATTTGCAAACAGCCTTATCCAGGATTTGAACTTGAGTCGACATGTTCATTTCCTACGACGATTACCATTACAGCACAAGCACCTCCACCAATCACATGGCAAGATATGCCTTTTTTTGCCAAGCGGTCAACAGATAGAAACTTTGGTTGATTAGTTGGTTGTCTGCTTGGTTGGTTGGTTGGTTGGTTTTATGGCATGTCAGTCCTTACAAGGTTATTGTTTAGCAATGTCATCCTTTTTTTAATCCTATGATTTCAAGTAAGTATTCGTAACTAATAATAATAATCTTTTCTTTATCCGGTTATATGGTTTCTGGTAACTTCCTAATAATAATAATAATAATAATAATAATATAATAATAATAAAGACGGATCATCCTATCCTAGCCATGAGACAGGACCTAGTGTTGATTAAAAAAAAAGAAAAAGAAAAAGAAAGAGAACATGTCAACTGATGGACTTTGTGGTTCCAGCAGATCACAGGGTAAAGCTGAAGGAAAATGAGAAGATGAACAAATACCTGGACTTTACAAAAGAATTGAAAAAGCTGTGGAATATGAGAGTGAAAGTGATACCAATTGTAATAGGTGCACTTGGAATGGTCCCCAATAAACTTGAAAAAAAAAAGACTGGAGGCTCTGGAAATCAGAGGAAGAATTGAGACCATCCATACTGCACTGCTGCAATCAGAAGAGTCCTGCAGACATGTGGAGACTTGTTGTCACTCAACCTGCAGTGAAATACCAACGCTGATGTAAAAAAAACTCAAAAGGAATGAAAATAATAATAATTATCTGGGATTCGAGGTATAGACGGATCGCCTAATCTCGGCCAGGAGACCGGACCCAGTATTGATTGACAAGAAGAGAACTTGTCATTTCGTGAATTTTGGCGTTCCGGCCGACCACCGAGTGAAAATGAAAGAAAACGAAAAGATAGACAAATACTTGGACCTTGCCAGAGAACTGAGAAAACTGAGGAGCATGCAGGTGAAGGTGGTACCAATTGTAATTGGTGCCCTTGGAACAAAATAATTTTGATGAATTGGAAATCAGAGGAAGAATCGAGACCATCCAAAATACAGCACTGTTGGGATTGGCTAGAATACTCAGAAGAGTCCTGGAGACCTGAGGAGACTTGCTCTCACTCAGTCTCCAGTGAACCACCAGTTACTGCAGGTGTGAATACATAATAATAATAATAATAATAATAATAATAATAATAATAATAATAATAATTTTCAGCACAACCAACCAAAGACTGGCAGACCAAGCAAGAATGATCCTGAATAAAAAATTATTCTCTGATCTCAAGATAATAGAAATATGTGGACAGGAAAATCAAGGAATACAAATCCACCAGGAATCAACCAAACAAAGTGAACAACACGCTGGCAACCAAAACCTTGTACAACCTACCTTAACAACACAGGAACTAACACCAGAACAGAGACGGGATATAGAACTTATACAACAAATCATGGCTGATAAGAAGAGTACATTACCATCCCTAAGAAACATAGAGTGGAAAAAAGTCAAGAAAGAAACTGAAAAGATAAACAAAATATTAGTGAACATCCCAACAAACAATATCACTGAACTCAACAACCTTATCTATGCAGGAGCAAAACTAGTCTGCGATAGAATTGATGCACCCCTTCGAAATACTAACACAAACAGAGAACCAAACAGAAACACAAAAGCTGGCTGGGAGTTCAGATTGGAAGAACAAATAAAAAACTACGACAACAAACAAACACATTAAACAAAAACACAAATACACATGTAGCTAAAAAGATTAAAAGACAACAGCAAATTAATGTGGAAGAAGTAAATCAAGAGATATCGGCTATAGAAGGAAGACTCAAAAGGTATCGAGAAAGAACTAAACAGTACAAACAAAATAGGATCTTCCAAAACAATGAAAAGAAATTTTATGAACAAATTAATGGATCAAAAACAAACATTAGTGAACACCCAAATGTAACAGAAGCAGAAAAGTTTTGGAGTGATATATGGATGAGGAAAGAACATAATAAACAGTCAAAATGGATAAGTGATATTAAGAATGAACTGATGGAAATTGAGGAAGGACCTGTAGCAAGTGTTCATATAATTACGCTTAAATTAGTACTCAAGAAAGTAGCAAATTGGAAAACACCAGGCCATGATGGCATACATGGATTCTGGTTCAAAAAAATTACGTCTATCCACAAAAGAATGGCCCAGCACCTGAACAGATGCCTACAAGAAACGGAAGTACCCGAATGGATAACAAAAGGGATAACTACACTAATCCAAAAAGACCCACAAAAAGGAAACGTCCCTAGCAATTATAGACCAATAACTTGTCTACCCATCATGTGGAAAGTATTAACTGCTGTTATAAAAGAAGAAATATACTTTTCACTCAATTGGCGGAAACTTCTCCCAGAACAGAAAGGATGCCGCAAGGGAAAAAGGGGAACCCATGATTTACTCTATATAGACCAATACATTCTTAAAGAAGTAAAAAAGACGGAAAATATTGCAATGGCCTGGATCGATTACAGAAAAGTCTATGACATGGTCCCACATACCTGGATTTTAGAATGTCTAAAAATGTACAAAATTTCCAACAACATCATAAACTTCATTAAAAAAGCCATGGAAAACTGGCGAGTTCAATTAAAAGCTGGAAAACAATCCCTGGCAGATGTAAAAAAACAAAGAGGTATCTTCCAAGGAGACTCGTTATCACCACTACTATTTATTATAGCAATGATGCCGCTCAATCATATACTTAAAAAATGTACAGGGGGATACAAATTTACTAACCCACAAGGAAAGATAAACCACCTTATGTACATGGATGACATAAAAAAATTTGCAAAAAATGAAAAAGAATTGGAGAGCCTAGTACAAACTATTAGAATATAGAGCCAGAATATAGGGATGGAATTTGGAATTGAAAAATGTGCTATGCTTGTAATACAACGGGGTGAGAGAAAATTAATGGATAGAATACAACTGCCAAATCAGGAAACTATAAAATCACTTGATGAAAATGAAAGCTACAAATACTTAGGAATTTTAGAAGCGGACAATATCATGCAAGCAGAAATGAAAGGAAAGGTTAAAAAAGAATATCTCAGGAGAACTAGAAAACTTCTAGAAACCAAACTTAACAGCAGAAATCTAATCAAAGGAATCAATACCTGGGCTGTCCCCATTATAAGATACCATTCTTAAAATGGACAAAAGAAGAACTCAAACAGATTGACCAAAGGACGAGAAAGTTAATGACCATGCACAAGGCTCTCCACCCTAGAGACGATAGAGATAGATTATATGTGTCAAGAAAGGAAGGGGGAAGAGGTCTTGCCAACATAGAGGAATGCGTAGAAATCACAATCCAACAACTTGAAGATTACACAAGAAAGAGCAAAGACAGATTACTTATGGCGGCCAATAATAGTAGAAGTGGCAGATGGACAAACAGAAAAACAACAAAGACTAGAAAACAAAAATGGGAAGAAAAACAATTATATGGACACTTCAAACGACAAATCGAAGAGGTTGCACGTGGAAAGACTTGGACATGGTTAAGAAAAGTAAACCTCAAAAGAGAAACTGAATCATTAATAATTGCTGCACAAAATAATGCCATAAGGACAAACTATATAAAAGCGAAAATTGATAAGACCCAACAAAATAGTAAATTTAGACTTTGCGATAATAGAGATGAGACTGTAAACCATGTACTATGCGAATGTAGCAAACTAGCGCAACGGGAGTACAAAACTAGACACGACTGGGTTGGGAAGGTGATTCACTGGGAATTGGGCAAAATATTTAATTTTGACAATACAACAAAATAGTATATGCATAAACCAGAATCTGTTCTTGAGAACGAAACACATAAAATTCTCTGGGACTTTGAAATAAAAACTGATCACCTTATCCCAGCAAGAAGACCAGACCTAGTGTTGATAAACAAAAAAGAAAGAACTTGTCCACTGGTGGATTTTCAGTGCCAGCAGATCACAGGGTGAAGCTAAAGGAAAATGAAAAAATGGACAAATATCTGGACCTTGCCCGAGAACTGAAAAAGTTATGGAATATGAAAGTCAAACTGATACCAATTGTAGTTGGTGCACTTGGAACGATCCCAAAAGGATTGGAAAAGGGTTTGGAAAGTTTGGATATCAGTGGAAGGATTGAAACCATTCAGAACACTGCACTGCTGCAATCTGCCAGAATACTCAGAAGAGTCCTGGAGACCTGAGGAGACTTGTTGTCACTCAGACTCCAGTGAAAAACCATCAGCTAATGCTGATGTGAAAACTCAAAAGGAGTAAATAATAATAATTACTAAATCGAAGGAAAAGATAAATCACCTCATGCATATAGATGATATTAAGATATTTGTCAATAACCTAACAACGATTGACATGTCGTAAAATCCAACCAACCAACCAGCGATTACTGTTCTTCTACAAGAAAGGTTTTTTGCCATTAAGTAACCCGCGCAGATTGATATGGTTGGATTTTACGGCTCGTCAACACATTGGGGGCATTTTATGACGAAGACGTTTTGTTTTATTTATTCTTGATATGTATTCAAACTCTTTTTGAACTCAATCTTTTCTTAACTCAGTTAGTCTAAACATTTTTTCATTTATTTTTTCTATTTAACTCATAGATTTGACCCTACTAGGTACTACAACCTCGGGTCAGGGTGGACCTGGGTGTAATGGTGATAAAGAGATACTACACAATCCCCAGAGTTCAGAATTGGAACCTCACGATTAAAGTCTAACGTCATATCCAGGACATTAAGACCCTCAGTCACTGCCTTCTAACATATATGATTGGAGCTTGCTATAAGGTCAATAGAATCGGAAAAATCATGCAAGGGTTTGATATGACCAGCCGATGACTGTCCGTCTAGCCTAAATAAGGGACAAAAGGAAGTGTTGCAGGCTATCGATTCCTCCAGGGTTACATCTTTAAGTATCACGGGTCGCCACCCATAGCCAACAGGTGGTCCCATTTGAGGTGGGAGGTCTTACCCCTCTGCAGAGGTGCAGTAGCTGTATCCCAAAGCCCCACCGACAGGGCTATTAAACAAAGAAACTGAAACCGGTATTCGTAAAAGTAAATAATTCTTATTTTACGTTTGGAGGCGCGGGGTGTAATGGTTTGAATCGTAGGAAATGGGATCGTCAACCCGAGTTCAATTCCTGGGCGAGGCTGTTTGCCTTTCACATTGCGCTAATACCCTTGGGAAAGTTATGAATCCAATTCTCCCTCCAGTTATGGGAGAATAGTAGGACAGACAAGGGTCTTTAACCTTGGTTATACAACCAGTCTAGGAGAAGGAAAACTGAATTCAAACCTGTTAAACTCCGCTTAAGAAATTGACCTTGTGTCACACCCTGCTCGGTTGGTAAATATATACTTTACGTTGAAATGGCTCAGCGTACAAAAAATAAAAAAAATAAAACTCTTACGCGCCAAGTTTTGTTTTGTCAAAGGGAAATCCATAAAAAGTTTTTTTTTTTACTCTTTATTTTACGAAGATAACATTGACGTGTATCGCTAACTTCAGTCACATCGATAAGATGCCGCGTTTCTCTTATAGCACGGGATTGTACTTTAGCGTAATAAGTTTGTAAATCAAAATTTGATAGGACTTTTCTAACGCCTTTTTTATTTATTTATTTATTTTTAAACGAAAGCGGTTTTGAAAAATGAGGGCAATGGTCATTTTTGGTATTTATCTGTACCTTATCTCGCCCCTTTTGTTCTCCTTATTTAACGAAATATTATATCCTTAACTCTTCATGTCATGTCCGTTGCTATTGATTTCCTAAAAATTCATTATTTTATTGCGTCAGGTTTTATTCGAATACCTTAATTTACTAGGTACCACCAAAATAGGTCACGTGATGAGTTTGGCCATATTGAAGGAAGAAACGTAAATATTTTTGAACTGTTTTTTTAAATCTCGCAAAAAAGAAATAACGAACATAAAGAGTTGTTACAAAGAAAAACAGCTAATTCAAAGATCAAATTATCCGATTGGAGAAAAATTACTCTCCGAAAAATAAGTAAAACACTCCGTTTTTTTTTACAACACGGTCAGTTTCTTTATTGAAATTTTTTTAGCAGAATTCTGTATTCATGGTTCTTTTACTAAAAAAATCACTCGCATTGGAACTTATAAATATCTTCTGATGTGATTATTCAGATTCTTATCTATATAGAAAAAAAGTAAAAATCGTTTTTTGTCGGTTCATTTTTTCATATTTCATAAAATAAAATGGGGGGCTCGTAAAAAAATATTTCCCCTAATATATTTTAGAAAAAAACTATTTCAGAAATATCTTCATCAAAAGGTAAGTAATTATGAAAACTTTCGTGAAAATCGGACAATTGATTGATTTTTCATAGAATTTTTTAAAAAGCCTCTAGTCATAACTTGTTTTTGGTTACGTTAAATTTCAATTTGTCTTAACGGTGCAAAAATGTAAACATTGTTTTGCGTTCATAATTTTCATTATTTCCATAAGTTGAACAATTAATTTAAAAACCATCAGGGGTTTGTTCAATTTTTTCTTTCGAATGGACAAAAAAATAATATTAATCTTTATGCAAGTTTTATTGTGTTAAATAAAGGGGGAGGGGTAAATTTCACAGGGAAAATTGGTGGTACCTATTGTTTATCTATCTATCTATCTAAACTGTTGAAGAGGCCTCTCCAATAAATCGCCTTGTCATATCAAGCCCTAGCACCCATATATAAGTCCCGGTCGACTTCTTCAAATTGCTCTTATGGCAAACACCTAAACCTTTTATGATATGCTAGAAGGCGGTGGTTGAGAGTCAACTGCCAGTATTTATCAATACACATGAAGTTAATGAAAATTATTCGTAAAAACAAATTATATATATATATATATATATATATATATATATATATATATATATATATATGCCAAATCCTCCGCACGAGCAGGATGTGACACAAGGTTAATTTCTTAAGTGGAGTTTAACAGGTTTGAATTTAGTTTTCCTTCTCCTAGACTAGTTATCTAACCAAGGTTAAAAACCCTTGTCTGCCCTACTATTCTCCCATAACTGGAGGGAGAATACTTGGGTGCATACCTTTCCCAAGGGCATTAGCACGTTATGAAATACAAACAGCCTCATTTAGTATTATTTGGCTTTTTTTTTACTATTATCCTCATCTTCATTGTTATATACGCAACCTTTCAGCCGATGTGTCCTTTGGCCCTCAAACACATAGCCTCATTTAGAAAATTGAACTCATTGCTTCCGACGTTAACCATTACACAGCTCCGTTGTTATCGTTAATGAATGTACAACTAAACATTGGTTAAAAAAATCGACCAGGATTTGAACTCGTTTAGCCGAGTCCATTTCCTTCAACATTACACCACGCGCCTAATTCTCTCAGTTAAATAGTATCACTACTGTTCTTCTACAAGGATGGTTTTGGTAGTAAATAACTCACGAAGACTGAACTTTTCAGCAAACTCTCGTAAGATGTCATATCCAGCAGCGTCATCTGCTGAAATTTCGGCGAAAATATACGGGGAGGTCATACTTTTTGAACCCATCATCTTCAAATTCCAAATTGCATAAGGTATCTCACGAAAAGTGCGATACCTTATACAAACTTGGAATTTTAAGATGATTGGAGGATAAAAATCATTAAGATTGACACTTGATGAACAGTTATCCACATCAGATGCTTATCACATTGTAATATATATATATATATATATATAGTATATATATTTGTGTGTGTATTTATATTATATATATATATATATATATATATATATATAAATATAATATATATATATATATATATATATATATATATATATATATAATTAAGAAAGCAACAATATGCATTTCTTTCTAAAGGGCAAATTCTTCATTGCATTTGTGACAGGATTTTCGCAAACAAAGAACTGTATAGCATCCTTGAAGATGAACATAATTCTGTATTCTCGGGTGAATACGATGCGGTGCACCGGTATAAGACTTAGTACCGTGTTTCCCAGAAAATAAGACCTACCTACCAAAATAAGACAAAGTGTGATTTTGAGACGATTTTAATATAAGCCCTCCCTTAAAATAAACCCTAGTTGAGAGCGGTAGAATTTTGGAATCCAGTGATTACAGAACAATAATGTTCCAAAGGATGATGATGATATGACTATTTTTTAATGAACTATCGTTGAATTATCGAGTTTTTGAATAAAAGAACATGTTAATACTAAATAAATGTAGATCGTAATTTCTGTTTATTTAGAAATTTCGTAATTTTCTACTTCTTAAAGTCGTTTTTTTATATATGAAGAATAAGACATCTCCTGAAAATAAGCCATCGTTTTATATTTTAGAGTTAAAATTAATATAAGGCCTGTCTTATTTTCGGGAAACACGGTATATCTATCTATCTATCTATCTATCTATCTATCTATCTATCTATCTATCTATCTATATATATATATATATATATATATATATATATATATATAAAGGAAGGAAGAACTCAATACAGTAATCCCATAATAAATTTATTTCGACGAAAATTGGGGCCCATATAAATCTAAGTTGATTTAAACCGGCTCCCCAAATTTTCGTCTCATCAGATGGGTCTCAATTCACTTATGTACAAGCATATCACAAAAAACCCCAAAGAGCTGAATATATATAAATTCAAAGAAAAACAAAAAATAATAAAAAAATATATATATATTTTTAACAGTGTAGGATTGTAACCATAGAAACAGGAAGTGAATGAAAAAAAGAGATACATTTCAAGGTTGACTTCTAGGGTGTCCAGACAGACAAAAAAGTGCCAACACAGAAAAAACAGAGTAGTATATTAAAATATAAATAGACAAGTAAAATAAAAAAAATTAAATTTAAACATTAGAGTATAATGATGTATGAAAGAAAATACTAGTTAAGATATAAATAATAAAATAAATTAATACTGTCTGGATGAGAAGATATATATCCTGAAATATAGACCCACTGGCCAACTACTCAATAAAAGAAACCAATTGATTTTTAAATGTAGACATAAAAACAAATTTAAATTAGTATAATCCTATAGGACTGGAAGTTAATTATTAGAGTTGTGGTGTTCTGAGGAATGGTTTCTTGTTCAAAATGTATTATTTGTAACCTGTTACTGTGTATAATCAGTATTATTATTGTTATTAGTATTATTATTATCGGTAATTTAATTCATCTAATTATCATGATTATTATTTTATTATCTTTAATTTATTTTATTTTATTATTAATATCATATATGTTTTTTATTTTATATATTATTATTATTTATTATTATTTACTCCTTTTGAGTTTTCACATCAGTGTTAGCTGATGGTCTTTCACTGGAGTCTGAGTGACAGCAAGTCTCCTCAGGTCTCCAGGACTCTTCTGAGTATTCTGGCAGATTGCAGCAGTGCAGTGTTCTGAATGGTTTCAATCCTTCCTCTGATATCCAAACTTTCCAAACCCTTTTCTAATGCTTTTGGGACTGTTCCAAGTGCACCAACTACAATTGGTATAACTTTCACTTTCATATTCCATAACTTTTTCAGTTCTCTGGCAAGGTCCAGATATTTGTCAATTTTTTCATTTTCCTTTAACTTCACCCTGTGATCCGCTGGCACTGCAAAATCCACCAGTTGACAAGTTCTTTCTTTTTTGTTAATCAACACTAGGTCTGGTCTTCTTGCTGGATAAGGTGATCCGTTTAATTTCAAAGTCCCAGAGAATTTTGTGCGTTTCGTTCTCAAGAACAGATTCTGGTTTATGCATATACCATTTTGTGTGTGGTCAAAATTTAATTTCTTGCATAATTCCCAGTGGATCACCTTCCCAACCCAGTCGTGTCTAGTTTTGTATTAGTTTGCTACATTCACAGAGTATATGGTTAACAGTTCATCTCTATTACCGCAAAGTCTACATTTACTATTTTGTTGGGTCTTATCAATTTTCGCTTTGATGTAGTTTGTCCTTATGGCATTATTTATTATTATTATTATTATTATTATTATTATTATTATTATTATTATTATCTTTAATCTATCTCATTCTATTATTATTAATTTATTTTAAATTATTCTATTTCTATTTTTAATTTTATTATTATTATGATTTTTATTTTTAATTTACTTTATTATTATTATTATTATTATTATTATTATTATTATTATTTTCAATTTATTTATTTTTCTTATTATTATAATTTATTATTTTTTACCCTATCTTATTATTTTCATTATAATTTATTATTTTTTACCCTATCTTATTTTTTCATTATTATTACTATTATTATTTACTTTACCTTAATATTATTATTATCATTATTTACTTTTCTTATTTTTAATATTATTATTATTATTATTATTTACCTTATCTCATTTTATTATTATTATTATTATTAATATTTTTAATATTATTATTATTATTTTAATTAATTTATCCTATTATTATTACTATTATTATTATTACTATTATTATTATTATTATTATATTATCTTTACTTTATCTTAATATTATTATTATTATTATTATTATTATTATTATTATTATTATTATTAACTTTAATTTATCTTATTATTATTATGATTATTTGTAATTTATATATTTTTTCAAATTATTATATTATTATTTTAATTAATTTATCCTATTATTATTACTATTATTATTATTTTATTATTATTATTATCTTTACCTTATCTTAATATTATTATTATTATTTTTTTTATCATTATTATGATTATTTTTAATTTATATATTTTCTCAAATTATTTCATTTTTTTAATTATTATTACTCCTTTTGAGTTTTCACATCAGTGTTAGCAGATGGTCTTTCACTGGAGTCTGAGTGACAGCAAGTCTCCTCAAGTCTCCAGGACTCTTCTGAGTATTATTTTTATTATTAGTATTATTATTTTTAATTGATTTTATTTTCTTTTTTTATTATTTTTTAATTTTATTTTTTTTATCTTACTATTAATTCATTTTATTATTTATATCTTAACTAGTATTTTCTTTTATACATCATTATACACTAATGTTTAAATTTAAATTTTTTTTATTTTACTTGTCTATTTATATTTTAATATACTACTCTGTTTTTTTCTGTCTTGTCACTTTTTTGTCTGTCTGGACACCCTAGAAGTCAACCTTGAAATGTATCTCTTTTTTTCATTCACTTCCTGTTTCTATGGTTACAATCCTACACTGTTAAAAATATATATATTTTTTATTATTTTTTTTTTTTGTTTGAATTTATATATATTCAGATCTTTGGGTTTTTTGTGATGTGCTTGTCCATAAGTGAATTGAGACCCATCTGATGAGACGAAAATTTGGGGAGCCGGTTTAAATCAACTTAGATTTATATGGGCCCCAATTTTCGTCGAAATAAATTTATTATGGGATTACTATATTGAGTTCTTCCTTCCTTTATTGATAAATATTGCTCTGTATATAATCTAAAAGGTTATTATACATTGAGCTCTCTTCAGTGATTTAAAGATTTGCTGTATTTATAAATACTGGATCATCAATATTAGTACAGTGGATCTTAGAAATCACATATAGAATCATCCCTTACCACCAAGTTTTGGATAAATCTCATATATATATATATATATATATATATATATATATATATATATAATCCAAAAATCCGGAGAAGAAATCTTCCTTACGACATAGGAGTTGTTTTTTTTTTAAGTGTCGCAGTTTGCAGAACTCAATGTGTATTCTTATTGTTAAGAGTCACAGAGTAAATTTATAAGTAAAAACTGCAGAGGGAAACAGGACAATAAAAAAAAAAAATAAAAATAAAAAATAAAAATCTGTTTTCAAATGCCTTAAAAGTAATAAAGAATTCGTCATTCGCATCTGATGATTTGGGAGAATTAGACACCTTGTCTAAGCTTCATTGAAATAGACTATAATGCAAAAATTCTAAGTCTTTTGTTATATATATATATATATATATATATATATATATATATATATATATGTGTGTGTGTGTGTGTGTGTGTGTGTGCGTATCCTTTGTTAGTATTCTAGAATTGAGAATAAAATGCTCGATTACTTTTGTAAGAGCTGTATTTATTTATTATAGTGTACAATACATATAATCTATCTCAATTTGTTCATATCTATCTATCTATCTATCTATCTGAATCTATTCATATCTATATTTCTATCTATCTGAATCTGTTCATTTTATCTATCTATCTACCTATCTCAGTTTGTTCATATCTATCTATCTATCTTTCTATCTCATTTTGATCATATCTATCTATCTATCTATCTATCTATCTCAGTTTGTTCATATCTATCTATATAAAGTTTGTGAAAAAACAAGAAAATATATCGAAAATGACATTTTTGAAGCCGACGATATGGCGTTTCGGTTTTATTTAAACCATCAACAGGGCCAATAATCATTAATCATATTAATATATCCATTTCTTTCTTCATCTATCTATCCATCTATATATCCATTTCTTCTTCATCTATCTATCTCTATCTATCTCTACTTCAGTTTGTTTGTATCTATCTATCCGGGTTCGTGTACACTCAGGTCTGTTGGTATAAATGATCATGCCAGCGTGAATATATTCATTTATGCACGTATCAGTTATCCCCCTTTCCTATAAAATCCCACTGAAAGGGTTTGTATAAGAAAAGTTTTTAAAAAATCAAACAATAAAAAATCTTCATAAATGAGTTAAATTCTGCGTCAGCAGTAAATGAACCTATAGGGCCGTCATAAAAATACTCACCGCTTGTACCAACCTTCTTTTTTTCATCCGTTTTTAAATCTCTTCTAATAAGAAGAGAAAAACAACAACAACAACAACAACAACAACACAATAAGAGGCGAGGAAGAGAAAGAGGGAAAAAAAGGAAGATCTGTCTGATAGCGGATGTCGCTGTTCCAACAAATCATTGTGAGACAGAGAGAAAAAAAACTAGGAAAATATCCGGACTTTGCCAAAGAACTGCGGCGAAAAATGACGTAATATGAAGGTGATTGCTCTATCTTTCATTATTGGCGCGCTTGGAACAATTTCGGGAGTCTTACAAAACAATATAAAAAAATTAAAAAAATGAATTAAAAAATTAAAATTACAACTAAATAAAATGAAATGAAAATAAGATAAAGACAAAATAAAAATAAAATTAAGAAAAAATACAAATTGAAATAACGCGAATCTGCGATTCACGTTACGGGAGAAACTTAAGTCGGTATATTTTAAACGAGTCATTTTTAATCATCTATTTAGCTCTTTATATTGGCCACTTTTTAATGGGTTTTAGTGCAAAAATTACCAAAGTAATTAAGGTTTTATCTTTATTTACTTCGTGGGTTTTTATCGTCACTACGATATATACAAGGTGTGTCAAAAAACTATCGTGATTTTTTGTACTTTTTGAAAAAATTAATGTTCCATTCATTGTTCATTTCTATTTTGGTAAATACAGCTCCAAACGGCACTCTTATGACACACCTCACACACACACACACACACACACACACACACACACACACACACACATATATATATATATATATAATATATATATATATATATATATATATTCTGTGTGTGTGTGAGTGTTTTATTTATATATGTATTATGTCTTTGGGAAGATAATTTTTGTATATTTTAGAAGCATGAAAAAAAAAAATGAAGATCAGTAACAAAATGGTGTATATTGTGTTCTAAACCTTATTTAGCTACCAATATTTCGAGGTGCTCCTCTTTATCAAAATTTTGTTATAGACTTCATAACAACAAGTCTTTTCTCTCGCTCCCTTGCTCCCTCTCTCTCTCTCTCTTCCCTGTCTCCCTCTGTGTGTGCGTATATATATATATATATATATATATATATATATATATATATATATATATATATCTGATGGATGCTGGGAAACTTTTTGACTGTATGAGAAGCATAAAAAAACTATAGGATAAGGAATAATAACCTAAATTCAAAGTGAGGAATACTGCGTTGTTTTTTTATCTTATTTATTAATCCTAATATTTCTGGTAGACCTCTACCTTTTGTAGAATGGCTTTTATCTTTTCTTTTAATGATCTGTCGGCTAGTTGTTTTTGTTATTATTTCTTAGCTTATATTTTCCATGTTTCTAATATAACCAAAAACTTTTCCCAACATCCATCACATAAAGAAGCATATCTGGACTCTCTAGCAACATCATATATATATATATATATATATATATATATATATATATATATATATATATATATATATATATGATACCATATCTGTGTGTTTGCTGTTCGTATTATGTTTTATTGGACACAAACTCGATTCCCACCGCTCGTCAAAATAGAAGGTATGCAACAGTGTTTGCACCAAAACAAATATTTTTTTTTTTTTTTGCCACCAATTAAAACGTCAGGATAAATAATGAATGTTTGTAACCAAAGAGTTTCCGACTTTCCTTATGTCATTTTTTCTTTCTTTCTTTCTTTCTTTCTTTCTTTCTTTCTTACTTCCATTTTTTTCTCTGTGTATTCATTTTCTTTCTGTCTTTCTATTTTTTCTCTTTCTTTCTTTCTTTTCTTTCTTTCTTTTCCTCTTTATTTCTTTCTTTCATGTCCTTTTTTCTATATTTCTTTCTTTCTTTCCTTTCTGTATTTCTTTATTCTTTTCTATTTTCTTTCTATCTTTCTATTTTTATCCATTCTTTTTTCCTTCATTTCTTCTTTG
This sequence comes from Doryteuthis pealeii, assembly GCA_023376005.1. Classification (NCBI taxonomy): domain Eukaryota; kingdom Metazoa; phylum Mollusca; class Cephalopoda; order Myopsida; family Loliginidae; genus Doryteuthis; species Doryteuthis pealeii. Next base: position 34,080,978 of record CM042144.1, read on the forward strand.
TTCTTTTTTCTACATTTCTTTCTTTCTTTTTTTCTTTTTTCTTTCGTTATTTTTTTTCTTTATGTCTTTCTATTTTTATCCATTCTTTTTTTCCTTTCTTTCTTTCTTTCTTTCTTTATTTCTTTTATTTCTTTTCATTCCTATTCTTTAGTTCTTGGAACTGAAGACACATTCGATTTCTTCTTTCTTTCTTTCTTCTTTCTTCTTTATTTCTTATTTCTTTTATTTCTTTCATTCCTATTCTTTAGTTCTTGGAACTGAAGACACATTCGATTTCTTTCTTTCTTTCTTTCTTTCTTTCTTTCTTTCTTTATTTCTTTTATTTCTTTTCATTCCTATTCTTTAGTTCTTGGAACTGAAGACACATTCGATTTCTTTCTTTCTTTCTTTCTTTCTTTCTTACCCTTTTTTCTTTCATTATTTATTTTTTTCTTTCTGCCTTTCTATTTTTATCCATTCTTTTATCCTTTCTTTCTTCTTTGCTCTTTTTTCTACATTTCTTTTTTTCTTTGTTTTTATTTTATTCTTTAGTTCTTGCAACTGAATATACATTCAATAACCAAAATCAGACAATTTCCTTTAAGAAATGTTCTCAACAGAACCAAATATCCTTGACGACTTTAAAAATTCCTTTTCATTGTTTTTCTTTCTCCTGATGATCGAATTGAAGACAAAAAAATAAACCTTATCCAAAATCTTAGAATCGACTGTCAGTTTTGGCGCGGGAATTAATACAATGGACGTCAATCAGCAAAATGGATTGAAATAAAGAATGTCTTCAATAGAATGCACATTTAAGTACGTTGTTCATAATCTTCTATCTGTTTCCCGATTCGAGAGAAATTTTGGTCAAGATTTAATCTGCAAGGTGCGTCAAAAAAGTATCGAGATTGAAGCTGTATTTACCAACATAGAAATGAACAATAAATGGAATGTTAATTTTTTCAGAATACAAGTCGCTGTATCTACAAAGAGATACTGCAGGGTTTGCTTCGTTCAGTGCGCGAGAGGAGGCAAGAGATGTGGCAGGACAACTCGTGGGTGCTTCACCATGACAACGCCCCTGCCCAAATTACCCTGAGTATCCGAAAGTTCCCGGTCCAGAAGAACATCACTGTGATTAATCCAGTGGATGTAACCCTGAAGATCCTTATGGTGAAACTCGAGTAGGTTATCACTTGTACCTGTATTTCAATATATATATATATATATATATATATATATATATATATATAGTGTGTGTGTGCGTGCGTGCGTGTGTGTGTGTGTGTGTTTTGTATCTGGGTTGGGGGTGTTCAGATTATTTTAGTATTATATAGATGTACTTGACAAAGGTAAGCATGTTTAAACTAAGACCAATTAAAATATATTCCCATAGACAAATAGGAACAGATAGCGTTGGGTTGCAAAACTTGGCTTCACAACAGATTACTGGAAGTGCCAAGTAAAAAAGGAAAAGAAAAAACGTTTTTATGGGAGGAGATTTTGGAAGATCGGAGGAGCGACAAAGATATGGGAAGAATAACGAATAAAAAGTTTCTTTTATAGATACCTCATGAGCCACGGGGTCACGAAAAGCGATTGGTAACGATGATGATAAACTGAAGATAATTTTCTTGTATGACTGATGGCTTCGTAACATATTTACGGATTTTAGTTATCATGCAATATTAACGCTGAAGGATCTCTTTATATTTGGCTCTTGTTATTTGTTGTTGTGATTGTGGTTATTGCGGTTTGTTTGTTTTTTTAACTTTTTATTCTTTGGTTTAAAAAAGTAAAGAAAAAGAAAGAAAGAAAGAAAGAAAAAAGGGGGAAAGAAAAGGAAAGAAAGAAGATCAGACCTCATTCGGATGATTAAGATCGGCTCTTTTTCACAATCAGAGATGAATGTTGTCATCCTCCTGACGACCGGGACAAAAATCCCTGTTGAGTTCAAGACGTTTCATCAAGATATACCAGCGATGAGACATAAGACCGGATGATGAGCCACAAGTGCAGACAACTTGAAGAAATGATTGATAAGACCTACACTCAACGGAGACAAATTAAATAATAAATAAAACAGCATTTACTGGCATCCCACCATGCCAGTTGAATGAACACAAGGATCATTATAGTTGGGAAACACGCACAAACCGAAGCTCATGGGTGACTAGTGCATAAAAACTTCGTGTATCTCTTCGGCATTTCTCTTGGAGGCGCCTCAGGCACTTGGAAATAAACCCAGTCCTGCCACTTTAGATCAAGGGGGAAGGTCTATCCCCCTGTGATCACGCTGATATTAATATCTTACCGGTCCAATGGCTGAAACCACTGGACACAGGTTTCCGAAGAAACAAGATAAGAATATACGTTTGTTGAATAATAAATAAGATTGGGTGGATATTTATAGAACACTGAAACAATCAAGTATAGCGTACGGTAAAGCGACAAGGTATGGGTCATTGTGGTTAAATCAGTAGAGGATTTTGTCTTTGTCTTTGTCTCCGCCAACTTTCTTTTAGACTCCGAAATGTATCAATAACTTCCAAGGACAAATAGAAAACTGAAAATACAAAACCACACACACACACACACACACCACACACATATATATATATATATGAGGAAAAATGAGTAAAGAAAAGAAAAGTAAATGGATAAAATGAATTTAATCGATATCACATTAATCGATATCACTTACACATGTGTTTCGGTCAGTTTATGTGTGTGAAAATATTTTCACACACATAAACTGACCGAAACACATGTGTAAGTGATATCGATTAATGTGATATCGATTAAATTCATTTTATCCATTTACTTTTCTTTTCTTTACTCATTTTTCTCATAGTGTCGGATTCAATTCCTTTTCCATTTTTACACACATATATATATATATATATATATATATATATATATATATATATATATATAGTCATCCACAGACACGTGTTTCGACTTATCAAGTCTCTTCAGTGTGGTTAGACATTCGTAAGCTACCTACGTATATATATATATATATATATATATATATATATATATATATACGTAGGTAGCTTACGAATGTCTAACCACACTGAAGAGACTTGATAGTCGAAACACGTGTCTGTGGATGACTATATATATATATATATATATATATATATATATATATATACACAAGGTATGTCAAAAAAGTATCGAGATTTTAAAAACCTTTTGATACACCTTGTACTCTGAAAAAAATAACGTTCCATTCATCAATTTTTTCAAAATACAAGGTGTGTCAGAAAAGTACCAAGTTTAAAGGTGTATTTACCGAGATAGAAATGAAGAAGGAATGGAACGTTATTTTTCAGAATACAAGGTGTGTCAAAAAGTACAGGAAATTTTGATACTTTTTTGACACACCTTATATATATAATGGAGATAGATTGCATTTCTGCCTGTAACTGAAACTACATCACTGCTTACGTCACAGATTACACAATAATCTAAAGCATTTATTAATGAGAACCTAATTTATAATCTAGATCATTTATACATAATATTAGAGAAGAACATTGGTTTATATATACTATGAAGTTGTCTTTGTAATATCCGACGGTCTAGGCGATTTTTAACGAATCTTGCAATAAATGCATGTTTAGTTGTATACATTTTTACATAGTTATTTTTATTTTGATTTGTATTTATAATTATCTAATGTATACAGTTTTGCGCAAAATTTATCTATAAATAAGATATAGCCACTTATTTATATATCACGTTAAATTCTTACCTGTGATATTTTGTCCGTATCTGCTTCCGTTTTTTACGGTAACGAAAACATTTTTTAAGTTTTAAGATAATAGAGTTAAGTTATGAGATAATAAAAGTTTTTTTTTACCTATTCATTCAATTAAAATACAATTTGTAGAATTGTGTAAAAATATTTATTTTTAAATCTTTTTTCTTCGCATGTTGGTTTGTTTATCAAAAGCGGTGATAAACAAAAAATGACCCCTCCAAATTCACGTTATATTTGATGTATCTGTTAATATGATATTCATTACACTGAACTAAATGTTTGTTGGCGTTTGAAAGCAATTTATGGAAAATAGTGATAGATTTCAAGTTGTGGATGAATTTTTAAACTCACATTCGTTCAATTTTAATAAAATTTTGGAGAATTAAGTAATTTAACAAAGATATTTTCAAAACAAAACATTGTTTTCAAGAACTTAATTGATGCATTTTAGGTAAGTAATTGATTTAAAAAATTTTTATTGTCATGTGAGTTTGTTATTTAATTTATTCTTCAATTCTTTCAGTTTAGATTTATTAAAAGTTTTATTTTATTTAAGGAAGGAAAATAAGTTATTTGCGGAGATCTATTTCTTTCGGATTTGACTTCTAAAATGTGACATGGACGTTAGACGGAAAAGTTTTGTTTATTTATTTATTTTATTTTATTTTATTTTATTTTTTTGTTTTTCTTTACTGATCAATTAAAGAAATTTATTCATAACTTTTGCTCAATATATTTCAATTTTGTATTTGCAAACTTTTATTAATGTAACTGTAACCCCTTTTTTAACTTTGAAAAAACGTAAACGTACCAACTTATTTTTTGTTTACATCTTTTACGCTGGAAATAAAAAATTTGTTTAAAAACTGTATTTTTATTATTCAGTGTATTATCTATCAAATAAATAAAACACTGAATAATAATTAAAAAAACACCCTACATTTTATTTTAATAAATTTTATTACGATAAAAAGGAAGAGTGTTTTATTATTATCATTCAATGTTTTATTTATCAAAATAAAAGGAAGATTATCTTCATTCTACAGATTTATCTATTAAAATAAAAGGAAGAATCTTTTAAAAATTATTTTGTGTATTATTATTAGAATAAAATGAAGGTTATTTTTCTAGGGGGGGGGTCTATATGGATTTGGCGCTACAAGATGCTTGGTTTAAGGAAAAGAAAAGCGAATAGAATGTCATTAAAAGCAGACGCTGAAAAGAAAATGTACAGTCAGTAGCAAGAAGTTGTCTGAGAGATGAATAGTAAAAAGATTTTGGTGTAGAAAAGTTAACTTTCCTAATTTCTATTTCAAATTGTTTATTTTTTTTACTCTTTTAATAAATTTGATGATTTTAATTACTAAAATCATTAAATGTTGAATGCCCTTTTAAAGTTTTTGGCATATTTTGGCATTGTTGTTTTTTATTACTTTAATTGATTTATTAATTTTACTTGGATACTACCCCTCTAACATTGAATTTTAACTCCCACTCCCCTCAGGCTATATTTTTCAAAAGTTCATTTTTACACGGCCCGAAGGGCGGTTTTGTTATGCTAGTATATATAACAAAGAAAAAAGTCGTAGTCATATTATCAGTTATACGTCAATCGGCTTCCTTGGACTGTATTACAAAAAAATGATTTTTTTTTCTTTTTGTAAAACAGTTTGAGGAAACGGATTGAAATATTGGTGGAAATTAATTTATAACTATTAACATGGCTGGTATTTAATCCGTTCCTTTGTTAAATGTATTGCTCTGTATGTAATTCACAATTCCACTTAGCAACTTAACTGGTTATATATATATATATATATATATATATATATATATATATATATATATATCCACAGACACGTGTTTCGACTTATCAAGTCTCTTCCGTGTGGCTAGACATTTTGTGAGCTACCTACAGCCGGATTAGAAATCCGATCGTTTCAGCAGCAGTCGGACAGCTTACCTTCTCGGCTATCATCACACACAGAATATGAAGGGGATTTTAACTGTTTTGATACACACATCTGTATGTGTGTAAAGGCCATCATAGAGTGCTCCATCCCATTTTATAAGAGAGCTTTGTTTTATACACACACACACACACACACACACACACACACACACACATATATATATATATATATATATATATATATATATATATATATATATATATATATATATAAAAGGAAGTTTGGTATGTACGTGTCGACGTATAAGTTCAAAACCGGAGGTCACTCATATTCGAATTCTTGCATACACATTAATAACCTTCTAACTAAGAAACACGTCAAATTTGGATATTGATTTTTCCTGATTAAAGGATATAATTAATTAATTAAACAAAAATCAAACGATTTGCGATAATCGTAGTGTAGCTGCTGCTGCTAATATATTAAAAAATCGCTTGACTGCTGCTTATATTCAGCAATGATG
>CM042144.1:34092167-34097167 GCA_023376005.1 Doryteuthis pealeii
AGTCAACAAGTCAAAACTATTTGAGGAGAGCCACTAATCGTCCTTATTTATGAAGGGTCTTTAACCCTTCCAAAAATAAAATACAATTTTTAAAAAAATAAACACGCTCTTGTTTGGTCCCAGAACTTTTCAGCACCCTCAAGTATAGAAATTTTATTTTAGTATGCGTTGCGCGTGGATATGATTTTACTACGTCCTTTTAGATTTTTATGCGTCAGTGACGCAGGACGCGTACGTATCAGCATCTCTGTCCATCTCAAAGTTCAACACATTTAGCACATTGTTTCTCTAATGACTTTTTTTCAAAAATAAAATTCATTTTTTTAATGGACACGCTCTTGTTTGGTCCCGGAACTTTTTAACATCCTTTTAATATAGGAATTTTATGTTGGTCTAATTTGCGCTAAATATTTTAATTCATTTTTCTTTTTTTAATACTGTGACCCGATTTAAAATGACCCATTCTAATCATGAAGCCCGACACACAAAATAAGTTAGCCATTTCTGAATTGTAAGAGTTTTTACTATAGACACATATCAAGATGTATATGAATGTGTCTGGAAAAAAAGAGTCAAGTTAATTCATGTGAGTTTTCTCAACGCTTAGCTGTTACCTTTATGACAAATGTTGCTTAGTTTTCTTTATGACATTCACAAAAATAAACATGAAAAAAATAGAGTAAACTATTGTTTTCTCCCTTCCTTTAATAAACCTGTTCTATTTAATCAATGTCTTATGCCATCGGAAAAAAGAATAAGATTTTTTTAAAACATAAAATAGGAAGAAAATGTTGTATATCATTCGTCGTTACCCAACAATATTTTCATCCTGTCAGCGGGGCTTAGAATAGGTTGACTGCATTCCTCTACAGAGGGGAGTTTTCCTTCTCCTATACTGGTTGCCAACCAAGGCAGAAAATACCAGTCTGCCCTACTAGTTACCCATAATTTGAAGAAGGCAGAGTAGTTGGATATGCACCTTTTCCAATGATGGAGGTACGTGGTGTAATGATTATCGTCGTCGGAAATGAACATGATGAGACGAGTTCAGATCATAAACGCCGCTGTTTGCATTTCACATTACGCTAATACCCTTGGGAAAGGTACGAATCCAACTATTCTCCCTGCAGCTATAAGTAAATAGTAGGACTGACTGAGCTCTTTAACCTTAGTATAGCAACCGGTCTAGGAGAAGGAAAACTCTGAATTCAAACCGGTTAAACCCCACATAAAAATTGACATTGAGTCACATCTTGCTCGTGTGGAGGGGTTGGGTAAATATATACACTTTTTCATCGCCAGCTCGTGTGTGTGTGTGTGTGTGTGTGTGTGTGTGTGTGTGTACCCAACCCTTCCGCCACTGACAGATGTGACTCAATGTCAAGTTTTATGCAGGGTAAGCTAGTTTGAATTCTGAGTTTTCCTTCTCCTGGACTGTTTGCCATTCCCAGGGTAAAGAGGCGAGCCTGTTCTATTATTTACCCATTGCTGGAGGTGAACAGGTGGATTCAAGTCTGTCTCAAGGGCGTTAGCGTGGAATGAAACGTAAACAGTCTTGTCTAAGATTTGAAATCGGCTCGCCGGATCCATTACGTACGTACGTATGTTTATGTGACTGCGCGCATGCGCGTACGTGTGCGTGTGTATGTGTGTTTCATTTCACTGAAAGGCTTTGTATGTACGTCTACTGTAAATTAAAACAGTAGCCCAGTACGAAAAAAGAGGTATTGAATTCATCCAGAAATACTAAAGTTTTAACATCTACCTACCTACATCCCGCCGTGAGATTCTTATCTTAATGTATTAACAGCACTTTGGTCGGCTCCACTCTTCTCGAGCCTGTAATCGTTGCACCTCATGTAGTGAAAGATTCGTCGTGTATGATAATTATCATTGTAATCTTCACACATTTATCATATATGGTGCGCAACATTCTTACACAATAGGAGGTCTGTTATCTCAGAGGTAACCGGTTCGAATCCAGCACAAGCGGCGACCTCCTCGTAGGCAAAAGGACAACAGTTACCTGGTTGGCGCCGGACACAAATAGTTCGCAATCAAGATTCAAGAGTGGAGAGTGTGAATTTAATGCGCGCCCCCTCCCCCCTAATAAATTGCTAGTCTAGTCCCCCTTTCCGCTTCTTTCTCTCTATGTCCACCCACGCAAAATGAATGCCCTTTAGCTCCCACGCCCTCATCCTTCACCCCACCCATTTCTTATGAAATTGTTATTTGACAACAGAGTATAAGGGTAGAGGCTATAAAGAAATGAATGAGATGGAAACCTACTGCTTGTATCGTGCAACAACCAGCGTGTGATATTTCCATACTAATATGTTGAACGCGAAAGTGTTAAGTACTCTATGGTAAGTACTTCTTAAAGTACCCTTCTGATCAATCGGCTGGCCATGTCAATCTCAAGCACCTATATGATTGTCCCGACCCTATTGTTCTTATGGGAAGCCCCCAGTCCTTTTTATCATATACAAGGTGTTTAAAAAAGTATCCAGATTTATTGTACTTTTTGACACACCTTTTATTCTGAAAAAAAAAAGTTCCATTCATTCTTCATTTCTACCTTGGTAAATACAGCTTTAAACTTAGTACTTTTTTGACACATCTTGTATTCTGAAAAACTAAGGAATGGAACGTTATTTTTTTTCAGAATACAAGGTGTGCCAAAAAGTTTTTTAAAATCTCGATAATATTTTGACACAGCTTGTATGTACTAGAAGGCGGTGGCTGAAGGTCTTAATGTCCTGGGTAAAAACTCTATCTGATGATGAAGTTCCAATTTTCGAGGTCTGAGGAATGTGAGTACTCCTTCATCACCATTACTCCCAGATCCACTCTGATCCAGCGTTGTAGTACCTGTTAGGGTCCCATCTATGGTTTAAATATTTAAAAAAATTTTTAAAATGTGTTTTAAAAATTGAGTTAAAAAATTGAATACCCATCAAGAATTAATAAACATAAACGTCTTCGGCATAAAATGTCCCAACAAGGGTTTGCACGCCATAAAATCCGATCAATCAACTTTTTAAAGTTGGTTACACGGAACCCCTGGTTTCCATGAAACAAATCTAGGTTTCTGGAACGGTAAGGAATCTTTTGATAAAATGTAATAAAACATATCCTAAATGTGATTAATTATGTTATATTTGGATGGACTGAAAAGTTCATAGGCTGACAAAAAATCATAGGCTGAAAATTTCACGTCCTATCTGCTGTTGATGACTTTTTGACCAATGGGATCCAATCACTGCAACACCGACTGAAGAAGTGTATTGACCGTGTATGAATGGGACAATGTTGAAAAATAAATTTGATCACATTCCATGAGAATATCTTGGTCAGCATATGAACTTGTCAGCCGTACATTATGTTTTTTATTTTATGTTTTATGTTTTTATGAATATGTGTGTGTGTGTGTGTGTGTGTGTGCGTGTGTGTGTATGTGTGTGTGTGTGCGTGTGTGTTATGCTAGCGAAGATATGAAATCAATGACGCTTGGTAACGGACAGGTTTGAAAACCACATAGCCGAGAAACTGTCAGTTACCAAGCGCTGCTAACCTAACTTAGAATACATGTTCTATCAATGATATTGAACATTCTTTAATTGTAAATATAGTAAACAACATATTGAAAATAAAACCTACCTGAAAAATTTAGACCTAGCGTGATTTTTCAGGATGATTTTAATATAAGCCCCCTCCTTAAAATAAACCCTAGTTGAGAGCGGTGGACAGGCGAAAAAAAAAGCATTCTTAATCACATCATACGACGCAAAACTTGAAATTCCCTGAAAATAAGCCCTTGTGTTATATTTCGGAGTAAAGCTTGATATAAGCCCTGATTTATTTTCGGGGAAACACGGTATATAAAAAAAAATGCTAAGACATTAGCTAGATGGAGCTACCATTATGACTTGCCTAAATTCCCTTGCACCGAGCAGGTGACATTTTAAAATGTGGTAGGTTTGATTTGGCTTTGTTGTTTTGTTTTACGGCATATCAACCCATTTCGGTTTATTTAGTGCCGAATAAAGCCATTTTGATATCTGGTTACCCCTCTAAGTACTGAACAGGCTCATCACTGCTTTACTTTGGTTGTGAAATTGATTCGTCTAATTTCTTTCTTTAACTGCAAGGTTCGATGACAAACTTTCTCGCCCCGCAACAATCTTCTAGCAGTTCTCCGTACACGACTCATCCACAGTTTCGAAACATCTCGCCCCATTCTCAGTCTTGTTTTATGTACGGCGATCTGAGGGAAATTTGCATACGAGCAGATTTACTATCGCCATGACTTATTGCTTAGAAATTGCACGTATCTAAATGTTAGTTCCAAGGCAGCCATATTTTTCGTTGCCACTCACCCTGCAAGCGAGACAGGTTCGCACCCGCTTTGCTCCACGAGGTAAGTCTCTCTTCTCACTACACCAGTGTTTTCAACGTAACTTGACCGTAAGTAAAATGTGGGAGGTATTTCTGCCGCGCACTGTATATCTGTGTACATGCGAGGGTTGAATGCAGAGAAAATGGAGACTTAGTTTTGGTTATTTCCCACTGAAATATTTTTAAAATTCTGCTGAGATCATTTTTATTTTTATTTTGTTTGTGATTTTTCAAGGCGTCTTCCTTGAAAGATCCATGCAGCCAAGTTACGCGGAGCTGAGAAAACGGTTATAAATATCCGCGTTGGATGCGTCACATGACTATCAACCAATCAGAAACCAGTGATTTACGAACACCCGAAATAGGCCAAAATCTAAACAGTTTGTTGCTAGTCGTCATATTGTGTCGTAAAATTTCCACCCTTTTCGTCGTTATAGTGATTTGCTCGCGTCAGTATGCATAGAGTTTCGATGTGAAAGTTCGCCAAGAAGCAGTTTTCTATATATATATATATATATATATATATATATATATATATATATATATATATATATATATATGTGTGTGTGTGTGTGTGAATAAAAAAGGCCTTAAATACCATG
>CM042144.1:34099667-34107167 GCA_023376005.1 Doryteuthis pealeii
CACACACACACACACACACACACATATGTATATATATATATATTATTCTATTCTTATTAAGGTTATTTTCTATAAGTCTAACATAAACAAAGGGGAACCACTCTTGACTGATAAGATATTTATTTTCCCATTAAACTAACCCTAACCCTAAACCCTAACCCTAACCCTGACCTCGTCTTCTTTTTTCCAATAGATCAATCAGTCAAGAGTGGTTCCCCATTGTTTATGTTAGACTTATAGGAAATAACCCATATTAATTTATCTGTCCTATCTACCAATCCATCTATTTATTTATCTCAGTCTGTTCATATCAATCTGTCTATTTCAGTCTGTTCATATCTATTTATATATGTTCATATCTATCTATCTATCTATCTATCTCAGTCTGTACACATCTATCTATGAGAAGTAAACAACAGACGATGTGTTTTGATATGGCTTTTTTAGCCGACAATTTTTGGGAGAATATGTGCTTAATTGAAGTCGTACCTAATTTTTGAAAATTAATTAATTAATAATTAATAGTATTCCCGCCCAATTCATTAATTATTAATTAATTAATTTTCAAAAATTAGGTACGACTTCAATTAAGCACATATTCTCCCCAAAATATCTATCTATCTATCTATCTATCTATCTATATCAGTCCGTTCATATCTTATCTATCTATCTATGTATCTATCTAAGTCTGTTCGTATCTATGTATCTATCTCATCTATCTATCTATCTATCTATATATATATATATATATATATATAGAGAGAGAGAGAGAGAGAGATAGAGAGATATAGATAGATAGATAGATAAATAAAAGACATGCTAAGTCATTAGAAAGTGAACAAGTCAAGAAGTGGACAAGCACCAATAAGTTTGCTTCAGATAAGTGACTGTTTTAATTTTTTTTATAGAAAAGGCTAATATATCGAATTTTATGCCTAGCATTTTGCGTTTTATCTTTGACTCTAACACAATTTATTCACAGGGATATGTAAAAAAGAAAATACATTTTTATTTTGTTTTAAATGACTTAGAAAGAATCCCCCATACCTAAGCCCCTTTCCTCATTGTCCACCTTTTATCTGAATTTCCCCCCAGTTAAAGCTGATGCAATTGTGTCAATATCACCTATTTAATAGAAAATGGTACATGTTGACTTATACTAAGTTAAAACTTAGAAAACGTTTTTTTTGTTGTTGTTTTTTTTCTCGGTGTGGTGGATCCGTAGATCTCGTCAGATCATCCACCTTCGTTCCCCAAAGTTTCTCAGTCATCTTGCCTCGGCTTGTCACTGATACTTGACTTTGGGTAATGAGAGCATGCAGTGCGTGTCGCACAAGCGCACAACATGTAAAACAAAAAACAAGTGCAGATATTTCTACAAGTCCAACAGTGATGGAGGAATGGTGACGTGTGGAGGCCTGACGGGCTGGAAGTACGCATATGTAAATCTACATGCGGCGTGACTCGTGACCTACCTAACGTCACTGCCTTGCTGATTGAACAGCAACGTGCCTCGGCGAGGTTGTGGGTGACTGAGCAACCCCTTGGGTAACACTGTTCACCCAGCCATTTGGAAAGTGTCTAGAAAAGGAGACATAAACAAATGCCGGTTCACCTGTCAAGCTAGCCAGAGACCTGCGGTTCGATGCATGTCCACATTAGCTGGGTGAAAACAAGAAAATATTACAACAAAAAACAACGCTAAGAATAGCCACCTGGAATGTCTGGACACTTCTCGATCTTGAGAGATCGGGGAAACCCCAAACGACGAACTGGTGTCGGGACAGGGGAGTGTCTCGTTATGGGTCGACATCGATGCCCTTGCGGAAGTCAGTTTCAGCGGTAAGGACCATTTGACAGAAGGGGTTGGGCTGGGTACACATCCTCTTGGAAAGACAGACCGATGGTAGCTGTAAGAAGTTTGAGGTAAGGCGGCTCAAGCACTCCATCCTGAAGTGACACATGACGGAAGTCATGGAAACATTTCAAACATTTAAGTCTGACCAGTGTGACAGAGCCTCCTCGTCGAAGGCTTCATATGTGTGACAGGGTACATAAAAACAAGTTGGATCCGTGGGCCATCTGCGTGCTCACAACTGAACTACTTGTAGAAGTGGCCTTATTCGGTGAAGAAGTGGCAATCACCATATATAATATATATATATATATATATATATATATATATATTTGTGTGTGTGTGTGTGTGTGTGTGTGAAGAAAGGAAGTGAATCCGATGGTATGTAGTATATTAGGAAAAATGAAAAAAAAACACAGGTTTAAATGGATTAAGTGGCGAGTTTATTGGCCGACGCTGCAGTGTTTCGATCTATGAATTAGATCATCTTCAGGGCATTTGTTGGTATATGGAAGGTGATAATAAATTATTTATCACAGAATATATACATATGTGTGTGTGTGTGTGTGGTGTGTGTTCATATCTATTTTTTTTCATCGATCTCATCTTCACCTTCTTTCTTGTACTTCTGTTTGTTTGTTCGTTTGTTCGTCTCTCTCTCTCTCTCTCTCTCTCTCTCTCTCTCTCTTCTCTCTCTCCTCTCATTCTAAATATTTCATTTTCTTTATCTTCATTTCTTGCCTTTCACCATTTCTTCTTTTAAAAGTTTTTCTATTTTTTTTTTTCTCTCTTTCTTTGGCATTTTCTTCTTTAACCAACATTGGTCTCCAGCCTTTCTTCGTATTATAAACGCAAAATATTACCGAGAGTTTGATTGATTTATTGATTAACTTTAACGGCATTTCAACCTGTTTAGGGCTATTTTAGGTCTAGAGTTTTGGGAATTGCTTTTGACGTACATTTGTATTCATATTTTTTGTATAGCTGTTTCTTTTTTTTTTTTTACTTTTTTTGCGTACATTTATAAATCAAGATTTTCAATCTGTGAAATATTCTGTTTGTATCAAGGATGACTACAGATTATCATAGAGTTCATCAAATAACAACACATACGTTGACCACGATGGCGTATCTGTATATCATAGTTTATTAACAATTGTACAATAGACGGTGTTCACTTCCGATAGTGTATATGGAATGAGTGACCACTCTCAAAAGGATACTAAGATACTAGAATATGTAATACAAATATTCTACACACAGTTATATGGTTTCAAGTATTCCTATCTAATGATATTAATATATATGGTTCCAAATAAAATTGATTTGTTTGCACACAGTTATATAGTTTGAAGTAATTAATAAAAATCCTGAGTAATGAATTATAGCTTCAAGTAACTATACTTAATGTGAGTAATTTACAGTTACATTGGATAAAGTATTCCTATTGAATAAAGATGATTCTAAAACAGATATATTTGACCAATAGATGGGGTCCTAACAGATACTACTACTCCGGTTCAGAGTAGGCCTAGGAGTAATGGTAATGAAGGCGTACTCCCCAGATCTCCAGAAGCGGAGCGTCACTACTGGAAGCAGTTTAATGCCCTACCCAAGAGACCTCTTTTTGGATGGGGTCTTTGCTCTCAATAGAGGATACAGTTTGTTTATTCTAATTTTGATCCAGCTTCTCAGCCAAACTTTACTGATAAACACTACTATACACCCTTCTTTATTTTACAGCCTGTATACTGGGGCTTTAAACTGCATCACTGCAGAGAGGTAAGACCCTCCTTACATGGAACCACCTGTTGGCCGTGGGTGGCGACTCGTGATGCTTAAGAACGGAATCCTGTTGGTTGATCAGTCTATGACATGCAACACCTCACTTTGGTCCTTACTTAAGCTAGACAGGCGGTTGGAGAGGCGCACTCCAATCAATCGGCTGATCACGTCAAGCTCTAGTACCTATATGATTGTCTCGAACCTGTTCCTCTTATGACATACCCCAAACCATTTTATAATATATGTGCTAGAAGGCGGTGGCTATGGGTGTTAGTGTCCTGGGTATGACGTTAAACTGCATCTCATAGTGAAGTTCCAGTTCTGGAGCTCTGTGGAGTGTAGAGTACTCCCTCATCCCCATTACTCCCAGATCCACCCTGCCCCAAAATGGTAGTGCATTTTAGGGTCCTATCTATGGGTTAAATAGAAAAAAAATTAAATGTGTTTAAAACAAATTGAGTATTCACCAAGAAGAAATAAATCAAAACGTCTTCGGCATAAAATAACCCAACAAGTGTTAACATGCCGTAAAACCCAACCAACCATTACTGTTTTTCTACAAGGATGACTTTGCAATTAAGTAACCCGCGGAGATTGATATGCCATTAAACTGAGATTTGGTTAGTTGGTCGGTTGGTTGGTTTGTTGGATTTTACGGCATGTCAAAACATTGGGGTCATTTTATGCCGAAGACATTTTGTTATATTCATTCTTCATGGGAACTCAAATTCTTTTTAAACTCAATTATTCTGAACATTTTTTGAAAAAGAAAACTGAAAAAGAATTTACGAGACCAAAGTTGTTGATGAGAATATTTACTTGATTACTTTACTTCCTTTTTTTTTCTCCTTTTCTTTTCCTCCAACATTTCATTTCATCCTTTCGCTTTTCAGTCATCATCCTACAACACATATTGATATCGTTATTTGCCCTTTTTCTGCCCTTAGTAGCCTTTGCTAAATGTATACTTACTGGGTAGGAGGTTCTCCTCTCTGTCCTCATTTGAACTTTGTATCAAAATGGCTACTGGACGATGACAGCAAAACAGCAGCTGACGGCCAGATCAGTCTCCCCTAGATCGGATGACAAAAAAAACAACGGGGGTGGGACAAATATAGATGGAAGGAACGAATAATGGAAAGAACTGAGAAGGAGGGGGTAAAGATAAAGAAAGAGATAAAGAAAAAAGTGTGTGTGTGTGAGAGAGAGAGGGGGAAGAAAGTAAGAATGAAAAGAAAGGATCAGAGAGAAAAAAAGAAAAAGAGAAAGAAGCAAGGGGAAAGAAAGAGATAAAGAAAGAAAAATAAAGAGACAGAAAAAGAATAAAAGAAAAGATTAATAAATAGAGTGGGATGTAGAGAAAGAAGAAAGAAAGAGAGATATATAGAGAGAGGGGGAGAGAGAGAAAGAAAGAAACAAGCAAATAAATAAAAAAGATAGGCAGAAACAAAGAAAGAAAAAGAACTAGAAAGAAAGGGATAAAGAAATAAAAAGAAAGTGATAAAGAAAGAAAGAAAGAAAGAAAGAAAGAGATAGGGAAAGAAAGAAAAAAGAGATAAAGAAAAAGAAAAAGAAGAAATATAGAGAGAAAGAGATAAAGAAAGAAAGAAGGTGAATAAAAAAGGGAGAAAGCAAGAGAGAGGGGGAGGGGAGCAAGACAGAGAGACAGAGAGACAGAGAGAAAGAGAAAGAGAAAGAAAGAAAGCAAAGAAAGAAAGAACGAGGAAGGGATTGAAGAAATAGAAAATGAAAGAGTAGACTGTAGATTAAAATCTCCAAACTTTCTGTTTCTCTTCCATCTTTATTCTCCCAACTGGCAAAAATGTAGTAAAATATCGTGGCAACCGAAAAAGTCACTGTTCTCGAGAGAAAAAGTTTCTTAGGCTTTTATCTCTTTTCATTGGCCAGTATTTTGCTAACCTCCCTCCATGCCGGGATCGACACAAGGTCTTTTTAATGTGGGAAGCCACGCACAAACCGAACCTCATATGATAGTGCAAAAATGCGTCGTTCCTGTCGGTATTCCCCTTTGGGGGCGTCTCAGCTACCGGACAGTAAACCCAGCCCTCGAGGGGACAGGTGTTGCTTGGAGGATAGGCCCCCTGGGTCCATGCGGTTAATTTCAGGTAGGCTTCGTCAGCCACCTGGATTAATTCCAACTAACAGATGTGACAGAATGTTTATCAAAAGAGATAACTTATGACCTGGAAGTTTTGAGTTCAATCTCTGTGCCGGGCAGTACAGTTCGCTTCACCGTCTCTTTTAATCAGAATGTTGCATCGCGAGGTAGAAAGATATACAAATAAATGTTGTGTTTAACACATTTATTAAGCACCAGCGTCCGATGCTAAACGGATACATATAAACACAGAACAAATAAGTACAAACAAATTAACAAGACAAACTCACATTAAAAGAGGAGGGTTAGTTCGGTATAGCCAACGCAGCAAAGCCAGTATTATTCAGTTAATTAATTTACTTTAATCGTAGACTATTTTATGGCTATTGGCCAGTTCATCTGTTAAAATGCTGAAGGGGTGTTAGTTACTCTACAACACAGATAAGCGGACATTTTGCCCGCAATACATGTGTGCACCCGCTTAGTCTCGTGAGGTAATTCGTTTCTCCTCACGCTCCATGGGACAAATGAAGCATTGCAGGATAAACAAGCAAATGAACAACGAAAACTAAAAGTAAAAAAAAAAAAAAGAAAAAAGAAGACAGGAAATGAAAATGAATAAAATAGTTCGATCAACAAGAATGAAAAAAATTGTATTATTTGAATTATTCAGACTATTGTTCTCATCTTTATTATTATCAACATAAAGTTTCGACCGATGAGTTGTGGAATATGATGGTTTTACCATTCGTATACGAAGGCCTTATAACGGGTCCGAAGAACTTGTAAAAGGGTGTAGCGAACTGAAGATCAGCGGAAGAATCGAGACCATCCAGACCACCACAGGGTTAAAATTATCTCGGATAGAAGAGTCCTGGAGACATTTTGCCACTCAAACTGTTGTATATTGATAAACATTTGTTTTTTGGTTGCTTAGTGTAGTTAGATTTTAAATTAAAATTCATTGAAATTCAAAATCGGAGGGGGGGGTTAGAGGATTGACACTCGGTAACATCAAGTTGACCCCCCGGCTTCCGCCACTGGGAAAAGTGAGAACGGAAGTTGAGTTTAACTTAGTCCGCAATTAAGCGAGAGACTCCATGATGTAAAGATCGTCACCGCTTCAGTCCAGCCGCGGTTGAGGAGTCTGGTTTTAAATAAAGAAAAGTGACCAATATAATCTTTATGTTGTCTTTGTGAACTAATGGTGAACCAGCTTCTACCGAACCAGAACTAAGAAATAGTTGTTTTTTGGAAGGTTAGTGGAGTTAGATTTTGAATTAGTCAGACCAGCATCTTTAAAACAGACCGACCAGTTAGAAGAATGTCACAGCTACGCAAGAAACATACCAAGGAGCCAACTACTCGAGCTACTCCATCAAGTAAGTAAGAAGATAAAGACTTTAAATATACGGGGTTCTTATTGGAAATGAATTTCGTAGGAAATGAATTCGTCGTCTCGAGTTCAAATCCTGTACGAAACTACAGTTCACGTTAATACCCTTGGGAAAGTTATGAATTTAACTACTCTCCCTCCAGTTATGAGTAAATAGTAGGACAGAATGGGCTCTTTATCCTTGGTCAGGCAACCAGTCTAGAAGTAAAACTCTGAATTCAAACCTCTTAAACTCCACTTGGGTGGTCACTACTAGAATAAGCTCAGTCCTAATTAGTGATCTTTAAAAAATACGTATGCCTCTAATATCTCCCACCTTTCTCATCGTCTCCTAAGAACTCTTTC
>CM042144.1:34112167-34122167 GCA_023376005.1 Doryteuthis pealeii
ATAGCTAAAACAACGCACGAGATAACAATGGTCTTCACGTTGTGTTTATACACAATAAAGATAAAGACAACAGTCTGAAATATCATCATTATTCATATCAAGCCTCATCTCGTAAATACACATAAAAATATAAAAAAAATAAGTTATTTTTCCATTATCGTATGTAGGTATTTACCCGACCCGTTCGTCATGGGGTAGGATGTGACACAAGGTAGTAAGTACGGGGCATCTAGTGAGGATCGAACTTGCTATTCAGTAGTAATGGATCTGTGAGACTAACTTGTTAATCATAACATCACAGTGGGACGCCCATAGGTATTTACCCAACCCGTTTACGACAAATAGTATGTGATACAAGGTTGTAAGTATGCAGCGAGGATCGAACTCGCTATTCAGTAGTAATGGAGATGTGAGACTAGCTTGCTAAACATTACGAAAGAATTTTTTTTTAAAAAACAAAGAACAAACTGAGGAACATGATGGTAAAAGTCGTACCAATTGTAACTGATGACCTTGGAACGGCCCCAAAGGGTTTAGAAAAAAGTCTGGTGACCCATCACTCAGCCTCCCGTGAAAACCACCAGCTAAGGCGGGCGTGAAAATCTCCCAAGGAGTGAAATACTGGGACTTTGAGATAAAGATAGATCGTCTTGTTCCAACCAGAAGACCAGACCTAATATTAATTAACAAGACGAAGATAACTTGTCAACTGGTAGATTTTGCAGTTTCAGCAGAGGTGAAGATGAAAGAAAACGAAAGGATAGACAACTACCTCGATCAAAGAATGTTTAATATGAGGGTGAAAGTGATGCCAATTGTAGTTGGTGCACTTGCAACGGCCCCCAAAAGTCCAGAAAACAGACGACAACTAGACAACCGCATTGTTGAAATCAGTTAAAATACTCAGATTAATACTGGAGACTCGAGGAGACTTGTAGTCACTTAGACTCCAGTGAAAGACCCTCAGCTAATGCTGGCGTGAAAAACTCACAAGGAGTGAAAAATAATAATAATAATAATAATAATAATAATAATAATAATAATAATAATAATAATATTGTGCGTGGATGTGGCAATTCAGTGAGTTGAAGAATATGTTTGAAAAAAATGAATTAATTAGAGCAAGCAATTACTTCAACAACTAAAATAACAGGAGGAGCCACAGGGAAACAGGAATTATTAAATTAAATAGAGAAAACAAAACTGGACACTTCAGAAGACAAACTGAAGAAATTGTGTACTGGATGACCTGCACTGGTCTACACAGAAAAGAGAATTGGAATTGCCATGAATCAGTCACCCAAAATAACGTCATATGAACTAATTGTGTAAAAATAAAAGATAGGAGTCGGGAGAATAACAAATGTGTGGAGAGAGAGAGAGAGAGAGAGAGAGAGAGAGAGAGAGAGAGAGAGAGAGAGAGAGAGAGAGAGAGAGAGAGAGAGAGAGAGAGGGGCAGGAGGCAGAGGAGAGTGACAGAAGGAAGGACAGAAAACCACATAAATAAACTTATGTAGCTAACTAGTACGGAAGGAGTATAAGAGCAGATACGACTATATGAGAAAAGGTGATCCACAAGGAACTGTGCAAACGACACACACACACACACACACATACACACACACACACACACACACACATATATATTATATATATTATAATATATATTATATATAAAGGACGCGTAAAAGCATATGCATGTTGTAAAATAAGTAGTTTTTTTCTTAAAAAAAAAGTAAGGGTACCCTAGTTAGATTTAAAATCGGAAATGATTTTTTTTTCTTTTTTTCGCTCAATGCTCCTCAGAGAAAAAATTACATTGAAAGATGGTAATGTGGTTTAGTTTTTTTGTTGTAGACAACGGAATAGTCAGAAAACAATGAGAAAAAAGGGAAATTGTATTTTTGTTTTTTTCTCAATAAGACAAGAGAATTCGTAAAATTACGAAACTTACAACTCACAAGGGGGGTGGGGTTTCGAAAATTACGAGTCCCCCCGTTAGATAAGTTGAGGCTTGAAGTGCCAAAAAGGAGTAGTTGTTGGGACTGCTTCTGAACGCACTTGAGGGGTTGAGTGCGGGAGATGAAAAGGGACTCGAGAATCTGCAGTTGTAGCTCGCTGTTGGAACTGCAAAGGACTGAAAACATAGCTGGGTGGTAGGACCGAGCGCAAGTGGAATTTCTTAACAGATGTTGTCCAATGGCAACATTCTGGCAACGTGGACTGTCCCACAGCAGCAGGCATAAATACTCCGTCCACCATTGGACAACATCTGTTCAGAAATTCCACTTGCGCTCGGTCCTACCACCCAGCTATGTTTTCAGCTATGTATCAGAAGAGTCCTGGAGGGCTGAGGAGACTTGCTGTCACTCAGCCTCCAGTAAACCACCAGTTACGGCAGGAATAATAATAATAATAATAATAATAATAATAATAATAAGAAAGAAGAAGAAGAAGAAGAAGAAGAAGAAGAAGCAACAAACTAGCTCAAAAGGAATACAAGACCGGGTAGGAAAGGCTATCCACTGGGAATTGTGCAAGAGACTAGAATTAATCTACAGTGACAAATGGTATATGGACAAACCAGAATCTGACCGTGAGAATGAGACCCATGAAATACTATTTACCCATAGATGGGGGACAATAGTTGGATGCATACCTTTCCCAAGAAAGCTATATGAAATGCAAACAGCTTCGTCCATTACACCACGCACCTCCATAGGGGACATTGAGATATAGACGGGTCTATCCTGGTCAGAAGACCAGACCTAGTGTTAATTAACGAGGAGAAAATAATTTGTCATCTAATTTGTCGTTCCAGCAAACCTTAGAATAAAAATAAAAGAAAGCGAAATGACAGATAAATACCTGGATCTTGCCAGAGAGCTGAAAAGAAATGTAGAATATGAATGGGGTGATACCAACTATATTTGGAACTCTTGGAACGGTACCCATAGGCCTGGAAAAAAGCCCGGGGGAACTGTTTTAACGTTGGCTAATAATTCTAAATAAAATCATGCTCTGAATACCTTGGTTTTTAATAATTTATATATCTAGAAACCGTGGGATCTATTTCCATTTATATAGGAAGATGGAAATAAATATATACACTACCAGTTCAAATTCTGGACGATGCTATTTGCATTTTCACATAGCGCTAATAACATTGGGAAAGGTATGCATCTAGCTATGGGTAAATAGTCTGGCAGACTGGGCTCTTTAACCTTGACTAGGTAACCAGTCTAGCAGAAGGAAAAGCCTGAATTCAAATCTGCTAAACTCTACTTTAGAAACTGACCTTGTGTCACATCCTGTTCGTGTGGAGAGGTTGGTTTATATATATATATATATATATATATATATATATATATATATATATATATATGAGCGTGTCAGGACATTTATTTTCTGTTAGTGTGTGAGGTCACTAGCAAGTTAAATTCTTGACTGGCTACCCACTCCCATCTTCTGCCCACGTCCTTGGTAAGATTTGTAATTGAATATCAGATTAACTTGGATTATTTTCTTGTTTGTTTTTTAATTTGTTATGTTTTTATTTTTACATACATGGTTTTAATTGTACTTTACGTGAGCAGAGGAGGAGGGTCTAAAAATCCTGGACCACTCCCTGGCTCCAATCCTATGAGCATATTTCACTTTACACACACACACACACACACACACACACACACACACACATATTTATATAGTATCATATATATATAGTATCATATATATATATATATATATATATATATATATATATATATATATATATATATATATATATACGAGTAGCATATGTATATGAGTAGCACGTATAAGTAGCACAGGGATCTGCGCGGTAAAGTGAGGAGCTGATGGTAGGTATGACGCCCGACATCAGACGCTAAAAAACAATCTCCTTGGTCTACTGCTAGTGAAAAGGGGATAAGCTCCTTCGCTGTCTGGTTGTTACCGACTTTAGGCCTACCCGAATAATTTATTTACACGCACACACACACACTCACACACAGACAGACACACACAGACACACACACACACACACACACACACAC
Organism: Doryteuthis pealeii; assembly: GCA_023376005.1. NCBI lineage: Eukaryota > Metazoa > Mollusca > Cephalopoda > Myopsida > Loliginidae > Doryteuthis > Doryteuthis pealeii. Next base: position 34,116,226 of record CM042144.1, read on the forward strand.
ACACATATATATATATATATATATATATAACCTTTTTTTGGGAGGGAGGCCTAAATTATATATATATATATAATTTACCGTAAAATATATCTATCTATCAACGTATGAAGGTCCAATAGTTCGGTAAACTGTTGGACTACCTACACATGTGATTTGTTTATAGTCGTGAATATTTCTGTAAAACTAGCTGCACATATTATCCCGAACAATACTCCTCAGGTTTTGAATTAAGATTTTTCATATATATATATATATTTACCCCAAAAAAGGTTTATATATATATGTGTGTGTGTGTGTGTGTGTGTGTATTGAAGCCTCTATGTATGCATATTAGCATGTAAGAAATTTTTATTATGTTAATGAATATTTATGACACACACACACACACACGCACACACATACACGCATATATATATATATATATATATATATATATATATGTGTGTGTGTGTGTGTGTGTGTGTGTAAAAGTAACGAATTACCTCCACATGAATACGTATACAAGCGGCGATTGGAGCGTACTTAATTTTTATATTCTTATTGGTATCAGAGATTTTAGACCAGTTTTTATTCTTGTGGGGTGCGGAAAGATAGTATTTTTTTTCTTTTTTCTGATCTGTCTGGAGCTGCCAATCGACATTTCTTTCTCATTGGCATTTTCATCTATATGAGTCGATCTTGATTTACCTGCACATCACCCACCCACACAGCCGGGTGCGTACTACCCCCAAATCACCCGACCGTGGGTTAGTGGGAAAACCTGCTTTGGGGCACCGGAAGGACGGTTTTCATATTGTTTCTATGAATACTGCTTTATAAAAGTTGACATGTAGTAGAGTCTTAGCACTGTATTATAGTTTTAGAGTTCGTCCTTATTTCTCCAGCGTATCTTGTTTGTCTTACTAAGATAGTTTGTGTGATAAGAGGTAAGTGGCCGTACAGCTTCCCTTTTGTAGGGTGCTTCTTCCTGAATTTGTTCAAGATTGCACGCAGTATCCTTGTACAGTTCCCATCCGGCTTTTTCCCAAGCATTTCGTTAAAGTCCAGGTGGTGCAGCCATACAGTAGCCCTGACACGATTACTGCTTATAAAATTTATATTGATATATTGATTTTATTAAACCTTATTAAATTTCTTCATTCATTCATTCTTTCTTTCTTGTTAAAGTGTTTCTTACAATCTTTCTTTTGCTTTCAGTTATTTTTTTAATTATTTTCTTTCATTAGATATTTTCAGTTCTATTATTCACAACTCAGCCAGCCAATCATTTTGCGTTTTACTTTTTATCAACTAATGATACCTTGTCGTTCTTATTACGCTGGTTACTATCATCATTATTATATTTTTTAATCAACAGACACTCTCTTATCTTGTGTTTGGCAAATGTGGCATTTCTGTTTGAAAAATCGAATCTAGGAAACAGAACGGACTCTGTGGAAATCTGGTCGATGGCACCAGAGGGGAGCATCTTCTTTTCTTACAAAGAATTTTGGTGGGTTCGTTAATTAGTTGGGTTTTTTACGGCATGGTAACCCTTGTTGGGTTATTTTATACTGATCCCAGTGTAGCGTTGTGGCTCTGATTTAAAAGAAGCGATAATGTGTTTATACTAGAAATCCTAATGTACTTATCTTCTTTTCCTTGTTTTTTATTTATCTATTTTTTTTTTTCGAGTCTGAAGTCTGATGTTGGCATTTTTGCCCTTTTCAGTCTGGATTAACTTAGGTTTCACTTGAGAATATTTTGCCTTGTGCCATTTATAGTTCTCACTAATAACACAAGGCGTTCTTGTTTTTTCTCATTTTATCCCCAAGTCTAAATGCCTTGGGTGACAGATACATTACATCTCACCCTGCTACTGCTTAGTTACAAACTGATCTTTCTTTCCTCCATCTCTTTCTGTTGCTTCCCTCACCCCCTTGTCCTAACCAATCAAAATTCGACAAATTGATTACGTGTGGTTAACGAGGAAAGATATTGATGACGAAGCATCAACATCTTTCCACGTTAACTACACGTAATCTCTTGCATTCCTGGCTTTTTCTATCCCATTCTTTCTAAATTAAATTATTATTATCCTACGGTTTTAGATGTCATTGGTATGTTCTGTTCATTGTATTTCCTACTCATATAGATCTATCTATCTATCTATCTATCTATCTATCTATCTATCTATCTATGACATTTACCTTCAATTTATGTTTTGCTCATTAGCAATGTCCTTTTATCTTTCATACTTTTTATGTATATCTAAGTCTGTTCATATCTATCTATCTATCTATGCAGAAAATAGAAAAAAAACGAAGTATTCCATATAGATGAATTTATTCATAATGGTGAAGTTGACGTTATAACCATACGGTTTTTAGCAAACGTTCATCAGGACTTGAGATGTTGTGTTGATAAGGGTCGGGATTAGTTCTCTCTCTCTCTCTCTCTCTCTCTCTCTCTCTCTCTCTCTCTCTCTCTCTCTCTCTCTCTCTCTCTCTCTCTCTCTCTCTCTCTCTCTCTCTCTCTCTCTCTCTCTCTCTCTCTCTCTCTCTCTCTCTCTCTAGGCAGTACCAAAATCTTGTTTCATTTTAATTTTAAAAGCGAATTAAAATTAATTAAATTGATCATTTAAGGTCAATTTTTTGACCAAGTAGAAAAGCAGTAAAAAAAGCAAAATAATATTACGCATGTAATTTATTTTTTACATTTTAAACTATAATTTTCAGTCAATTTTACTCAAATAAATTGAAAATATGTCCGCTTTTTATGTATTTCCGGACTAAAAAAAAACAACATATTATTTTGAATTTAGGATTATTAGGGAATTATTTGATTTTAATAAAATGTTCTGTGTTGACTTATTAATCAACGAATTCTATTTTATTTTTAATTCTTGAATCGTTTCCATCAAACTGATTCAATGGAAATAAATCGAAATTCTTTAAAATAAATATTACCATAGCAGAAACAATTCACCATAGCAGAAACAATTTATATACCTAATAGATAATAGATAAAATTCATTTAAAATATGAAACGCCGAATTTTAAGTTTCAAATTTCATATTTTTAGATTTTGTAAACAAATCTTAATTTAATAAAGAGTCTACTTTATCATTGTTATCTAATAATCTTTTGAGAAAACTCAATTGAAAAGTTAGTCCCTCACTCTTTTAGACAACACAAATGTCAATGTATAATTTTTTTCACTGATATTCTAGAAGCTAATTATATAAAAAAAACAATAGAATAAAAAAAATCTCGAAAAAAATTTTTTTTTTACATTTAATTTTCCGATTTTCGGTACATATTTTCTACCAGAATAGCTCCCTTAATTTTATTTCTTCTATTCACACATTCGGTCTTTGTCTTTTTATTCATACTGTAATTAATTTCGAAAGTAATTAACCCCACCAATATTTTGTGCCCCGAAATAAGGTGTGTGTGTGTGGGGGGGGGGGTCAAAGTTAAGTGACCTGAAAAAAATCAGAAAGTTCTGAAATAAAATAACTGATGCATTATAACATTCATTGATTGATAAATCAACACTGAAAATTTCATTAAAATCGGATAATTCCCTGATTTTTAGTAATTCTTTTTCATTGGAGGGTGGAGGAGGGTGAATTTATTTGGTAAAATATGGATTTTACGGCAACTTTGGCAGTGTCTAATATATATCAGTATGTTCATAAATATTTGTCTATCTATCTCACTACGTTCATATCTACACATATATATCTATATCTATATATCTATCTATCTCAGTATGTTCATATCTCTCTCTCTCTCTCTCTCTCTCTCTCTCTCTCTCTATCTATCTATCTATCTATCTATCTATCTATCTCTTTCTCTCATCTCTTTCTTATTTCTGCTCATATCTCCATCATTATTTTTTCCATCATTATTTTCTATATTTTTTATTCAGTTGTCTTACTTCTTATAATTTCTTTCCATCGTTTTTGTTTTTTATTTGCATTCCATTCATAGTGAAGTAACAAATATCGAATAGTCTGCATTCCTTGACAAATCTTTAGCAAACGGACCTTTTTGTTAAAGATCTGTTTACGAAAACAAACTAACAATGACGACCGAATCTCCTGGATTGGCTTTGCTCGGCTTCAACAAACCTTATCATATTCGTTACAAATTTTCAGCCCTTCAGCACGTTTTACCTCGAACCTCTTTGTCATCAGAAATCTTTCTTTTTTTTCCATAATATAAACCTAATTCCAAAAGTCACACCACTAAAAAATGTCACTGAGTTTGCAAATATTTCAGTTTTTATTGACCTATACAGTGACGCGCACCAAATCCGCAGAACAAATGTAGATAGGCAGTTACAAGGGTATCAAAGCCGTCGGGGTGGCCTAAAGTCGGTATCAGCCAGACGGCGAGGGAGTTCATTCCCTTTTCACTAGCGAAAAAGAAGATTGTTTTGGCGTCTTAGGTGGGGCCATACCTACCATCATCTCCTCACTTTACAGCACAGATCCTTGTGCTATTCATACGCTGGGTTGGCGAGGGCCGCTATCGAACCCGGAACCTTGTCGTTCCTTGGCGGACGCTCTACCGACTGAGCTAATCGGGAACAATATCATTCATAAATAAGTACACCCAAAAGAATTACTTTTTATAAAAAAAATAATTTTCTTCTAAAGCAAAGATATCAGGATTTTATCATTTGTAAATGAGTATTGCACAATCAAAACGGTTATCATTAGTTATTATTCATTACCAAAATTTACAGCATTGAAACTCAATCGAGACAAGTAACCATCAGAGAATTCGCTTAAAATAGCTGCATATTAGTTATTTACTAAGTTTCGCATAGAGGTATGTGATACCCAATGAGAATCAAATTCAGTATACTGATCTGCTAGCGTAGCTTGCGAACTATTACACTACTACCGGGGGGGGGGTAGAAGACACTGACTATATCCTCTGCAGAATAGTAAGACCCCCCCCCCAAGAAAAATGGTGGGTGTCCTGCGTATATATTTACCAACTCGTTGCATGCATAGCATATGGCACAAAGTCAATTTCTTAAGCGGAATTCAACAGGTCTGAATTTAGTGTTTTCCTTCTCCTAGATTGGTTGCCTAACCAAGGTTAAAGAACACAACTGCCCTGCTATTTACCTATAGCTGTATCCGGTGGCAAATCTTTTGGAGTATGGAGCAACCCTTCCTTACCATTAAACCCAGATTGTACTCTGACTCAGGGTGATAGTACCTGTTAGAATCATATATATGGGTCAAATAGATGTGTTGGAAAATTATGATTTAATAGGAATACTTGATACCATATAACAATGTCCAAATAAATCATTAATATTATTAAATATGAATAGTTACTGAAAACCATATAATTGTGTATAAATTATTAGTATTATGATTTAATAGGAATACTTGATACCATATAACAATGTCCAAATAAATCATTAATATTATTAAATAGGAATAGTTACTGAAAACCATATAATTGTGTATAAATTATTAGTATTATGATTTAATAGGAATACTTGATACCATATAACAATGTCCAAATAAATCATTAATATTATTAAATAGGAATAGTTACTGAAAACCATATAATTGGGTATAAATTATTAGTATTAAGTAAAAAGGCGTTCGGCTAGAAATCACAAGGTTCCTGGTTCGATACCGACCCTCGCCAACTCAGCGTATGAGTAGTACAGGGATATGTGCGTTAAAGTGAGGAGCTGATGGTAGGCGTGGCGCTCCATCTCAGATGCTAAAATAATCTCCTCGGTCTAGCGCTAGGGAAAAGGGGATAGACTCCCTCGTTGATTGGCTGATACCGACATTAGGCCGCCCCGACGACTTTTACTTTATTATTATTAAGAATAGTTCCTTGAAGATATAACTTTAAAAAGGATTATCATTATTTATTTATTTATCCTTGGGCATCTCCTCTCTTTTTCTATCTTCC
>CM042144.1:34127167-34144667 GCA_023376005.1 Doryteuthis pealeii
ATTATGTTACTATTTATCGTTTTAGACAAAAGGTTGACCTTAAATAATAGATTTAATTAATTTTAATTCGTTTTTAAAAAGATGTAGCAGATGAATTTTGGGTATATCTAATATATATATAGTCCATCTCTGTGCGCAACTTCTATATTCAATCCGTTGGCCTCTAATCGTTCAATAAGCGCCACAATAAAGCCGAATGTCAAGCCCAAATGGCTTAGCTCACATTTTGACGGTTATCATTTCAAGGCTTAGTGTTCGTGGCAATTAAAAATACCAACGTCGTCAAGTTTCATATCTACCGACACATACCTACCTACTTAACTACTGTTTCTACTTCATGCTGTCTGTTGGTGTTTCAGCAGAAAGGCCCACCCCTGTGTAATACTCGCCGTTCTCTTTCGTTACGCATCCATGTCTCCATAAACGCACACAGACGTTAATGCACAAAAGCGTAGGGTTTACCGTAGAGATTTTACTGCGGTACTTGGGATTCGCAGACATTTCAAGCGGTAAGTTTTTTTTTTTCTCTGATGCCTTCAAGTAAAAATCACTTGAAACAAAAACGGAAGCATACACACTGACATACACTGAGGCACAAAATAAAGATGGCGGATTGAAACAGTTTTCACGAACGGTTGAACTACGACATTCATTCGGGCAAAATGACCGGTTGTGGGCACCTTTCCGTCCACTAAGGACGATGACGTCGTCTCCAAAAAAAAATTATCTTCATCTGCGTAAGTGGCTGTACAGGCTTATCCCTGTGTGAAAGTCTTTGGTGCATTGACTGCACACAAACTGTGATGGCTTCTGGAGCTGCTGTTTTCTCTCCATCTTTCTGGCTCTCTTTGTTGTCATGGCTATTCTCCTCACTCCTCTTCGTGTCCTGCTTAACGTTAAGGCGCCAGGCCGCTCGATTTTCTGCATCCACCTCCCACGTGTTTGTGTCAATGTGGCATACCCTCATGTCTGATGTTTCTCGGTTATAGACACGAAAAAGAAAATAGTTAGGCTGATCTTTGCTAACAAAAAAATAAAGGGACCAATCTGGGGGATTTCCGTCAAGACATGGTTCTCTAATTCATGTGAATGAAATTTGGCAGTCACTAACACCTATACAAATAGATGCAAACACTGACCACCGAATTTGAAACGACTACCTCCAAAACCTAATTGAAAACTCATTAGCTAGGTGTCCACACCATAGACACACACACGCATATATATATATATATATATATATATATATATATATATATACATTCCAACCCCTCCACGCGAGTTGGATGTGATACAAGGTCAATTTTTTACACGGAGTTTAACATGTTTGAATTCAGAGTTTTCCTTCTTCTAGACTGCTTATTTTGCAAAGGTTAAAGAGTCCAGTTTGCCCAGCTATTCTCCCATAGCTGGAGGGAGAATAGTAGGATTCATACATTTCCAAGAGTATTAATGCCATGTGAAATTCAAACAGCTTTGTACTCGTCTCACCGTGTTCATTTCCTAAGACGGTAAGCAGGCACGAAAAAGATGTAACGATAAATGTGTTGAAGTTTGTGTTGAAGTCTGTCCTACTATTTACCCATAACTGGAGGGAGAATAGTTGGATTCATACTTATCCCAAAATGCAAACATCCTCGTCCAGAATTTGAACTCGTCTCGTCGTGTCCATTTCCTAAGACGGTAACTATTACCTGTCTTACCTGTTAGAGTCCCGCCTATTAGTGGAATAGATCTGTTTAAAAATTATTCGTATTTGGTTGGATTCCCTGCAAAAAATCTCTTGAGAAACAACTACACAAAAGTGTAAATATAAATTTCAATGAATGCGATTCTTCAGCCTCCAGGTATAAAATAACCCTACACGGGTTGACATGACGTTAAAACCAATCACTCAATCTTAACGTTCCGATTCCGAACGGATGTTCACCATTCAGTTCTCACCGGACTTGCCGTAAGCATAACAGAAATATATATCGAACCCAGATAGCAAAACCGTTTTTTCTGCTCATACACTAAACCTCGATTCTTAAATAACTACTAATCAAATCCGTGAATAAACACATTTACGTCCTATCGCTTTTCGGTCGAAAATATATTTGTCACTTCCATACTTTTTATTACCAACTTATTTGCCTACACATTCATTGCATTTATTGTATATTTATATTTATATTTTTTACTTAGTTTCTTAACACCTTTTGTTGTTTTTATTTTTTTTTGCACACAATTATATGATATCAAGTATTCCGATTCTTCTGAAGATCGATAGGGAGACGTGGAACTTTTAGTTGCGGAGATTTAGAGAAAAACGTGACTTAACCGGAAATTACGGTACTCTGAGTTGATATGAATATCAAAACTACGACCCCCATTTTTCTTTCTCTCTCTCTATCTGCATGTGTAATGTAAATTTAAACGTTTTTATTTATTTACGATGCAAGTATGTCGGCTTAATATAAATATATAACTCTCTCTCTCTATATATATATATATCGGAACGAAAATAATTAAATAGGGTTATTGAAGGTCACTGCTTAAGTTAGAAGAAAGCTCTCCGTTTGAAAAACTACGGCAATTTTATGACTTTGTTAAATTTCACTGATTTTTTAATTTTTTTTTTTTTAGGTTGGACCACTTCAAAATGTAAATGACGAAATTCGTTGCAAAACAGCGAATCGCCTTTTTATTGTAAGGAAATAAAAACGATGCGATAAATAAAATGATACCAATGTAAACAGTTTCTTTTATGATAGCTCTCTTTACTTAGAATTTAATAGGCATTACTTCCTTTAGGCACACAGCCTGATTAAGGTACCCAATAGTTCTAAATGTCCGCCCATCTAAGTACAGTCCAGGATGATCGCTGCTTAACTTAGATGATGTAGTGGGAACCGGTACTTTAAATATGATTTGATTGTAAATTATCTAAGTTATCATTCTTAAAAGCTTACTAAACTTGGTTCACATGCTTCGGGTGATTAAAAGTACCTGCTGTTCCTAATGGATTGATTGACTGATTGATCTTAACGGCATGTCAACCCGTCTAGGGTTATTTTATGCCTAGAGGTTAGGGAATTGTGTTCATTCCATGTTCATATTTTCATTTCTTTTGCATTTGTTTTTTGAGAATTGTTGTTTTGTTTTGTTTTGTTTGCGTATGTCTTCCATTTTTTTGGCACACGGTCCCATCGAATTCGCAGAATGTTTAAACCGATCTATTTGACCCATAGATGGTACCCTAACAGATACTACCACTCCGAGTTAAAGTAGAGTAAAGGGGCACTCCCCATTCCCCAGATCTTCAGAATTGGAGTCTCACCATCGGATGCACTTTTGCGTAATTCCCAGGACACCCCCCCTTTTCGGTAGTTGGAGAGGTCTTACAATTCTGCAGGGAATACAAACAGCGTATTATAAGTTCCGTCAACAGCGTGCTCTTCCTAAATGATCACCCATCTAAGTAGTGATCAGCCTCATTACTGCTTAACTTCGGTAATCTAGAACAGTGTTCCTCAATGGGGTCAATATAGCACCCTTGGGGTCTATAAGAATTTTAGGGGGTGCACAAGGCCAAATTTTAAAAAGGACTCAAAGAAAATTTAGGACCCACAATATATATATATATATATATATATATATATATATATATGGAGTATTTTGTTATTAATAAATATTATCTAAAATAAAAATATAAAAATTTATCTATCCATAGATATAAAAAGGGCAGTTGGTGCGTATGTGTGTAGGTCCAGAAGTAACTACGAAAACAAAACAATTAACGACTAAGTATATATATATATATATAGATAGATAGATAGATAGATATATAGATATTTACTACAACCAGGCCTGATTAACACAAGGTCTTTTTTTACGTGGGGATTTTTAAGGGGCATCCTGCAAGGATCCAACTCCCACTTCAGTAATAATGGATCTCCGAGATTAACTTTTTAAAATGCCGGGTAGCTGTTTCTAGTATTAAATAAATCTTAGCCATTTTGTAAACATAAATATTTATTGTATTTTTTAAAATCTGATCTATGCAAAGTATTAAGTTGACAGACGACCGCATGAGGGAGGAGGGGGAATAAAACATCAAGTAGGCATGGAAGGAGGGGCACAAAGAATTCGCATTGGGTTGAAGGGGAGTCGAACAAAAACGATTGGGAAACACTGATTGTAAGTAGAAACGATAACACCGATAGACTTTGGAAAGCTTTATTCTACTTAGAATAATTGGTAAACTTATTGAGAGTTTATATAGTCTAGTATTAACTAGAGTGTTTTCCATAGGGGAGGTAATCATAAAGTAGGCGAGGTAACTCTCAATTATTTATTACACTGATCTAGAAGGAACTGTTTCTTTTATCGTGACTCGTAATTTACTAAACTTTGCTAAGTTTGGCACCGAGGTCTCATATTACTTACAGTACCTGCTGTTTCTAAGTGGTCGTAGAAAAGTTCTCTTTTCAAGTTGGAAATACATTTTTCCTTTCTTTTCTTCTTTATTTTTTCTTTTTTGTTAGAGGAAAGGAATGTCACTAAATTACAAACATAGAAGCTTTGTAGACAAGAGATACGTAGAAAGTTTATTTTTAAGAGTAGCACGTTGTCTTTTTTTCTGTTTTGTTTTTATTATTTCTTAATTGGTCTGTGGAGTCCGCATAAAATATTATTAAAATATCTTACTTTATTTAGACGATCTGCTGAATATCAAGTGGTGCAGTATGGCTAAGAAAGGAACGGTTACAAAAGTAGTTTAACTAGTTTACAGGAATTCAAAATTGGTTTCTAGGATCTTTGATATTTTTGTCATTAGTAGCAAGAATATGTTCCCTCCGGGCGTAAGTATTTAAGTTTGAATGTAATAAGATATATTTAATGAGAAAGACTAACGAAATTACATAATAAGGCATATAAAAAGATTACGCTTATTTTAATTATATTTTAATTGGTTTCTATATAAAATCATTCATAGCATGCATTTTAATACGTTGGAGAATAAAATAATAACATTAGAGATCAATAACACCAAGTAATTATTTTTCGAACTCGGTTTTATTAAAACCAGTATGCAATTTAACCATACTATATGTTATGTAAACCTTTATTTTTTAGTGATATATACACACATTGCAGAATTTTAAACTCACTAATAACATGGGCTGTTTTGAGGCAAATCTAACTCAGATTGTTATAGAAATTTCGTAAATGTATAAGATTTATTCTATGACTTACAAAACAAATGCCCCATTTGAAAAAAAAAAAAAAATACTGGTGCATTACAAAATTCATTTATTGATAAATCAACACTGAAAAGAGAGAGAATGTATTTATTTAAGAAAGAAAACAATACAAATTTTACTCTAAAAAAGGGGTTTAATTTTACCGAAGAAATGTATTCTTCTGTGAAGTTCCTTTGCAATATGTTATAGTAAATTACTTCCTCGTTGTACTTGTATGAGTGCTACTATTGTCGGAAATCTTTTGTTCTAATAAATATTGTGTATAGTTAATTTTTGCCTGTTTTTTGTCAGCCTTTCAATGTGTCTTGTTTTGTATTCTTATACGAACATAAATGGAAAAAGGGCATCTGTGGCCAGCTCCGGGACATGGAATCAGTTACGTGCCCCTAAAATCGAACTTTTTTTAAATTGACCAGCGAGGGGAAAGGACGTGCTAGCAGTTGTTCTGTCTTAGCACTGACACACCCCTAAGCTTCTTTGGAAATGGGAAGCGAGACGTGACGACGCGTTTTGGTTCTGGCTACAACCAGCAGAGTGTTCATTCTTAGCGCTGAGAGATGAAACCCCTTGGCTGCTTGAAAACGGACATTGGTGGTTCCTGAGAAAACCCTGGTAGAGATGGGTGACTTTTAGCTTTCGGAAGCCAGCAATTTTCCCTTGAAAAACAGACGGAGGTCTATCATTTCCTTTGACGAAAAAGGTCGCGGTTCCAAATTCCCTTATACTTCTGACGACGAAGAAAGTTGAGAGTCCACCTGTTAGACGAAACCGGACTACAACGCAAGGAAAAAAGGATTCCAGCGCAGAGAGACCTGTTGTTATTTTCAACAAGGAGCCTCGTTTTTTGGCGATAAAAAACGAGAATGTAGAAAGAAGGATTATCTTTCTGTTAAAGTTATTTCAACTTCCAGAGCCTTGTTTTTTTGTCGAAAAGGAACGAGATACATTTGAAAGGACTTTTATCTTTTTATCTAATTTTGACCTCTCCTGCGAGAGAGTGTATTTTTGAAGGGTTCTTTTGTTGTTTAAACCCTTTCTACAGTAAGTCTTTTCTTTCAATTTTTTTATACCCATTTTTGTATTGTATAATTTGAAGGGTAGTTATAGGTTGATTAACGCCCGTTCAGTTACGTAGGTGTAACTCTCTTTATACACTTTTGTATTTTTGTATTTATTATATATTTTTTTGTATTTGTATCTTTGTTACCTGGCGCCTAAATTGTCTATTTAGCGTTGTGCATGGGGAATTCTATGCAATTCCTAATTTGAATTGTATATATTTCATTTTTGCCTCCCTTTGTGGAGATATTTGCATTAAAGTTCTTTTTTACTATCAAGCAAGACCGTTCGTAATTTCATTTTTTCCCTACCCTTTTTATTAACGGCGCACTTTAGTTCAATGGTCGGTTATTTTTCCAAAAAAGGAATAATAATTCCGATACTGTATGGCAGCACCACTTAAATCCTAACAAAGCACCTTGAGAATAAGATGAATGGGAACGACACAAGAATGCTGCGTGCGATATTAAACAAATCGTGGAAACAACACCCTATAAGAAAGCAACTGTAAGGCCACCTGCCACCTATCACACAAACCATCTGAGTGAGACGAACAAGACATGCTGGACACTGCTGGAGAAGCAAGTATGAACAAGTGACGTTCTACTCTGGAAACCAGCAAATGGGCATGCCAGTGTGGGCCAATCAGCAATGAGCGACAGGATAATGATGATTATGATAGTAAATTAAAGAAATATCTAGTGTTGATATCTTTTTTGACAAATGGGATCCAAATAATTATAATGAATTAAGAAATATCGGTGTTGGAATATTTTGTGTTATAAGGTGTGCTGGAATCCACCACTTAAACTTATTGACTCTGCGTAGACGCGTGTATTAAAGCCACCCAAACAAAACGCTCGAATACGTAGTTAGTTAACTATTTAATCGCAGATCTTGAAAATCACTCAGTTACTGGTATTTGACACGGACGGACGGATCAGGAACCTAACACTAAGGAACACAATGATTCTACCTTACACCAAGGAACACAAGGATTCTACCTAACACCAAGGAACCCAAGGATTCTACCTTACACCAAGGAACACAAGGATTCTACCTAACACCAAGGAACCCAAAGATTCTACCTAACACTAAGGAACACAAGGATTCTACATAACACTAGGAACCAAGGATTCTACAAGGAACCAAGATTCTACCTACACTAAGGAACCAAGATTCTACCTAACACCAAGGAACCCAAAGATTCTACCTAACACTAAGGAACACTACATAACACTAAGGAACACAAGGATTCTACCTTACACCAAGGAACACAAGATTCTACCTAACACTAAGGAACAAAGGATTCTACCTAACACCAAGGAACCTAACCCTAACACTAAGGACACAAGGATTCTACATAACACTAAGGAACCCAAGGATTCTACCTACACCAAGGAACCCACTACCTAACACCAAGGATTCTACCTAACACCAAGGAACACAAGGATTCTACCTAACACAAGGAACACAAGGATTCTACCTAACACCAAGGAACACAAGATTCTACCTAACACTAAGGAACACAAGGATTCTACCTAACACCAAGGAACACAAGGATTCTACATAACACTTCTACTAACACTAAGGAACCAAGGATTCTACCTACACAAGGAACACAAGGATTCTACCTAACACCAAGGAACCAAGGATTCTACCTAACCTAAGAGGATTCTACCTAACACAAGGAACAAGGATTCTACCTACACCAAGAAACCAAGGATTCTACTAACACCAAGGAACACAAGGATTCTACCTAACACAAGGAACCCAAGATTCTACTAACACTAAGAACACAAGGATTCTACCTAACACCAAGGAACCAAAGATTCTACCTAACACTAAGGAACACAAGGATTCTACTAACACCAAGGAACCCAAAGATTCTACCTAACACTAAGGAACACAAGGATTCTACATAACACTAAGGAACCCAAGGATTCTACCTTACACCAAGGAACACAAAGATTCTACCTAACACCAAGGAACAAGGATTCTACCTAACACTAAGGAACACAAGGATTCTACCTAACACCAAGGAACCCAAGGATTCTACCTTACACAAGGAACACAAAATTCTACCTACACCAAGGAACACAAGGATTCTACCTAACACCACAAGGAACACAAGGATTCTACTAACACCAAGGAACACAAGGATTCTACCTAACACTAAGGAACACAAGGATTCTACCTAACACTAAGGAACACTAGGGGTCTTAAAAGTGCTCTCACCTAAAATGTCCACAAAATAATAAGGATTCGAACCTACCAATTGCCTTTATAACAATTTATCATATTCACCGTATTTAATGCATATGTTCATCCTAGTTTTTTTTCAGAACTAAATATTAATAGTTGAAAATGTTGTTGTATTAAGTTTAAGTATTGTTATTGACTTATCTTCTTTACCAGCAGCAAATACAATTGGACATCCATGTGAGAATAAAATATAACTAAAATACTCCAATCACCCAAAGCTGTCACTATATTTTCATCTTTTTACTAGCCTATCATAATAACTTTGTATATTAATAGAGATTAATTATTATTATTATTATTATTTGCTGCTTTTGTGTTTTCACATCAGCATTAGCTGATGGTCTTTCACTGGAGTCTGAGTGACAGCAAGTCTCCTCAGGTCTCCAGGACTCTTCTGAGTATTCTGGCAGATTGCAGCAGTGCAGTGTTCTGAATCGTTTCAACCCCTCCTCTGATTTCCAAACATTCCAGATCCTGTTCCAATTCTTTTGGGTCTGTTTCAAGAGCACCAACTACAATTGGTATCTCTTTCACTTTCATATTCCATAACCTTTTCAGTTCTCTGGCAAGGTCCAGATATTTGTCCATTTTTTCATTTTCCTTTAGCTTCACCCTGTGATCTGCTGGCACTGCAAAATCCACCAGTTGACAAGTTCTTTCTTTTTTGTTTATCAACACTAGGTCTGGTCTTCTTGCTGGGATAAGGTGATCTGTTTTTATTTCAAAGTCCCAGAGAATCTTATGCGTTTCGTTCTTAAGAACAGATTCTGGTTTATGCATATACCATTTTGTTGTATGGTCAAAATTTAATTTTTTGCATAATTCCCATTGGATCACCTTCCCAACCCAGTCGTGTCTAGTTTTGTATTCTCGTTGTGCTAGTTTGCTACATTCGCAGAGTATATGGTTTACAGTCTCATCTCTATTACCGCTAAGTCTACATTTACTATTTTGTTGGGTCCTATCAATTTTCGCTTTGATATAGTTTGTCCTTATGGCATTATTTTGTGTAGCAATTATAAGTGATTCCGTTTCTCTTTTGAGGTTTTCTTTTCTTAACCATGTCCAATTTTTTTTTATGTGCAACCTCTTCTATTTGTCGTTTGAAGCGTTCATATAATTGTTTTTCTTCCTATTTTTGTTTTCTAGTCTTTGTTGTTTTTCTGATTGTCCATCTGACGCTTCTACTATTGTTGGCCGCCATAAGTAGTTTGTCTTTGCTTTTTCTTGTGTAATCTTTAAGTTGTTGGATTGTGGTTTCTACGCATTCCTCTATGTTGGCAAGACCTCTTCCCCCTTCCTTTCTTGACACATATAATCTATTTCTATCATCTCTAGGGTGGAGAGCCTTGTGCATGGTCATTAATTTTCTCGTCCTTTGGTCAATTTGTCTGAGTTCTTAATAATGTATAGACCAATACATTATTATTATTATTATTATTATTTATTAATAATAATAATAATAATAATAATTTTCCCACCAGCGTTAGCTAATAGAGTCTGAGTGACAACTTGTCTCCTCGGGTCTCCGGGATTCTTCTGAGTATTCTAGTTGATTTCAGTAATGCTTTTTTTCTGGATGGTCTCAATTGTTCCTTTCCGCCCTGAAAGTAATACCTCCGACTTTATTATGTTGTCTAAGAACGTTAGAAGTGGATATTGTTGGTAGGGTAGTAGATGTTGGACCTTCCAGCTAAAAGTAAAGTCAGTACTGAGCGATGGCCTTAATTCATGTGGCCTGATGATGATTCATCCTTAAACTATTCCATTCTCATCTAACACGTGATTCTTGCTAAAAACTTCTCCGTGCTAATTTATACATCACTATTACCTTCTGCCCCCCCACACACACACCTATTATGTTACACGTGGCGATACCACTACAAGCCGGAACCAAAATACTAATCCGTGGAAGGATCAAAACTCCAGTCTGTTGAGGTGTGCTTAATTCTTGTAAGGCTTTTTTTTTTTTTTTTTTTTTTTTTTTTGGGGGGGGTTCTAGTAGATTTTTGTTAGTTAAAACCTTATTTTCAGGTGGGTTTTCAATTAGAAAAATTAATTGTTGTATCCTTAAAAGGGATACAATCAGACAAGGTTGTAGTCGAGTGGAAGGACTAGTCAACACGTTCGTAGATTTAAGATAGATGGTTTTATTGCAAAGAGATACAATAAGACAGACAAGGAATAGTGAGATACGCTACTAATCCTCGAAGTTATTCCAGCATAATGTCGTGCTCTCTCTATATATAGTCAGACCACATGGGTGAGAGAGAATGTGGAATATTCCATTACAACACGTTTGTTTAATGATATTTTTCCAAAGAGAAGGAAAAAGCAAATTTTAAAGTTATAATTTTGTGTGTGTGTGTGAGTATAAATTACAGGTACGCTTATGTTACTACGTTCAGGAAAAGCATTTAAGTTTCAAAATTTATTTCGACAAAGAAAAATATTATTAATAAAAAAATAAACATTAAAACATATAACCGCATATTATTCATTACATTCTATTGTATTATGTTTTTATACAATACATAGATATTTTTCTTATCTAAATAAAATGTAACCAAAAAATAGGAGCTGTAACGGATTAATGACTTTTCAGTTTATTTTAATGGGGAAAATTGATTTGATATACGAGGAAATTCAGCTACAAGCGTAACGAATTAAATTCGTAAGTCGATGTACCATTGTAGGATGTGATTGTTATAAAAAAAACATCCAGTATATAAAACAAGCATAACGTTCGAGGACTTGAACTCAAACGAACCATTCTTATACCATGAAGAATCATAGCGAAACAATGCGTTACCAGATGAGCCATGTTCAGTGTTACAGACCTCCCCCACCTCCCACAATAAGCATATATATATATATTCCTACTAATGCCAGTATATATATATAATATATATATATATATATATATACTGGCATTAGTAGGAATATATATATCTGCCATTGGTGGTATATATATATATATATATATATATATATATATATATATATATATAGATATATATTGGCAATGGTGTGTATATTAAGAAAAACGGGCCTTTGTTGATCATTGGATTGTGTCTTCCAGTTCGTGGTCTGTGCTGTTCGGGTCGGAATTGGGCGAGGCAGTTTCTTTTTGTGAAAGTTGAAAGTCAAAGAAAAGTGGAAAGCAAAGGCTTCAAACGTTTCGGGTGGCTAAATAAAGAAGTAGATCTTTGAATAGAATTGTAAAGAAAAGAAGAGAAAGAGTTTTGTCTTCTTTTTCTACTGAGTCTGTTAAGCGCTCAATGATGCAACGATTGTGTAGAAAGTGATAACAGAAGAAGACACATCAAGTAGATAGATGAAGGTTACACAAGATTTCGAAAATTTTACAAGCACAAAACCAGCACCTGGAAAATGAGCTTTCCTAGATTTACAACTACTCTTGAGTATCACACACACACACACACACACACACACACACACACACACACATATATATATATATATATATATATATATATATATATATATATATATATATATAACACAAACACATGGCAGCGCGTGTTGTAATGGTTAAAGTCATGGGAAATGGACTCGTCGCCCCGAGTTCAAATCCTGGACGTGGTAATTGCATTTCACTTAGCGCTAATACCATTGGAAAAGGTATGAATCCTACTCTCTCTCCAACTATGGATAAATAGTAGGGCAGACTGGGCTCTTTAACCTTGGTTAGGCAATTGGTCTAGGAGAAGGAAACTCTGAATTAAAACCTATTGTCCTCCGCTTAAAAATTGACCTTGTGTCACATCCTACCCGTGCAGAGGGATTGCTAAATATATATATATATATATATATATATATATATATATATGTATATATATATATATATAACACATCACTCAATAAGTCTCGGGTCTAACTAATAAAACAACAACTTTTAGGTAAAATTCGACTTTAATCATCAATATAGTCTCCTTTTAGGGTGATACACTGATTCCAACGCTTCTCTAACAATTCGATGCTTCTTTTTGTAGAACGATTTGTCTTTAACCTCAAAATACGCCTCGATTCCCGGTATCAGTTCTTCAGAGATTTGGAGCCAAATATTTTTCCCTGGAGCATTCGTTTGAGGTCTGCAAACAGCCAGTAGTCACTGGTGGCCTGATCTGGAGAATAGAGTGGGCGCGGAAACAATTCGAAGTGCAATTCGTGTAGTTTTACCATCGTTGCGATCGATTTGTGACAAGGTCTCTTTCGAGCACCTCTCTCTTCTTCATTTATGGCCATTTTGGGACGATTTTATACCTTCCTGCCAAAATACAGAGGCCAAAACCTTGCCTGCTGATGTTTGCGTCTTTGGTCGCTTTGAACGGCTTTCACCTGCTGCTGTCTGCTCAGCTGACTGCCGATTTGACTCCCGAGTGAAGTGATGGATCCATGTTTCATCCATTGTCACATATTTACGGAAACCCCTCTTTTTGTTGCGTTAAAACAGTTGCAAACAATGCTCTGAATTGTCGATGCGTTGTTGTTTTTGATCGACTGTGAGCAAACGCAGCACCCACTTTGA
Source organism: Doryteuthis pealeii (assembly GCA_023376005.1). NCBI lineage: Eukaryota > Metazoa > Mollusca > Cephalopoda > Myopsida > Loliginidae > Doryteuthis > Doryteuthis pealeii. Next base: position 34,140,293 of record CM042144.1, read on the forward strand.
ACACATCTTTCTCATTGACAAATCTTCATGCAAAATGGTGAATACACTGCCGACTGATATCTTCAATTCTGTTATCTCACGCAATTTCTTTACGATCGGCCAAAACGAGTTTGCGGAGTTTTTTGGTGTTTTTCGGGACAACTGTCGAATTTGGGTGACCTGAGCGTTCAGCATCATTTGTGTCTGTACGACCGCGTTTAAAGTCAGCATACCACCTCTTAACCGTTTTTCCGATGGAACAGAATTAAAATAACACTTATCAAGCGATTGCTTTGCTTGAAAAGTATCTTTTCCATCTGAAATCAATGCTTTATCAACACGCGAAATTCAGATTTTTCCATTGTTTTGAAAATTTGCAACAGTGGCTTCACTTAAATAACTGTAATTTGTAAACTATGATCCGATTGGGCTCAAATTTTGACACGTGCCATGTATGTATATATGTGTGTATATATACCGAGAACGAGATAGATAGATAGATATTTAGATTGATAAATTAAGTATAGCTCTATTATATCTAAATTGAAAAAAATCGAAAAAATATTTTTCGATTTTTTTCAATTTCTCAAGATCTTTCTTCATACCTGATGATTGCTCTGTTTAGACGAGCATGAAACCAAATGGTAGCAGATAAACATCCATGTAATTCAATATGTATATCTATAACTAACTAATATATATTTATTCATTATTATTACATACATACATACATACATACATAAAATAGCAGAGCAGATTTAAAATCAAATATTAAATATCATGGATTTAATATCCCGTTACTAAAATTTCATGCGTACTTGCAATCATCAGATGGTCAATATATATTTATACATACATATATATATATATATATATATATATATATATATATATATATAGAGAGAGAGAGAGAGAGAGAGAGAGAGAGAGAGAGAGAGAGAGAGAGAGACGTTTATGATTAAGTACGACTTTAACGACTTTTTCAATAAGTTTTTTTTTTCACTCCTTTTGAGTTTTTCACATCAGCGTTAGCTGATGGCCTTTCACTGGAGTCTGAGCGACAACAAGTCTCATCATGTCTCTAGGACTCTTCTGAGTATTCTAGCCGATTGCAGCAGTGCAGTAGTCTGGATGGTCCCAATTCTTCCTCTGATTTCCAGCTCCTCCAGTCTTTTTTCAAGTTTTTTGGGACCGTTTATTATTATTATTATTATTATTATTATTATTATTATTATTATTATGAGTTATTTATATCATTAATTAAAGCTTTCTTGTTTACAAACAGAGGGTTCTGTTTATTTTTGTCGCGTCTCTGCAGAATTCTGTTATGATTTATGACTTGTTATGATCTGACTTTCGTCTTGTTTAAATTAGTATGGCAATACCACAGGGAAAGCAATGCTATAACAACGGGACGCCAATATTCTAAAACAAATATTGCTCTGAAGAAGACCTTAAAGGCAAATACTAGTTGAAACCTGTCGCTTGGGGCACATCAATGGCGTCGGCTGTGAACTTAATAAGATGCATGAATAAGTATATTGACAAGTATATCCTAAAGCTCTTAAAACATGGTGGCAAGTAAAACTTATGTACACCTTTTTCATATATATTTACAAATATACATACACACAAATATACATACACACATATATATGTGCGTGTATCATGCACCATATAAACATTGAATATATATATATATATATATATATATATATATATATATATATATATATAAAGTTGAAAATGGAAGTGAATCCGCCAATTATGTTGAAAGAAAGAAAACAAAATGTTGAATGGATAAAGATTATTTATTGGAGTGCCGACAAGTGTTTTGACCGAGAGATTGTATTTGTACACATTGTATTCTATTTATTATTATTTTAAATACAAAATAAAATTATATCTTTTATATAAAAGAATATTTTCAACACACACACACACACACATACATATATATATATGGTGATTGCCGCTTCTTGACAGAATAAGGCCATTTCTACAAGTAGTTCAGCTGTGAGCAGTTGTGAGCACGCAGGTGACCCACGGATCCATCTTGTTTTTATGTACCCTGTCACACATATGAAACCCTCGACATACAGGCCCTGCTACACAGGTCAGACTTCAATGTAGGAGATGTTTCCATGGCGTCCGTCATGTGTCGCTTCAGGCTGGAGGGCTCGATATTGTGAAACCTTGACTTACTCCTAAGTGAAAGTATGGCTACATCTTATTATCATGGAGATTATGTGTCGGTATTTCTGTAACTGAAACTACGTCATCACCGACGTCCCAATTCCCTTAGTTATTTACTTTTTATTCTCAATGATTAAGTTATCTAATCTTAATTAGCAATTTCAATATTTACTATGCTAACTATCACAGTCTAGCCGAGTTAGATTTGCCTTAAAAGAGCCAATATTACTAACGTTTAACATCCCATAATGTGTGTTATCACTAATAGATCAAAGTTTACATAGTATGTGGTGTGTATAATTTGCATAATGGTTTTAATAAAATTAAGTTTCATAAATAATTACTTAGTATTATTGGTTTCTGATATTATGATTTTATTCTCAAACGTATTAAAAACACTTCTATGTATAATTTTCAAATATAAATTGTTTTGTTCTTAAAATGGATACAATCAGACATGGTCGTAGTCGAGTAGAAGGACCAGTCAACACGTTCATAGATTTAAGATAGAGGGTTTTATTGCAGAGAGACACAATAAGACAGACGCTACTAATCCTCAAAGCCAGCCCAGCATAATGCTGTGGTCACTATATATATAGTCAGACCATATGGATGAGAGAGGGAGAGAGTGTGGAGTATTCCATTACAACAGAAATCAAGTCCAATGTAATTAAAATAAGTGTAATCCTTTTATATGCGTTCGCATTTAGTTTCGTTAGTCTTTCAAATTTAATAAAATCTTATATCTCATAAAACCTTAGATACCCATCAAGAACAAGTAAAACAAAATGTCTTCGGCATCAAAAATCCAACAAGGGTTGACATGCCGTAAAATCAAATAAATCAACAGACCAATACCATACCTAATGTTTATTTACAAAAATAAAATAAAGTTAACATCTAATGGTTTTACCCGTTCCAGTGGACCACAGAGTGATAGGTACCACCAAAATATGTCTCGTGATCAGTTTAGGCCATATTGAAGGAAGAAATGTAAATATTTTTTAACTTTTCTTTTAAATCTTGCAAAAAAGAAATAACGAACATAAAGAGCTGTTACAAAGAAAGACAGTTAATTCAATGATCAAATTATCCGATTGGGGAAAAATTACTCATCGTTATCTTGAAAAATAAATAAAACTACGTTTTTTTACGACATGGTCAGTTTCTTTATTGATATATTTTAGCTGAATTCTGTATTCATGGTTCTTTTACTAAAAAACCTCTGGCATTGTAACATATAAAAATCTTTTGATATAATTATTCAGACTCTTATCTTTAGAGAAAAAAAAGTAAAAATCGTTATTTTTGTAGGTTCATTTTTTTCATATTTCATAAAATAAAATAGTGTGGGGGAGTAGACTTCGTAAAAAATATTTCCCTTAATATATTTTAGGAAAAAACTATTTCAGACATATTTTCATTAAAAGGTAAGTAATTATGAAAATTTTCGTGAAAATCGGACCATTAATTGATTTTTCATAGAATTTTTTTTTAAAAAGCCTCTAGTCAAAGCGTGTTTTTGGCTACGTTAAATTTCAATTGATTTAACGTTGCAAAAATGTAAACATTGTTTTTCGTTTAAAATTTTCATTATTTCTGTAAACTGAAATAATCTTTAAAAACTCACCATGAGTTTGTTTAATGTTTCTTATTTCGAATGGACAAAAAATTTTCAAGATAATATTAACGTTTGTGTAAGTTTCATTGTATTAAATATAGGTGGGGGTAAATTTCACAGGGAAGATTGGTGTACTACCAATCTTCCCTGTGAAACAGAAGTTTGTTTAATGTTTTTTCTTTCGAATGGAAAAAAAATTTCAAGAAAATATTAATTTTTCTGCAAGTTTCATTGTGTTAAATATAGGGGTGTGTGTAGATTTCACAGGGTAAAATTTGTGGTACCTAGCATTCTTGCATGTTAAATCTTATGATGGACATTATGTGATTGTCTGTATAATTTTATGTAGAAATCAATTAAAATAAAATAAAAATTAGTGTAACCGAAACTACGTCACTAACGACATCAAAATTCTCTTCGTTATTTATCCTATATTTTGAATTGTTATTAAATTATCATTATTTAATCTTTATTAGCTTCTTATTTAATCGCTAAGTTATATCTGCCTCAAAACAGCGCTTGATATTTATACGTTTAAAATCCTGCTATGTGTATTATATATGAATAAGAAATGAAGGT
>CM042144.1:34154667-34214667 GCA_023376005.1 Doryteuthis pealeii
TTTGGCGTTTCGTTGATGGGAGCAGACGCAATGGTCGTTTGTTCCCAAATAAGCCATCTTCTCACTGCAGTGGTTGAACCTTTTTGGGCTTTCGGGTTTATTAAAAATGTCTGAGAAAAAAGAAAAGAACGTATTGCGTTAATCATTAAAAACAAAAGTAATGAACACAAACAAATCACAACCGGAGCATAAAAGAAGGCCGAGTCAAGCAGGGGAAGCGATCAGGGAAATCAACCCAAAAGAAGCTGGCTAGTCTGCGAAAAGGAAGAAGACTACACTTAGAACCAGTTAAGACCGCAAGTTATGAAAGGCTATATAACAATAGCGACCTCTCTCTCTCTCTCTCTCTCTCCTCTCTCCTCTCTCTCTCTCTCTCACACACACACTCTCTCTCTGCCCCCCTCTTCCCCTCTCTCTCTCTCTCTTACACTCTCTCTCTGTGTCCCTCTCTCTTTCTCTCTCTCTCTCTCTCTCTCTCTCTCTCTCTCTCTCACACACACACACACACTCCAGTCTCTCTGGTTCTTTTTTCCTCTGTCTTTCTGTCTCTATTTCTTTCTTTCGTTCTCTCTCTCTCTGCCTGTATCCCCCCTCTCTCTCTCTCTCTCTCTTCTCTCTCTCTCTCTCTCTCTCTCTCTCTCTCTCTCTCTCTCTCTCTCGCCCAGACAAAAATAACAGTTACCTGTTAAAAATCAACGGCTTTTATTGAGGAGACAGATTTTAGATTAGTGACGACAGTCGAAGAGGATACAAAAATTTCAATCAAGCTGTTCTCTAAATATGGTAGTTAGTAAATAGTTATTATCCTGACCTCCCACCGGGCCGGTTAAACACAAGGTCTTTTTGGCGTGGCTAACCACGCACAAACTGAAGCTCATGCAGTGGTCAGTGCAAATAAATGCGTTCCCGTCTGTCTTCTTCGTTTGGGGCGCCTCAGGCACCGGGCAATAAATCCGTATCTGGTGGTTAGTAAGTAGTTATTTTCCTGACCTTCCACCAAACCGGATCAACAGACGGTTTTCTTAGTGCGAGGAGCCACGCACAAACCGAAGCGCATTCAGTGGCCAGTTTAAAATATGCTTATTCTCGTCGGTATTCTCCTTTTTTGGGTGTTGGATTATTTTGTGATATAAGGTATGCTGGAATCTACAACTTAAACTTTTAGATTCGGCGTGGTCACGTGGATTAAGTCCCAGTCAATCAGTAGTTCGAATACGTAGTTAACTATTTAATTGCCGATATAGAAAGCCGTTCATTTGCACGTTATTCGACATTGACGACGGGACCTGCAACCAACGACTTTGTTCAACGCAAGTATCATACCCAACACTATGGGACGCCCAGGATCAACCAAAGGATTTTACCCAACATTAAGGGACACCAAGGAACAACCAAACGTTTCTTCACAAAAGATCAGGCTCTGCTTAACACTAGGGATCTCCACTGTAAAGTGTTCTCACTTGAAGCCTAAAAAATCGTAACATGGGGCGCCTCAGGCATCGGGCAATAAACTCGACCCTGTCACTTTTAGGCGAAGAGCAGGTGATGCTTGGGGGACGATCTCCTGGGATCACACGATTTATTTTACCTCACTAACCTGATCAGAAGCCGGGTGTACTTTAAAAAGATAAGTATGAACAAATTTACTTTTTCCTTCGACAGATCGCGCACAGGGCACGAACCTCATTTCGAGATGGATGATATTTTACTTTCAAACCCGAGGCCAAAAACAGAGCTTTTACAACAACAGAATATTTTCCTCACATCCCACGTATGCGGATCTGACACAAGGTCTTGGAATGGCGGGTGCAAAAAAACTGCGCCAATCCAGTCTCATCCCCCCTCAAGGGGGACACCTCATGCACTGAGCAATGAATCCAATCCTGTCCCTTTAAGGGGCAGGTGTTGCCTGGGGGATAGCCCCGTGGGATGACGCCGTTAATTATCATTAATAGTCCAGTGGCTGAAGCCGGGTTATCATATGACGACAAAAGTTGCACAATTAGAATTGTATCAGTGTAACAATTGTGAATTTACGAGGTCAGTGTCTGACTCATAGTAACCAGCCATTGTGACAAAAACTTTAAATTTGAATCACCAAAGAGACCGACAAAAACGCCTTAACGATATTGTGTTTCTCATCAACCCCATCTCTCTCGCTATCACTAGAAAAAAATTAATTAAAAATTGCCGACTTTATAAAAAAATAATCAAATAATCAAATTTGCCAGATTCATAATGTAAGGCTCAGTGGTAGAACAACGGTTGATAACCGTTGGTTATCAACCGTTGTTCTACCATTCATTCAGATTCATAATGTAAGGTTCTTACATTATGAATCTGGCAAATTTGATTATTTAATTATTTTTTTACCTCAGTTGTCCATATCACACACACATGAAAGGAATAATTCATTATGGGGAAAAGGTTTGTAAGTTAGGCTTGCAGACCCATTATTACTGAACTAGCAGGACCTGTGGATATACCACACTATAATCATTCAGCTATTACAATGTTTGATATGTTTAAGAGCTATGCTAAATAGTTCAATATGTAAAAAGTATAGGATTCTTGATTTAACTCTCTCACACTTTTTTCTTTCTTTCATTCTTTTCATTTTTTCGTGATGTTTGATTGAAATATATTAGCGTTATCGCTTCCGTGTTCTCACCCCTCTATCTATCTTTCCCTAAGTCACTTTTTTCTTTCTTATTATATTTTTTCTGTGTAGCATGCCCTGTTTCTTTCCTTTCTTTCTTTATAAAAAAAATGGAATTGTCCATTATTTAGCTGAGGTGATGAAACGCATAAGAAATAAGAATTCGGTGGATAACCAACACCAAATAATCGGGATTTATATTTTGCATTTCATCTTGGATTATTTGGACAGTCTCATTTGTAATCAGATGGTGTTGCAAGATGATAACGGGCGTACAATTAAGGAACACGAGTAATATATAGATAGTGAGTTCGATCCTAACTAGGTGGCTCATGCTTACAGCGTTGTGTTAAATATAAGTTAGTGCAACAGTTCATTCCAGATGACAGGAGTTAAACAACGATGAGCTTGTTCAATGCTTAAATGGGTCATCAATTAGTATCAGCTGGTTTTGTTACATCATTTATGAGTAGCTTATAAATTATGAACGTACCTGTAGTTATTATTTTGACTTAAGGTACGTTAGATTAAGAATAACGGGATCTTATGGAAAATTACCCGACAGTTATGGATGGGTAATAACCTCTCGATTGACCCCTTGAAAACGCGCGATTGGGTACCGTGAGAATAAGTTTTAGTTTAATTCAGATGCGACGCAGATTTCAGAGTGGGTGGACCTATATGTTACCGCATTGATGTTGTTTATCACCGCGGCGGGTGAATATGGGTAGGATTGCGAAATAAAGCTTTATTAAGAAACAACCAAGTTTTGTTTGTTAATTGAATATTTAAAACAATGACCAGCCCAGCACGAAGAAAAATCAACAGAAAGAAGACCAACACTTAACAAGAAGCCCAGCAGATCAACCAGAGAAAATGAACGACAAGTTTGAACCAGCAGAAGCAGTAAGCAGAAGTGTAACAAGTAAGACCATCATCTATCATCTCAACTGTACTCTCTGTCTGTCTGTCAGTCTGTCTTTCTATCATATACTCGAGATATGGCTATATAACAGTTTTATAAGCAACTTAGGGCTTATATACCAGACTAAGTAAAGCTTGTCTGTTTTGGTTTCTTTGTTTAATGGCATACCAACCTTCGTGGGTTATTTATTGCTAAAGCCAACCATGTAGAAGAACAGTAGTACTTTTTAACCTATGCTGGGGGATAAATGGGTTCATACCTTTAGTAAGGGTATTAGTTCGAAAGTCAACATAATAGCGTGACAAGGCTTTGTATGGGTGTGAGAGAGGTGTCTTAGTCCCTCTGCCGGGGATACGGTCAGTGTTTTCTAAGCTCCACTGACAGTAACAACATATACTCAGTGATGCTGATAGGTACGCGTCCTGCGCTCCTGACTCATAAAAATCTAAAAGGACGCAATAAAATCATATCCATGCGTCCCAGTGTTTTTCTTTTTTATTCCCTCGCTATTTCAAGCTAATTGTAAATACATTTGAATAGTTTCTTAGAAACGAATTACGCAGGATAGGTTACAAGGTAGGAGTAAGACGGCTTTAGTTGTATCCCCAGATCATAAATAAAGACCCTACAATTTATTAAGAAATTTCCTGGGGACTGATTCAAAGCAAATGTGTGCGCACTAAATCAAAAAGCTATCAGCATCACTATATACTGTAATAATCGTAAGTCCTGTATGACAGATTAAGCAAACTACCAAACAGGTTTTCATCATCGTGGAGATTGTCATCGTTAGATGGGTGGGGATAGGGGCGCTTATCAGCATTGTGAGATGCCGCTCACCACGACACAATATTCGAATTACGAAGGAGACCGTCCGGCGAACTCCCTTTTTTTTAAAGGAGGGACAGACAAACATTGGGGATTATCGTCTGGGGGTTGAAAAGACAGACATATAATTGATAATAAACATAAGACACTTCGTTGTTTATTGCCTTTTAGATTTACTTTTCCCCGATAGGTGGAGTTAGAGTCACAGAATATACGACGGTGAGTCAAAAAGTAATGCTATTTTGTTTAGGACAGGTATAATTACCAACACAAGAACATGTATCATACATCAAAATGAAGCTGCTCCTCTGTGGATCACATCCATACTTCTCCACATAGTCACCGTTTCTCTCAATAGCAATGTTCCCCCTTCGAATGAGAGCATGTATCCCTGTCCCGTAAAATTCTGTTGACTGTTCTTTGAGTCACATCTTCACTACATATTTCCCTTCTTCGCCACTGAAATAATATTTGCCTCAGACTATCATCTGTTCGTCCCCATGAAAGAGGATTTGAGAGGAAAAATAAGACCAAGTGATTCTTCAAAATGATTCTAATGTAAGCTCCTGGAAATAAGCCCTAGTTGAGAACGACAGACAGACGAAATCAATAAGCATTCTTCACAATTACATCATGCGACGGGAACACTCGTCTTCGACAATGATCAAGCCGACGCACGTTTGCTTGTGCTATTTATCCAGATGCTCAGGAAAAGTTGTAGCTACGCCCACACACACAAATTCTAAACATCAATTCCAGTTTTCCTGGTCAAGGCAAATAAAGTCAATTCTTAAAGTACGCGATAAATGTAGATCGTTTTTTGTAATTTCTGTTTATTTAGAAATTTCATCATTTTTTACTTCGTAATATCGTTTTTCGATATATAAAGAATAAGATATCCCCGAAAATGAGTCTTAGTGCAGGGGTCATCAAATTACGGCCCGCGAAGGCATTTCAACAGGCCTGTACTTGAATTTGTAGTGTTAAAAGATACGGAACGCATCAACAAAATGTATGCGAGCAAGCCTTTTCAGAATTGAAACGAAATTGATTGATAAACCTTTTAAAGTAATTCTCTCGATTGGATGTAACAATTCCAAACGAAACATTGACGATATCTTGAAAGGCAAACTTCAGTTTTACAAATCTCACAAAACCTTTCTGTTAATGTTGCGTTCTTTAATAATGTTTTGAAAATAAACATGTTGGTTGAATTTGTTGGGGTTTTTTTTTTGGGGGGGGGGGCATCTTACGCCACGCATCCATGAATATAACACGCAAAGATAAATTTTGTTTTATATCTTTTTCTCAGGGCTTTCATTCTGGCTAGCAAGTAGTGAACATAATAATAATGTGGCCCGCGCTCGTTATTTTTTCAATTATCCGGTCCACCGCGAAAAAAAGTTTTGTGATCCCTGCCTTAGTGTTATTTCGTAGTGAAAATTGATATAAGCCCTTTCTTATTTTCTGTAAAATACGGTTGGTAAAAGAAGTGAAACAAAACAAGTCACACCGGCAATAGCAGTAATAACAGGAATACTAAAAAGAGAAATGCTAACGTCTACGACAACTATAAAAGACAAGATAACAATAAGAGAAAATGACAGCAAGAAATACCATAGAGAGCAATTGGCCCATAGGAAACATAGTAAGCATAAATATCAGCGTAAAGTTATTCAGTTATGCTTGCTTGAATAGAATAGTTCAATAAAGAAAATGTCCGTTATTTCTGCGGTAATTTGCAAAAGAATCTATAAAATTAATAGAATAAGACATGAATGCTATACCTAGTCAGTCCCTCAGATTAATAATGAACCATTCCATTTTGCTTGCGAGGAAAGACAGAACACACGAGATAGATTTAGGCCTTTCCCTTTAAACAGAATATACACCCTTGTGCAAATCCGACATTATTTACGTATCCGCAATAACTCTGTAAGACTTGCTAGTGTGTTCGTGCAGCGTTAAAAGTGTTTGTTGGAAACAATGGCCGTAGAACAACTAATCGACAGACGAGACAATAGTGTCTGGGTGTTATGAAAATCTGATGCAATCATGGTTGATGCAGTGCCAAACAAATTTTATCATAATTTCCGAAAATAGATTTATATCACTGCACACCACTGCAAATGACATAATCTGAGAGAAAGATAAAAAATATAGAAATCAATTACACCCTGTCACTCCAGTGGGTCTATAAATAACCGTATGGTGAAAGTAAAGAAACTAAACTGGTGGTTTCAATTAATTTGCACAAGGGTGTATATGCATATATTAGGGGGGAGGAGGAGCTCTCAAAGTTGTAGAGAGCTCCTTTGGTTTGAATTCACACTTTTCTTTCTCCTAAACAGTTTGCCATACCAAGGCTAAAGAGACAAGTCTGATATACTATTTGCCCATAGCTGGAGGGAGAATAGTAGAATTCATACCTTTCGAAAGGGTATTACAGATATATGTGAAATGCAAACAACCACGTCCAGTATTTGAACTTGTCTCACCGTGTCCATTTTCTACAACGGTAACCATTACACACGCCCTCCCCCCACGTCTCGTACAGAAATTGAACTCTGTTCGCTCATACCATTTTCTTCGACAGTTACTATTAGGCCATACACGCCTCCCATACTTACCAGAGTAAATTTTTTTAAAAGTTATTTATTTAAGAATAATAACTTATTATTTATTTTTGGGTATCTAATTACTTTTCTTTTTAGATCACAAATGATTAAATAAGCATTGTTTGATATTTCTTAAACCACAAAGATTTTAAAATAAAGATCTTTTTCAAATAAAGAAGAAGTAAAAGTAAAGAGAGAAAGCGATTACTTATGACATGTCTGTTATAAATTAGGCATAACACAAATTAAGTCACGAACATTTAAGTAATAATATGTTTGCTATAAAAAGAATAAAATTATACAAAAAACAACAACATTTGTTTAAAAATTACTTTGTTGGAGTTAATAGTTTGTTGGTTGGAGGTGCGTGGTCTAATGGTTAGAGTCGTAGGGAATACACTAGTCGACCCGAGTTCAAATCCTGGACGAAGCTACAGTTCACATAGCGCCAATACACTTAAGAAAGGTATGGATCCAACTACTCACCTCCAGCTATGGGTAAATAGTAAGAAAGATTGGGCTCTTTAACCTTGGTTAGGCAACCAGTCTAGGAGAAAGAAAACTCTGAATTCAAACCCGTTAAACTCCATTTGGGGTGGTCACTACTAGAATAGGCTCAGTCCCAATTAGTGATCTATTTCAGTAATTAAAAAAAATGACAGCTTGCCAACCCTTGGATTATTTTAGACCGAAGACATTTTTGTTTTATTCCTTCTTGTTTGGTATTTATTTAAAAAAACATTTTGATCTTTTTCATCCATATATGGGACACTAACAGGTACTACCACTCCAGGTCAGGGTGGACCTGAAAGTAATGGTAATGAAGGGGTACTCCACACTTCCCAGAGCTCAGAATTGGAACCTCACTACTAGATGCCAGATGAAGCTAAACGTATTTCTAATAATGAGCATTTTATAAAATAACTGTTAGGGTCTACATATGTTTATGGGCATTAGTGTATAAAAAATGTATCATAAATATCACCTTGTAATTTATATATATATATATATATATATATATATATATATATATATCCAAGCAGTTTCATGCATGCTACCTCTTTTTCCAATGTTTTTTTTTTCGCAATGCTAAATTTCAGGATTTAAAAAAGATGAATGTAATTGTTAAATGAATTAAACTAGATATTTTCTATCTTGTTAAGGTGTTTTATCTGAATCAATCTTCAGTGAAATTAAAATGGTATTTGAAGGTTTGCCAAACTATGAGTCTCAACTGAAAAGTTCATAGCCTGACCAAGATACTCTCATGGAATGTGGGAGCGTCCCATATATGTACTAAAGGCGGTGACTGAGGATATTATTCTCCTGGGTATGACGTTAAACTGCATCAAATGGTGAACTTCCAATTCTGGAACTCTGGGGAGTGGGGAGTACCCCTTCATCGCAATTACTCCCAGGTCCATTCTGACCCGAATCGGTAGTATCCTTTAGAGTCCCATCTATGGGTTAAATAGAAAAAAAAATGAGTTTTAAAAAATGTTCTTAAAATTAGAGTTTTAAAAAAAATGAATACCATCAAGAATGAATAAAATAAAATGTTTTCAGCATAATATAACACAACAAGGGTTGACATGCCGTAAAATCCAACCAACCAACCAACCAAACTATCCATTACTGAATAGCGAATTCGATCCTCGCTGTATGCCCGATACTTGCTACCTCATGTCCTTACCTGTGGCGAACAGGTTAGGTAAATACGTCTTTTCATAAAATATGATCAAATTAGATGTATTTTTCAATATGGTTTCCTTTGCGGTCCAAACACTTCTGCCATTAGTGTTGCAGTGCTTGGATCTCATTGGTAAAAAAATTATCTACAGCAAATATGACGCCATTATATGTACTTTTCAACCCACCCTCCTAGTAAGATAAAGAGTTTTAGAGTTGGAGTCTGACACTGAAAAGAATTAACTAAATTCAGCCCCAAAATATAATGGGGAGTTTATTCAAATGTTTTAACAAAGACCCACGAGATGTGAGGCGGATTGCAGAATACATGTATGCAAAGAATGCAAGCATTGGTAAGTAACAGTTTGTGTTTGTTCAAATACTTCTGAGTAATCCTCATATATATATATATATATATATATATGTGTGTGTGTGTGTGTGTGTGTGTGTGTGTGTATTTCAATATTAGGTTTAGGTTTAGATTTAAGCTAAAGATCTAAATACGGCGCCGCTAAGACTATTGCACCAGTGGTTGCTTAACGAAATCTTAGACCCGGGGTAAAGAAAAAAAAACTTCCAACAGAGCGAGACGGGTTGGGCGGCAATTTATACTTACCATCCCCACCCCTCACCCCAGTTAAAATGCAGGAAGTGATTTTTTTAAAAATTCGCTAATATTTTTTCACCCACATAATAATCATGATTCTAATCCATGTATTTACATACTAAACGCATGGGTGTGGCAACAATGCGAATCAAAGAACCGCAGAAAATATCTAAAAACTAGCTGAACTAACCGTCTACGTTGGGTAAGATATCAAGACTTGGAATGCAGCTAGTTAAAATAATCTTTGATGTTAATTGAAAATCTTCACTAAACTGTAATCAATATATAATATATATATATATATATATATATATATATATATATATATATATATATATATATATATATATATATATGTGTGTGTGTGTGTGTGTGTGTGTGTGTGTTTTAAAGTTGGGCGTTATTACGAAGCATCTAAAAATAAATGAATGAACTCGATGTTATGGAGTATTGGATTCACTCATTTTTTTATTATTATTATTTTTTATCACAAATTTTCGGGTTCGTTAGATACCCTTTATCAAATGACTGTTGTTCCTGTTCAACGGATCTTTTGTCTCTGTTGTTATTGAAAGCGGCAGCGTCTGTAAAAAAATTATAATAACGGAGTTAACTTGTAAGGTCTAGGGCCGAAGCCACTGGACCCCCTGCTGGGCTGGAATGCAATTGTATTTATATATACAATAAAATAGCGGTTTACAGTGGGAACTGGAAGGATAATTTGCATATTGATATTAAAAATTTGATTTTAATAGATATGTGCTTAGTATTATTGATGTCTAATTGTTTGGTTTTATCTTAATGAATATGAGCAAAAATCTCGGGGATAAATCTTAAAAGAAATCAATTAACAAGAAGAAATAACAGTAATTTTATTCTTTACTTCCTCATTTAACTAAATAGTTAAATTAGGAAAGTTTAGCAATGAAAAACGGGAGCGATGGAAGAGTAAGTTTCAGTTATTCTATTTTTTTTATTTTACCACCCTCTGTTTCAAATCTTTTTATCTGCATTCTTATTTAGTTTCATTAGCCTTTCTAATTTAATATGATATCTTATAACATTAAAACTTAAATACCTGCACCCGGAGGGTGTATATATTTGCTAGTTCAAATAATTTACACACAGTTGTCTGGTTTCAAGTATACCCAACTAATACCAATAATATATACATAATTATATGGTATCAAGTAACTATTTCTGTTTAATAATAACCATTTGTTTTCAAACAGTTATATGGTTTCAAGTAACTAATAATAATCCCTGTTTAGCAAATTATAACTTCAAGTAACTATTCTTAATGTTAGTAATGTACAGTTATATGCCATCAAGTATCCCTACCTAATATTAATAACTAGTGATGGTACTAGTTACGGTTCCATCGATGGGTCAAACCGATATATCCTATTTGATAATAATGAACATTTGTTTGTACCCAGTTATATCGTTTAAAGTGTTCATATCTAATACAAATAATTTACACACGATTATAGAGTTTCAAGTAATTAATCATCTGTATGCACACATGTGGTTTAATTTAACTAATAAAAATAATTTAATATATTTTAGAGATATTTTGAAATTAATAAATGTAAAATAAATTCTGACAAAAACGCATTTGTTTAATTTTAGAAAAGATAAGTACTAAAAATACTAGCAAATATTTGCACCCTCAGCGTGCAATTATTTAAGTTTTAATATAATAAAATATCATATTAAATTAGAAAGGCTAATGAAACTAAATAAGAATGCAGTTAAAAAGTTTTGAAAAAGGGGGGGGGGGTTATAATCAAAAGATGGAACAACTGAAACTTAATCTTCCATCACTCCTGCCTTTCATTGCTAAATTTACAGTTCCCATATCACTAATACCCTTATTATGTATGAATCAAACTACTCTCCCTCCAGCTATGGATAGATAGTAGAGAAAACTGGACTTTTAACCCTGGTTAAGCAAACAGTTTAAGAGAAGGAAAACTCTGAATTCAAACCTGTTAAACTCCTCTTGGGATGGTTACTACTAGAATAGGCTCAGTTCTAATTAGTGATCTATTTCACTAATTATGAATTAATTACTAATTAATTATAAACGTTTTAAAACATTCTTTAAAAAAACGTTGCCCCATATTTTGCCCGCATTAAAACCAAAGCAAATATTCGGAGCGTCCCTCGTATGAAACTAGTGGCTTTGTTTTCTCCATACAAAGAAGTCAAATACATTATTGAACGGAAGTGATAGAGAGAAGTTTTATCCTAACACAAAGCTAAGTACACATACGATTTGGGATAAGGACTAATTCTTTATGACAATGAGGGTAATGAATAAAATGTTGTCAGTCACGAAAAATCCAACCGATAAAACTATAAAAGGATTTATGCTTGATTAGGAAACGCTATTAGCCAGCCTTTTGAGACTTTATGTCAGTTGTATAGAGGTGCTAAGTAGGTTGTATTATTATTCAGGGTCCCGATGGAAATAGAAACTGTCTTGGCGCAGAGGGATTCATCTTTATTCTAATTGATATAATGGTACATTTATTTATCTCTATATCAAGCTAGCCATATATATATATATATATATATATATATATATATATAATATATATATAGATAGATAGATAGATAGATAGATAGATAGGTGCCTCACGTGGTGTAAGGGTTACCAAGTTTAGCTGGCAAACCAATGTTAATGAGTTCTCTTCTCCCTAGGTTCCCCAGTGTCAGACTAACCTAAGCTTAGTAAATTATTATCACACTGCTGGCGACAGAATTACTAAAATAAAGCAAACAAGGAACCACGTAGAGGTTTGTGTGTGTGTGTGTGTGTGTGTGTGTGTGTGTGCACGCGCGCGTGCGCGTGCACGCGCATATATATATATATATATATATATATATATATATATATATTAATTGTAAGGGTTTCGGGTATGCTTCACGGATTTGATTTCAAGGTTATAAAAAATAATAAAAGATAGATGTACTGTTTTTTTTTTTTGTTGAGCAGGAAGGTACAGTGAAACTAAGAATTCGTATAGACTAATATTCAAGAAATCAACTGTACTTTTTGAATATTAGTCTATTTGAATTATTAGTTTCATTATACCCTCATGCTTAAAAAAAACAATACATTTATTCTTTTTATTTATTATAACATTGATATATATATATATATATATATATATATATATATACGCATATATATACATACGCATATAAGTATATATTTATATTTTTTTACCTAATCTGTTATTTCCTCATATATATATATATATATATATATATATATATATATATATATATAATTGGTAAAGAAAAGACTTAAGAATTTGCCATTTTGCGGTTATAGATCTATTTCTGCTCACAAAATGGCCGATTTTTAAGCCTTTTTCTCTACCAATATATAATATAAATAAGCTTTCTATTTGTGTGTTGATATCAACAGTTTCTCTTTAGTATTATTTGTATTATTCCGACTATTGTCCTCATCTTCATTGTTATCTGTACAACGTTTCGGCCGATGTGCCCTCCGGAACCTTCTTGTCGTTCCCGATCACGACAAGGTTGCCGAGTTCAAAAAGTAGGTTCCTGAGCCCGAGAGGGTTCTCGAGTCCGACAAGAAATACCTGAAGAAGGCCGGTGGGCACATCGGCCGAAACGTTGTACAGATAACAATGAAGATGGGGACAATAGTCCGAATAATACAAATAATACTAATTATCAAGCCTCGTCTAAAAAATTCAGAGAAATAGTTTCTGTTTAATTCAGTCTGATTCTGTTAATCAAATGAATTAAGTAATTAGATTTTTTATATGAAAAGCTAATAATTACCACTACTATTTAATCATAACCATAACGTCCGTATTTTTTTCTATGAATGTAATAACGTACTGAATTTAAATCAGTTCTCAGTGAATGACTTCTGATTCCCGCCAAAAAATGATAGCAACAAATGACATATTGAATGCGTATCAGATCTAAACATTCCTGGGGTACGAAATAAGATCAAAGTCAGAATTGATATTTACTGAGCTTAGCTTACTACGACACAAAACCAAAGTTCAAAGTCAATATTAAATGCTAAGCCAAGAAAGTTTTTCTTTCTTTTCTTTTTTGTGAGCAGGAGAAGGAAATGAGTTATATTTTCTAACGGTATAGATCAGACGGTAAGGAACTTGCGGTCTTAAGTGCACATATGACCTTCAATACAATCAAGTGCGGCCTTGTACGGGTCTGCCAAAGAAAAAAATTTAAAAAAATGAAATAATTTTGTGCACTTCCATTTTAGAACCTGATATTTTTCCAAACATATCGGACAAGAATCAATCTCAATAAAATCATTCAAAGATTATTGATTGATTGATTTATTGATTTCAACGGCATGACAATCCATATAGGGTTATTCTGTGCTTATATTTTGGTTTCGGTATCTTTTTTTACGGGCATATCAATCTTCGTGGGGTATTTAATGCCAAAGATCTCCTTGTAGGAGAGCAGTGGTGGTACTTATTTTCATGTGAATTTATGAGATGAGGCTTAATATTAACACTTATGATATTTCGGACTGTTGTCCTCATCTTTATTGTGTATATCAACGTTCAAGCCACTGTAACCCCAGGCTCTGTTACAAAAAAACACCTAAAACAGAGCCCGAGGTTATAGTGGTCTAGACATTGTGTTTATACACAATAAAGATGAGGATAAAAGATCGAAATATCATAATTATTCAGTAGTGGTACTATTTAACCCATAGCTGGAGGATGAGGGTGTTCATACCTTTCCCAATGGTATTAGTCCGAAAGTGAAAGTGTGACTGGAATTCGAACTTGCTTACTATGAGGTAATAGTCCACCGCGGAGACCCCTCTGTTTTCTGCCAAGAGGTTAGGGAATTGCGTACATTGTACGTTTATTATTTGTCTGGATCTTTTAGATGGTGTTTGGTAATTTGTATTATTTATATTTTTGGACTGTTGCCCTCATCTTTATTGCTATATACACAAAGTTTCGACCGATGTACATTCCGGTCTTCTTCAGGTGTTTCTTGTCGAATTCTAGAAACTTCTTGTCCATTGAATACATGGCGCAACGGATATAAGGGTTGAGTTAATACAGTTCTAAGTGACAATTATCTGTAGGTTGCAGGTTTAATCCTGACTACGAGTAAAAATAACCTAGAATACTTAACTTAACACTTGTACCCAGTCATGGTTAACAGAATGAGAACAATCTATTCCAATAGATTAAATAAAGGGTTCAGTTCGATGTTCTGCGATAGCTCCTGATTACGACATGAAGTCTCTTGAGTTCGACAAGTATGGACAAATTAACAGCGTGATCCGATGGAATCTACGCATTTTTTTGACTAGCCATCTCATGAGCTTCGGTTTATGTGTGGCTTCCCGCGTTAAAAAGACATTGTGTAATATACTAACCTGGTGGGAGGTCTTAGTAAATAACAAGAAGGTTATCGATTTTGTTAAGAAACGCCAGAAGAAGGCTGAAACGTTGTCTAGATAACAATAAAGATGAGGACAATAGTCCGAAAATCTAAATACTTCAAATTGTACGTTTATATTTACATTTTTGGTGTAGTTGTTTCTCAAGATGTTTTTTTTGCACATGATTATATGGCATCAAGTATTCTTATCTAAAACTAATAATTTGTAAACAGTTGTATGATTTTAAGTGTCCCTATCTAATACAAATAATTTGCACACTGTTGGATGGTTTCAAGTATTTCTATCTAATACAAATAACTATATTGTTTCAAGTAATTTTCTCTTTTTAGTAACAGTTATTTATTTGCTCACAGTTATGTATTTTTAAGTTTAATTCTTATCAAACAGTTATACCTTCAAGTAACTATTCTTAATGCAAATAATTTGCAGGTATATAGCATCAAGTATTTCTATTGAATACGAATAATTTTTAAACAAATATATTTGTCCCATAGCGTGGATCCTAACAGGTACTATAATTCTGGGTCAGGGTAGACTTTGAAACAAAAAGCATAGTAATTTTTTACAAAAATTCTCCTTGTTTATTGAATGTCCCTTATATTTAACCAAGCCAACAATACCACAATAGAATACAGGGTCAGCTTTCTTTTTATTTTTTATGGATGGGGTAGATGCGTATACCGAACTGACACAGCAATTTATGATGGGTCATCTAGATATTGTTCTGATACCGCGGTCATTTGGTGAGGATATCAGACTATCTTGAAAATTCCCTATCCGCTTCCGATCAATTGGCTGGTCACGTCAAGCCCTAGCACCTATATGATTGTCTGAACCCTATTTCCTTTATGGCAAATCCCCAATCCATTTTATCATATATGTGCTAGAAAGCGGTGTCTGAGGGTTTTAATATTCTCGCTATGATGTTAAACTCTATCTGATGGTGAAGTTCAAATTCTGGAGCTGTGGGGAATGTGGAATATTCCTTCAACGCCGTTACTCCCTGGTTCACCCTGACTCGGAGTGGTGGTACATGTTAGGGTCACATCTATGGGTTAAATAGAAGAAAGTGAATTTAAAAAACGTATTTAAAACAAAATTGAGTACCTTTCAAGAATGAATAAAACAAAATGTCTTCAGCATAAAATAACCCAACAAGGGTTTATATGCCGTAAAATGCAACAAATCAAACCTATCAGCTACTTAACACTGACTTTAACTGAAATATTCTGTAAAATGAGGAAATTTGAGAATCTCATTTCCGTGCCAAGAAAAAATAGGTCTGTTCCACTTGATCATCATTATCATGTCGTGCAATTAGCACGGATATCCATGACAATCTCTCGCCAACCTTCCCTATCACTCATTGCCCCTGGGAGGTCTTCTGTGCAGCAACCAGCATCCTCGCATAGTTGGTCAATGTAGATCCTTGGTGGGTGGCCCACACTAGCATGTTCATGTGTTGGCTTCCACAGGAGAACGTCGCTTATGAGTTCGTCCTTGCTTCTCCAGCAGTGTCCTGCATGCCTAGTCGGTCTCACTCGGACGCCCTGCGAGACGGTAGGCAGGTGGCCATACAGCCGCTTCCTTGTGGGGTGCTGTTTCCACGACTTGTTCAAGACTACACGCAGCATTCTTGTGCAGCTCCCAGCCTATTCTCAAGGCGCTTCGTTAGGGTCCAAGTGGTGCAGCCATACAGCAGTACTAGTATAACCACAGCCTGGAAGAATTGTCGCTTTAGCTTGTCAGTGAGATCGGATTTCTATATGACTGATAATTTATTTGTGGCCAACCATGCCTTTCCTATCCTGTTCCACTAACTGCCCTAGCAATTGGGAATTATCATTTTTTCTTCAGGAATATGAAAACAGTTGTTGTTATTTCTTAATTGCTTATGTTGTAAAGTAAAGTAAGTAAAGTTGGTGGAGTGGCCCATTGCTAGTATCAGCCGAACAGCGAGGGAGTCTATCCCTTTTTCGCTAGCGCTATACCAGAAAGATTGATGTTTTTGCTGAGTGACACACCTCCCGTCAGCTCCCCACCTTACCACCCAGATCAAAATTCCCAATCTGTGCTACTCATACGCTGAGTTGGCGGGGATCGGTATCGAACCTGGAACTTTGTGATATCTAGGCGGGTACTTTACCAACTAAGCTAATGTAAAAGCATAGAAAATGGCCATTATTTCGTTCAGGCGGCGAGGGAGTCTACCCCTCTTCATTAGCGCTAGACCAGGAAGATCGTTTTTGCAGCACACCTACAATCAGCTCCACAATTTACCGCACAGATCGAAAGTGTGCTACTCATGGGTTGATTTGGTAAAAGCAAGAGATCGTTCCATAAGCACCAATTACAATTGGTACAATCTTTACTTTCACGTCCCACAGTTTTTCAGTTCTCTGGCTAGGTCCAAGTATTTGTCTATCTTTTCGTTTTCTTTTATTTTCACTCTGTGATCTGCCGGGACAGTGAAATCCACGAGATAAGTTCTCTTATTATTATTAATTAACACTAAGTCTGGTGTCCTTGCCAGGATTAGGTGATCCGGCTGTATCTCAAAGTCCCAGTGAATTTCTCTAGGACAGTTCCGGTTTGTGCATATACTATTTAGTAGCAGAGTGAATATTTAATTTCTTGACCAATTCCCTGTGGATCACCTTTCCCACCCAATCGTGCCTAGTCTTATACTCTCTTTGTGCATTCAGTCGTTTCGTTTTGGTTTCCATACATTCTACACTTGTTATTCCGTTGCGTCTTATCTATTTTTGCTTTGATAAAGTTTATTCTTAGGGTATTTTCGTGTGCTGCAATTATGAGAGATTCAATTTTTCTTTTGAGGTTTCCCTTAGCCATGTCCAGCTCTTCTCATGTGCGATCTCTGCAGTTTGTCACTTGAAGTATTCATATATTTGTTTTTTGTTATTATTTTTTGTTTTGTTTTTTCATTTCTGTTTTCTAGGGTTTTTTTTTTGTATTTCTCTTTGTCCATATGTTGCAATTGTTTTTTTTTTCTGGATCCTACATCCTATTATTATTATTATTATTATTATTATTATTATTGGTAGACGTAAACATTGTTGTTTACATCCGGTGACGTCAATGAACGTGAGGAACAGCTCCACCCAGTCGAGTGAGATGTATCGGTAGTTGTTTTGTTTTATGGCATGGTACAGTAGATGTGAACTGATGCGTTTATTCACTTTTGTTGCCATGGTGATCGGTAGTAAACAACAAAAAAAAACGAAAATGAAATGAAGGTGAAGAGAGGACAAGTAATTACAAAGATAGAATAGCCTATAAGTTTTTACTCATTGGGGTTGGTAAATATATATATATATATATATATATATATATATATATGAGTTAAGAGTAAGGAAATGAATCCGACGGCATATGTATATATAAAAGGGTATGAAAACACATAATGTTGTTAAAATAAATATATTTTTATATCATTTTCATTGCTAATATTGAACAATATTTCAATTTATAAAAAATCATCATCAGAGCATAACGACTAATTAATTAGGTCCGTTTTTAGATGTTTTTAATCCGGACTCATCTTATGCTCTGATGATGATTTTTTATAAATTGAAATATTGTTAATATTAGCAATGAAAATGATATAAAAATATATTTATTTTAACAACATTGTGTGTTTTCATGCCCTTTTCTCTCTCTCTCTCTCTCTCTCTCTCTCTCTCCATCTCTCTCTCTCTCTCTCTCTATATATATATATATATATATATATATATATATATATATATATAAACAAACAAGGAAACTAAAAGGAAAAGGTGTTGACAGAATAGAGACTTCATCATTTTGATTAATGATATTAGATTAGATTAATACGTTTCTCTTTAAATGTTTGAGAAAGGCTTGAAAATCACTGAATACAAAACCAACTAAAGGAGGTGCGGTTAAAATTGCAAATCGTCGTCAAAATTAAAACGGAAAAAATGGGCTTGGGCATAGATTTTAATGAATTTAATTATTATTAAGGACATGATTTATGTTATTTTTTACTTAAGTTTTAACTGTTAGTTGTGTTTAAGGGGAAAAAATAACACAGATGAATAAGACTAGTCAGAATTAATAAACATGTACAAACAAAAAACGTACTTTCTATTTCAATATTACAGGCAACGTGTGCTTTTCTTAAGTATGGATGACCCAAAGCGTAATAATTCTTGTTTTTTATGTTAATAAATTCTCAGAAAATATTTATCATCCTTAAAAATTATTTCTCTTGCAGCCTTTTCCGTGGGAAAATGGCGTCCAATGAAAAGCGGTTAAAAACACAACTAACGGATAAAATTTAAGTAAAAAATAACATAATCGTATCCTTAGTAATAATTAAATTCATTAAAATCTATGCCCAAGCCAAATTTTTCCGTTTTAATTTTGACGAGGATTTGCAATTTTAACCGAGGTGCGTTGTGTAATGGTTACAGTTGAAAGAAATTAAATCCTAGTTAAAGCAGTTTGCATTTCACATAGCGCTGGTACCGTTTTGAAAGGTATACATCCAACTATTGTCCCTTAAGCTATGGGTAAATAGTTGGCTGGTTGGTTGGGTTTTACGGCATGTCAACCCTTTCTTGGGTTATTTTATGCCGAGGACGTTTTATTTTATTCATTCTTGATGGGCACTCATTTTTTTTAACTCAATTTTTTAAACACATTTTTTAAACTCATTTTCTTTATTCAACTCATATATGGGACCTTAACAGGTACTACCATTCCGAATCAAAGTAGACCTTGGAGCAATAGTGATGAAGGGGAACTCCATATTCCCTAGTGTTCCAGAATTGTAACTTCACTATCAGATAGAAAGGATGGTGATCCGTGATGCTTAATGAGGGAACCCTGGTGGTTGAGCTGTCCATCACATGCACCTCCACTTTAGCCCTCACTTAGGCTAGATGAACGGTCGGAGAGCCCCCTCCGATCAGTCGGCTGGTCACGTCAAGGCCTAGCACCTATATGAACTTCTCAACCTCGTAGCCCTTGTGGCAACCTTATAACCCTTTTTATCATATATGTGCTAGAAGGCGGTGGTTAAAGGTCTTAGTGTATCTAGTGGTAAAGTTCCAATTTTGGATCGCTGGGAAGTGTGGAGTACCCCTTCATCTCCATTACTCCCAGGTCCATCCTGATACGGGGGCGGGTAGTACCTGTTAGCGTCCCGTCTATGGGTTAAATAGATTTAAAAATGAGTATTAAAAACGTGTTTCAACAAAATTGTGTTTGAAAAATAAAATGAATACGCATCAAGAATGAATAAAACAAAATGTCTTCGGCATAAAATATTTTGGTGTCATCTGCGTTCGTATTTCCCTAGCTGAAGGATCACCAAACTTTTTTCACAGTGGGCCGGATAATTGAAAAAAAAATAACGAGCGCGGGCCACATTATCATTGTGTTCGATACTTGCTAGCCAGAACGAAAGCTCTGAGAAAAAGATGTAAAACAAAATTAATGTTTTCATGTTATATTCTTGGATGAGTAGCGTAAGATGCACAAAAACAAATTTAACCAACATATTTATTTTCAAAACATTATCAAAGAACATAACATTAGCAGAAAAGTTTAGAGAGATTTGTGAAACTGAAGTTGGCCTTTCAAGATATCATCAATATTTGGTTTTGAATTACTACATCCAATCAAGAGAATTGCTTTCAAATGTTTATCAGTTAATTCTATTCGATGGGTTGATTCCGTAGTCCATGAGGATTTAGTAAGCTTAACATGATATTTAAATTTAAATGATATCAGAACGTCTCGCGTTCCGTACGTTTTAACAAACAAATTCAAGTATTGTTGGCGGGGCTGATAAAATGCCTTTTCGGGCCGGATTCGGTCCGCGTGCTGTAGTTTGGTGACCCCTGCCCTAGCGGATTGACTGTTGACACGCTTGTCTCGGAGTATACGTAAAATGTAATTGTAACGTATTTGTCCGGCTATTTGTCTTGTGAGTAAAGGCAATTATGGAATGACTCCAAAGTCCCAATAGATCCAGAATTGGAGATTAATCCCCGGTTGCAGTTTAGTATCATACCCAGGATAACCGTTTTGAGGAGCAGGTCATACCCAGGATGCAGCCGCCGATAGGGTGACCTTAAAATAAGACTTCCTTTTCTATCATGTTGTCCTAAACATCAAAAGTGGATGTTGGTGGCATTGCAGTAGAGATTGAACTTCCCATTACTAATACATAATATGTTTGCTTTGATGCGCCTTGATTGGCTCTGTCGTATTTTCCTCAAAACAAACGCTGTCATTGGTCCTGTGAAAAACTACCACCCCACACACTGGTTCAGATTCTTACTACGATGAAGGAATGCTGGCTCTTGTTCATCACTGACAAAAATGCATAGCCGATGGTGTCGACCGTGCGTAAAAAAAAAGCATTGCTTCGTAGCTGAAAATGTTGCTCTATCAAAATGCGTTAGTGTGCTCCTTCTATCTGTTGTAGTTTTTGTGGAAATAAATGGGCAACATTACTTTCGCAGTCCCTCTCATATTAACCTTTTTACCTACCGGATGCACAGGTGTAAATGCAACCCCGCAAGAGCTGTACCAGCTGAAAATCATTATCTGCACCTTTTACCTACCGAGTGCACAGGTGCTAAATAGCCAAACCCCCCCCACACACACAGTAGATGTACAGGATGAAGACCAGACTATGCACCTTTTACTTACCGTGTGCGCAGGTGCTGAATGGACCCCACAAGAGGTGTGCAGGATGAAGACCATACTCTGTTTATTTTGCATACCAGAACATTAGAAGCATGATAGTTCAGATGATGAATAATACAAAGTTAGTTTCATTGAAGGAGGATACATCAGACCCCTTTACCTCACATTAATTTTGCTGCCCCACTCGTATTAACGTTTTACCTGCCGGGTGAACAGGTGCTAATTGCACCCTCATAAGAGGTGTGACAGTTTAAAACCATATTCTGCATCTTTTGCTTACCAAAAACATTAGAAACATGAGAGTTCGAATTATGAATATTACAATGGTAGTTTCCTTGAAGATAGATACAACTGACATCTTTGCCACAGATTTTTCACAAATTATATGAACTAGCAAATAAACCACCCTCCGGGTGGTGTAAAATTTAATTTTTGAAAGATATTGCCTAAGGGGGTGGGAATTTGTCTTATTTTACGCTGGACGACAATTTCTTTTAAGAATACACTCATATATGATTTATCAAAATTTTATTAAAATTAAACAAACATCTTAATTTTAGTGTAAAAAAATATTCTTAAAAAAAATTATCCAAAATAATTTTTTGCCACGCTACTTCGTAAAAAATGTAAACAGATCTTTGAAATCTTATATTTTTTAATAATATATAATATAAGATTTCAAAATAGTTTTTCCTAATAATTCAATTTTTCAAATTCAAATAAATATGTTTTCTTTCTAATAAAATCAAATTTCTCACAGTTAAATTCAAATTAATTCAAACAAGGTTGTTCTTTATTCTATGTATTGATGAGTTTGGGTATTGTGATGTAAGCAGTGACGTAGTTTAGATTACAGACAAATAGAGACCGAATCTCTATTATTAATAGATATTTTGTACCAAACATCAATGTCTATAAAACCTCCATCTTCTTTCACATAAAACTTTCGTATTCTCTCACATAAAGAATGTTAATGTATTGGCAACTTAGTTTTTGGCAATAGATATTTATTGAGTTTTGTTAACTAAGTAAAATATACAAGGTGTGTCAAAAAAGTATCGAGATTTTTTATACTTTTGACACACCTCGTATTCTAAAAAAATAACATTCCATTCATTATTTTTTTTCTGAATACAAGGTGCGTCAAAAAAGTACCAAGTTTAAAGCTATATCTACCAAGATAAAAATGAACAATGAATGGAACGATATTTTATTTTTTCGGAATACAAAGTGTGTCAAAAAGTACAAAAAACTCGATACTTTTTGACACACCTTGTATAATTTTTAAAAAAGTATAGTAATTCAATGAAAAATGTTGTTCATAATCAATCCCTTATCTCTCTGGTGAGTCGAGTCTCCGTGGTGTAGTGATTAACGTACTGGACCGCGACATCGTAGTATGAGGGTTCGAATCCCAGCCTCACTATTACATTCACTTTCGGACTAATACTCTTGGAAAAGGTATGAACACTTTATCTCTCGCATCTCCAGGTTAAATAGTACCACTACTATTCTTCTACAAGGAAGGATTTGGCATTGAATAAACGACGAAATTTGATATGTCATCAAACAAAGAAACCAAACTAAACCAATCTAGTGTGTATAGATAGCAGCACAACCACAATACAGGCTGAAAACGATATTCTGCATCCTTTGCATGCCACAATATTAGAAACCTACTTCAAATGATACAATTCTTGTTTCATTGTAGACAGATACTCAGACCTCTTTGCCACAGATTTTGCACCAATGCATAAAAGCGAGTATATTTCAAATAGGTAAGGGGTTAATATCATCACTTTCTAAACCACTAAATTGTGTCTGGTACATTCTCCAACCTTCTTCAGGTGTTGACTACATCTGGTATTCTCTGAATAGAATTTTATATCAAGTCTATAAAAAAAAGTGTAAAAATTATTCTTGGCAACTTAAGTCTAATTTTTCTTCTTTGTATTTTTTGGTATTATTAGTTTAATAATGTGGTGGGTAAAGCTCGGAAGTTTACCACTGAGTTTATTCTCATTACAGTCATCTTTGTTTTAACCACTACATTTCTGTCTGATATATTCTCCAACCGTCTTCAGGTGTCTGCACCCGGCAAGTATAACATACAATACAAAGTGTGTCAAAAAGTACAAAAAATCTAGATAATTTTTGACACACCTTGTATATTAGATACTAAATATTAAAGATACTATATAAAATGATAATTCAAAACATTATTAAATACTTAATTGTGTGCTAAAAGCTTTATGCAAAATATTAACATTCCCCAATGATACCTGCATTGGAAAAATAAGGTCTGAAATGTTCGGTTTTCGTGTTATTTTTATCGAGCTTTTAACCAGAACTAAAGAGCAACAGTGCGGAAACGACTTAATCTAGGGTGGCCCAAAATTAGCCGAAAATGCGTTTTTGACAAAATGAATTTAGCCCCTACAGAAAATAATTTACCAAAAATCAGGGAATTATCGGATTTTAATGAAATGTTCAGTGTTTATTTATCAATAAATGATATTTATAATGCATTATCTATTTTATTTCAAAACTTACTCATTTTTTTTTCAGTACCGAAAATTGAAAAATAAGATGTAAAAAAATAATAAATAACTAATTTTTTGGAGATTTCTTTTTTACTCATTTCGATAATTATTTAATTCTTAAGAAGAAAATGGCCTTTACACAGTTTTGTTTCTTCTGATTAAAAGAGGTTTCTTTGTTATTTTTGTGTTTTTTTAAAGAATTAAATCAAACGTTGAAAAGCCGATGACATTCACGCCCCAATGTTCAGTCAACTCCACTGAGACAGGTAAAAAGATTTTCATAAACGCTTGCCGCCCACGTCACGTCTCCTCGTCTCCCTTCATCTCCTCCTGCCTCCTCTCCTTCCTCCATCTCCTCCTTGTTTCTTGATGAAAGATCTCCGTTTCGTGTCCTGCCTGAAAATAGTTTATTGCTTGTAATTTATTCTCAGTGGAGACGAAAAGTTGTAAATGTTTAATCAGCCTTTATGATAAAATCACAATGGTGGATTTTTTAAAATTCCCCAGACGAATTCTTACAACAACTGAGATTGAAATACGCCAACAAATTACATTATTAATCCCAAGTTAAAAGCTATTCAGTTTGATTTATATATATATATATATATATATATATATATATATATATATATATATATATATATATACAAAATCTAAAAAAAACACACACACACACACACACACACACACACACACACACACATAATATATATATATATATATATATATATATATATATATATATATATATATAGAAACATGTATTACATATACTAGCAAGTTTATGCGCCCTCCGGATGTAAAGTATTTAAGTTTTAATGCAATGAAATACATTGTGTCAACAAAGGCCGTGTGCAATTTAAAGTTATAAATTGATCAAGTGTACACAAACTTTATGGACACCCTGAATATTAAATTATAAATACAAAGGAAACTAAATAAGAAGATTAGACTTATCTTAATTATATTTTAATTTGTTTCTATATCAAACTATTTATAGGATTGATTTTAATACGTTGGAGAATACAACAATAACATTAGAGATCAATAACTCCAAGTAATTATCTATTAAAACCGCTTTTGTTAAAACCAGTATGCAAATTAACCACATCATATACGATGTAAACCTTAATTTCTTAGTGATATACAAGACATATTGCAGGATTTTAAGTGCACTAATAACATGAACTGTTTTGAGGCAAATTTAACTCAGATTTTCTTAGACATCGTTAATAAATAAGATTCATTCTATGTATTAATGATTTTGACTATGAATTAAATAATTATTGATAAACTTACGCAATTCATGAGGGTATTGTGACGTAAGCAGCGACGTAGTTTTGGTTACAGACATCGAATCTCCATTATGATAAGATATATACGTATATATATACTAGACAAAACCTGACCCGTTGGGTCACCCATTAAGCTCTCGTTAGATGATTAGGGAAAAGAGTAGGATCTGCCAAAATATCCTCTGCTTTTCATTTTAAAAACGAACTAAAATGTATTAAATTGATTATTTAAGGTCATTTTTTTGTTTAAGTCGAAAAGTAGTAACACCAGTAAAAAAGCAAAATAATATTACACATATAATTTATTTTTGATATATTCAAAACGTTTTTTTCTTCGTCAATTTCGATCAAGATGCCTGCCAAGAGGCTACTTAAAATCCGTTTTACAAAATAAATTGTAACTTTTGCAATTGAAAAAATTCACACAGGATTGTCAAATTGAGCACATATCCTAGTAGATAAAGGAGTTAGATTAAGACTTCTAAATGCCAGTTATCTCTAGACTTTGCAGCAGTAACATAGAATAATAATTAACACAGCTTAACACCTGTACCCAGCTATGGTTAGTGGAATGAGAACAGGATACACCCGTGGACCTAATAAAGGGTTGGGTTCAAAGTTCCGTGATGGCTCCCAAGAAGGTTCCCGAGTCCGACAAGAAATATCTGAAGAAGGCCGGAGGGCACATCGGCCGAAACTTTGTACAGATAACAATGAAGACGAGGACAATAGTCCGAATAATACAAATAATGGTAATTTTTGCAGAGTTCTGTCCTGGCTTCCTGCCTCAAAAACTGCTAGCTGCTGACTGGTGGAAAAACAACACCAGCTATGATTGAAGTCTGTATCCGAAGCGGTATTATTTGAAAAAAAAAAGAAAGAAAAAAAGAACCAACTACTGAAAACCCAACCCTAACCCTAAACCACCCTAGTTAAAATTAACTGTTTTATTACAAAGTTCTGTTTTTTCTGGGTCACCCTGTATACAGGGGGACTCAGAAAAAACAGAGCCCAAATTATTTATTTTCCAACCCAAATCCCAAATCCTAAACCCTAAACCCTAGTTGTTTTTGTTTTTTCACACCGCTTCCGCTACGGACTTCAATCGTAGCTGGTGTTTTTTTTTAATTTTCAGCAGTCACCGGCAAGCAGTTTTTGAGGCAAGAGGCCAGGACGGAACTCCGCAAAGATTACAATTATTTGTATTATTCAGACTGTAATATCGATGTGTTATATATTTGAATGATACTATTTTCTGCATAAATAAAAAGACTAAAGACAGAGTTTATTTTTTTAAAGCCATACGTAATTAAAAACAACCATAATCCCCTAAAACCGTAACCCAAAATGTTAATTCACAGACTGTAGTTAAACTGTCATTGGGTACCACCAAAAAAATTTCCGTTTTAATTTTCCAACCTAAATCAGACGTCAGCCCTACATTCTATGAATTAACATTTTGCGAATTGGGTTACGGTTTTAGGGGATTAAGGTTGTTTTTAATTACGTATTGCTTTAAAAAAAACAACAAAAAACCCAAATTACTATACATTCAATTAACCATTGAAATTAATTATTGAATCTATTATTGAGACAGTTGTTTGTGTTAGTATTGCAATGTATAATTTCAATTAAACTTAGTTTAAAAAATATTTTTCAACATTAAATGTATAGTAATTTGTGTTTTTTGTTGTTTATTTTTTTAAGCAATACGTAATTAAAAACAACCTTAATCCCCTAAAACCGTAACCAAATTCGCAAAATGTTAATTCATAGACTGCAGTTAAACCTTTATTTGGTACCAGCAAAAAACTTTCCGTTTTAATTTTACCGACCTAAATCAGAAGTCAGTCTAGTTTGTTTTAGTTAAAAGCCTGAAGAAAACTTTCACTTAAACGGTGGGTTAGTCAATGTTTGCTCATTTGAATTCCATAATATTTAAATATGTAACTATTTTTTTTACCCAACATGAAATATTTTAAAAGTAAGTTTAATAATCATGTTAGACCAGACATGTATTCCGAATTTGACTCTATAAATTAATAATTAAAGTAATTTAAAAAATCTATTTTAAAGCATGATTTCAATTTTAGTTGAGCGTAAAATAGGATTACCCAAATTTGTCGTCTGCTATATTTTTAAAAACAAATTAAAATTAATTAAATCTATTATTTAAGGTCAAACTTTTGTCTAAAATGATAAGTATTAACATAATGACCATCATTAAAAAAAGAAATATATAATTACATATTTATTTTTAAAAGATTTAAAACGATTTGTTTTTGTCAATTTCGACGCGATCCGCCATCCTGCCTCTTTTTCAATGGTTTTAGGCGCTTGTTTACAATTTTAACGTAACATTTGGGATGGAATAATTTTTTACCAAATATCAGGTAATTATCCGATTTTAATGAAATTTTCAGAATTGATTTATCAATTAATGAATTTTATAATACATCAGTTATTTTATTTCAAAACTTTAATTTAGTATTTTTGCTATGAAAAATTAATATATAAAATTCATTTAAAATATGAAAAGCATGATGTTATGTTTAATTTCTTATATTTTTAGATTCTAAAAATAGATATCTACTTAATGCAAACCTTATTTTTTCCGAAAAAAGTATACGTTTTGAAGAAAAACTCGATTGAAAATGTACCCCCTCCTCTTTTTAAGCAGAAAAAATATCGATGTATGATTTTTTATTTTATAAAATAATAGCCAATTAAATAATTATCGAAACGAGTAAAAAAGAAATCTCCAAAAAATTAATTATTTATTATTTTTTTACATTTTATTTTTCGATTTTCGGTACTTATTTTTTCATAGCACAGCAACCGTAAAAAAATTTCTTTTGTTTCTATTCATAACTTCGGTCTTTTATCTCATTATTTATACTGTAATTAGTATCGAAAATGGCCAACTCTCAAAAAATGTTACGCCCCCAATATAAGGGGGGTCAAAATTAAGTGACCTGAAAAAATGAGAAAGTTTTGAAATAAAATAAATAATGCATTATAAAGATCATTCATTGATAAATAAACACTGAAAATTTTATTAAAATCCGATAATTCCCTAATTTTTGGTAATTATTTTCTGTAGGGGGGGGGGGGCTAAAGTCATTTTGTCAAAAACGCATTTTAGGCCCATTTTGGGTATAGCTAGCGTTAAAAGATACTTTTGGTTTGTTTTATTAAAACAAAGCAAAATTTATTCTCTGTGGTCTGGAGAAAGGGAGGGGAGAATCTACCGAGAGTTAGGGGTGGAGTTGTGACTGCTGCTTTTTTAGTAATAAAACTATTACATGCTGTGAGCTCTTCCACTCCCCTTAACTGACATATAGAGGGGAAGAAGAGAGTCATGTATAATGTTAGATAGGGATTGGTCTGTTGTTGACTTAATTGCTAATTACGGCTAATTAAAACCAATTAAACTGATTTTTTTCAAACAATGAGTAGTCCTAAAACCAAGGAATATCTAAGTATAAATATTGTGTCCATGACATAAATAGAAAAAATCCTTTAGGAAATGAATGTTGATAATCTCAGCTTTAGTATAATAATAATAATAATAATAATAATAATAATAATAATAATAATAATAAGGAGAGCTGGTTAAGTAAGATTATATAGTTATTGGTTACCTTAGTCGATATACCGTTGGTGATTTGTTTAAATACCTGTTTTGGATGGATGGGACCTATGTTAATATCTTACACTTTTTTTTCTTTCTTTTCTTCTTTTCATTATTTTCGATTGAAACAGATTGTTGTTATCGCTTGCACGCTCTCTTGCCTCTATTCTCCCCCACCCCATCTCTCTCTCTCTATCTTCCCCTATTCTCTTTGTTTCTTTCTTTCTTATTATATTTCTTCTGTGGAGCATATCATTTTTCTTACATTTCTTTCTTTTTAATAAAGACGGAATGGTCCATTATTTAGCTGAGGTGACAACACTCATAAGAAATAAGAATTCGATGAGTAAGCAACACCTGATAATCAGGACTTACATATTTGCATTTCATCTTGGACGATTTCAGTATTAATATATAGATATTTGATTTAAAAAAAAAAAAACAGGGAATTAAGTTACAGTTGCATGCCTAATGTTGCCGGAAACATCAGCAAAATCAACATTAGTAAATTGACTAAAAACAAAACAAAGCAAATAAAAAAAGCTTCCATGCAACTGTAATAATAAAGAAACGAAGTCTATTAAATGGTAAATGCCAGAGTGTCTGTATAATATACAAAGCTAGTGTACAAATTAATAAACAAAGTAATGAAAAAAAGGGCGGACCTGAGCATCTGGACCCCCCATCTAACATTTTTGTTTTTATTTTTTTGTTTCTTCTTTCAATGGATTATTATCAATTGCACACCAATCTATCAGATTGTAAAAAAAAAATTCAAAAAAGTTATTTATTTTTCGAGTTTTCAGGGGTGCTCAATTCCCCGTATAAGTTTATCGTAAATCGATCCCCCATATCGTAACCGCTAAAAAAAATTATCTATTTATTTATTTATTTTTCCTTCAATGGATTATTATCGATTACACACCAATCTATCAGATTTTTTAAAAATCTTAAAAGTTCTTTATTTATTGAGTTTTCAGGGGTGGTCATTTCCCCGTATAAGTTTATCGTAAATCGAACCACCAATATCGGAACCGCTCGAACTGAGTTAGGGTGGCCCAGAAAAAACAGAACCCAAATTATTTATTTATTTTCCCATTAAACTAACCCTAAACCCCGACACCAACCCCTAACCCTAACCCTAACCCTAACCCCAGACCCTAAGTTAAAATGAACAGTTTTATTACAAAATTTGTGGGTTCTATTTTTTCTGTGTCACCTTAATTTTGACACCTTTATGCAACTGTTAAAGGTAAAGCAGTTCTGATAATAATCCATTGAAGAAAAAGAAAAAAATTACAAAGAAAAATTTTTTTAGGCGGTTCCGATATGGGGGATCGATTTACGATAAACTTATACGGGGAATTGAGCACCTATTTCATTTTATGAGATATTAAAAAAAATGAACCGAAATTGGGTATACCTATCTCTTATTTTCTCCCCATTTTCTTTGGTGTTCCTATTTTTTTTAGTCCGGTCATGGACCGGGTACTTTAGCTAGTATATATATATTTGTGTGTGTGTGTGTCTAACAAGAACATGCTTACACTACCCCACCCATCATACATTATAGATGCATGTAAATTCCATGCATGTAAATAATCTTGCAGATGCATTCGCGCGTCTGGAAAATGTAGGTAAGCATCTTGAGCGTCATTTTTCATTTGATTCTAAACAATTTTGCAGAAGAAGAAGGAGAAAAAAAAACCCCCAAAAGCAAACAAACAAGCAAAAAGTATATATAAGCCATGCCTGCACTCTTGTTATCTACCTGCCTCTACATTAAAAAGTATTTTGGGGAGTTGGGGTCGGGGTGCGGGTGCGGGTTCGCAGAGCCCCTGTTTCCGGCCGGAAGTGTGAAAGACAAGTGGTAAATGTGCTTGGCTGCTTGTGTCGACATGCCATCCACTGCAACAGGATGACAATACGTTTGCTTAGAGACTTCTTTCTTTCTTTCTTTCTTCCTTTCTTTCTTCCTTTCTTCTTTCTTTCTTTCTTTCTTTACTTTCTTTCTTTACTTTCTTTTTTGTTTCTTTGTTTTTTTTTACATCTTTTCGCGTATTCTTTGCTTTGAAAGGAAAAGATAAAAGAAAGCTTCAATCGAGTTGAAAAATACTTAGAAATAAATCATAAGGAAGACGAAGTGTTGGCAAAAACTATTTACACCCTCTCAAAAAAAGAAAAGAAAAAAAGACCCCCCCCAAAAAAAAAAACAAGGAAATCCGTTGAAATGTTTATCCCTTTTTCTTTTATCTTCCTCATATTTCTTTCTACCTGTTTATTCTTTTTGTTCTCTTTTCTTTTTCATTGTTCATTATTTTCTTATTCTTTTGTCTTCTTTTGTATCATCTGCTTCTTCGTTTTCTTTTTCACCTTTCCTCTTCTCTTTTTCTTTCTCAATGTCCTTCTTTGGTAGAATCATCATTATCTTCTTCTTTTACAATACCCTTCTTCTCTCTTTCATTCTCGTTCTTCTTCTTCTTTAGTAAAATCATCATCATCATTCTAAGTATTCTGGCAGATTGCAGCAATGCAGTGTTCTGAATGGTTTCAATCCTTCCTCTGATTTCCAAACTTTCCAGACCCTTTTCCAATCCTTTTGGAGCTGTTCCAAGTGCACCAACCACAATTGGTATTACTTTCACTTTCATACTCCATAACTTTTTCAGTTCTCTGGCAAGGTCCAGATATTTGTTCATTTTTTTCATTTTCCTTTAGCTTCACCCTGTGATCTGCTGGCACTGCAAAATCCACCAGTTGACAAGTTCTTTCTTTTTTGTTTATCAACACTAGGTCTGGTCTTCTTGCTGGGATAAGGTGATCCGTTTTTATTTCAAAGTCCCAGAGAATTTTATGCATTTCGTTCTTAAGAACAGATTCTAGTTTATGCATATACCATTTTGTTGTATGGCCAGCATTTAATTTTTTGCATAATTCCCAGTGGATCACCTTCCCAACCCAGTCGTGTCTAGTTTTGTATTCTCGATGTGCTAGTTAGCTACATTCGCAAAGTATATGGTTTACAGTCTCATCTCTATTACCGCTAAGTCTACATTTACTATTTTGTTGGGTCTTATCAATTTTTGCTTTGATATAGTTTGTCCTTATGGCATTATTTTGTGCAGCAATTATGTGATTCAGTTTCTCTTTTGAGGTTTCCCTTTCTTAACCATGTCCAAGACTTTTCATGTGCAACCTCTTCTATTTGTCGTTTGAAGCGTCCATATAATTGTTTTTCTTCCCATTTTTGTTTTCTAGTCTTTGTTGTTTTTCTGTTTGTCCATCTGTCGCTTCTACTATTGTTGGCCGCCATTAGTAGTTTGTCTTTGCTTTTTCTTGTGTAATCTTCAAGTTGTTGGATTGTGGTTTCTACGCATTCCTCTATGTTGGCAAGACCTCATCCCCCTTCCTTTCTTGACACATATAATCTATCTCTATCATCTCTAGGGTGGAGAGCCTTGTGCATGGTCATTAATTTTCTCGTCCTTTGGTCAATTTGTCTGAGTTCTTCTTTTGTCCATTTTAAGAATGGTCCTGAGATTATTATTATTATTATTATTATTATTATTATTATTATTATTATTATTATTATTATTATTATTATTATTATTATTATCACTCCTTTTGAGTTTTTCAAGTCAGCTTTAGCTGATGGTATTTCACTGGAGTCTGAGTGACCACAATTCTCCTAAGGTCTCCAGGACTCTTCTGAGTAATCTAAAAGATTGCAGCAATGCAGTATTCTGGATGGTCTCAATTCTTCATCTGATTTCCAGATTCTCCAGTCTTTTTTCCAAGCTTTTTGGGACCGTTCCAAGTGCACCATCTACGATTGGTATCACTTTGACATTCATATTCCATAGCTTTTTCAATTCTCTGGCAAGATCCAAGTATTTGTCCATCTTTTCGTTTTCCTTCAGTTTCACCCTGTGATCTGCTGGCACTGCAAAGTCCACCAGTTGACACGTTCTCTTTTTTTCTTTTTTTTTCTTCTTTTTTATTAAACAACACTAGGTCTGGTTTCCTGGCTTGGATAGGGTGATCCGTCTTTATCTCAAAGTCCCAGATAATTTTATGCGTTTCATTCTCAAGAACAGATTCTGGTTTATACATATACCATTTTGCTGTATGATCAAAATTTTAATTTTGCATAATTCCCAGTGGATCTCCTTCCCAAACCAGTCGTGCCCAGATTTGTATTATTATTATTATTATTATTATTATTATTATTATTATTATTATTATTATTATTCAGTTGTATCATCGGTTTTCTTCTTCTTCTTCTTCTTCTTCTTCTTCTTCTTCTTCTTCTTCTTCTTGGTCGTCGTCGTCGTCGTCGTCTTTTGTCGCTGCTGCTGATTTTTCCTCGTCTATTTTTTCTTGTTTATATTTTGTCCTCCTTTCTTTTTTCTCTTTCAATTTCCGTCCTTAATTTCCACTTCCGGTTATTCCGTTTATTTTAATCATTAATGTTCAATCACCATCGATAATCTCAAAATCATTATTTCAGTCTTTGCGAGTTTTCCACACCCATGTTAGATCGTGGCCTTTCACTGGACTCTGAGTGACAACAAGTGTCATCAGGTCGTTACAAGGACTCTTCTGAGTATTCTAGCTGATCTTAATATTATTGCCCGGATTGTCTCGATTCCTCTCTAATTTCCAATTCTTCCATTTTTTCCCCAAAACCCTTGAGGACCATTCCAAGGGAAACAACTAAAATAGATATTACCTTCAGCTTCATGTTGCATCGTTTTTTTCAGTTCCCGGGCAAGGTTCAAGTATTTGTCTATCTTTTCGTTTTCTCTCATTTTCACTCTGTGGTCCACCGGAACTGCGAAATCCACTAGATGACAAGTTCTTTACTTCTTATTAATTAACACTAAGTAGAGTCTTTTGGATTTGTTTGTTTGTTTGTTTGTTTTGTTTTACGGCATATCAACCTCAGTGGGTCATTTAATGCCGATAAAGTTTTGAAATAAATTCATTCTTAATGGATACTCAATATTTTTATAAAAACATTTTCCTTTTTAACCCATAGATGGGACCCTAACAGGTACTACTACTCCGGTAAAGAGTGGACCACGTGGCAATGGCGATGAAGGGGTGCTCCATATTCCCCAGATCTTCAGAACTGAAATCTCACCATCAGAGTTTAACGTCATACACAGAACATGAAGATACTCAGCAACAGCTTTCTTGCACCCATATGATAAAAAGGGTTGCCCCCCCCCATAAGGGCAATAAGGTTGGGACAATCATATAGGTGCTTGGGTTTGACATAACCAGCCGATTGATGGGGGAGGGGGGCTTCTCCGGTCGCCCGTATAGCCTAAGTAAGGTCCAAAGTGAGGTGTTGCATGTAATTGACTGCTCATCCACCAGGATTCCATCCTTAAGCATCACCAGTCACCACCCACGGCCAACAAGTGGTTCCATTGGGGTGGGGGTCTTATAATGATCGGAGTTAACGCAAACGGAGAAGTAATATTAATATTTAGAGTGGATTGGAATTGCTTTATTCTTTAAATTATCAAATCTCAGTGTGCCATATTTTTGCTGTATTGTGGGGACATGAATAATCCATACCGACCCTCCGATTTGATGCAAATGGGTGGGATGCTGCCACAAGATTGGAATAACCTGGATTAGGCTGGCCTCATTTTTTATTGCTCCAAACACGTCAAAATACCCAACCTCGACTGAGAGAAAACGGTGGAGACATTGAAGTATGAAAAATAAATAACTTTCTCGTTCATATTGTGCTGTGATTCGACCATAAAAACAAAAACAAAAAACAAGTAACTAAAACTATGTCCCAAACAACAAACAACAACAACAACAACAATAATAATAATAATAATAATAATAATATAATAATAATAATAATAATAATAATATAATAATAATAATAAACTAACAAACAAACAAGTACCTTAAAACTATTACCCGATTTTTAAAAAAGAGAAAATAAACAAACAAGAGCTGGAAAACATTACCCGAATTTTTAAAAATGAAAAAATGAAAATAAAACAAAACAAACAAAAACGTCAAAACTATAATCTAAATAAGAAAAAAATAAGAAAAAGAAAAACAAATAAATATGACCCAAATTTAAAAAAAAAAAAAACAAAACCAAAACCAACAAGAGCTATTTATATTTAAAAAACAACAAAACAAACAAACAATAAACTGAAAACTGTTAATCGAATTAAAAACAAAAACAAAACAAAACATAAAAAATGAAAACTATTCCTATATCTAAATAAAAGACAAAAAAACAAAAAACAAACAAGAAACAGAAAACTATTTCTGTATTACAAATTAAAAAAAGCTTAAAAATAAAATAAAACAAAACAAACAACAAAAAAAGTCAAAAGTCAAAACAAAAAACAACAAAGTAAAAAGAACAAAAAACAAAAAAATAATGAAGTAAAAAAAACAAAAACAAAAAAAAAACAAACAAAACAAAGACAAAACGTAAAAAACAAAACAAAGTCAAAAAACAAAACAAAAAAACAAACAAAAACAAAACAACAAAAAAAATCAAAAAATCAAGTTAAAAGTAAAAACATGAAAAACGTCAAAAAAGTCAAAAACAAAAAGCAAACAAAAAATAGACAAAAAAAACAAAAAAAAAAGTAAAAAAAAAAAAAAAAATAAAAAATACCACAAATACACAAGAAACAGAAAACTATTCCGAAATTTAAAATTAAAAAAAAAAACAGGAAGAAGAGAAATGGATACACTAAGTTCATGTTGAATATTTTTAGTGATCTTTTAAGAAATATATTTATTTCCATCAAAATTCACATCATTACTTTACTTGACTCGTCAAATTACGCTTAAAGCACTAGTCACAAGTAGATTACCAAAGGCAACAAGGAATTTGCTTAATATTTAGATGCATGACCACTTAGCAACAACAGGTACTGTAAGGAGATTTTAGTAAATGTCAACATCTCAACTCTTTACTTTCTTATTTTACACCAATTTACTTTAGATTCTATCAGACTATCTGTCCCTCTTCCATTCTCTCAATCTGTCGCTGTATGCCTCTGTCTCTCAGTCTCTCTCTTTCATATTATATATATATATATATATATATATATATATATATATATATATATATTCAGGTTTCACCGAGAAGACTCTTCAGAAAACTCTGACAGCTGACGTCTGTCAGAGTTTTCCTGAAAATCCTTCTCCGTGAAACCTGGGTAGTTAACTTCTGTTATTGATTCGGTAATCTAAACCGGCTCTTGGACACTTTTCAATATTCGTTGTTATTCTGATTCTCTTTCCTTTTTCCAACAGTCAAAATTGATATATATATATATTGTTCTTTTTAACACATCTTGCAATCTGAAAAAAAAAAGTTCCATTAATTCTTCATTTCTATCTTGGTAAATACAGTTTTAATCTCATTACTTTTTTGACACACCTTCTCTTCCTCTTCCATTTACTCTCGCCTCTCTATATATTGTTATCAATATCTTCCACGTTCTCTCTATTCTATTCTTAACCCTCAACCCAGCTTTACTATATGCCTCTTTCTCTTTTTTCTTTCTCTCTTTATATTATTATATCTCTTCCCCATTCTCCTCTTCTCTCTATTCATTATTTTTTCTCTTCATTTGCCTTCTCTCTCTCTCTCTCTCTCTCTCTCTCTCTCTCTCCTCTCTCTCTCTCTCTCTTCTATTCTCTATTCTATTCTATTCTATTTTTACCCTCAACCCTCAAATATACTATATCCCTCTCCATTTCTTTCTCTCTTTACATTATTTTATCTATTTCCCCCCTTCTCCTCTTCTCTCTATTCATTATTTATCTCTCCTTTCTTCATTCGCCCCCTCTCTCCCTTCATTACACCCTTAATGTTGACCCACCATCTTTCTTTTCCCCATGATTCTTTTTCTGTCAAGGAATCTTTTCGCATCGGTTAAAAGTCAAGCGTCGCTAGACATTGAAAAACAAAAAGCACACACACAAAAAAAAAGACAAACAAACAAAACAAACTCCCATCAACCCCTCTGCACATCCGGTGTATATGAAACTTCCGCTGCAACAAAGTAATAAAGAGACATTAAATTAACATTTTCGTTATTTTCGCTTCCCTTCCTTGCAGCCATTTTTTTTTCTCATTACATTTATTTTCTTCAAGTGTCATCAGCAAATATAAACAAATTATTTCATAATTCTCTCATTTGCTAACTTGGTTTTATATTATCACAAATACTTTTTTCCACATTTTTACAGTTAGTAATAATTTCTCTAAACGATGGCCGTATGGAAATATAGTTATGCCACTGTAGATATTTCTTAATTATAGTACTTATTGCAATTAATAGTAATTTGTCTGATTACATTCAACCTTCCTGGGATTTAAAACATTTTATTTAAAAAATACATTAATATTTTATAATTCTTTTCTAGTTTGGTTTAGTTTGGCCAGAGAGTTTGACACCAGTGTGTGAAGAAAGTTTCCGTATCTGTTCCTTCGTTTCATGGTTCATCAACCTTTGTGAGGTTATTTAATACCAAGGCCATCCTTGTAGAAGAACAGTATTGGTACTATTTAACTTACTGGGAACCCTATACTCCTGGCCCTGAGCCAAACTAAGCTTTGTAAATGACTATTCTTTCTTTTGGTTTGGTTTCTTTATTTAATAGTATATTAACTTTTGTGGGTTATTTAATGCCAAGCCATCCTTTTAGAAGAACAATAGTGGTACTAATGAACTTACTGGGTACCCTATACCCCTGGCCTTGAGCCAAACTAAGCTTTGTAAATGACTATTCTTTCTTCTGGTTTAGTTTCTTTGTTTAATAGCATATTACCTCTTGTGGGTTATTTAATGCCAAAGCTATCCTTGTAGAAGAACAGTAGTGGTACTATTTAACTTA
Organism: Doryteuthis pealeii; assembly: GCA_023376005.1. Taxonomy (NCBI): domain Eukaryota; kingdom Metazoa; phylum Mollusca; class Cephalopoda; order Myopsida; family Loliginidae; genus Doryteuthis; species Doryteuthis pealeii. Next base: position 34,192,536 of record CM042144.1, read on the forward strand.
CTGAGTACCCTCTACTCCTGGCCTGAGCCAAACTAATACATATATTTGGTAAAGAAAAAGCTTAAAAATCGGTCATTTTACGGTTATAGATCTATTTCTACCGACAGATATCAGTGTATACCTATGAGCATCACCAGACCGCTGACTTCATTGGAAATGGTAAACAGAAAATTCATGAGGCTTAATATACAATTTTTCTTGAAAATCCTGGAAAATTTCGATTATAGTTCTTCTGATAATCTTAGGGGGTGTTGCTCTGTTCAATAATTGAAGAAAGGTCCAACTTAGAATCTCCCTAAACTGACTTGGTAACCTAGCTACGTGTGTATATATATATATTATATTATATATATTATATATATATATTATATATATATATATATATATATATAAAGGAATTGATATATAGTGTTCTATAGTTGCTGACAAACACGCCTATCGATATGTCTGTTATACAGGTAATGTCTACCTTGCATCCATCATCTTTGACGTTTACGAAACTACCTAGTCCCATTGAAGTCAAGGCACCTGTCTCTCTCATACCACTAATGACAAATCTATTTTAAAGCCCAAAAAATAAGACCCGAATAAATCAGCCTAACTTTATTCAGTTTCTTGACACGCTCTAATACAACGGAACATACATATCAATCATTCCAGTCCTTTAGTTTTTTAATTTTTAATTTTATTTCAAACATAAAATCCTCATTGGAACATACATTTCCTATCGCATATCTATAGATTAATACTCTTGTTCTTTAATCTTCCAGCCTTTATCATCTTGCAACACCCTCTGGTTAAAAATGAGACCGTCCAAGCCGTCCAAGATGAAATGCAGAAATGTGAATTATCATTATCTGGCGTTGCTTCTCAACCAAATTCTTATTTTTAATGAGTCTGGCCACTTCAGCTAAATATTGGACAATTCCATTTTCATCAGAAAGAAAGAAAGGGGAGGGTAAGGACATTCTACACATAAAAAAGATATAATAAGAAAGAAAGAAAGAAAGAAATAATGAATGAATGAATGAATGAAAAAAGAAAGAAACAGGGAAGGGGGAAGATAGAGAGAGAGGGGGTGAGCGTGTAGAAGAGATAAGGCAAATCTGTTTCAATCGAATATAATGAAAAGATGAAAAGGAGGAAATAAAGAAAAATATGAGTGAGAGAGTTAAATCAAAATTATTATACTTTTTGCATATTGAAGTATTTGGCAATAGTTCTTAAGTAAACGTATCAAACGTTGTAATATTAAAAATATAATACAGTAGTATATCCACAGGTCCTGCTAGTTATTCTTATTTACTAAACTTTACACTAGGCATCTACTGTTACTAAATGGTTACCAACTTCTTAATTACTGAACTGGATAATCATTGCTTAACTTCTCTGGTATAACGGGAATATTTTTCGGTCTACTTAGCGGGACAACAGTAATATCGGACATTGTTATTCCTCGAACCGGGATTATATATATTGTTCAAGCGTTCGTCTGTAAAAGATAAGACCCTTTTAATGGACATGCATGGTACTAACTGATATTAATCGAAAACTCGATTAATTCAGCGGATGTAACCCTGATGATTCAGACGATGAAACTCGAGTAGGTTACTTTTATCCATTTTATAAATAAATTTTGCTCTACATTGTATTGAGTACTTTGTATTTGTTTTTTCTCAGTCTTAACCCCTGGATACTGTGCGCTTCCAACGATCGTACTCGTACCCACCGGCAAGCCACTACTCATACATTAACGCATATATATATATATATATATATATAGAGTCTTTTTGGTATTTGAAAATTGAAAAAATGCTCGATTACGTGTGAAAGAGCTGTATTTATTTATTCTAGTGTACAATAAATTTAAGATGCGATTTTTACTATTGGTTTCTAGGCAGCATGTTAACCACATTTCTTCAAAACAACTCGCCTGTTATATATATATATATATATATATATATATATATGGGGGAAAGATAAACAAACACGGGATGTTGTACAAGATAGATGTTTATTGTAGGTAGTGATGACGACGTTATAACGTTTCTTCATGACGTTGGATTGAGTTCTTGCTTCAACGGTGATCATTTTCATACTGGTGAGTTAGGAGGTCATACTGGTGCTCGTAGGAGAGTTTAAGGATATATATATATATATATATATATATATATATATATATATATATATATATATATATATATATTTCCAATAAAACAAAAAAAGGAAAGAAAAACTCAACAGACCGTCATTTTGCCTATTATGAATTTATTTCAACCGTTAAATCCTTAAAAGAACGCCGTCTCGTCCGATATCCAGCATAAAATAAACGGCTGAAATAACTCCAAATCCGACCCAGTTCCATTTAAAAAATTCATTTCAACTTCTTTTTTAAAGTTAATTTATTTTTTATTTATTTATTTTGTGTTTTCAAAACTATGTATGTAAAAAAATACTTACATTTTTTTTATTTCTGTTACGTCTCCTACATCCTGCTGAAGATTATATTTCAACTTCTGTTTTAAATTAGTTTTATTTTTGGTCAGTACTTATTTCCTATTTGCAAAGATATATATATATATATATATATATATATATATATATATATATATATATATATATATAGATAGATAGATAGATAGATAGATAGATAAATGAATAAATAAAAGGTTTAGCTTATTATCATTGGAACAATTATTGCCACCGTTCGGTTTCTTTCGGTGGCAGTAATTGTTCCAATGCTAATGAAAAAAAGCTAAACCTTTTATTTATTCATTTATTTATCTATCAACGCTCTATCACAGATATTGAGCACTCTTCTAACTAACACTGTACGTTGGGTTACTACTGCTTTTTCAAGTATGATAATGCCAACCATACCTATATATATATATATATTATATATTATATATATATATATATATATATATATATATATATGTGTGTGTGTGTGTGTGTGTGTGTGTGTGTGTGTGTGTGTGTGTGTGCGTGTGTAAAAAGTATTTCATGAAGCAATTTCATTTTCATTATTTCTTCTATATCCTTTTAAACATTCTGTTTCTAATTCTGTTAGAAAATAATAAAGAATTATATAAAAGCCACAATATCCTTATTCCTTGATATAAACCAGTTATAATGATATAGGTCTACTTAAATTAGAAGCGTATACATAAGTTTTTTTTTAATATTTGAAGACCATAATCGCTTAATTACTTAATTCGAGGAGTCGAAGTCACAGGTGTCAAAATAGACGTGTCGGAGTTGAAGGTTTTTTGCCCCGACTGCACGACCTCAGTGAAAACCACCTTTTACAACAGGTGTGAAAATCTGTGATAATACTAAAGCAAATTATAAAATTAAACTGACACCTGTTCTGTTTAATTGTAAAATTCGTAGCTGTCAATATTAAAAAATTTTTTTCAAGTTATAAAAAAAACAAAGTACAAAAAACAAAAAAAGGAAAAAAAAAACTTTTTTAAATGAAAAAAAGAATTTAAAAAGCAAACATTAAAAAAAACAGTAATAAAACGAAAAAGTAAAAAAAGAAAAAAAATTTTTTAAAGATAAATAAAAAAAAAAGGAAAAAAAACAACAAAAAAAGAGAAGAGAAAAACAATTATGAATTAACTTAGTGACCCTTAGTGAGAAATGAAATCAGGGGAGGTAATCACTTCGACTCGGAACCATGATGGAAAGGACTCATGTATTTTTTCTCTCCTCCTATGTGTTGGCTTGAAGATGGATTGCATCAGTTAAGTCAGCGTTATTTACATTGGCAGCGGGAGTTTTGGCGAAAACTCCTTCCTTGGTATCCATCTTTCTCTTCGGATCGCGTTTGGTGGAATACTTTAAAACTATTCACTATTAATGTTTCCCTTGTGTAAAATGCAGTTTCGACACGAGTAAATTTATCCATTCGATGATCACCATCAAAAAATTCTTCGTGTGATTCAGTGCTTAACGTTACAAGTTTACCTCGTTGCTATATTGGTGATAGTCAGTACAAAATCTTAATCTTAGGAAATTATTTTAAAATGATATCTATATAATAATACACGTGTTCGTTAAAAGTACGACCGTTATCATCTTGCAACACCCTCTGGTTAAAAATGATGCCGTCCAAATCGATCAAGATGAAATGCAAAAATGTAAATCCTGATTATCTGATGTTGCTTATCCACCGAATTCTTATTTCTTATGAGTGCCGTCACCTCAGCTAAATAATGGACCATTCCGTTTTTGTATTATAAAGAAAGAAAGGGAAGAAAAATACATGCTACACAGAAAAAATATAATAAGAAAGAAAGAAAGAAAATATGGAAAGATAGATAGATAGAGGGGTGAGTATGTGGAAGCGATAACACTTTTAATCCAACATATGAAAAGCTGAAAAGAAGGAAATAAATAAATTTAAAAAAAGAGTGAGGGAGAGTTAAATCAAGATTATTATACTTTTTACATATTGAACTATTTCACAATAGCTCTTAAGTAAACATATCATAATTAAGTTATCATACTGTGGTATATCAACATGTCCTGCTAGTCACTAATATCACTCATCATCAGGAACTGGTTTCGTTCAGTCAGTAGTGCATTCGCCTATGAAGCGTACCGTTCCGGGTTCGATACAGGTCCCCGCCAAATCAGTGAATGAGTAGCATAGATTGGGTAATCTGCTCTGTGCGGTAAAGCATCTGGGAGCTGACGGTAGATGCAGCACTCCACCTCAGTAAAATAATCTCCCTAGTCTACTGCTAGTGAAAATGGGATAGACTTCCTCGCTGTTCGGCTGATACCGACAATAGGACAATCCACGGATTTTCCTCTTACTAACCACCTAGCTTAGCGAATCATTAGAATAATATCACTAATACTAATCATCATCATCAAGGTTTGGTGATAGTAGGGATTCATCCCCCCCTCTCTCTCTCTCTCTCTCTCTCTCTCTCTCTCTCTCTCTCTCTCTCTCTCTCTCTGTCTTGTTTGTCATACTTGGATGGATTTCTCTCAACAGCAATGTTCCACCTTTCGAATGAGAGCATCCCTGCCCCATAGAATTCTGTTGACTGTTCCTTGAGCCACTTCTACACTACGGATTTATCTTCATCGTCACTGGAATAATGTTTGCATCTCTTCGGTCACATGAAAGAGGGTTGTTGGACTGGTCATTGCTTGTTGTAATAACTTAACAAATAAGACTTGGTTGTTTTCTTCTAAAGCTTTTATTTCACAACCCAGCCCATATTCAACCACTGCTAAGGAGTTGCGAACCCTGAGAGACATCCTCTTTCGTATGGTGCCGGCTTGCATCTGACTATTTCACCCCTAACCGCGCGTTCTTCAAGGGGTCAAGTAAAAAGGTTACTACTCGTCAATAACTGTCGGGTAACTTTCCACTGGACCCCGTCATTCTGAATCTAACGAACTTTATTCAAATATTCTAACTCATTTATGTATTTACCAAGAGAGAAATGAAGAATGAATGGAACGTTATGTTTTTATTTCAGAATACAAGGTGTGTCAAAAAGTACAAAAATCTTGAAACTTTTTTGACACACCCATATAGTTACCAGCCTCCCCAGATGAGCAGGATGCGGCGCAAGATCAATTTCTTAAGCAGAGTTTAACAGGTTTGAATTCAGAGTTTTCCATTTCCTAAACTGGTTACCTAGCCAAGGTGTAAGAGCCCAGTCTGACCTTCTATTTACCCCTAGCTAGAGAGATAGTAGCTTGATTCATGCCTTTTCCAAGAATATTGGTTCTATGTGAAACGCAAACAGTCTCGTCTGGGATTTGAACTGGTTGACGAGACCATTTCATACGCCTTTAGAAATTACACCACGCGCCTCCATAAAAACACAACATTTCGGTCATTGTATTCTCCGGCCTTCTTCAGTTGTACCTTGTCTATACGAGCCTAGAAATGATTCAACTTGGGAAATTATTTTAAATAGTTTAACTGTTGCGCAAACAAGGCGTTGAAGAACTTATGAAGATCTCATTCAAATAATGATTTCCACAGTTGAATCATTGCGATGCTCGGGTAGACAAGGTACACCTGAAGAAGGTAGGCGGGTATTACGACCGAAATGTTGGGTTTTTATACATCACAATAAAGACGAGGACACAAAAATGACTAATTTTCTTCTCACACAGTCGAACATTAAACTATACCATTGCGTTGATGAGACTGCACAGAACTTCATTATTAACAGGGAAAGAGATGTGGCTCCAATGAAGAAGTGATTTCAGAAACTGATGCGTATTTTGAGACCAAAGACAGATCATTCTACAAAAAAAAGGCATCGAATTGTTAGAGAAGCATTGGAATCGGTGTATTACCCTAGAAGGAGACTATGTTTATGAATAATGTCGAATTTTGCTAAAAAGTTATTGTTTTATTAGTTAGGCCCGAGACTTATTGAGTAATGTGTTAACACCAACCCTGATTTTTTCAACATCAACTCGAGCAAACTACTTGACATACTTAAAATATTGGTGACGTTGAAATCGAATCCGTTATTGCATTGAATTTCGTTTCCGTCTATTTTGCAGGTTGACAATCGGTCCATTCAAAACTATTTGATTCGTCTACGTCAGGAGAACAGGATTGTAATTTCATATGTCCCAATTGCGATCATGATTTATCCAGCGTATACATTAAGCATCAATTTATTTGGGGTAGAGCCAGTGATGTGCTACAAGCAGATGCATTGGCTAAGACAGGGTTACTGAATACCCTATAACAAAATACAAACCACACAGAAGTATTATTTGTCTGTATTTTTTAGATGAGGCTTGATCTGAATAATTTTGATTTTTCATACTGTTATTCTTATCTTTATTGTGGTAGTTATTACCACATCGTTTCGGTCGCGGTATCCTCCGCCCTAGGGGTTGAAAAGTTCTCGGTCGAACTAGAGGAGAGTGACCAAGAGACATGAAACATAAATGCTATTTTTAGACCTCCCTTGCAGTCCTATGCCCTTGGAAAATAATTTTCAATTTGAATTAAAAGTTTTATTTAAACCAAATACTTCGAATGTGACTGTAGAAAGTAATTATTTAAGTTCGAAATATACAATTTATGAAATAAATTTATAAATTCCTTTTAAGTACAACCATGCACTCCAAAAATATCAGTACAACCATACACAAGAAAAATAGCAGAACTATATAACTTAAAATGTTTGATATCGTTTCTTTGTTTAATGGCATATCAATCTTCGTGCATAATTTAATGCCAAAGCCATCGTTGTAGAAGAACAGTAGTGGTGCTATTAAATCTATAGTTGGGCACTTAAAGTTGAACAACTAAAACGGATATTATCAAATAACATTTAATCACATATTTTTGTCTAAGATTTAACTGTTGGTAACATCATTTAAGTTGTAGACAAAAATGTGAAGAAGTAGTAGTCCCAAAATAAGTGCACGTACACACAGACACGGACACCCACACATATGTGTGTGTGTTGTGTGTGTGTGTGTGGTGAATATGTATATATGCGTGTTTTGTATCTAGAGGTAGCTGATAAGTCTAGCCACACTGAAGAGATGTAAACGTCGAAACACGGTTTTCTGTGGATGACCATATATATATATATATATATATATATATATATATGTGTGTGTGTGTGTGTGTGTGTGTGTGTGTGTGTGTGTGGTGAGGATCATTCCATACGGAGTTCAGCTAGAATGTTACTGGTTGATCATATTGAAAGAGCTCGATGCGCCTAGTAGCACTAATTGTATGGAGAGAGGAATATAGTGAATTAATGAAAGAAAAATTAAAAGTTTTTCCTTCATTTATTCACTATATATATATATATATATATATATATATATATATATATATATATATTATTTATATTTTTTAACTTGTCAATGATACTGATACGTCTCTACTATATGAGGTAAGGGGACGTTGAGTGAATAATAACAAACCCGGGCCTTATGCTCTTCGGCGAAGGAAATAAGATTTTTGGATGTTTGTTTTGTTTTTTTAGAAACATTGTTGAATAAAGTATATATTATTATCTATATTTTTGCTTGACGGCAATTACAATGCCTATATCGCATATAATTTCGATAATTATAGAAGATAATAATGACAAGTGAATTTCGGTAAAGAATTATTCGGTGTGTAGAACATCGTACAGACTGTTTCAACTTTATTAAGTCTCATCAACGATGTATACTAACGATTTCCCTCCGACAGAAATCGAAATCGGGACTTCAGCAGGATAGTCAGAAACCATACTGCCTCGGCCACGATACAGCACGGGACAATCCTTACGAAATTAACCTGTCAATGATACTAATTCACTTGTCATTATTATCTTCTATACGTATCAAAAAGGATCCAAAACTTACTTCTCTTGCACCATTCATATTTCCATAAACATTTATTACTAAAACTTAATACAAATATTTCTCTTCTTGGTAAAATCCGTTATAAATTGGTCATGAACGTGATACACACCCTTTTTTTTTCAGATAATTTTTAGTTTTGAATTTAAAATATTTCTTTTTCTTACAAAAAACAGTTACACCGAACGATGAACGTGATACACGCTTTTTGAAAAATATTTCCAGTTTAAATCTAAAACATTCTCTTTTTCTCTCTTAAAGAATCCGGTAGAAAACAATTACATCATAAAACCGTTACAATGGTCTTCCTATCAATATACTCCGAAGAAGATTTTTTTTTTTAAATCGAAATATTGCAATATCGGCGATGTAAAGTTGAAGAAATAAATTCAGGTAAACAACATCTGTGTTTTTCATATCATTTTATCCATATATACCGTCGGATTCATTTCCTTACTTTTAACTAACACACACACACACAACACACACACACACACACACACACACATATTATATATATATATATATATACATACATACACAAATATATATATATGCACACACACACACACACACACACACACACACACGCATATATATATATATATATATATATATATATATATATATATATATATATATATATATATGAAATATTATTCTTGGCTACAGACGTTTTCCAATTTCATTTCTGGCTTCAGAGTTCCACTAGAAATACTGAAACCCTAGTATGTTTGGCTTGGAAAAAATAAAGTTTCTATCAAAAAATCTTAATTCATGTGTGATGCTATACACACACACACACACACACACACACACACACATATATATATATATATATATCTGTGTGTGTATGTGTATGTGTGTGTGTGTGTGTAATTTCCTTATACATATACCGAAATACATGCATTGGCGACAGTTTACTGGAATTTTTTTTTTTTGTACTGAGTTTAACGTTTCTAGCCAATGAACGGCTTATGTTAAATGGTATACGCCATGTAGTCTGTCTTGCGCGGTTTCAAATTATATACGTAAACTACGGGCGTCCTCAGAATATAATCTTAAATGAAATAACAGTCCTTCAGCCTCACTAGTGAAATTCTTCCATGGCTCGACCGGAACATAGTTATTTGAAGATATCCAGTTTTAATCTCCTCGGACGTAATATAAGTATTTTTATACCGATTCTAAAGCCTATAAAATTTAGATTTAAAAATGAAAGCTTTATTAACAACATATTAAGAGTATTTCTACTCACGTTACCAGAAAATATTTTTAGCAGAAAAGAATGATTAAAAGAGTGCCAAATATTGGATTATATATATATATATATATATATATATATATATATATATATATATCGGGAGAAATTTGCCATGTTTATGTTTGGTTATTTTTCTCCATAGGATGGAGGTATTGACGCACACTATGCATCATTTAAAAGCTTGGTTCCTTTTTCATTCATATACGTGATGACAGATAGAATAGATGACTGGAACCCTCCCGAATCATGGAAGAGAATAACTTGTATCATTATGATGTGCGACGGCCCTCAAAGTAAGGAAATTATGGTTGCTGCCCAATGCACCCTGAACACTGTAAAAACAATCAGGCATGAACTGGATAATTGCAATGGAGACTACGAGGCCGTGGCTAGAAGAATGCAACATAACAGACTATCTGATTTCGTTCGTACAGCAGAAATGCTCGAAAATCTGCAGAAAAAAGTGTTGGGGGACCCTCAAATGTCTACGTCGAGTTGCTAAACACTGTAGTTAAGCCCTGGATAACAAGGGTAGTCAATGATAAGCCATATGTATGGCAGCAGGATTCGGCCCTCTGCCACACCTTTGGGAAAAATCAAAAATGGTTGTCGGCGAATTTTTACGACTACACCAGTCCCAATGTTTGGCCTCCAAACTCCCCAGATCTTAATCCCATGGATTATTATGTATGTGGTACTTGAAAAAGACACCAATCGTCGTACAAGTACTACAAAAGCCCAGTTGATCGACAGAATTAAGGTAGTTTTTGAGACTCTCCACAGGGAAAGTGTAACATCAGCTTGCTCCAGGTTTCGGAGCAGGATTGAGGCTGTGAACGATGCTAATGGCGGTTATTTTGAGTGAAACTTGTTGACAGTAATTTCCGTGCCTGTTGAATTTCTTTACAATTCATTAAATGTTGTAGTTACCAAGCACTTTTTCTTTTTCCTTATGAAACTGTCAAATTTCTCCCGAACGGACTGGGTTAGCTTAGTCGGTAGAGCGTTTGGCTAGAAATCACAAGGTTCCTAGTTCGATACCGGTCCTCGCCAACTCAGCGTATGAGTAGCACAGGGATCTGTGCGGTAAAGTAAGGAGCTGATGGTAGATGTGGCGCTCCACCTCAGATGCCCAAACAATCTCCTTGGTCTAGCGCTAAAGGGGACAGACTCTCTCGCTGACTGGCTGATACCGACTTTAGACCGCCCCCGACTTTACTTTATATATATATATATATATATATATATATATATATATATATATATATATATATCTTATAAACATATTATCATAGAAATTCTTGCAATCATTTACTAAGCTCACCTTAGAATGGCACAAGGCCAAATGTACGAGAAACTCATTGAGATTCCATCTGGCTAACAATGCTCTACTAGTCTTACTCATTTAGCATAATACCACGCACGAGACATGCCATGAAAATGTTTGCCAACGCATACCATTATGTACATAAACACAAATGAACTCCATTATATATATATATATATATATATATATATATATATATATATTTCTTTTGCTCTTACGGGGTATACAGCGTTTGTTTATAGGTAATTTCCATTTAGCGGGCATTAAAGTTTTATTTCGTGGTTACAGGTGTTCTTTGTGTTTGCAGTGTATCCTAGATTTTCTTATTGTGATTTTTGTCAATGATTTGTAGTATATTGTCAGTAAACCTGTTTTTGACTATTTGTATTGAATATTTTGTGTAGTTAGAGAAGACTACGAATCAACACGAAAACAATAGATTTTCGGACAAACTAACACATACCCCAATATATATATATATATATATATATATATATATATATATATATATATATATATATATAAGTATAGATAAAAGGATATGAAAACACACAATGCTGTTAAAATGAAAATATTTTATGTCATATTCATAGCTAATATTAAATGATATTTCGATTTATAAAAATCATCTTCAGAGCTTGTTTTTAATCCGGACTCATCGAGAGAGAAGCAGAAAATAATTTAAATTCAAAACGAAAAACATTGATGTTTCAAAAAGCGTGTAAGTCATGCGATCGTTTCGTCATTAGCACATCCGCTACGCGTTTCTAAGCCAACGACATGATTGTATATCTTTAGTGTAACAGTTTTTGAAAGAAGAAGACACATTTCAAATTCAAAAATAGACAAATTCTCTTTTTCAAACAGGAAGAGTTTTAACCCGTTCATGGTCAGTGTGCAACGGATTTTTTCAGAAAAGAAATATTTTTAAAGAAACTTTTTAATGTAAAAAATATGAATGGTGTAAGGGTTTATTGGGATAATGTGAAATTTAAATTTGTTAGGAAGTATATGTCCCTACCTACCTCATACTGTCGGATTCTACTACATCCATCCTATCTCCATATATATATAATATATATATATATATATATATATATATATAATATATATAAAGAGAAAAATATATATACACAATCTTTGTCAATCAGGGTGCTAAAATTATTACTGCTGAGATATTATTTATAAGTAGGTTTGTGTGTGTGTGTGTGTGTGTGTGTGTGTGTGTGTGCACGCGCATCTATGTGTCTGTCATTGTGCCTGCATATATGTATATGTGTGTAAGTGTGTAGAGTTGTGCCGAGTGTGTGTATGTGTATATCCGTGTGTTCGCGTGTCTTTCTGTTTGTTTTTGTTTGCTTATCCGTGTGTATCTCTGCGTGTATATGTGTCGGTCATTACGTATCTGTGTATTTGTGTCTGTGTCTATCTCTTTATGTGTATGCATGTGTGTGTTTGTGTGTGCTTATTTAAGTGTCTCTGTGAATGCCTGTGTCTGTCTATCGCCGTGTGTGTCTATATATCTATGTACCTGTGTATGTCTGTACTTTTGTCTGTGTGCCCTTGTGTGTGTGAGTGTGTGTGTGTGCGTGTGCGTCTAACTGCCTGTAGCTCTATGTGTGCGTGGTTAAAGTCATGGGAAATGGACTTGTCGCCTAGAGTTCAAATCCTGGACGTGGTAATTGCATTTCACTGGGGACAAATAGTAGGGCAGACTGGGCATTAAACCATGGCTAGGTAACCAGTAGTAGAAGGAAAACTCTGAATTCAAACCTGTTGAACTCCGCTTTAGAAATTGGCCTTGTGTCACATCTTGGTCGTGCGGAGGGGTTGGTAAATATATATGTGAGCGTGAATCTGTGTCTGTCTCGGAGTGAATGAGTGTGTGTGTGTAGCTGTATGTAAAGTTGTGCAGTGTATGTGTGTGTCATTTTGTTTGTGTGTATGTCTATACGTGTGTCTGTATATATGTCTGTGGGTCTCTTTGTGTGTCTGTCTACCAGTTTGTGTGTCTATGTGGGTGTCTATGTGTGTGTCTGTCTGTATGTTTATCTGTCTGTGTGTCTTAAGTGTATCTTCTTAGTGTGTATGAGTATGTGTGTGTCTGCTTGTTTGTGTCTGTGTTTGCCTGTGTATATATCTATGTGTGTAATATTATGAAAAAATTGAAAACACACAAGTTTATAAACGAGTAATGTTTATTTCGCCTACGCTGCAGTGTTTTGATCTGTTTCAATAGATCTTCATCAGAGCTTTTTGTGATACTTGTATTTTTTTCCTCAAACTAACGAAAGCCATGATGAAGATCTATTGAAACAGATCAAAACACTGCAGCGTAGGCGAAATAAACATTATTCGTTTATAAACTTGTGTGTTTTCAATTTTTTTCATAATATTACATACTGCCGGATTCACTTCCACTTTTTCCTTACATATCCATGTGTGTATGTCTATATGTCTGTATGCGTAAATGTATGTCAGTGTATATGTCTGTCCTCTGTGTGTCTCTGTGTCTTTGTGTGCATGCGGCCGTGCACGTCTGTGTGTCTTGTCTGTGTGTCTATTTGCTTCTCCGTGTCTCTGTGTGTCTATATATGTCTGTATTAGCGTCTGCATGTGTCTGTCTGACTGTGTGTCTGTCTAACTGTGTGTCTGTCTGTGTGTGTGTGTGTGTGTGTGTGTGTATGTCTGTTTGTCTATCACTCTATGTACGTATGTGTGCATATTTGTGTGTATGTATGTGTATCTAAGTGTGTGTGCGTGTGTTTTTACGCATGCCTGTCTCAATGTATGCATGTCTGTCGGTGTGTGTGTCTCTGTTTGTCTGTTTGTCTGTATGTGTGTCTGTGTATATGCATGTGTGCGTGTCTGTCTGTCACACATAATGGGTATGTGTGTCTATCTATGTGTATATGTCTATACGTGTACATGCGTGAATGTTTATCTGGCTATCTCTATATATGTCTATATGTTTGTGTGTTTATGTATGTCAGTCTCTTTGCATGTCTGTGCATGTTTATGTCTCTGTGTATGTTTATGTCTCTGTGTGCGTCTGTCTGTCTGTGTCTCTGTATGTATGTATGTATGTATGTATGTATACCTTTGTGTCTCTTTGTCTGTGTGGGAAATACACAAGGATGGTGCGTGTTGTCTTGAACAAATCCTGGAAGCAGCACGCCACAATCCCCCCCCCCAAAAAAAAAAACAACAGCTATACGGCCCCTTATCAACACAAACCATCTAAATAAGATGAACATGACATGCTAAATACTGCTTGAGAAGTAAGGTCAAACTCATAAGTGACGTTCTCCTGTGGACACTTACATATGGATACACCAATGTTATACAACATGAAAAAAAATGAACAAAGACAAAGACATACATTAATGAACCCTGTGCAGAGGAAATGTGGCGAGCGATGACTGATAGGGATGAATGGTGAAAATAGTTAATAGTTTTAAATCTGCATCTACAAAATACAAATATGAATATAAATATAATCATAAATACATTTATGAATACAATGAGTATAATGTTCTAGTATATCCACTTACAGTACTTTCTTCTGGTGCTAATAAACATAAAATATATTTGTTTACATGTCTACATCTGTTTATTTATTATTCTTATTTACTAGATAATCTTGCACAGAGAAAGTTGTTTAGAAAGTTGTTTAAAAGTTGTTAAACTCTGTCGGCATCTACATTAATTGGAGTACTTCAACTTTATGAAAGGATCTCTAAATGCGTCTGATGATCGAGGAAATCACGTTAAACTCACAGTTACGCGAGAAGCGTATTTGTTTATTGTCCCTCACTTTAAATTCATTTTTAATAATAATAATAATAATAATAATAATAATAATAATATATTTTCAGCTTGAATTAAGATGAATGTTTATAAGGAACAGCTGACAGGTCTCAGGTATACAAGCTGAAAAGATATTATTATTATTATTATTATTATTATTATTATTATTATTATTATTATTAATTTAAAAAATGAATTTAAAGAGAGAGACAATAAACAAATACGCTTCTCGAGTAACTGTGAGTTTAACGTGATTTCCTCGAACAGAATATTTATAATCTTTCCACAGATTATCTAACATTGCCTTAAAGGAGTTTAGAGATGGGGCATTCACTATTGATGATGGTAGTTTATTCCATGTATTCCCCAACTCTGTTACTAAAATAATTGTGTCTTGCATTTGCTTTACAATTTTTTAAAGAGTTTTAATTTATGACCCTTGGTATTGATATTTTGAGCAATGTTTAGTAGATCAAAGTTTGTTGAATAAAAACCATGTGTATATTTGTAGACTTCAATCATATCCCCTTTTGTACGTCGATAAACCAAACTTGGTAAGTCAATGTTCCTAAGTCTTTCTTCATACGAAAGGGTTTTTAAATCATTCATTAACATTTTCTTAATATAATAATTATACACACAAACATACACACAGACGTACTGACATAAACATAAAGACATAGTTTAAAACAATATGACAGTTTTCTATTTTTTTTTCATTCTCAGGAACTTTTTCGTTTTTAAATTAGAGACGTGCAAATACATGCATGTATGCATACATACCATCAATCCATACCATCTCTTATGCACATACCATTGCCCTTTCACATATTATTCGTCTTTTTCTCATCATTTTTTACTCTGACACATACCATTGCTTTTTATCTCATACACACATACCATAACACTCTCTATCTCTTCTACATACATACCATTGTTATCTCTCGCTCATAGACATATAATCTCTCTTTATCTTTTCTTTCTCTTTATATATATATATATATATATATATATATATATATATATATATATATAAGGTGTGTCAAAAAAGTATGGAGATTTTGTACATTTTGACACACTTTGGATTCTGAAGAAAAAAAAATAACGTTCCATTCATTAATTAGTTTAAAGCTGTATTTACCAAGATAGAAATGAAGAATGAATGGAACGTTATTTTTTTTTCAGAATACAAGGTGTGTTAAAAAGTACAAAAAATCTCGATACTTTTTGACACACTTGTATATATATATATGTGTATGTATAAGTGTTTTTATATATTTATATATTTGTATATATACATTTACGTGTTTGTATATATATATATATATATATATATATATATATATATATATATATATATATATATATATATAAAGATTTTGAAGGCAATTTACAATGCAATATGTGTTGAATTTATCTAACTTTTTCTTTTTTTTTCAAAACTAAATATTTTCAGAGTAAAATTCCATCTTCAGAGTTATTGAAAGTACTAGGTGTTTGTTTTTTATAGTACTATAAAAAAAACACCTAGTACTTTCAATAACTCTGAAGATGGAATTTTACTTCTGAAAATATTTAGTTTTGAAAAAAAAAAAGTTAAATAAATTCAACACATATTGCATTGTAAATTGCCTTCAAAATCTTTATATTACACATACACACAATGCTTCAAAGATACTATAAAGAAACAAACTATATATATATATATATGTTTGTGTGTGTATATATATTTGTGTCTATATATGAGTGTGTGTGTGTATTTGTGTATATATATATATATATATATATATATATATATATATATACACAAAACACGCAAACACACACACACATACATACACATACATGTATAACATAGTAAAACAAATAGAATCATTTGAATGCGTCAGCTACAATTAAGATATGCTTAGTAAATAACTTTGCGTACAAGCACAGAGCATCTCACTTGATATAATGCTTAGCATGCTAGATTAGCAGACTATTGTTAGTGAGTTCGATTCTCACTGGGCGCTCCACATTTCTGGCCTTATGCCACAACTAACTTAAGCTTAGTATAAATAACTATGAGTAGGAGGCGTGTTGTGTAATGGTTATCTTCATAGGAATTTGACACGGCGAACGAAATGAAATCCTGGACGAGACTGCTTGCATTTCTCATAGCACTAGTACCAGTGAGAAATATATGCATCCAACTATTCTCCGTCCAACTATGGATTGAATAGTAGGGCAGAATGGGCTATTTAACCTTGGTTAGGCAACAAGTCTAGGAGAAGGAAAACTATGAATTCAAAACTGGTAAACTGCACTTAAGAAACTGGCCTTGTGTCACATCCTGTGCGTGTGGAGGGATTGTTATATATATATATATATATATATATATATATATATATATATATATATATATATTATGCGTGTGTGTGTTGGCATCCTTCCGTCTATTGAAGATGATGGCGTAGTCCACTTTTTTTTATCTGCAAATGCGTGAGTGGCTGAACAGACCATTTTTTGAATGGCAATCTCTGGTTCAGCGATTGCAAACAAACGGTGATGCTTGCTGGAGATGCTGTTGTCTCTCCTTATGACTCTCTTTTCTGCGGTGGCTTCTTTCCCCTCTTTTTCACTCCTTTTGATGAGGAGGCGCCAGGTCGTACAGTCTTCTGCATAAGCCTCCTATGTGTTGATGTCGATGTGGCATGTATTCATGTCTCTCTTGCAGACATCTTTAAAGCGCAGACGTGGTTCCCCTACCGGTCGGGTGCCCTCTACTAACCCACCATACACACACACACACACACACACACATATATATATATATATATATATATATATTATAGCAAGGCTCCCATATATATATATAATATATATATATATATATATATATATATATATATATATATATATATATATATATATATATAGCAAGGCACCCTTATAAAACGGATGAGAGCTCTCTGCTGATCTTGTCATATATACCAATGTATGTATCTATGAGTTTAAATTCTCCCCCTTCTTGTAGGTGTGCTGGTGGCCAATTGTTAGGAACTGACTGATGTAAAATCAGTTGGGCTTAGATCCCGGCTTGAGGTAACCTGCTATGCCTCCCACACACACACACACACACACACACACACATATATATTATATATATATATATATATATATATGTATATATATATAAACAAGTTTTTGGTACAGCTAAATTTGTATACAAGTTTAAACAATATCATACTTTTATTATAAGATCAGCTAATAAACGAATTATTTTAATTTAAAAGAAATAAAAAGGCGAAAGAAGATAGAGAAACGTAAGGGGCCTTTCGAGCGGTGCATTTTCATATATATATATATTATATATATATATATATATATATATATATATATATATATATATATATATATATAAGTAATTCTATGTACAAGCCCAATGCAAAGAGAAGATTTTTCGTGCATAGAGCACACTATGCACAGTTACTGAGTTGTCTCAACAAAATTACAAATGTATTCACAAATGAATATACACACTCGACCCAAAATAAACTTAAGTTTATTCTTACTAACTCGTATAAATAGGCGTCTACGCATCCGATTTCGGAAACAACTGGAAATACATTTACTCATTAATATGAGAGGGTGTGGGGGGTAACAAAAAAAAGAGAGAGAGAGAGAGAGAGAGACTGCAGTTTAACTGGAAAGAGGGATTAGGTTTCTTACTGTTAGAATGCTAAATTCACATCCAATGTAAAAAAAAAAAAAAAAAGAAAGAAAGAGTAAGATAAAAAAATAAATGAATAAATGAAAATAGAAAAATAAAAACACAAACACAAACAAAGCAACAACTCTGCCGCCGAATTGGCTCCACGGAGAGAAAGGAAATACCAAGTGAAGTAACTAAATACGAACAATTGCAACGCAGTTACCAAAACAATAGCAGTGAGGGTGAGTTATTAAATGACGTCAGGTAGTAGCTACAATCAAGTACAAATCCGACATTAACAAAAAAATTTAAAAAGAAACAAAAAAACTTGGGAAGTCCAAAATAATGCACATTCAACAAAATTCAAGATGAAGACCTGACTTTTATCTAGACTCGAAAACCAGCCGCTGGCAATAGAAACAAACAAACAAACAAACAAAAAACATTGAATATTTTTGTTATTTCGGACTGTCGAACTGTTATCCTCATCTCTATTGTGTATAAACACAACCTTTAAGCCAGTGTAACCTCGGTCTCTGTTTAGATGTTTTTAATTACCGTAAAATAAGCCATCTTCAGACGATTACCCATGAATTCAAACGTGGTTTCGGAGCTGAAATCTTTACCACTAGTTCAAGGGGGCTCCAAGCAGCATAAATGCCACCGGACTTTTCCGGACAGAAATGCGAAGAGGTATCTAAATATAGACAAGTATAAAAAATATCGTTATCAGAATTAATTTTAGAAGCTATGGCGTCGTTCCTGTTCTTTTTCGTTATGTTTGGATTTGAGTTTTAAAAAATCGATGTATAAGTTAGAATAGGGTAGACATACTCAACGACTATTGGTAACTGTCAGTTTCTCGCCTATGCAATCGTCTTAAGCTATCCTTAGATATATACATATTTACCGACTCCTCCGCACGAGTAGGATGCGACACAATGTCACTTTCTTAAGCAGAGTTTAACAGGTTTAAATTCAGAGTTTTCCTTCTCCTAGATGAGTTGTCGTACTAGTTACCCATTGAAGCAGAGGGGTAAGTTCCCCAAAAAATATGGGCGGTTCTGTATATGACACTAAATCTCATGGCGCAGATGTGCATCTAGCCACAACGACTATTTCGTCGATTCTCAATCTAACTGAATCTACTTTCATGGGAGGTGCTCAGTCACGTGAATTCTTCAACCAATCAAAGAATCCCGTTTGAGGTCAATTTGGGTTAAATACCTATCAATTAAATACCTGGTGGTTTTCCATGAATTAATGGCTAAATTCAAATTCCTAATTACACTTCATTACACAAATGATAGGCTATGACTATGGCGTGTGATGGATGTTCTGTCCAGACCAAGTCACGTAGACACTACAAACATCTGACTCTAACTACGGACCATAAAATAAAATGAAAAATTTATGCATGATTTCATTATTTCTTTAGCAAGTTTTTAACTGTTCGTGATTTTGATTTTGTTATATAGTTTTTGATCCATTGATTCTGATTGTATATCAATACTCTGTAACACCATTTTTTATCGCGAGCATCATGGATCTTTACATTGCATCTGCAATCCTGGTCGCTATTTTAGGCATTTGGTTCTTCTGTTGGTAAAGTCAATTCGGTATTGAGTTTGGGTTCAATGGGTTCAATTGGTTGATCCCTGTAATCTTAATCTTGCAGTGTTCCTTGAAATCCTAGGTATAAAATAAGGTAGAAGCAGTAGACTTCCTTTTAATCCTAGTCTAGTCAGTATAGATACTCGATTTTTGTTAAAATTTTGGTTGCCATTTTAGGGGTTTAGTTCTTCTGTTGATAAATCCAATTTGATATTGAGTTTGGGTTCAGTTGATTAATCCTTGTAATCCAAGCCCTGTAGTGTTCCTTGAAATCCTAGTATAAAAGAGGGTAGTATCAGTAGATCCCCTTGTAATCCAAGCCCTGTAGTGTTCCTTGAAATCCTAATATAAAAGAGGGTAGTATCAGTAGATCCCCTTGTAATCCTAGTATGTAGTGTTCCTTGAAATCCTAGTATAAAAAGAGGGTAGTATCAGTAGATCTCCTTCTAATCCAAGTCTGTAGTGTTCCTTGAAATCCTAGGTATAAAAGAGGGTAGTATCAGTAGATCCCTTGTAATCCAAGTCTGTAGTGTTCCTTGAAATCCTAGTATAAAAGAGGGTAGTATCAGTAGATCTCCTTCTAATCCAAGTCTGTAGTGTTCCTTGAAATCCTAGTATAAAAGAGGGTAGTATCAGTAGATCTGTCTGTAGTGTTCCTTGAAATCCTAGGTATAAAGAGGGTAGTATCAGTAGATCCCTTGTAATCCTAGTATGTAGTGTTCCTTGAATCCTAGTATAAAAGAGGGTAGTATCAGTAGATCTCCTTCTAATCCAAGTCTGTAGTGTTCCTTGAAATCCTAGTATAAAGAGGGTAGTATCAGTAGATCCCTTGTAATCCTAGTATGTAGTGTGTTTGGTATGTAAATAAAGAGGGTAGTTCTAGATGTCGGATTACATTCCTTTTGGCATAAAGTTTGAAGTATTCCTTAAAATCCTCAGTAGAAAAAGATTTAGTCATAGTAGATCGCCTCACCTGTAGTGTTTCTTCTGCTATTAATTCCATTTAGTAATTGATTTCGCCCACGACCATAAATGCATTCTGTGTCGTTTCTCATTGGCCAATGCCTGCTGTTAATTTTGGGAAAGTTCATAAATACAAGTGGCAATTTTGCGCACATCTGTTACCTCGATATCCAACAGGATGGAGTATCTCTGTTCTTGTTTTTGATGCGTTCTGTTTCTCACTAGAAGAATGACATGTCAGTCCCATTTTAGACAGGAAACTCAAACGTTTATCCAACTGGAGCTGAACATTCTTCATGTTGAGATATATCTGATTTCAATAAGCCGTCAAGTAGCAGTGGTTTCAAACTTTTTTAAAGGTTCGAAATCCCTATTCAATTGTAACTGGTCAGTAATACCAACTTGACGATTAGTCCAAGGGAACGGATGTGATGGTCGTCTGTTCCCAAGTAAGCCATCTTTTCACGTGCGGTTTATTACCCTTTTGGGCTTCGGGTAATAAAGACAGAATCTGAAAAATAAACTAAGTCTTGCTTTATTATTAAAAACAAAGAGGATGAATACAGACAACCAAGCACAGAATAAAGAAAGTCCATATCAACCAGAGGAAGAAATCAACACAAAGGAAGATGGCTGGTCGGCGAAATAGAACATTCCTAAGAACCCCTCCATCATCATCATCATCATCATCATCATCTTGCACAATAAGCACGGATATCCATGACAATCTGTCGCCAACCTTCTCTATCGTTAATTGTTCCCGGGAGGTCCTCTGTGCCGCATCTAGTATTCGCGCAGAGCTGGTCAATGTACGTCCTTGCTGGGCGGCCCACATTAGCATGTTCATGCGCTAGTTTCCACAGTTTCGTCCTTGCTCCCACAGCAGTGTCCATCTATATACCCGATGCAGACGGGTATATAAAAAGTAAATCGCCGGGGCGGCCTAATGTTGGTATCAGCCAATCAGCGAGGGAGTCTATCCCCTTTTCCCTAGCGCTAGACCAAGGAGGTTATTTTAGCATCTGAGATGAAGCGCTACACCTACCATTAGCTCCTCACTTTACCGCTCAGACCCCTGTGCTACTCA
>CM042144.1:34219667-34244667 GCA_023376005.1 Doryteuthis pealeii
CAAAATAGCTCAGGCATCAGGGATTCTCGGTAGAGCATTCGCCTAGGAACCACAAGGCACCAACTCAGCACATAAGTAGCAGAACTTGGATCTGTGCAGTAAAGTGAGGAGCTGATGGTAGGTGTTGCGCTCTTCCTCAGACGTAAAAAAATCTCACTGGTTTAGTGCTAGTGCTTCCTCGCTGACAGGCTAATACCGTTAATAGGCTATTCCGCCGATTTTACTTCTTTTTTTATTTTTATTTTTTTTTACGTACTATAACCTTTTGGTGGAGTAGTTTCTGCCTGGGCGAATGCAACTCTCGCCCCAAGAAAAAGATGGGTCAGATAATTATTCTTAGCCACGGATGACCGGAGATCTGAACGACGCCAGGCAAATATTGTCCTAAATATAAATCATTTTCTCCAAGTATAAATTCATGGATGAATATGTTCCGCTTTAGTTAAATCTGATTTATGTCTTGGAAGTTTTATGCGTATTATTTTCTTTATTTTGGGACATTAAGCTAAATTCTATATGCTTCATATGTATTCTATATGCTTCACCCACTTTATATATATATATATATATATATATATATATATATATATATATATAGAGAGAGAGAGAGAGAGAGAGAGAGAGAGAGAGGAGAGAAATTAATAAAATGAAAATATTATATATATATATATATTATTTTTATTATTCTTTAAAAAGAACGGACTATATATGAATATACATATATATATATGTGTATACATGAATATATATATATATATATATATATATATATATATATATTATGTATATATATATATATTCATGTATATATGTATATATTCATGTATATATATATATATATATATATATATATATATATATATATATATATATTCATATATAGCCCGTTCTTTTTAAAAAATAATAAAGAATTTAAAAAATATAAAAATATAAATAAAAAAATAAAAAATAAAAAATAGAAATAATTGAAGCACACATTAACAAAACTCCATTTAACAAGACCATTAAAATGGTAAAAATACACCTCCATGTGTGTATTCATATATACACATTCTATTGACTTTAATTAATATAAATAACGTTTAACATATATTGATAAAACCATATTTAATCGCTACAGACTCTATAATAATATAGTGAAACCTCATCATTGTCATAATCCAGTAAAACAATAGCACAAAGCGGATTTCTAACAATGTTTATATTTTGATCTTAAGAAAATGCAACTTCCGCTTTTTTGAATTTTTTGAATTTTCGAATCTTGAATCGGCGTTCTTTGACTGCGGTCCAGTAACCAACCGTTTATCGCAACAAAAAAAAAATACACACGTGCAATCAACTGCAATTAATTAATATTTTGATTAATCCAGTAGATTTAACCCTGAAGATCCTTATGGTGAAACTCAAGTAGGTTATTACCGTGTACCATTATCATTATATATATATATATATATATATATATATATGGTGTGTCATAAAAGTATCGGGATTGAAAATCAAGATAGGAATGAACAATAAATATAAAGTTGATTTTTTCAGAATATAAGGTGTGTCAAAAAGTACAGATTTTAAAGCTGTATTTACCGAGATAAAAAATTAAGAATGAATGTAACGTTAATTTTTCTGATTACAAGATGAGTCAAAAAGTACCGAAAATCTCGATACTTTTTGACACACCTTATATATATATATATATATATATATATATATATATATATATATATTATTTAGGCAGGTATAGTTAAAAACCACGGAATATTTCTTCTTCTAGTAGTTTTACGTAAATCGGGATCTAGACGGCGAAGGAAATGTCCCATGATTGTTGATTGTAGTGTTTATTTGGTTTTATTTATTTGTATTTATTTATTTATTCAATTAGGAGAGTCTATTTTGGGGGCTTGCTAAGATTAGTGTGTTAGTTATTAAAGATGTTTAGTAGATAGATAGATAGATAGATAGATAGATAGATGCTGACAGGGAGACAAAGGTACGATAACATTGAATGATCAATTTATTGAGAAAGAGAGTAAATAGAGAGTAAGCGAAACAATGAGCGAGTGGTGCATTTCCTGTTGATAGCAGATCTAAAAATCCCAAAGAAGATATTTTAATTTTAATTAGAGCCTTATTTGAACGGCTATTTGTTGAATGGCATGAGAAGCAATATCATTCGATATTATATCTTTCTTTTAATGTCTCCGCCCTCTCGTCCAAATGTCAAGAACTTCATCGATCATACAATGACCCCACTGTTCATTTATACGTTACTTCTAGTGAATCACTAATGAAGCTTGGGCAGCTGGATATGCATAACCCCACCGCATCCCACCATTGATTTTTTTTTGGTGGGGGGTCTTTTTAGATGCTGCATCGTTACTGGTTGCTGGTATACTCGATAGGCTTATTAACACTCCGCGACACCATTGATGCTTTTTTTTTATTTTTGTTTTTTAGTGTTACTCAGTAAGTTTTTACTGCGAGTTATTATATCATTAAATAGAGCACGTTGAAATCTTTCTTTTGCACATAAAATATATTTCTCTCTCCCTCTACTCTCAAATGACATCAAAGCCTTGTGTTAAAAAATGTCTGAATGGTTTCGTTGACCCGTAAATAAAATAAGGAAAATTAACTTTAAGCTAGAGAATAATTTATTCTTAATTAAAAAAAAAGAAACAAGGACTAAAGGAAAATGAAAAAAAAGAAAAAAGTTGAAACAAATGGAAATTTTTATGGAGAAAAAAGAAAATCAATAGATCATCTAGTCAGAAAGAGACAGGGCGTGTGTGTGTGTGTGTGTGTGTGTGTGTGTGTGTGTGTGTGTGTGTGTGTGAAAGAGAGAGAGAGAGAGAGAGAGAGAGAGCATGTGTGTGTGAGAGAGAGAGAGCGTGTGTGTGTGTGTGTCTTGTCGTGATCAAGGGGTTAGCAAACCATCTTATTAAACCTTTATTAATCTAGTTCGGTTTTCATTTCGCACCCTAAATATGTGGCCTTGTGCGAGACAAAGAAAGAAAGAAAGAAAGAAATGGCACCTAACTTTTATCTAGTGTAGTGAGTTTGATCCTCACCTTTCTGGCCTTTTGCCAGACTGGGAAAGAAAGAAAGAAAGAAAGAAAGAAAGAAAGGAAAATGACATCTACCGATTAAAAATTAAGGTTAAAAGAAAATTTTGAATACCCTTCGGCAGAAAATAACCCAACAAAGGTTGACATGCCGTTAAATCCAACAAACCAAATTATTCTAGCTTAGAATCATACTGGGAAAGAAAGAAAGAAAGAAAGAAAGAAAGAAATGGTGCTTAGCGTACAAAAATGGTCAGGAACCTAATCAAGAAAGAACGAAAGAAAAATAAATGAGTAAGAAGAGGAAAAAAATGCAAGACAAAGAAACGAACGAGTTTGAGTTTGAGTTTTGTTTAACGGCATATTAACCTCTGTGGGTCATT
The DNA here is from genome assembly GCA_023376005.1 of Doryteuthis pealeii. Taxonomy (NCBI): domain Eukaryota; kingdom Metazoa; phylum Mollusca; class Cephalopoda; order Myopsida; family Loliginidae; genus Doryteuthis; species Doryteuthis pealeii. The sequence continues at coordinate 34,223,113 of CM042144.1, forward strand.
TAATGCCAGAAAGGGTTATAAAGAATGTTTTTACATATGGTTTTCAGTCTTTAAAATATCGGTTTGGGCTAAACTTTATTTAACGAATCTTGAAATATTTTCTAAACTGCACATAAATATTTTAGTTTAGAAAATATTTCAAGATTCATTAAATAAATGAAATAAAACAATTACTAACCTGACTTACCAAAAAAAAAAGTCAAGTAGGAAAAAAAGAAAAAAAAAAGAAGTAAAATAAAAAAGTAAATAAATAAATAAAAAAATAGAAAGTTTTTTTTAATTAAAAAAAAAAGTTCATGAGATATTTTTTTGGATTTTTTTTTACCATTTTTGAATTGGATTTTTAAAATTTAATTTGATGTGTTGCAAATTGTTGTCAAAATTTTCCGTTTTAATTTTGACGACGATTTGCAAGTTTAACCGCGGTTTTATGGTAGTAATCGGTTATGTTTAGTTAGATTTTGTTGAAAAGGTTGTTTTTTTTCTGATAACGAACGAAGACAAGAAAACAAAATTAAAAGACAAAAGAAGGATATTTTACAGACCAGAATTTATCTGCCCCATCCGGAGATAATCTGTGGGATTAGTCGGCAATCGCAAATCTCCGAACATCACCTGCGTCCCATTCTCATCACCAAAGACAAAACAAAAGTATCCTGATTTACTTTCAAAATAAAACAATAACCTATCACATTTGCCACTTGATATACAATCACAGAATACAGATATCAAATGTTTTTTAAGAGTCTATCCTTATTATTTTACTTCTTACGACTTTTTCACACCAGTCATAACTGGTGATTTTTCACTGGTCTAAGTGACAGCAAGTCTCCTCAATCTCCAGGACTCTTCTAAGTATTTTAGCTGATTTGAAGAGCGCTGTGGTTTGGACGATCTAGCTTATTCCTCTGATTTCCAATTCTTTCAATCTCTTTTCCAAGCCGTTGAGGACCATTCCAAGAGAACTGAATACATTTGTTATTACTGTCACCTTCATGTTTTTACACTATTTATAACTGTTGGTTTTGAGTGAAGTCCAAATGACAACAAGTCTCCTCAGCTCTCCAGGACTCTTCTAAGTATTCTAGCTGATTTTAGGAGGGCTGTAGTCTAAATGATCTAGGTTATTCTTTTGATTTCCAATTCCTCCAGTCTCTTTTCCAAGCCGGTATCACTGTCACCCTCATGCTTTTACTCCATTCATAATTGTTGGCCTTGACTGAAGTTTGAGTGACTGCAAGTCTCCTCAGTTTTCCAGGGCTCTTTTAAATATTCTAACAGATCTTAACAGATGATAGTGTAGATGCTCTCGATCTCCAGTTCCCCAAGTCTATTTTTCATGTTCTTGGGGGCCCTTTCAAAGGCTTCAATTACAATTGGGATCACTGCCACATTCACGATATTCAATTTTTTCAGCTCTCTAGCAAGGTCAAAGTATTTGTCGAATTTTTCGTTTATCTTTATTTTTCCCCTGTGATCTACTGGAACGGAAAAATCCACTAGATGACAACTTATTTTTTTCTTGTTAATCAAAACTAAATTTGGTATTCTGGTCGGGATTGATCCTATTTTTTAAATTATTATTTTCACTATGCGTGTTTTTTATCCTAGTTTTAACTGGTTGTTTTTCACTGAAGTCCAAGTAACAACAAGTCTTTTTAGATCTCCAGGTATTCTGGCTGATCTCAACAGTGCTGTTGTCTGGGTAGTCTCAATTATTCCTCTAATCTCCAGTTCCCTCAGTCTTTGTTGCCTGGTCTTTGAAAACCATTCCAATGTTAATAAATACAATTGGTAACACCATTATCTTCATATTCCACAGCTTTTTCATCTTTTTGGCAAGACCCAAGTAGTTGTTTATCTTTTTCATTTTCTTTCATTTTCACACTATGGTCCGTTTCAATATTGTTGATTAAGTATAAGTTTGATTTTCTGGTCGAAATTTAGTGATCCGTTTGTATCTCAAAACCCAGAAAATTTGATGTATCTTATTTTCTAAGATCAATTCTGGTTTGTGCAGCAAGGTCAAATTTTAGTCACTTGCACAATTCCCAGTAAACATCCTGGGGTTTACTCTTGTATTCATTTTGTGCAAGTTTGCTGCATTCGCTTATTATTCAGACTTGAGTTTTAGCAAAAGTAGAAACAAAGTTTGTAGGATTTAATAAATTAACTGATTTTAACAGCATGTCAACCCGTCAAGGTTTTTTTTTTGCTATATCACATTTATTGTACATTCATATTTGCATTTTTTTGCACACAGTCCTATCGAATACGAACAATTTTTAAACAGATCTATTTGACCCATAGATGGGGTCCTAATAGGAACAACCTGCGGATCAGTGGACTTTAGAGTAATAGTAATTAATGGATACTTCACACTCACCAGAGCTGCAGAACTGGAGCATCACCATCAAATGTAATTTAATGTCATACCCAGGACAGCCTTTTTGGAAGGTGATACAGTCAGTGTATTCTAAGCCCCACCGACACGGTGGTTGTAGGATTGGAGAATTTGCTCTCTTGTTTATGTCTTTTGTTTTTGTGTTTGGGAATCTTTCCAATTTTGTTATCGTCATTTAAGATAGAAACAAAGAATCCATTTATATCAACTTTTAAATAAGCTTTATTGCTTTATCCCAGCAAAAGAAAAAAAATTATGCGTCTTGAATGAAAATTATCCAAGTGTTTATCATTATGATTCAGTAATTACAGATTTTACAACAGTGCTTTTTTTTACTTTAAAAAAATTTGTTTTACTAAAATGTTACCTACCCATCCCTGTGATCAGACTTAAAATATTTTTTTTTATCAGTTAAACAAAATTCTCTCGAAGTTGCGCAGATGGATTCAATAAAAACAAATAATGCTACGCAGTAGTTGTTTTAATGCCAGACACGAATTGTAAAAGTTTCAGGATCAGAAAAATAATGGTTGGTTATTTGGTTTCATGGTATATCAACCTTTCTCTGGGATATTTAATGCCAAATCATTTTGTTTGTGTGTGTGTGTGTGTGTGTGTGTGTGTGTGTGTGTGTGTGTGTGTGTGTGTGTGTGTGATCTCTAAGCGAATAGTTAGTAGATAGATATTTTGCTTTGGTTTGGTTTCATAAACTTGTAGAAATAGTTTTCATTAACTTCGTGTATATTAATAAATTAGTAGAATTAATAAACTGGTAGTTGACCCACAGCCACGACCTTCTAGTAGCTATATGATAAAAAGGGCCGGATGTTTGCTATAAGAGAAATTTGAAGAATAATCACATAGATGCTAGGGCTTGACATGACCAGCCGATTGATCGATTCGAATCTTTCTGACCACCCGTCCAGTCAGCAATTGCCATATCACTCTTGCTCTGAATTTTGTTTAATCAATTTTAGATAGATGATGACAACGATTGGGTAGGAAGGGTGATCCACGTAAAATTGTGCAAGATATTGAAATTTAACCACGCTAACAAATGGTATATGCACAAACCGGAATCTCTCCAAGAAAATAAGATCTTTGGGGTTTTGGTTTGCTTTGCTTTGCTTTGCTTTACGGCATATCAACCTCAGTGGGTCATTTAAGACCGACAAAGTTTTGAAATAAATTCATTCTTAATGGATACTCAATTTCTTTTATAAACACATTTTTCTATTTAACCCATAGATGGGACTCTAACAGGTACTACCACTCTGGGTCGGAGTGGACTAGGGAGCAATGGTGCTAAAGGGGCGCCCCACATTCCCCAGACCTCCAGAACTGGAATCAGCCACCACCTTCTAGCACATATATGATAAAAAGAGTTGAAGCTTGCTATAAGGGCAATAGAGTTGGGGCAATCATATAGGTGCTAGGGCTTGACGTGACCAGCCGATCGATCGGAAGGGACCTCTTCGACCGACTGTCTAACCTAAGTAAGGGCCAAAGTGGAGTGTTACATGTCATGGACTGCTCAGCCACCTGGGTTCCATCTTTAAGCATCACGGATCGCCACACACGGTCAACAGGTGGCCCCATTGGGGGAGTCTTACCCCTCTGCAGAAGTGCTGTCGGTGTATTCTAACGCCCCAACCGTCTGGGATTTTGAGATACTAATGGATCACCAAATCCCGGCGAGAAGACCAGACCTAATGTTAATCTATAAGAAGAAAAGAACTTGTCAATTCGTGAATTTTGCTGTTCAAGCTAACTACAGAGTGAAAATGACAAATACTTGGATCTTGCCTGAGAGCTGTTAAGATGTGGAACTAAAAGATGACAGTGATACTAATTATAGTTGGTGGGTTCGTAAAGGAGTCTGGAGAAATTGGAGATCAGAAACTATACAAAAAACACTATTAAGATCAGCTAGAAAAGTTTCCAAAATTATTTCTCCAAAGAAAGATACAAATTATATAAAAAAATAAACATTAAAACATATTACAGCCCATAATTCATTGCATTCTATTTTATCATATTTTTATTATACAATACACTGCTATTTTTCTTATTAAAAAAATATTCCAAAAAATTAGGGTATTTTGGGAAGGGGCTGGAACGGATTAATGGAATTCCATTTTATTTCAATGGGGAAAATTGATTTGATATACGAGGAAATTGAGTTAGAAGCGGAACGAATTAAACTCGTAAGTCATGTTCATTTTTATGTTTAGTGTAGAAGATTACGCTTATGTTTTCTGGCTTTTTATAATATTGATTCTTATTGAATACTCTAAAATAATCAATTTATGTCAACTTGTTTTTTTGTTTTTTTTTATCAGTTAAACAAAATTTCCTCTAAGTTTCTCTGACGCATACTAAAATAAAAAAATATTGCGCAGTAGATGTTGAATATCAGACACGAATTTTAAAAAACAAACTTTTAGAACAAAAACATAATTCAATAGTAAAAAATAAAACTACGTGACCAAACAATCAATTTTCATATCACTCTTGTTTTGAGATCTTTCTTTAAAAAAAAAAAAACTCCTAAAAATAAGATAAATAAAACGATCGTACCGAAAATGAAAAAAAGAATTATATTTTCTGAACATTTTATTTTTTTAGTTGCTCACGTATACTTGTTCCCGCTCAAGCCGTAAAAAAATTCTGCGTTTAAATCATTGTAACTGGCTTATAAAATGCACCCTTTATTTATATAGTGCATTTCCAACATATTAGATGCACATTTAAGTAAACAAATTATTCAAATAAAACATTATCATTCATTGCAGTGGTATTATGACAAAGAAGCAGGCGTTATCGAAATTGGGTTGAGGCCGTGGTGTAATGGCTAAAGTCGTTGGAAACAGACTCGGCGACCAGATTTCAGATCTTAGACGAAGTTCACAGTTCACATAGTATTAATACCCTTGGGAAAGGTATGAATCCAACCAGCTATAAATAATAGGACAGGCTGGGCTCTTTAACCTTGGTTAGGCAAACAGTCTAAGAGAAGGAAAACTCTGCATTCCAATCTGTCAAACTCTGGTTGGGGTGGTGACTGCTAGAATAAGCTCAGTCCTAATTAGTGATCTATTTCACTAATTTTAATTTTTTTTTTAAATCGAAATGAACTAGCATAGGTCTTTGATAATAGCAGTGGTTGCTTGTCTTCCAAATTGTAATTCTACCGGAAAATATGATGTGCATTTATCTATTTAATTTATGTTTATTTAGAAAAAAAGAAAGACTAAAAATTAAGACGGAAGAAAATAGTAGTATTGAATTAATTGTAGGCAATGCTCTATGGAAGATCAAAAATAAGGGTTGCTACTAATACTACTAGCGTAAAAAATACTACCAACAAATATGTTGCTGAGAGAGAGGGAGAATAGAGTGTAGTGAAAGAAATGACGCACTTGGGGGTACAAAGCGGGCATGAACGTGTCCTGCGTGCAAAATGAGTGAAGAGCTCGAAAGAAAAGAAAATATGGCTGGCGTATCACTGTAATGTAAGGAAACGTAATCTCAGAGCCAGGAGAATTGACGATGATATATTCGCACGTATGCAATTTTTTTCAAGATTGACCTGTGCATAAAACACCAGTTGACAGGGAGAAGGGCGAGACGCTTTGCAGCGTGCTATTTAAGTTGGAGACTGCTTTTTTCTTGCAAGCGATAGACCTTGTTATTGGACTTCTTAAGTTGCGAAAGCGATTACGGGATTAGTTTACTCGTGTAAAAATACTACAATACTACCAACACATACGGTAGAGAGAGAGAGAGAGAGAGAGAGAGAGAGAGAGAGAGAGAGAGAGAGAGTTTATAAGGTTTGATTTGGACTTCTGTTAATCAATGGCTCCTCGTGGCTTTAGTTGGTTAGAGCAGTTGATACGTTTAACCAATGCTCAATGAAGTAAAGAGGACTTGAGTTCGAATCTCACCGAAAGTTTATTCTGTGTCATTTCTAGTCAGTGCTGATTTCTCGTTGTCTTAGATTGACGAACCAAATCAGTTACGACAAAAAAAAAAAAAAATAGAAAGAAAAGGAAAAAAAGCATGTAAAAATGCTGACCAAAATTAGGGACTGATTTTAATGGTTCTGCAAAAGCTACGGTTTCGTTTAATTGAGTTATTTTTAACAACAACTACATCAGCAAAAGCGATTTCTTTCATCATTTCTTTTTCAGTTTAAAAAATTTAAACTACTGATCAAAATCACGATAATATCCCATCTCGGATGCGTGTCATTGTGGTGTAACCGTTAACAAGGTAACCTTGCAGATGCACAATTACTGGATAGGGAGTTCAATCCTCACTGGATGTCCAATACTTGCGACTTTGTCTCACAGCCTATCCGTGGCGAATGGGTTAGGTAAATATCGAGGCGTTCCATCATGGTGTAATGATTTGCAAGATAGTTTCGCAGATCCATCTATACATATATAAAGTGCAATTGCTGTGTATATATGCATGCATGTATGAAACTACGAAAATACAATAATCAACAACAAAGTAAATATATATACATTAAACATCACCGGTTCTTGGTTTTTGTCCAAAAATTACGAAGATTTGAATTATATTTACGAAGATATATAAAAATGAAAATATACATAATAGTAATAGATCTGCGAGACTAACTTGCTAAGCATTAAACCAGGTTTTTGGCCCCCCTTCTATCCAGGTGATGCTGGGTAGCCGGTTCTAGTTATTATTAAATAGAGAGTTTGGTCCTCGCTAGATACCACATACTTGCGACTTTGTCAGATCCTACCTGTGACGGACAGGTTAGGTAAATACCTTCTTACTACTGAGAAGTGAGTTTGATCCTCGATTGGTGCTCCATACTTGCGACCTTGTGTCATATCCTACCCGTGGTAAATATCTACTATCACATATACTAATTCTATCATGTAAAATTTGGCAATCTTTTCATTTTTATGTTTATTGTTTCTGACTTTTCTACAATATTGATTCTGTCTGCGTATTCTGTCTAAAATAATTAATACTTATCAACTTTAAACTATTTTTTCTACAATATTGATTCTGTCTAAAATAATCAATATTTATCAACTTTAAACTATTTTTGACACTCAAGCTAAAAAAAGAAAGAATGGCCAGCAATTTTAAACAGGCCGTAGGGCGCCATATCTTTGAGAATTAGTATTTCTTTACGTTATAAAATCTATGGCCATTGTCTTTTAAGGGTCGATGTTTTGAGCAACAATAGAAAGGACTAGCGAAGATTACACCTCGCGCAGATGCATGATTCGCCGATAGGTGGCGTAAATATCTCCGCTGAACTTTACAGCTGCGTAAACAGCGCAGAACTACTTTCGTACCGCCACCCGGGAAGAATAACCTTTAGCAAGGAAAACAATTCAACTGACAAGGGCTGAAGAAGAAGAAAAGAAAAAATACAGTTAATTGAAGGAATACAAACACTCGAGACGTCAAACAAATTTCTTCGATACAAGGGAGCATATTTTTAGCTTCATGGTTACAACTGTGGATCTGTAGCTAAAAAGTGGGAATTTTTCGTTCAACGCACGTGGTAGACCAGAGTAAAAAAAAAAATAATTTTTTAAAAAATGCGAATGTCAGTGTATCAGTGTGTCACATTTTTTTTCCTTCTTAACTTTACTCCTCGAGAACGTAGCCCAACGTATCCTACCATTTTGGAATCAGGCCGACTCTGTGGGTAAAGTAAAAACACTCCAGGTCAAATCCGGACCCGTAATCCTGAAATTTTTGATTCTCAAGTTTTAAAGACAGCCATTGTTTTCGGCAAATTGGGGCGTTAAAACAATGTCTTTGATACAAGGGAGCATATTCAACTTCTTTGATTGGTTGAAGAGTGAAATTTCTCTCTCTCTCTCTCTCTCTCTCTCTCTCTCTCTCTCTCTCTCTCTCTCTCTCTCATATATATATATATATATATATATATATATATATATATATATATATATAATATATATATAAAAATGGTATGAAAAACACTTTGTTGTTAAAATGAATATGTTTTTATATCCTTTTTAGCAATGGCTAATATTGACAATATTTCGATTTATTAAAAATCATCACGGATTAAAAACATTTACATATAAAAGCGGACCTAATTATTATTATATTCTGATGATGATTTTTAATAAATCGAAATATTGTCAATATTAGCAATGAAAAAGGATATAAAAATATATTAATTTCAACAACAAAGTGTATTTTCATACCATTTTATCAATATATATACCGTCGGGTTCATTTCCTTACTCTTATGAGACTAAATTGCATTTTTGACCAAATGACTTTAGCCGGGGGGGGGGGGGAATAATTAACCAAAAATCAGGGAATTATCGGATTTTAATGAAATTTTCAGTGTTTATGTATCAATGAATGATCTTTATAATGCATTACTTATTTTATTTCAAAACTTTCTCATTTTTTTCAGGTTACTTATTTTTTACCACCCTATGCTGTGGGTGTAACTTTTTTTTCGAGTTGGTCTTTCAGTTTTCTAATTACTGTAAATAAAGAGATAAAAGACCGAAGTTATGAATAGAAACAAAAAAAATTACGGTGGCTTTTCTATGAGAAAATAAGTACCGAAAATAGAAAAATAAAATGTAAAAAAAATAATAAATAATTAATTTTTTGGAGATTTCTTTTTTACTCATTTCGATAATTATTTAATTGGCTATTATTTTATGAAAGAAAAAATTATACATCGATATTTTTCTGCTTAAAAAGGGGAGGGGGTACATTTTCAATTGAGTTTTTCTTCAAAAAGTATACTTTGTTGTAATAAAATAAGGTTTGCATTAAATAGATATTTATTTCTAGAATCTAAAAATATAACAAATTAAACTTAACATCAGGCTTTTCATATTTTAAATGAATTTTATATATTCATTTTTCATAGCAAAAATACTAAATTAAAGTTTTGAAATAAAATAACTAATGCATTATAAAATTCATTAATTGATAAATCAATACTGAAAATTTCATTAAAATCGAATAATTACCTGATTTTTGGTATTTTTTTTCCATCCCAAATGTTATTTTAAAATTGTAAACAAGCGCCTAAGACCATTGAAAAAGAGGCAGGATGGCGGATCGCGTCGAAATTGACCAAAACAAATTCTTTTAAATCTTTTAAAAATAAACTGCATATGTAATGATATTTTTCTTTTTTTAATGATCATCATTATGTTACTACTTATCATTTTAGACAAAAGTTTAACCTTAAATAATAGATTTAATTAATGTTAATTAGTTTTTAAAAAGCTAGCAGCCGACAAAAATGGGTATCTCTAATATAGCTATGTGCAAAATATCGCTAGCTCTATAAAAGGGTGATCACAGGAAATTATTCTAAAAATCATATAGAATAAACTAACTATCCGATTTTAATAAAACTTTCGGTATATGAAGTAATAAAAGACGAACTTTTATTGTAAATAAATGTTTACTAAATTGAAAAGGCTAATAATTTTTTTCGTTAGTTTTTCTTTCATGCATTGATCCCCGTACCAAGATCTTTTTTTTTTAATTTTTGTACATAAATAAATTTTACATTTTTCGAAAGACAATTTAATGACGGAACATATGTAAAAAAAGATAATTCGCTAATAAATCGGTTTTGGAAATAGGGCATCTTAAACATTGAAACTTAAATCTCGTAAATAAGAAAAGTATGTATCTTTTTCTTTTTTTTTTAATTGTTAGATTATTTTCAAAAGAATTTTATATTAAAAGTTCCTATTGTCTACATTTTTATTTTATTATTCAGGGATTTTTTAAAATTTATATAATGTAAAATAAATACTTTTCTTAAATGTACAGCAAAATCGTATTTATTTAATCAAAGAAAATATTGTATAAAAAATATCTTGCTAAAAATAATGACATAATATATGTCGGTTTTTATTTTATAAATTTTTGAAAATAATGTTTGAATTAAAAATTGTCGTCATTCTCATTACGGATGGATCAAAGAGAAATAAAAACTGGGTTTTGGGGAAAACTGTTGTTGTTGTTTTCACTGTGTTCTGGGTACATAAGTTAATAGGTTCGAATCCGTGACGCGTGTATAATTATACTCTGTAAAAGAAAACTCAAACAAACAGTGTTTGAAGAAATTTATTATTTTATTTGAAAACAAATAATTCTCCCGTATATATCCAGAAAGCAGATATTACCGTTCAGTTAAAATTTTATTATAAATAATTTCTAACATTCTAATTTTGATTTTCCCAACTTTCTTTTTCAATAATATTAAGAGTTAAATCGTGAGGCACCAAGGAAATGCTAAATTAGTAATTTGTTTTTGCTTCAGAAAATAATTTTTTATACGTTTAGTGCTCCATACTAAGAAAAGGTGCACACGTCAAGATGTTTTAACTGTCAACAAAGAGTGGGAATTTACAGCAATTTACTTTAAAATGCAAAAAATTAGGTTTTATGTAAGAGAAATTTGTTTTTTCTTTTTTATAACACATAAACTTGGAATTGTTCTTTATATTAAACATAAAAGAAAACATTAAAAAGTTAATTTTCCATTTTTTATTGACGTTTTAAAATATTTTTAACAATTAAGTGGACATTTTGAAAGTCCTCGTTTTGCACATAGCTAGTCTAATATATATATATATATATATATATATATATATATATATATATATATATATATATATATATGCCCCAATATATACTGCCCCATGTCACATAATCAGGCAGAAATCTAACAAGCCGATTCGTTTTATAGTCAATTTGTGTCTGTTTCGAAAAAAATGTTAAAAATATAAAAAATTGTCTTTTTATTCAGAAATGTAATAATAAAATATTGTAAACAAACTAACAAAAAATAGTTAAAAAATGATGCAGTCATACAAAACAAACACATCAACAATTTATCTATGATTTCAGGTTATATCAGAAAAAAATGAACATTTTCAATGTGAAATGTATTCCCTTATCATAGTAGGCAATGACAATGATGATACTACAGAGAAACAGTATTTCTCGGGGAGAACTTAAGGTTCCATTTATCCAAATGTGTGTGCTTTAAGATTTTTCCAAACAAACATGAATTGACTATAAAACGAATCGGCCTGTTAGAATTCTGCCTGCTCATGTGTCATGTGAGGCCATATATATTAGTAGGCCGTGATATATAAATATTCTGTCTGTCTTTATGCTTTTCTACAACGATCGAACGCACGTCCTTTTATAAGGGAAAACTGGAGATCAGTAAAGATCAAAGTTAAATAAAATCCACACTATTTTTGTGAGAGAGGCGTTAAAAACATTCTACCCAACATTTTCTATAAGAAAAGCTCGATAAAAAAAAGGATAAGGGTATAAATCAATGATATATTAAAAAATCGATTAAAAATGATTACAAAATAAAACAAATTAGTAAAGGATAAAGTAGGAATGCTCAAAACACGCTCTTTTCTTACGCGCTCAAATTGTTAAAAAATATTTTAAATTGTCAATAAAAAATGGAAAATTAACTTTTTAATGTTTCCTTATACGTTTAATATAAAGAACGATTCCAAGTTTATGTGTTAAAAAAGAAAAGAAAAAAACAAATTTCAGTTACATATAACCTAAATTTTTGTATTTTAAATTTAATTGCCGTAATTTTTTAATCTTTGTTGACATAGTTATCGCATCTTGACGCGAAAATTAGTCCAAAGTAATTATCTATGGAGTATCATACATGGAATAATTTTTTTATTCCTTTTATTGTTGATTTCAAAAATAATTAATTTCTTCAAACCAACACTGTTTGAGCTCTACTGGTGTCACGGATTTGAACTTATTTGAAATTATTCACAACAGCAGCAGCAACAACAACAGTTTTCAAAAAAAAAAAAAGAAAGAAAAGAATATTATGTCTCCTACATACTTCCATTAATAAAAATTACAATTTTTAATTTAAATATTATTTTCATTTTTTTTATAAAGACTTTACTATATTATGTCATTATTTTTAGCTAAATATTTTTATACAATATTTTCTCTGAGTAAATACGATTTTGCTATACACTAAACAAAAGTATTTATTTTACATTTCATAAATTAAAAAAATCCCTACAAAAAAATTTAAAAAGTAGACAGGTTCTTTTAATATAAAATTCCTTAGAAAATAATCTAATAATTTAAGGGAAAAAAAAGATACATATTTTTTCTTATTTACGAGACGTAAGTTTCAAGGTTTAAGACGCCCTATTACCAAACCTGGTCAAGTATCGATTTTTTTTTCACATATGTTCCGTCATTGAATTATCTTTCCAAAAATGTAAAATTTATTTTCATACAGAAAAAAAAAAATTACAAAGATATTTGTACAGGGGATCAATGCACGAAACAAAAAATAACGAAAAAAATTATTAGCCTTTTCACTAGGTATAACCAAAACGGTCACGTGATTAGTTTAGGCCATCTTGAATAAAACGGAAATAAATATTTCCGAACTTTGTTTATCAAAAATCTCGTAAAAAACAATTAAAGATCGTACAGAGTTGTTACAAAGAAAAACAGTTAATTCAAAGATCAAATTATCCGATTGGGAAAAATTACATCGTTATCTTAAAAAATAAACAAACCTATCCATATAACATGCGAAAGGGTAATTTTCAGGCCGTAATTTAGACAGAAAAAAATCTTTAAAACATTTAATATTAAAATTTACTATTAAAATGAATAAAAACTTGAAAAAATTTAATATTAAAATTTCGGTTTTAGTATTAATTTTTAAAATCGAAAATAAAATGAAAATTTGAATATTTTTTCTAAGAGAAAAACTGATAAAATAATCAATATATACTTACTTTTTATTCTAATTGGTCGAAAAAGTTAAATAAAATATTTTTTTACGCTAAGAAAAACAAACTTTGGTTACTGATATGCGTCTCGTCTCTTTGTATAAAAACAAAACAAATACGTCAGTTTTGCTCTTCCATATATTCTAAGAATCACACATTTCTATTCAACAATAAAAATTACAAATTCTTTTAAAAATATTAATCGAGCTCGGATCAGACCAATTTTTAGTTCACCTGAATTCTAAAATTCATATATTTAAATATCCGTGAAAAATTGTTTTTTTTTTTTTGACGCAGAAAAAAAAAATTATTTCACGCCGAAAATAAAAATATTTAATCACACAAAAGATTGAAAATCTCTTAAAAATTAATTTCTTAAAAAAAAATTTTTTTGACAATTTGATAAAATATAGTACATACCAATTACAAAAGCAAAAAAAAGTTTTTGAATATTAATATTATGACATTTTTTTGCACTTTATATTTCCGATTTCATTAATTTTTCCTAAAAAAGAACCACAGTTATTCAGACTCTTATATTTATAGAAAAAAAGTACAAAATTTTTCTGACGCGTCATTTTTTTATCTCAAAATAAAATAGGGAGGGGGTGATAGATCTCGTAAAAAAATATATTTCCCCTAATATATTTTAGAAAAATACTATTTCAGATGTATTTACATCCAATGGTAAACATTTATGGAAATTTTCGTGAAAATCAGATAATTGGTTGATTTTTCATAGATTTTTTAAAAAAACCTCTTATCGTAACTTGTTTTTAGCTACGTTAAATTTCAGTTGATTTAACAGTGCAAAAATGAAAACATTGTTTTTCAATCATAACTTTCATTATTTCCGTAAGCTGATTCTTTTTTTTAAATCATCAGGAGTTTATTTAATGTTTTTTCTTTCGAATAGAAAAAAATTTTTCAAGAAAATATTAATTTTTCTACAAGTTTCATTGTGTCAAATATAGGGGGGGGTAAATTTCACAGGGTAAATTTGGCGGTACCTACTTTTCACTTTAGTAAACATTTATTTACAATAAAATTCGTCTTTTATTACTTCATATATCGACAGTTTTATTAAAATCGGATAGTTAGTTTATTTTAGATGATTTTTAGAAGAATTTCCTGTGATCCCCCTTAGTAGCAGGTGCGCGAAAATAAGCAACCCTAGGATAAAGCATATTAAAAATCAAATAAAAGACAAATAAAAAATATAAACAAGAATCTATAGATATATTAATGCTCTTTTTCCTTAATCTTCCGACCGTTTTCATCTTGCAACACCCTCTGATTAAAAATGAGACCGTCCAAATCTTCCAAGATGAATTACAAAAATGTAAATCCGTGTTTATCCGCCGAATTATTATTTTTTATGCGTGTCGTCACTTCAGCTAAACAATAGACCAATTCTTTATTTATTATAAAGAAAGAAAGGGAAGAAAAAGTACATACTATATAGAAAAAAAATAAGAAGAAAGAAAAAAATAGCAGGTGAAAGATAGAGAAAGGGTGTGAAAAAATGTGAAAAGAAAGAAAGAAAGAAAGATAGTAGGGGAAAGATAGAGAGAGGGTGTGAGCGCGCCAAAACAATGACACTAATCTGTTTCAATCGAACATAGAATATTGAAAAGAAGGAAAGAAAGAAAAAAAGGGAAAGAAAGTTAAATCCAAGATCATTATACTTTTTACATATTGAATTATTTGCAACAGCTCTTAAGTAAACATATCAAACGTTGTAACAATTAAATTATCATACTGTGGTCCTGCTAGTAATAATAATCAAATGCCGGGTAGCTCTACTATTATTAAATAAATCTTTTAAATAAGAACAGAAAGACCATACCAATTGATAGCTTACCGTAATTATTTGTGTATAACATGAATTCGTGTATAACAGACTCACGTATAACAGAAATTCCTAAATATGGATTAAGTAATTCTGGGAAAAAGTATCTTGTGTATAATACGTACTGGCTTTTCAGAATTTTATCAGCTAAATTTAACATTTCAATTTTTTATCCGGTTCGTATAGACTAACAATAAAAATCTATATAGTTTATTAATGTTTTGAAATAAAATATCTAGATGTCAGTTTGAAACCGAAGAAACCGATTATTGCGCAATAATCGGTGTCTTCGACCGCAAAAAGTATTCTGCCGGCAACATTCCCAGTAGTTCTTCCACAATCCGTTAAAAGTTCACTTCACTTTAAGATCGAAACTCGACATACCGTCCTCTCCACTGAAAAAAGACGTTCTCTTTGAGAGAATTCGCTTTGGTATTTATTATACATGCGGTTGGAGAATTAAAAAAAAAACCTTCAAATTATTTTGTCAGATTTCTAAGAGAAGGAACATTTGACCTAATTTAAAATTATTGAAAGCCAAGATGTTGAAGCTACTGGCCCGGTGCTTATGAAATTTAACATACAAATACGTTTCGCACACTCTGATCCCTATCACTCTCTACTCTCAATAAGAAACTAACTTATATAACGAGGAGGTAATCAAGGTATACATGGAAAGGTAGAAAATGATGCAGAATGATATGTCAGAGACCAGTCAGCTTTAGACTTAATTGCAAATTACCACTAATTAGAACCAATTAAAATGGATTTTTTCAAACATAACACAATCGAAGCTATAATACATTTCGTGTCATTAAACTAAACAGTAAAAAAAATATTTTAGGACACAAACATTGATTCGCTCAAACGACAAATTGGAGAGGTTGCACATGAAAAGACTTGGACATGGTTAAGAAAAGGAAACCTCAAAAGAGAAACTGAATCACTAATAATTGCTGCACAGAATAATGCCATAAGGACAAACTATATCATAACAAAAATTGATAAGACCCAATAAAATAGTAAATGTAGACTGTGCGGTCACAGAAATGAGACTGTAAACTATGTACTAAGCGATTGTAGTAAACTAGCACAACGGGAATACAAAACTAGGCACGACTGGGTTGGGAAGGTGATCCACTGGGAATTATGCAAAAAATTAAATTTTGACCATACAACAAAATGGTATATGCATAAACCAGAATCTGTTCTTGAGAACGAAACGCATAGATTCTCTGGGACTTTGAGAATAAAAACGGATCACCTTATCCCAAGTGGTGGATTTTGCAGTTCCAGCAGATCACGCGGCGAAGATGAAGGAAAACGAAAAGATGGACAAATACCTGGACCTTGCCAGAGAACTGAAAAAGCTATGGAATATGAAAGTCAAAGTGACACCAATTGTAGTTGGTGCACTTGGAACAGTCCCACAAAGCTTGGAAAAAGACTGGAAAATCTGGAAATCAGAGGACGAATTGAGACCATGCAGAATACTGCACTGTTGCAATCAACTAGAATACTCAGAAGAGTCCTGGAGACCTGAGGAGACTTGTTGTCACTCAGACTCCAGTGAAATACCATCAGTTAACGCTGATGTGAAAAACTCAAAAGGAGTGAACAATAATGATAATATATATATATATATATATATATATATATGTGTGTGTGTGTGTGTGTGTGTGTGTGTGATACCTTTTTTCTACATTGAGAACCGTGAGAATAGATGCCAATTTTTGGATCTGTTTAAAGAGAGAATAACATTCAAGTTCAACAATAAAGGATCCGGGTCTGTGAAAGATGAAGTTTCTGGATCCTCCCCCCACCCCCATTCATCGTCACCGAGTTTCTTGTCCATTAATCCCCTACACCCCCACCCCACCCAAAAAGTTTCCTCTGTCGGTGCCGGGCAATGTCAATCACACGTACTCGACAAAGAAAGGAATCTCGTGTCACGAAGGGAAAAAAAAGGCGGCGAAGAACATTCTGTAATCAGATCGTATGCAACATTAAGAATAGATATGGAGTCGTCTGTCACTTGTCCGATAGAAGAGCGCTGAAAGCAGAGACAAGAGGAAACGTCTTATCAACAAGGAAACCATATATATATATATATATATATATATATATACGGACTTTGTAGGCTAATTAATCTTTGATCTACCATTTAGATATAAATCTAAACACCTTTATCTATGTATTACTAAAATTCTCATTATACTTGCATGTAACTGTAACCCGGAGAAAACAACACACCGTAGCGAGATTTTTAGTAGAGCATTACGCTTCGAATAATCTAATTTAGATAATAAAGTCAGTTCTTGTCCAACTTGCCAAGGAATGATAATATTGTGGGTTCTGCATCCCAAATAAATAAATAAATTATTATCTTAAATTATTCGAGACGACAATGAAATGCTAATTATGAGCCATCACTCTTTCCTAAAGAAAAAACATCTATATTATTATAGATCGCCGTTACAATAGGAACCCGTTGGCTTCGTGCATGTTTTTCTCGTCTCATATCCATGTGCCCCTGTGAAGTATTCCACACCTTTCACCAGGCATGTCAAACACGCGACCCGCGGGCCGCACACGACCTTCAGCAAACATAGTTGCGGTCCGTACACAGACTGTGCTCTCACACGGCGATTTTACAGTACCCCAGGTTTTCAAAATAGGTTGGAACATATGACCTTTAGTCACCCCTTTTTGATCTCGATTAAGAAAGAACATGTTTTTCATTTACACTGTCAATATCCGGTTGTTTTAACAGACGATTTGTTTTAAAATTATAAAACTAACACCTAACCCTAACCCTAACCCCCAACCCTAACCCCTAACAAACAACCGGATATTGACGGTGCAAATGAAAAACATGTCCTTTCTTAATCGAAACCAAAAAGGGGTGCCTAAAGGTAATACGTCCCAAAAGTTTTTCCAAAAATTCCTAGGCAAACCGGTCGTTTATTGATAAAACTTGCAAAAATCAAAATCTCCATGACCCAGAAAAAAACAGAACCCACAAATTTTGTAATAAAACTATTAATTTTTACTAGGGGGGTTTAGGGTTTAGGGTTTAGGTTGGTATTTAGGGTTAGTTTAATTGGAAAATAAATAAATAATTTTGGTTCTGTTTTTTCTGGGACACCCAAGAAGCATTGTTGAATAAAGTATATATTATTATTTATATTTTTGCTTGAAGGCAATTACAATGCTTATATCGTATAAAATTCGATAATTATAGAAAATAACCATGACAAATGAATTTGGCAAACGATTATGCGATACTAGAAAATCGTACAGTCTGTTTCAACTTTATTAAGTCTCAAACAAACATCCAAAAATCTTATTTCCTTCACCGGGGCATGGGTCTAGTTTGTTGTTAATCACTCAACGTCCGCGTACCTCATATGGTAGAGGCGTGCTATTATCATTGACAGGTTAATTTCGCAGGGATTGTACGATGAGGGAAATTCACTTGTCATGGTTATTTTCTATAATTATCGAATTTAATACGATATACGCATTGTAATTGCCTTCAAGCAAAAATATAAATAATATATATATATATATATATATATATATATATATATATAAAGTGCCCAATAAAAAGAGCTATATACGTTTTAAAAGCGAATGTTATAAAATATTCCGACTGCAGTTTCTTGCCGTAGCAATTCTTCAGGGAATTTTTATTGGGCACTTTTTAAATGGATTTTTATTAATCCAGAAGTAAATTTGTTTGCTTCGTCGATTAACAAAGATCCGTGATATATTGGCTCCAATTTTAGTTGAGCACTTTTTTAAGAAAATCGAAGAGAATGGAAGAACTATTCGACTATTCGCAAAAAATATCCCCGTAATACAAATAAAAGTAGATGGTTGGAATAAGCAATAATTCCCTGAAGAATTGCTACGGCAAGAAACTGCAGTCGGAATATTTTATAACATTCGCTTTTAAAACGTATATATATATATATATATATATATGTGTGTGTGTGTGTGTGTGTGTGTGTGTGTGTGTGTGTGTGTGTGTGTGCAAACAAGAAATATTCACTGTCATGGATAAGGAACGTTTTATCAATTTTCTTGTTTTCTTGTTTCCATACAATTCATAGCTTCATTTTAACGACAGCTCAACCCACCTCGGCTTATTCTATGTTTATATGTTAATGATTCGCGTTCATTGAACATCTATATTTACATTCTTGTGTATTTATTCCTAAACAATTTGTTTATATAAAATATAATATACGTAATATAACTAATTTGCGCACCGTTCTATGGTTTCACGTATTCCTAACTAATATCAATATCTTATGCACAATCATATGATTTCAATTGATTATTTCTATCTAATAATAGTCATTTTTTCACACAGTTTTATAGTTTCAAGTAACTAATACTAACTGAGCTGTTAGTATCCCGTCTATGGGTCAAATCAATTTATTGCAAATTACTTGTATTAGACATGAATACTTGATAACATACAATTGCGTATAAAAAGAAAAAATATTTACAAGAAACTACACAAAATAATCTAAAAATACAATGTACACAATTCCCTAACATCTAGGCATAAAATAATCCTAGACGGATTGAAATGTCATTCAAATCAATCAATCAATCAATCAGCTCTAAAACTTATTATTTATGCATAGGCTGTCATTTTTGGCTAAAAATAAATTTCGAAATTCGAATTATACACAGTTGAATTCAACGCATTATATTGTTTTCACTAAGTAAATAATAATAATAATAATAATAATAATAATAATAATAATAATAATAATAATAATAATTCTCTGGGACTTTGAAATTAAAACGGATCACCTTATCCCAGCAAGAAGACCAGACCTAGTGTTGATTAACAAAAAAGAAAGAACTTGTCAACTGGTGGATTTTGCAGTGCCAGTGGATCACAGGGTGAAGTTAAAGGAAAATGAAAAAATTAACAAATATCTGGACCTTGCCAGAGAACTGAAAAAGTTATGGAATATGAAAGTGAAAGTTATACCAATTGTAGTTGGTGCACTTGGAACCGTCCCAAAAGGATTAGAAAAGGGTTTGGAAAGTTTGGATATCAGAGGAAGGATTGAAACCATTCAGAACACTGCACTGCTGCAATCTGCTAGAATACTCAGAAGAGTCCTGGAGACCTGAGGAGACTTGCTGTCACTCAGACTCCAGTGAAAGACCATCAGCTAACACTGATGTGAAAACTCAAAAGGAATAATAATAATAATAATAATAATAATAATAATAATAATAATAATAATAATAATAATAATAATGCTATAAGAACAAAGTATATCAAAGCAACAATTGATAAGACACAACAAAACAGTAAATGGAGACTGTGCAGTGACAGAGATAGTACTATAAACCATGTATTAAGTGAATGTAGCAAACTTGCACAACAGGAATACAAAGCTAGGAACGACTGGGTTGGGAAGGAGATCCACTGGGAATTGTGCAATAAACTCAATTTTGACCATACAAAAATGATATATGCTTAAACCAGAATCTGATCTTGAGAATGAAACATAAAATTCTCTGGGACTTCGAAATAAAGACGGGTCCCCTTATCCCAGCCTGGAAACCAGACCTAATGGTCATTAACAAAAAACACAGAACGTGTCAACTTGTGGACTTTGTGGTTCCAGTAGATCACAGGGTGGAGATGAAGGAAAATGAAAAGATGGATAAATACCTTCACCTTGCCAGAAAAAGCTGTGGAGTATGAGGGTGAAAATGATACCAATTGCAGTAGGTGTACTTGGAACAGTCCCAATAAACTTGGCAAAAAGATTGGAGGATCTAGAAATCTGAGGAAGAATTGAAACCATCCAGACTACTGCATTGCTGCAATCAGCTAGAATACTCAGGAGAGTCCTGGAGACCTGACTTGTTGTCACCCAGCCTCCAGTGAAATACCATCAGCCAACGCTGATGTGAAAACTAATCTAATAATAATAATAATAATAATAATAATAATAATAATAATTTAGATGAAGACATATGCATAGCTGAGAAACCTGAATGATAAAGAGATGATGTGTTAACGTTCATACTATTGTCTAGACATTGTTAACACTCGGCAATTTTTAGTTTAACTTTTGCTTAAAAAATATTCTTTTTCTGAACCAAGCACAGACGAAAAGATTCCCCGGTAGATTCGTCTTAGATTAAAATGTTGAAAGATGTCCTGGATGTAGATAATTTTTTTCCTATTTGGATTATCGTAATAAATCCATTTTTCAATGCCAGTGCTAATCTTATCCCCGAATAACTTATTTTTTTCATAAACACTATCAATCATTATTATCATTCATAATTTTGACTGCAACCTTCTTACATTTTTCTTGTCAAAGAAATGTTTTATCCTATATTCATTTCGTCTTGTAGACTGGGGCAATAGAATACACCAACTGCACGTCAGCAGAGGAGTGCCCTCCAAT
>CM042144.1:34252167-34312167 GCA_023376005.1 Doryteuthis pealeii
AGAGATTTTTATGTACTTATTAGGCGTTTGAAAAGCTTTAAAAATGTCTATTCAAAAATTGCTGAAAAGTCGAATACACACCCAAACAAGTAAATAAAAAATATCTGGGAGGGTAGAAATGAGTGAAAAGCAAATCCTGATGAAAAAGAAGAAGTGTTGGGGGTGGATAAGAAAGGGAATGAAAAGAAAGGTACTAGGAAGGTAAAGAAGACGATGAAAACAAATAAGGATAGAGAAACGATAAAAAAATTAAAAGAAAAAAGAGAAGAAAAGAGGAGATAAAAATGAAGAAAGAAGGAAAACAAGAAGGAAGAAAAACAAGAAAAAAGAGAAGAAAAAGAGAAGAAAAAAGCGAAGAAAAAAGAGAAGAAAAAAGAAGAGAAGACAAAAGAGAAGAAAAAAAGAAGAAGAAAGAAAAGAAAATGAAGAAAAAAAGAGAAGAAAAAAGAAAAAGAGAAGAAAAAAGAGAAGAAATAGAAAAAGGAAAAAAAGAAAAGAAAAAGTGAAGAAAAAAGAAAAAGGACAAAATACAGAAGAAAATAGAAAAAAAGAGGAGAGAAGAAAAAAGAAAAGGGAAAAAGAAAAGAAAAGAAAAGAAAAGGAAGAAAAGAAAAAAGAAAAAAGGAAAAAGAAGAAAATAGAAAAGTAAAGAGAAAATAAGAAAGAAAAGAGAACGAGAACGAAAAGAGAAAATAGAAAACAGAAGAGAAGAATGTAAAGTTCGATGGAATTGATAAAGTGTAACCAGCGACAAACAGGTTTAATTGAAATCCGAATTGGGTGTTAATAATCCTCGATACGACATATCCAGGAGCAAAGAGTTAACGGCTACTGATTGCCATTTATATTCACTCTGCTATTGATGCAAATATCTACGGCTACATGCTAACGGTGTCACCTCAACAAAACGCCTCTTCCCATAACACTTCAAGCCACACTACACCTAAAACAAAAAGACGAAAAGGAATAATAAGCTGGAATTGAATGAAAAAAAATCGTAGGAATGGGCAAACAAAACAAGAATTTACAAAACCTCATTATTTTTTGGTTTTAAAATTGTACAATCATCATCGAAGAGCATTAAAAGACTAATTGATTGATTTGTGGGAAATACAATCAGCGATCGGAGTTCTAATCTTGGATGAGGCTGTTTGAGTTCTACTTTGTGCCAAAGCCCTTGGGAAAGGCATGAATCCATCCGTTCTCCCCCTTTCCCCTCAACTATTGGTAAATATTAAGGCAGGCTGGGTTTTTAACCTTGGTAGATGACTATTCTAGAAGAACTCTGAATCCGCTTGAAATAATTGACCTTGTGTCACTTCCTGTCTGTAGTGGATTGGTTGGGTAAATACATACGAGGTGCACTTAGCGTAACGATAATCATTGTAGGAAAGGGAATAGGTGATCTGATTTCAAACACTGGACAGAGCTGTTTGCTTTTCACTTTGCTGTAATTCCCTTAGGAAAAAGGGAATCAATCTCTTCTTTCAACTATCTATAAATGGTAGGGCAAACTGGGCTCACTAACTGAGGTATAGCAATTGGTCTAGAAAAAGAATACTCTGAATTAAGATCAGTATTACTGTTTGTGAGCTGATGGTAGGTGTAGCGTTCCCCCTCAGACGCTAAAAAAACGATCTCCTTGGTCTTGCACTAGTGAAAAGGGGATAGACTCACTCGCTGTCTGGCTGATACTGACTTTACTACTACTTACTATTACTCTGCTTAAAATTGACCTTGTGTTGGATCCTGCCCTTAGCGGAACGGTTGGATGAATACGTATATCTGGCCCCTGATGCTAAGTGGTAGTAGCACATAACAAACGAATGCTTGTATTAAAAAAAAAACCTCCAGAAAGTAAGAGAGAAGGTCAGAGAATGTCGACTCCATCGATCAAGACATTGTGCACGACATCCTGAAGAGGAAGCGTCAAACCTAATCTTGTGCGATTGACAACATGTAGTGGGTAGGCGTGGTCGACACCGAGTCACATTCATGGACAACCTAAGACGGGATACTGGCCAGGAATCTGTCCATGAACTGAATGTGGCAATGATGGACAGAGAAACATAGAACAGGGATTTTGTTGTTTTGGTCCGAGATGGAACCCAACCTAATTAATAATTTCTTTATCAACAACTCAACAGCAGACGATGTAGATGTTTAGAGTAACTCTTTGTCTACAACTGAGGTCTTAAATTAAACGACACAAAACAGTCATTATATTTATTAAATGAAGTGGGCAGAGGCGTTCGAAAATTTACATCAATTATAGGGATAAACAGCAATACAACTCGATACTATCATCATAATCGGAGTTATCAGAATGGGGTTCGCCCTGTCGACGGGGATTAGAATACGCTGACTATTCAGAGGGGCAAGACCGCTCTTTGTGAGGTCCTGGGTATGACATTAAACTGCAACTGATGGTGAGGCTCCAGTTCTAGAGATCTAGGTAGTGTTGAGTACCTCTTCATTGCCATTACCACCAGGTCCACTCTGACCCTGAGTGATAGTTCCGGTTAGGGTCCCAAATAGATATGTTTAAATATAATTTGTATTCGATGGACAAAAAACTCTTAAGACAAATCAACACAAAAATGTAAATGCAAACGGGTTGGTTTAGATTATTTGTTTAATGGCATATTAACCTTCCTGTGTTATTTAATCCCAAAGCCATCCTTGTATTTAACCCATAACTGGAGGGATGGGAGGTGGTTCATACCTTTCCCAATGGTATTAGTCTGATAGTAAACATAATAACACGACTGGAGCTCAAATTCGCACACTACGTTTGCGCAGTCCTGTACGTAAATATAAACGTACAATAAATGCGATTTCCTAACCTCTAGACATAAAATAACCCTATACAAATTGAAATGCCGTTAAAAATCAATCACTATCTTCGGTGATGCACCGCATAGAATATGCCGACTGCATCCCTTGCAGAGGGGTAAGACCTTTACCCCAAGAAAAAAGTTGATTAAGATAACTATGAAGTAGGATGTCTAGGTGTAGGTATTTACCCAATCCGTTCGCCATGGGTAGGACGTGACATATGGGGCATACAGCGAGGATCGAACTCAGTTGGAATGAATCTACGAGACTAGCTTGCTAACCATTCCACAACGATGTCTGTGTGTACGTGAACTACTAGAAAAGTTTAATGTGAATAAAAAAAGTAAAGCAGAAAATTTTTATTTTTTTAATTAGATGTCCAAGCTTCAGAAAGATAATAGTTGCGGAAATAGTTCGGCTGCACAACCAGAGGTCAAGATTCTGTGAGTGGCACGTGGCCTCGAGCGAGGCACGTGGCCCAACGTGTGCCTGCACGTGGCCTGCGGACTGCATGTTTGAGATCCCTTGTCTTGAACATGGTACTAATTCAAAACAGTCTCCCCCTGTGGCAGTAAATCTGCGATAGCTTTGCACCGCATAGTAAAATCCTTTCTTAAAATTCAAAAAGAAAATAAACTCTTTCGACCGATCCCCGTTTAATTTTGAGGCTGACATTGATAAACTTCCCCCACGTCTTCAACATATCTTTAAACTTTATCACTCATCTTCCCACGTCACACTCATCAACCGTGACCACACATCATACACCTCTCTAATGGAACGGTTGAAAAGGGGCCCTAAGAATAGGCTCAGTCCTAATTAGTGATCACCCTCCACACATTCCTACAACAACCAACATTATGTTTTTTTTGTTTTTTGTTTTGTTTTATGTGACATCAGGTTATAGAAAAATCTAAAAATAAGGATTTCTCGAATCCTGGCATAACTATTTTTGTTATATTCATTTTTTAAGAGGAATACCATAATCGATCTACTTCCTTGGTGTATGTTTCTTGTCTGAGTTCGAGATAATGCCTCCCCCCCCCGTCGGAATAACTCCACATGTCGAGTTAAATTCTCTGTGAATCTATTCCCGAGGAAAAGCTTACTATGCTTTAGATAGAACTAGAAGTGGTTACCCAGCTAGAGAATGAATTTTAAAATAGTTATTCTCACAGATCTCTTATTACTTATCGCGAGTTGGATCCTCGCTGGATGCCCCATAAAAATTCCCACGTAAATATATAATAATATAGTAAGAAATTTTAATTCAATAGTTTACAATTTTGTAGATATAAAATATATATGACGCGATTAATTCATTCAATCAATATTTCAAAGCAGAAAAAAACATGCAATAAATAAATAACGTGCTAATGAATTTCCCTTCTGTTACTTTTAAATATTTTCCCAAATATAAATAAAATCTCCATAATTTTTGCACAAGATGCAAGCTATAGTGATAATAAATGTGTATATGTATTTCCTTGTTGTTCGTTGTTTTATTTTCGTGGTTTCCTCCGAACAAACATACATACACACATCTGCCCTTTATATACGTATAGCTTATTTTCCACCTATCTTCTGCTTCTACAGGCTCCACCCAACTTCTTACGTCATACATAAACAGTTAAGATTGGCCACAACCAATTTCCATGCTTCATTGCTTAAAGAAAAATACATTTTCCTTCTCTATACTAAGGTATTTTACAAGTATGATAATTATTATTTTCCAGTTATCTATATTATTCAACAAATACGCCTCTTGCATCTTTAATTCATGAACTGTTGCATTTCTACCAAACCCTGATCAAAGATTCTAAAACTACATCTGAAATTTTGGAAACATCAGACATTTGACTCTCTCTCTCTCTCCTCTCTCTCTCTCTCTCTCTTCTCTCTCTCTCTCTCTCTCTCTCTCTCTCTCTGGACACACGCTGTTCCACACCATTTCAGCTGCTCATCTCTCCAGTCCACCTGCTCCGTCTATTAACCCCACCCAGCAAACCAGCTGCCTTACAGGTGCTTCATTGGCCACTCTTTCTGGCCACTCTTTTTCATTTACCAAAAACGCTTGGCAGGCGGTGTTCATTGAACCATCAAAGAGAGGTAAACCATTTCCGTTCAAGTGTCGAAAGACCTACATTTCAGGTTTGGTGTTTTAGAATCTTTGATCAGGCCTTGGGAAAAAATGTAATACTTCATGAACTAAAGATGGAAGACGCATATGCATCGTCCATACAACCTTGGGTAGGGGGTGGGGGATACTTAATCGGTTTTAATTGGAGGTTGCTCTTATCATTGGCTTTGATCAGTGTTCGTACAGCTCCGACCTCCACAACACCAGCGGTTAGTAAACATCATGGCGTCTGCTAGTTTTCATCAATAGTTCGTCCTTTTCTTCTTCTTTTTTTTCTTTTTCTTTGGCGTGTTTTGCTTTGCTACAGCGTAGTTAACACCCATCTTGTTCGCTTATCGCATTTACCGTCCTAGTTGTTGGCATTAGATGGACAGTTTGGTTTTGTTTTTTTGTTGTTGTTTTTTTTTCAAATTATCCACCGCTTGCGAGTGGTGTTTGACTCGATTACGTTTTGTATGTCTTAGCCTTAATATACATTTTGATAATTTACTTGTTCTGGGCTATATATTATTTTGTGTACAAAATTCTTTAATTTACCTTTTGAAATCTCTCGCCCAGATATAGATTAAATAGTACCACTACTGTTCGTCTACAAGGATGATTTTGGCATTAAATAACTCATGAAGGTTCTATATGCCATTAAAACAAAGAAACTAAGCCATAGAAATCTAGAAATCATTCTCATTTTTATCTCTTTATTTTCTGTGTTATTGTAATTTGTTTTTTGTTTTGTTTCTTTAGCTTTCTGGTTCAAAATTGGTTTTATTACGGTCAAGTAACGCTGAACGCACCGGTTTCTGCTATATCATTAAGGTTAAGCAATGATGAGCGTGTTAAATACTTAATTGAGTGACCAGCAGGTACTGTAAGCAATCTGGATCCTTTGTTTATCAAAATGACTTGATTCAGCATTAAATCCCCCAAGAAGGGTTGATATGTCGTAAAAAAAACCAACTAACCAAACAATAAAAAATTGTTTTAACGACACTTTTGGATGTGATAATCAGTATTTTGTTACTCTCCAAACGGCATATAACCCGTCTAGGGTTATTTTATGCCGAGATGTTAGGGAATCACGTTCATATTTACATTTTTGTCGAGTTGTTTTAAGAAGATTTTTCTACAGGGATATATTTGACCCATAGATACTACCATTCCGGATCAGAGTAGATATGGAGGCAGTGGTACTGAAAAAATTGGAGCCTCGTCATCAGATATAGTTTAATGTTATACCCAAGGCATTCGTTTTTGGTGGGAGTCTTACCCCTCATCAGGGGATATTGTGATTTTTTAGCTTATGCTATTACACACACACACACACACACAACACATATTATATATATATATATATATATATATATATATATGCGCGTGTGTGTGTTTGTGCGTTTTTTATAGATAATATGGGTGCTATATTTATAAGTAACCAGTGCCCAATATCATTGATAGACTATTTATATTTAAGTTAAAGTAGCGTGGACATAGAGTCACCGACGCCTAGTTAGTGACCGTTTTCTAACATATTCGACAAACTGTCAGTAACCAGACACACACACACACACTCACACACACACACACACACACACACACACACACACACATATATATATTATATATATAATATATATATTATATATATATATATATATATATATTATTCCTGTCCTACCCCGGCTCGGATTGACACATTGCAATTTTTTTACGTTGGAATTTTTTATAGAGGATCGAACTCCTACTGGTTAAATACGATCTTGATCGGTGAAGGACGTTCAGACCCAACATGTGTATCTGTTTAGCTTCCGCTGTTTTTTTTTTTTGTTTTTTTGCTTTTTTTTTTTTTTTGTTTTTTAGCAGGCTGAACACCTCTCGCTAAAACATCGTTTCTCGCTTGTTGTGTTTCATATATATTGAATGACAGGAATGTCTACACACATGAAAAGCTTATTTGCTTATCCGGCCTCGCGGCATTGTTGCTGTGACATTTGCGGTGGTAATACGAAGTTGCGACGACAATTGATCAATTACACTAGGACACTTAAGACATCACGACACTTCAAAATGAAATATTTATTGTGACATTTTTCCTACTCGGAGACCAGAGGTCGCCAACGTTTTCATACCCTCGACCCTTTCATGGACTCTCTGATCTTTCATTGACCCCCAGACAGTTACTTCGTCCTGTCGGTAGGACTCAGAATACGCTGACTGTATCGTCACCATTACGTTAGTTGAGTATTTTGTTTTATGGCATATCAACCCTATTCGGGTCATTTGATGCCGAATCAATATAAAGTGAACCGAAATTCGTCGAGAGAAAAGAAATTCGTCGGTTCGGACAGCCGGATCTCCCAACTGCCAAAGTCCCCTCCCCAACTCCTTTTGCCTGCAACAATTTACGTTTTTATTTACATTATTTGTGTAGTTTTTAAAAAAAAGTTTTTGTGCACGGTTACCTGATATCAAGTATTCCTATTTAGTACAAATAATTTGCAAATAAATCTATTTGACCCACAGATTGGACCCTAACATATACTACCACTCCGGGTCAAAGTGGACCTGGAATAAAGAAAAATGAAGGAGTACTCTATATTCTTCAGACCTCCAGAACTGGAGCCTCACCATCAGATGCACTTTAGTGCCAAAGACACTCTCTGTGTGTCCCATCATGGTGTAAGGGTCAGCAAACTAGTCTCGCAGTTCTATTACTTCTAAATAGCGATAGAAGTCCCATACTAGCAACCTTGTATCCCATCCTACCCGAGGCGAAAGGCTTGGGTAAATATCTACCCTGGACACTCCCTTTTTTTTTCGCCTATTTAGGGTGAGGGTGCAATCGGCTTATTCTAAGCCCCGCCAACATGGTACCAAAGAGCATTAGTAGGAAGTAAACATATGTAATGTCAATTTCAATTTCAATTTCAACTTCTTCGGTAGGATCCGTTTCCAGTCCCTCCACCCACACCCACCCAAGAAAAAAAAACCGTATTCCGTCTTCAGGCCAACATGTCCGTCGTCTGACACGTAGTTATTAGTTGAATGTACTTGTATATGAGAATTATACCAAGCAGATGTGCCGTCTTGGAGTCTGCTTTTAAATTTGGTAACCGCACACACATACACACACACACACACACACACAAATACACACGCTTGCACGCACACGCATGTGTGTGCGCACTTTATTTTTTTATGTTATGACGAAGACTTATTGTCGCATAGAAAAAAGTTGTGTTGATTTTACTTTCTGAAATATATTAAGTCGCCACGAACACACACACACACACACCTCTCTCTCTCTCTCTCTCTCTCTCTCTCTCTCTCTCTCTCTCTCTCTCTCTCTCATACACACACACACATAATGCTCAGTTTATATATTAACCTGTCTCTTTCTCTCTCTCTCTCTCACACACACACACACACATACACACACACATTCTCACTCTCTATGTCCTCCATACATAATGCTCAGTTTATATATTAACCCACGTCTCTCACCCACTCTTCTAACTCTCTTACACTGTCTCTGTCTCTGTCTCTCTCTCTCTCTCTGTCTCTGTCTCTCTCTCTCTCTCTCTTCCACACACGTAATGCTCAGTTTATATAGTAAACCACCTATCACCCTCCTCCTCCTCTCTCTCCCTCTCTCTCTGACTCACACACACACACACACACCACACACACACATACACACACACAACGCTCGGTTTATTTACAAGTAGACTTAATGCCGTGCGATTTTCTTTCTTTTCTCCGTCAAAAAAAAAAAAAAAAAATGAACAAATAAATGAAATGGCAAGTGAAACCTGATAGAAGTATTCATAACTAAAATCTGTACCAAGGTGACATCACCCTCTTTCGTTTGTCCACGTGACACAGCGATTTCAGTTTTTTTCTCAAGTTTGTAGACTGCGTTATCTCCTCAGCTTTTGTTTAACGTCTTCATTTCTGAATCATTCTAGTTATTCTATTTACTGGTACAAAATAAAAAAAAAACCCTCCGGGCGATGTAAAAATAGATTTTTGAAACATATTGCCTGAGGGGTGGGAGTAAAAAATTCAATGTAGCCTAAGTAAGTAAAATCATCAAATTCATTAAAGGATTAAAAAATAAAACAATTTGAAATGTAAGCTTTAAATATATATTAAAATAAAACAAACTATATATAGATATATAATACCAGTCATGTATTTATTAAAACTTGTTTTAAAAAACAATGAGGACTGTCATGTTCAAATTTTGAGTGTATTTATTCTGTTATGACGATTTTGGGTAATGTCACGTAATCAGTGATGTAATTTTTGTTACAGACAAAAACCGGAAGCGAATCTCCATTATTAATTGATATTGATTTGTTTCATATTGTAGCCGGTTTATTCGTAAATTTTTTACTCATAATGAATTGCTAATTACGGAAAGGGATCTCACCACTCGAGGCTAAAAAAGAATTTATAACAAATATAAAAATCTGATTCCAAAAGACCCATTTACCCACGAAAATAGGTAGAATCAGAGATACGGCGTGGTGCTCAAGACACACACACACACACACACACACACACACACACAACACACACACATACATACATACATACATATACTAGACAAAACGTGACCGATGGATCACCCATTCAGCTCTGGGTAGATAACTGAGATTAGGAAAAAGTAAGTTTGAAATGATAATTAAATTTCAAAAAAGTAAATACGACCGGACAAAACACTGAAATCATTTTTTTCAAGATTTCTAAGAAAGGGAATGTTTGACGTAATTTAAGCTACCAGTTGCTACTTATGAAATTTAACATAGAAATAAATTTCAAATTCTTTCATCTCTCTCTCTCTCTCTTTACTCTCCCAGAGAAACTAACATGTATAACGAGGAGGTAATCAATATATACATAGAGGGGAAGAAAGTGATAGACAGAATGTAAAGTAAGAGATTGGTCAGTTTTTTACTTAATTGCAAATTACGATTAATTAGAACTAATTAAAATGGAATTTTTCTCAAACATAACTCAATCCTAAAAGTAAAGAATAATTTAGTATAATTCTCGTGTCATTAAACTAAATAGTAAAAAAGTAAAAAAGCCTTTAGGAGACAAAAGTTGATTCACTCAGCTTTAGTATAATAATAATAATAATAATAATAATAATAATAATAATAATAATCTGAATCTGTTCTTGAGAACGAAATCTGTTCTTGAGAACGAAACACATAAAATTATCTGGGACTTTGAAATAAAAACGGATCACCTTATCCCAGCAAGAAGACCAGACCTAGTGTTGATAAACAAAAAAGAAAGAACTTGCAGTGCCAGCAGATCACAGGGTGAAGCTAAAGGAAAATGAAAAAATGGACAAATATCTGGACCTTGCCAGAGAACTGAAAAAGTTATGGAATATGAAAGTGAAAGTGATACCAATTGGTTGGTGCACTTGGAACAGTCCCAAAAGGATTAGAAAGGGTTTGGAAAGTTTGGATATCAGAGGAAGGATTGAAACCATTCAGAACACTGCACTGCTGCAATCTGCCAGAATACTCAGAAGAGTCCTGGAGACCTGAGGAGACTTGCTGTCACTCAGACTCCAGTGAAAGACCATCAGCTAACACTGATGTGAAAACTCAAAAGGTGGGAAACTTTTTGAATGGGATGCATGCAAAAAACATGAGATAAGGAATAATAATCAAAATTCAATGTGATGAATATTGTATTGTTTTTAATCTTATTATTTATCCAAATAAGTCAGGTGACCTCCAAGTTTTGCCAAAGGCTTTTCTAGAATGACTGACAAAAGGTGGTGGTCCACCTGAAATATTAGGATTAATAAATAATTTCCATGCTTTTCATACAACTATGTCAAATTGACACAAACACTTAGGAAGTCGATGCAGAAAATCGATCGGCCTGGCGCCTTAACGTTAAGCAAGGCACGAAGTGGAGAGCAGCCTCAACAGCAAAGAGAGATAAAAAGAGGGAGAAAAAACTGCAGCCCCAGAAAGTATCACAGTTTGTGTGTAGTCAGTACACTAAAGATTGTTACTCAGGGATAGGCCTGCACAACAACAGCGCAGATAATTTATTCATTTATTTTTGGACAGTACGCCATCGTCCTTAGTGTACGGAAAGGTGATAACAACAATACAACTACCAAAGTTTCCCAACATCCATCACATATATATGTAAAGAAATCTACCTGGACTCCCTAACAACATCATATATATATATATATATATATATATATATATATATATATATATATATATATATATAGTCTGCGGAGCGTCCTATTGTCGGTATCAGCTGAACAGCGAGGCAGTCTATCCCCTTTTCGCTAGGGCCAGACCCGGGAGATTGTGTTTGTTGAGGTGGAGTGCCACACCTACCACTCCCTACTTTACTACACAGATCAGATTACCCAATATGTGCTACTCATGCACTGAGTTGGCGGAGGCTGGTATCGAATATACATCACTTCTCATAAGAGATTTCATCATTGAAATTCCAGAATGTCCTACATGAAACTGCTTTCAAATTATTTTTGTAAAGAAACAAGAATTACTGCCCTTTCATAGTTCATCACAAATGGAAAAAGAATTATTTGTTTTTGACCATCGTTTTTTATGCACCTAGACTTGAGTATATATATAAATAAGTTGTTCATGTAATTTTATGTAGAAATGATACTGACTGTAAATTAAGTACTCATTGACAAACTTGCTTAATTCACGAAATTACTGTAGTGACGTAGTTTCGGTTACAGACAAAAGTGATCGAATCTCCATTATATATAGATGTTACCGTCTTTTTTGGATTGTATTTGAATTTCTTCCAAAGTCACAAGTAATTCCAATATTGTGTTAAACAAAACACTTTTTTTATTTCATTTTCAAAGCATAACGATACAATCACCGCCTCGGCAAAATGTTTCTTAAACTTTGGAATTAATCGAGACAAGTCATCTGCATGTCTTAATTTCTTTGATGGAAAATATTCCATCTTCGTTTAATTAAATCGTTTCCTAACATTGTAACCTGTTGGTTTTATGTGTCAGGATACCTATTTAGAACTGTAGCGATTGTCTTCCCTTGCTGGAACTTGAAAAGGGTTATCTCCCCTTGCCATTTCAACTTGGCTATTTAAAAACAACCCCGGAAAACTAGCTCTCTCTTTCATCTGACATCCATAAGGATGTAATAGACATTGTGTGTCGCTGCCTTTTAAGACTTGGGGGCCTTGCCCCCTAATTATGGCTTATACCCGTATATGTACGCAGCCCCTTTCTACATCCTAGTAGAAGTACACGCACCAGTTGCGTCTTTATGGTGTACCTGTTACACAACAGACATTCTATACAGTAAATTCCTACTTCTATTCTCCATTAGTAGCCTCAAGATTATCTACAAAGACTTTTTCCTTAGGACCTTCGTCCTAGTTGTTCTGTGTTTTATGTTAAATGTTGCTCAGACAATAAAGTCTGTATTTGTCATATGTATCTCTTTGTTGGAAGTTGTTGCGTCTATTCTCCCACGTTAGGAAGCTTTTCTGAGGCCTCTTAACGTATTATAAGAAGTGGAATTAGCCTCGGAAGTAAAACCACCTTTAATTCTTATAACTGGTGATTCCTAATCATTAATACATAGAATAAATAACAACCCTGTATTATATATACTTAGAAATTAAGAATGCAAAATTCAATGGTCCACATTGTTTGTTAAAATAACTTTTATTAAATACATACCTGGTATTATTGATGTATATATAGTTTGTTTTATTTTGATATATATTTAAAGTTATCTAACGTATAAATTTTTTACGAGAAAATCATTTACAAACAAGAAATAATCACATAATGTGCTTCTACATTAAATCTTTTTTTTTTATTATACGCTGAACAAAAAAAGTTCTCTTTTGATTATCGACTGTCGTAAAATTTTGTTTAACGATAGATGATAATTAAAACAGAATGGTTTTGACGCCCCCCAAAAAGAAGAATCTTAAATATTTGAATTAATTTGAATTTAACTTTCACTAATTAAAACTGAGCCTATTCTAGTAGTGACCACCCCAAGCGGATTTAACAGGTTTGAATTCAATGTTCCTTCTCCTAGACTGGTTGCCTAACCAAGGTTAAAGATCCCAGTCTGCCACACTATTTACCCATAGCAGGAAACTTGGTTCTATTAGAAAGAAAGCACATTTATTTGAATTTTGACAGCAATACTATTTTTTACACGAAGAAGCATGCACGCATACACACACACACACACACACACACATATATATATATATGTGTGTGTGTGTGTGTGTGTGTGTGTGCTGTGTGTGTGTGTGTGTGTGTGTGCTTATATTTGTTTATGTGTGTGTGTACGTATGTACGCACGTACTTACATTGTTTCTTTGACTTGTTACACACTTTTCTCATTTTTGCTACCAAACAATATTCGTCGACATATGGTTGTAAAGAAGTGTTTGTTTAACTTCGTTTTTCTTTTAAATTAAACGATTCTCTATAAAAAAGAAAAAATGAAAAAATGAAAAAAAAAACGAAAGACAAACGAAAAGGCGTCGTTTTAATTTCTTCTTGGTTTCACTGACCGCCCCTAAATCACAATGGAATATGTTATTAACAAACTGACAAACCAACAAAAAAAATGTCTACGAAGAACTTTTTTTAGACTCGTTTCTATACACAAGTCCCGCATTTTGTTTTATATTTTCGGTTTATATTCAAAAACTGTCTCGCCCTATCAGCGGGGCTAACTATATCCCCTGCATAAGGGAAAATACTCCCTCTGTTGTATTGCGTTTGACACTAAACTTTATCAGATGGTAAGGTTCCACTTCTGGAGGTCTGAGAAGAATGAAATATACCTCTTCTTTGCTTTAGTTCCAGGTCTACTCTGAACCGGAGTGGTAGTAACTCTTAGGATCCCATCTATGGGCCAACTCGATCGGTTTAAAAATTATTTGTATTCAATAGGAATACTTCATGTTATATAACTGTAAATTATTTGTATTAAGAATAGTTACTTAAAGCTACAATCTGTCTATACATATTTAAGGGCAGTTGTGTGTGTGTGTGTGTATGGGTGTATGTCCGGAGGAAACTACGAAAATAAAACAATTAACGACAAAGTATATATATATATATATATATATATATATATATATATATATATATATATATATTCACTATCACCAGATCTTGCTTTTTAAGCAAAAATAATGATGATTTGATTTATATTCTTGAAGATAATTAAGTAGCAAAGTAGAAGATAATAGTAACAGCATGGAATTTACTTTTGCATTTAATATTTTAAATAAGAGACATTAATTTTCCTTTTCAGGGTGTATGTGCACTTTCTTTTTCTGGCGCCCCATCAGACCGGATCGATGCACTATAATGGGGCATCCTGCGAGGATCCAACTCGCAATTCAATAATAATGGATCTGCGATACTAATTTCCCACCTCTACCCAGGCGACACCGGGTAGCCGCTTCTGGTTATCTATAAAGAGTTATTATTATTACTTACTTGAAACCATATAACAATATGTGTATAAATAAATGATTATTATTAAATGGAAATAATTACTTGAAACCATACGATTATCAGTGTTAGATAGGAATACGTAAAAACCATACAATTGTGTGCAAAATGCACTTAAGAAACAAGTACACAAAATGTAAATATAAATGTACAAAGAACGCAATTCTCTAACCTCTGGGCATAAAATAACCCTAGACAAGATGGCATGCTGTTAAAAACAATCAATCTAAGTCAAAGACAATGGGATTTTACTATTTCTAGTGGAATATTATACAAATGGATATTATTAGGTATTATTTATTACCAAACTCTACAGCGCTGAAAATCCGTCAGCAAAGATAACATTGCAACCTCCTCTGCAATGAAAAAATTGAATTGCATAAATATATATATATACTTATTTTTTGATTGCTATATATTCAGATTCTTTGTTACATATACTTCATCTGATACCTTTCGGATCCTAAAGAACAAATATTGAATACTATCGAAAATTACGGAAAGAAATGTCATTCGATCCAAAAGTCCAGAGAAGAAATCTTGCTTACGACACAAAAAAAAAAAACAAAAAAAAACTGTCGCAGTTTGAGAGCTCAATGTGTGCTTTTAATGAGTCACAGAGCAAATTTTATAAGTAAACAAATAACAAAAGACTTAGAGATTTAGCATTATAGTCTATTTATGAAAGCTCCCTGAAATAGACTATAATGCTAAATCTCTAAGTCTTTTGTTATTTCTTTCATCATCATGACGCGCTGTTTGCACGGATATCCATGACAATCTTGTGCCAACCTTCCCTATCATTCATTGACTCTAGGAGCTCCTCCACGCAGCAGCCAGCATCCTTACATAGTTGATTACAATGTAGATTCTGGCTGGGCGGCCCACATTAGCGTGCCCATGTGCCGGCTTCCACAGTAGTACGTCGCTTACGAGCTCATCCCTGCTTCTCCAGCAGTGTCCCGCATGCTTAGTCCGTCTTACTCGTATGGTTTGTAAGATGGGGGCAAGTGGCCATACAATTGCTTCTTTGTGGGGTGCTGCTTCCACGACTTATTCAGGACCGCTCGCGGCATTCTTGTGCAGCTCCCATCTAGCTTATTCTCAAGGCGCTTCGTTAGGGTCCAGGTGGTACAGCCATACAGCAGTACCGACACAACCGCAGCCTGGAAGAATCGTCTCTTTAGCTTGTCAGGGAGATCGGATTTCCATATGACTGATAATTTGTTGGTGGCCAACCATGCCTTTCCTATTCGAGTGTTAACATCGCTTTCTGTGGATGAAATATTACTACCTAGGTATGTGAATTTTTCTACTGACTTAAGAGGTTTACCGTCAAATGTGGAGATATCTCCTTGCTTTTTAAAGCTCATGAACTCAGTTTTATCAGAGTTCACGTAGAGGCCGACGTTCTTTGCTGCCTCCTCCAGGCCGTGTAGAAGTGCCTCAGCCTGTGTTGGTGTATCTGCAAGAAGTGCGAGGTCATCAGCATAGTCTACATCTGTGACTGTTTGTGCAGGATATCGCCTGCTCCTTGCCTTTCTTAGTGTGAAGCCTTTTTCTTTTATAGTATCTAGTGATGTCCGGAGTACATAGTCCAGGCATATTATAAATATATATGGTGCTAATGTATCTCCCTTTAGGACCCCAGCGGCAATGTCAAAAAAATCTGTGTCGCCATCAGGTGAGCGTACCATTGCTTTAGTATCTTTGTTGAGAATCATTATGGCGGCAACAGTTTCTTTGGGGACACCATATGCTAGTAGTATTTGTTCCATTTTCCCTCTGTGTATAGAATCGAATGCTTTTGAAAAGTCTACGAATAGTAGCGTTGCCTCTAGATTTTTTGCTCGAACCCCTTCTATGATTCGTCGTATAGTCAGGATTTGAGAGGTTGTAGATCTATTTCTGCGGAATCCGTTTTGGTTTTTCCTAAGGATTTTCTCTATTTCGGGTCGGGTGCGATTAAGAAGAAGGGCATTATATATCTTAGCTGCAATAGCAGTAAGAATTATGCCTCAGTAGTTTTTAGCGACTCCTAGGTCTCCCTTTTTGGGGAATGGGAAGATGCATCCTTAGACAGTCGCGATTAGCATGGAAAATAGTAAATGAAATTAGTGATAGGAAAAGTACCTCTAGATCAAAGCTAAAGGCAACCAGCCAAAAAGATAGACTGCAGAAATGGAATGACCACTTCCAGAAACTCCTGGGTAACCCACCTGAAATCATAGAAAACAACACCCAAAATATCATAGATACACAACTAGACATCAAATTGGGGAATGTTACAACAGAAGAACTCAATGAAGTATTAAAGAAACTAAAAGGTAGAAAAGCAGCAGGTCTCGACGAAATACCCCCAGAGGTATGGAAGACGGGAAAGTTCAATGAGTTATTTCTTTACTTATATATATATATATATATATATATATATATATATATATATATATATATATCGAGCACAACTCCACACACTGCATACACACATATACTCAATGCACAGCCACACTCGCAGATACACACAAACTGTATCTAAAATGATTTCAGGGTTCAGTGCTATTATTAAAATCTACGACATTAAAACCCTGTAACGAAAAATACGAATATGTAGGAGTACAAAAATAAGTACAACCCTTATATATATATATATATATATATATAGGGGGATAAAAAAATTACTATACATTTAATGTTGAAAAATATTTTTTAAAACTAAGTTTAATTGAAATTATACATTGTAATACTAACACAAACAACTGTCTCAATGATAGATTCAATAATTAATTTCAATGGTTAA
Source organism: Doryteuthis pealeii (assembly GCA_023376005.1). Taxonomy (NCBI): domain Eukaryota; kingdom Metazoa; phylum Mollusca; class Cephalopoda; order Myopsida; family Loliginidae; genus Doryteuthis; species Doryteuthis pealeii. The sequence goes on from CM042144.1 coordinate 34,269,493, forward strand.
TTAAATGTATAGTAATTTGTTGTTTTTTGTTTATTTTTTAAAGCAACACGTAATTAAAAACAACCTTAATCCCCTAAAACCGTAACCCAATTCGCAAAATTTTAATTCATAGACTGTAGTTAAGCTGTCATTGGGTACCACCAAAAACCTTTCCGTTTTAATTTTCCGACCTAAATCAGAAGTCAGCCCTCTTTATTTATACTGTAATTAGTAAACTATAAACATCAAAATGTTACGCCCCCAACATAAGGGAGGGGCCAAATTAAGTGACCTGAAAAAATGAGAAAGTTTTGAAATAAAATAAGTAATGTACTATAAAGATCGTTCATTGATGAATAAACACTGAAAAATTAGTTAAAATCCGATAATTCCATGATTTTTGGTAAATTATTTTCTAGAGCGGGGGACTAAAGTCACTTTGACAAAAACGCATTTTAGACCCAATTTGGGTCTACCTATGTTATGCTAACTATTACTAAAAAATATTTAACAACTATATGTATGTATTTATTTAGATATTTCTTTATCATTCTTTTACTGTTTGACAAAAAAGAATTTCGTAAATAACTTACGAAATTCACACAAACACTATTTACTTATTTAAAATAAGTAAACATGAATTTCGTAATTTTGAAGATAATATTAACCTGTATTCAAGTTTTATTGTGTTAAATATCCCCACATTTTAAGAGCTAATAATTTACGATTTTTTGTTTGTTTGTTTACAACATTGAGAATAATATTCCAACTTTTTCGTACTTAAGACAATTGTAAATTCAGTTTTTAATTGCTTGTTTGAGTTAGAAATAAAATGTAACATTGTAATTTATTTATTCATTTGAGCAACAAAAATAACAAAGATTAAAAATGAATATATTTTATTCTAAGAAATATGAAAGTATTCGTAAAAATATTGATAAAAACATTTTCATTTTTCTTTTTTACACACAAACAGACGCATTCAACAACGCGGAATAGAGTGGGCATACGAAAACAGGCAGCAGGGTGGAGCAGGATGGGGCGGGGTGGGGCAGGGTGACGCGTGCGTGCTGATTGTAGCTGGAATATCAGCAGCAGCAGATATACGTTTTCTTTCTAAAAATCGTTTGATTTTTGTTTGATTAATTAATTATATCCCTTAATCGGTAAAAATCAATAACCAAATTTGGAGTGTTTCTTAGTTAGAACGATATCAATATGTATGCAAGATTTTGAATCTGAGTGACCTCTCGTTTTGGAGTTATACGTCGACACATACATACCAAAATCTCTCCTTTATATATTATATATATTCGTAGGTGGGTTAAGAGGTAATTTGGTATTAGGATGATTCTAAGCTAGGATCAGCTTCTTCCAATGCTAAAATGTTAGAGAGTTCAGGTCAGATTTGAGAGCTTGATGTTTAATTTTTTATAAACAGAGCAATATAATTAGTAAAATAGCAAATTTTTAAGCCTTTTCATTACTAATGTATACACACAGACACACACACACACACACACACACACACATACATATATATATATATATATATATATATATATATATATATATATATATTAGTAATGAAAAGGCTTAAAGATTTGTTATTTTACTAATCATATTGCTCTGTTTATTAAAAATTAAACATTAAATATATATATATATATATATATATATATATATATATATGTATATATATATATATATATATATATATATATATATATTCTGTTACGAACGCCTGTGCAGATTAGGGACGATCATACACAGTGTCGCACAAGAAAGAGAAAAAAAATACGACAAGGTCCCAGGTATGAAACGCTAACGGTTTCATAGAAGGGATAGAAGGGAAAATCAAGTCTTCTACTTCCCGCTCCAGAAAGGTAGTGAATAAATCGAGAAAGCAGAATGGACACTGGTCAAGCCAGAGAAAACACGGACACAATATCATACATTTATAACGAGAAAAACAAATAGCGTTTTATTATGAAATAAATACCAGCGGCTGTCAATCCTGAGTGTTAGCCGTGCATTCATTTACATTTAACATATCTTCTTTCAAGGATTCTCTCCTTTTTTTCTTTTTGTTATGTTTAAAATGTTCACAATGAAAAGCTTATATAATAGTCACAGTTGAAAGTTCATATAAAATGGTCATAGTCAAAAGTTCATATGAAATGGTCACAGTTAAAAGTTCAAAAGTGTTCTTGAAGCTATGGAGTCAAATGTGACAATGCAAAATATTTAAACAATGAGAGACTTACATTAATGAAGAGATCTCTTTGAAACATTCCCTTTTCATTTCTCGTATTAATTCAATATGTCCCGTAAAATAGGTTTTCTTTTCCTTTTCTTTTTCACACAATAACTTTACAAATCTCCTTAGCAAATAGTAGGCCTTTTAAAATCACTCGATACACGTTTAAGGTTCTGCTTTTCCTCTGTTTCATATCTCATTGTAGCAGCGAGTTTAATCAAAAGTCTGATCGCATTGAAATCTTTTTAACTTGTGTCTTGTAAAACTATTTTTTTCATTCTTTTTCACAAAATTGGCGGGAAGTTCAATCGAACGCTATGTATGAGTTTGGGGTCACGGCGTACTTAAAAGTTCACTATAGGTAACAGAGTAAGGGAAATTCAGGTCAAAAGTTCGTAGCTGGTTTTGGACACCGGTGTAGGTGAGAGGGGCTGTTATTATTCTTAGTTAATAGTAATCGGAATGTAATATATCTTATTTTTCCTGACTTCATCCTTAACCCGTTTTGTTTTCTCTCTCTATCATTCAAACATTTAGTAGAGGTAAAGTGTACTCTTACATATTCATGACAATATATATATATATATATATATATATACGGAATTTCATTTTTTTGTCACAGAGTTTCAATGCTGTAGAGTTTGGTATTGAATAATAACTAATAACATCCATTTTGAACGTTCCACTTGAAATAATAAAATCCTGATATGTTTGTTTAGAAGAAATTGACTTTTTATTTAAAAATAGTACGATTGTACTTATTGATGGGCGATACGGTGTCTGTAAAAATGGGTTAGTTGAACTATTTATAGAGCTTTTGGGCCTCCATCCCCACTGAGAGGCCCGGAGTTCTTCAAGTAATCATGTTCTCTTATTCTCTCCAAAACATCAGTTACGCCTCTGTTCAGGTGTAACGTTTTCCTTTTGTTTTCCTGAGATCTTTCCCCCAAGAAAGACTAAAATCAGCTCACTAGAATGAACACTCTTTTATGGGCATTTGTGAGACATGTTGAAAGACCCGAGGGAAAACATTGTCACATATTACAAAAACGTCGATTTTGTTTTTGTTTTTCTTCGTTTTTCTTTTATAGCCAAACAAATCGTTTTAGCTGGGTATTTCTCTCAGCTTAAAGTTTCAGTAGATAATCGGTGAATAGTTTTAACCCTTTATCTACCAGAATGCCCCAAACCACCAGATCACTCGAAAACGACCGAGATCAAGTCTTAGAAAATGGTTTAGTGTTAAAAAAAAAAAGAAAAAAAGAAATGAATTAAATGAATACAAGGTGTTTCATAAAAGTATCGAGATTGAAGCTGTATTTACCAAATAGAAATGAACAATGAATGTAACGTGTGTGTGTATGTGTGTGTGTGTGTATGTGAGTGTGTATATAGATTACTATATACATGCTCTTCTCCCCTGGTGGATTGAGCTCTCTTGAATAGAGATTCGCTGACAACTGCTGTTTACGCTGAAATTACAAGGCTCTTCTTATATATATATATACATACATATATATGTGTGTGTGTGTGTGTGTGTGTGTGGAGAATATGTAGAACAAATGGGATATTACAATGGATGTAAATTTATTAATCGTAGTGTCGATGTTCGAACGTTTCGATTTTTAAAGGAAACTTTCTTCAAGACAATGAAATTAGTCAAGGAGAAAAAGGATTTATGTAGTTAAAGGATGATGGATGTTTTGAATGCGTTAAGTTTGGAAAATGTATAGAAAAGGTTCGTTTCCGTTCGTTCGTGTTATCTCAGTCAGTAGAGCGTTCGGCTAGAAAACACAAGGTTCCTAGTTCAATACCGCCCTCGCCAACTCAGCGTATGAGTAGCACAGAGATCTGTGCGGTAAAGTAAGGGGCTGATGGTAGGTGTTGTGCTCCACCTCAGAGGCAAAACAATCTCCTTGGTCTAGCGTTAGTGAAAAGGGGATAGACTCCCTGGCTGATTGGCTGATACCAACTTTAGGCCACCCCGACAACTTTACTTTATATATATATATATATATATTATATATATATATATACAGTGTTTGCCCTACTATATGTTCGTGTCCATATATAGAATTTATATGTATATAAATACGTATATGTATACGTATTAGTGGGTGTATGAAAACACACATAGTTACACACAGTCTGAAACACGCGTGACTGCATTATGCAATTACGAGCGTAAATCCTTTATTAGTGTCGAGGTCGTCTGTGAATGTATTGTGTAAGAATGAAACCGTTTAATGACAAACACACTGTGCGTTTAATTTGCCTATTATTATTGTTCAAAGCAAATAATTCACCGGCTTTTATCGACTGTTAAAAACGAAATTGTCTTCTCAGTTAGGTCGGCGGTTTTTTCTTTCTCACTTTTTCTTTTCTTCTAGCCATTGTTTTTATTTCAACGTTTTCTTTCAAATTCAACTTACTTACGCCATCTTACTCAACTCTGTTTTTCGCGCACGCACACACACACACACACACACACACACACACACACACACATACACACACACACACGCACACACACACACACACACACATATATATATATATATATATATATATATATATATATATATAATGTAAAAATTGAAAAAAAAAACAACATAAATTTCATTAACGAATCATGTTTATTAAGCCTATGCTGCAGTGTTTCTGCCAGTTTCGATAAACCTTCATCAGGGCTTTTGTTGGTTTAAGGAAAAAATGAAATTATTGCTGTAAACTTAAACCAACAAAAGCCCTGATGAAGGTCTATCGAAACAGACCGAAACACTGCTGTGTAAGCTTAATAAACATGCATGTATTTTTTTTCAATTTTTACAACATTACACATTGTTCGATTTACTTCCACTTTTTCTTCATATATATATATATATATATATATATATATATATAGGGTGTTCGGGATAAATCTGACATACATATATTTGGTTATTTTTCTCTGTAGGTTGTTTGTATTGACGCACACTACGCATCATTTAAAACCTTGGACCCTTCTTTATTCATATCCGTGATAACAGATAGAATGAATGAAACCCACCTTAATCATGGAAGAGAATAACTTGTAGCAGGATGATTTGCGCTGGCCATCAAAATAAAAAGATTATGGTTGCTGTCCAATGCTCCCTGAACACTGTAAAAACAATCAGGCATGAACTGGAGAATTGCAATGGAGACTACGAGGCTGTGGCTAGAAGAAAGCAATATAACAGACGATCTGATTGCGTTCGTACAGCAGAATTTCTTTTGGGGGACCCTGGCGTTGGAATTCGGGCTTTGTCACGTGAATTGAATGTTTCAGCTACTATGAAGCTTGCACTCTATGAAGACCTTCGCAATTATTCATACAAGTGTCGCAGAGGTCAACTGCTCCCAGAAAAGGCCCAGAAAATCGCCTGACAAAGGCGCAGAAATTTCTGAGCAAAGTAAAACATCCTGCTGAGCCACAAACAATCTGTTTTTGTTTTTTTCGATGAGAAATGTGATGGTTTTCGGATATGTGTCCTCTGAAGGTGATGTGATGCCTCTGCATTTTTTCAGAGAGGGTATCAGGTTGAATTCAGATGCCCACATGGAGTTGCTAAACACTGGAGTCAAGCCCCGGATAACAAGGGTAGCCAATGGTAGGCCATATGTATGGGAAAAGTAAAAAATGGTTGTCGGTGAATTTTTACGACTACACCAGTCCCAATGTTTGGCCTCCGAACTCCCCAGATCTTAGCCCCATGGATTATTATATATGTGGCGCTGTTGTAAAAGACACCAATCGCCGTGCTAGTACTACAAAAGCACAGTTAATCGACAGAATTAAGGTAGTTTTTGAGACCCTCCCCAGAGAAACTGTAATATCAGCTTGCTCCAGGAGCAGGATTGAGGCTGTAATCGACGCTAATGGCAGTTATTTTGAGTGAAACTTATTGACAGTAGTGTAATTTCCGTGCCTGTTGAATTTCTTTACAATCCATTAAATTTTGTAGTTACCAAGTACTTTTTCTTTTTCATTATGAAACTGTGAAATTTATCCCGAACACCTTGTATATATATATATATATATATATACATATATATATATATATATATATATATATATATATACAAATATATACAAGGTGTTCGGGATAAATATATATATATATATATATATATATATATATATATATGTTGTGAGAGAGAGAGAGAGAGAGGGTGGGGGAGAGGGGTATTTTACCTCGGTTTCTGTATCTTCATTCATATATATATATATATATATATATATATATATATATATTTATGTGTGCGAATGATTTATTTTTTAAAATTGCATCACGCGCACACACACACACAACACACACACACACACACACACACACACATATATATATATATATATATATATATATATATATATATATATGAGATTAAATGTCGAATTAAATGAAACTCTGTCTCCCCCTCTTGTGAGATTTAATTGATTTTCCATTATGTCCTTGTCACAAAACATTCAACTGAACCGCAGAAATGAGACGTTGTCGGTTAAGACGAGGATCTTTTTTTTAGGGGGGGGGGGGTCGGCGGGAAGTCTTAAGTAAAACCATTCTCTTTCTTTTTCTTTCTTTCTTTCTTTCTCGTAGTTTGTTTCGTTCACACAGCTTTATTTCTTTTCTTTTTTTAAACCGTTTTTCTTAAGTTTTTCTTTCGCTTTTAATTTCATGTGTTATTTTTACTTTTACTTCTTTTTCTTCTTTTTTTATATATTTTTAAAAATTATAACAATAATTTCTCCCATTTCAGTATCTTTTCATTTGATTTTTTTCTTTTATAGCTTATTTGCAAACTTACTCATATAAGTGCCCTCGCCTTTATGGCACTAGGTCTTCATTATATATAGTAGCAAAAATATGCGTCCTCCGATCGTAAGTATTTAAATTTTAATGTAATGGCATATACTAAATTTTAAAAAAACTAACAGAATTAAATGAGAACACATATAAAAAGATTACACGAATCTTAATTATATTCTAAGTTGTTTTTATATAAAATCATTCCATAAGATCAATTTTAATACGTTGGAGAATAAAACAATAATATTAGAGATCAATAACACCAAGTAATTATTTATCAAACCCGGCTTTGTTAAAACCAGTATGCAAATTAACCACACCATATATTATGTAAACCTTTATTTCTTAGTTATATATAAGACACATTGCAGGATTTTAAACGCACTTATAACAAGGGCTGTTTTGAGGTAAATCTATTATATATATAAAGATTTATTCTATTCTATAAATGATTTTGACTATAAACTAAATAATCATTGATAAACTTGGGCAACTCATGAGGGTATTGTTTCGGTTATAGACATACAGTAATACCCAGAGGAGTCCTGGAGATTTGAGGAGACTTGCTGTCACTTAGACTCCCGTGAACAACCAACTAAGGAGAGTGTGAAAAACTACTTTGGAATCAAATAATGATAATGATATAACCTTTATAATTAAGTGAAATACAAGAGGAAGATACCTCTTAAAAATTACCAAACACCACTTAATTATTTTTGATTAAACCTATATCTTGTAACTTAAGATATAGATTAGAATAAAGATAAGCTTATACTTTTAGCAAATGTCCATCCGTTCGTATATTTAAGGCTCCACCATTTTTGTCCCAATTACAACCAAACTTTCTGGAATTGCTAGAGTTACGCATGAAAAATGTTTTACACAATATAATTCAGACGGGTTTTGGGATGGGGTCTGCCTCTAACTTACTGTCTCCTCACTGTGTGTTTACCCATTCTCTTAGTAATCGTTACAATAGGTAGATAGCTCTCTGCCTCGCATCTAGGTATCTTGCTGAGTGGGTAGAACTTTATTTTATGTTCAGGTTGATACTATCCCTTGATAGTCTGGAAAATAATAAAAGGAAATATTCGATTTTTTTATTAACTTGCGGAGAGTGTCCCGAGATCTCCGAATGAACTGTACACTTATTGATGTAAACAAGTCAGTATGTCACAGTAAATAAACGATAACAAATAAAAACCCGTCCTATCGGTTTGAGCTTTAGAATACACCGACTGCACCTCTGCAGAGGTGTATTCTAAATCTTTGTGAGACACCCCCCCCAATTAGGCCACCTGTTAGCCGTGGGTTGCGAGCTGTGATGCTTAAGTTCATGACATGCAACACTCCACTTTGGCTCTTACTTAGGCTAAACAGTCGGTCGGAGAGGCACACTCTGATCAATCGGCTGGTCACGTCAAGCCCTAACACCTATATGATTGTCCCAACCCTATTTCCCTTATGGTAAGTCACAACCCTTTTTTATCATATGTGCTAGAAGACGGTGACTGAGGGTCTTAATGTGTTGGATACGACGTTAAACTCTATCTGATGGTGGAGCTCTGGTGAATGTGGAGTACCCCTTAATCATCATTACTCTCAGATCCACTCTGACCCGGAGTGGTAGTACCTGTTAGGGTACCATTTATGGATTAAATCCACCAAGGAATCACAAACTCTGCCCATGAGTTGGGGTAATCTGATCTGTGCGGTAAAGCATCTGGGAGATGACGATAGGTATGGTGTTCCACCTCAGCCCCACCTCCGCTAAACAATCTCCCTGGTCTAGCGCTATTCGGTTGATACGGACAATAGGCGTTTCCGCAGACTTTACTGCTAGTTTGACTCCTTGAAATACGAATATTTATCCTGAAATGTATGTAATATGGGTAAGTACTGATAGTCTTCTATATATAATGCAGATTCAGTCACTATTTGTCTGTAACCGAAACAACGTCACTGCTTAAGTCACAGTAATTTCGGGAATTAAGCAAGTTTGTCAATGAGTATTTATTGTCAGTATCATTTCTAAATAAAATTACATGAACAACTCATATATATACTCGAGTCTAGGTACAAAAAAAAAACAAAAAAAAAACGAGCTTTTTAAAAGAAGTTTTTAAAAATACATGCACGATATCATTGATTTATATATATATTTTTTTTCCACTTTGATATATATTCAAATTTATCTAACGTTTAGATTTACAAGCCTGAAATTGTCATATATTCTTCTTTGACATTAAATTTGAAAAGGTTTGTGAGTTTAACTGAATCTTATAATAATAATGTTGAACACTACACCATGTGTTGTTTTTCCTACAATTAGCGAATTCTAACCCCTGCCGCCACTAAAGCCCGGCGTCCAGCCAGATATTTCCATTATGATATGGATGTCATCTATACAATTTTTATAATAGCACAAAATATTGTTCACATGACAACAGGCGACAAGGACAATGATATTTTAATGATACATAATGACAGTTTATTGAATAAGCACAGTTATTAGTTGGAAGCTGATATTGACTGAAACAATAAGGAAAGGCCGAAACCTGAATCTTTAGATTTGTACGCTGCAATTTATGATATCTTGTAATACAGACCAATATTCCTCATTCGTTCATTCATATATATATATATATATATATATATATATATATATATTAGTTTTAGCGGGGAACACGACGGGATAAAAAATGGGAAAATTGCTTCTTAAGTATTTTTTTTTTTTGGGGGGGGTTGCACACAGTTATATGATATCAGGTATTCCCATATAATACAAATAATTTGCATATGTTAATTGGGCGAGGGTCGGTATGGTTCCAAGGCGAAGTCTTTACCAAGTTCAACCGGCTCTATGATAAAACTGTTACAATTTTTGTGGCCATCCTGATACTTCAAGCAAGAGCACTTCCCAGCGAAGATCCCTTGTGTTATGCAGAGCGCAATCCTTAGTGAAGAAACCTTTGGTTGCTCCTTGGTGTCCTTAGTGTTGGGTATTCCCTTAGTGTTGGGTATGATCCTTTGGTGTTCTTGGTGTCCCTTAGTGTTGGGTATGATCCTTTGGTCGTGTTCTTTGGTGTCCCTTAGTGTTGGTATGATCCTTTGGCTGTTCCTTGGTGTCCCTTAGTGTTGGATATGATCCTTTGGTCGTTCTTTGGTGTCCCTTAGTGTTGGGTATGATCCATCCTTTGGCTGTTCCTTGTTTCCCTTAGTGTTGGGTATGATCCTGTAGTTGTTCCTTGGTGTCCCTTAGTGCTGGGTATGATCCTTTGGCTGTACTTTGGTGTCCGTTATGTTGGGTATGATCCTTTGGTCGTTCATTGGTGTCCCTTAGTGTTGGGTATGATCCTTTGGTCGTTCTTTGGTGTCCTTAGTGTTGGGTATGATCTTTGGCTGTTGGTGTCCCTTAGTGTGGGTATGATCCTTTGGTTGTTCCTTGGTGTCCCTTAGTGTTGGGTATGATCCTTTGTTGTTTCCTTGGTGTCCCTTAGTGTTGGGTATGATCCTTTGGTCGTTCATTGGTGTCCCTTTGTGTTGAGTATGATCTTTGGCTGTTCCTTGGTGTCCCTTAGTGTTGGGTATGATCCTTTGGGTTGTTCCTTGGTGTCCCTTAGTGTTGGGTATTATCCTTTAGTTGTTCCTTGGTGTCCCTTAGTGTTGGGTATGATCCTTTGGTCGTTTCTTTGGTGTCCCTTAGTGTTGGGTATGATCCTTTGGCTGTTCCTTGGTGCCCCTAGTGTTGGGTATGATCTTTTGGCTGTTCCTTGGTGTCCCTTAGTGTTGGGTATGATCCTTTGGTTGTTCCTTGGTGTCCCTTAGTGTTGGGTATGATCCTTTTGGTCGTTCTTTTGGTGTCCCTTAGTGTTGGGGTATGATCCTTTGGCTGTTCTTGGTGTCCCTTAGTGTTGGGTATGATCCTTTAGTTGTTCCTTGGTGTCCTTAGTGTTGGTATGATCCTTTGGTCGTTCTTTGGTGTCCCTTAGTGTTGGGTATGATCCTTTGGTGTTCCTTGGTGTCCCTTAGTGTTGGGGTATGATCTTTGGCTGTTCCTTGGTGTCCCTTAGTGTTGGGTATGATCTTTTGGCTGTTCCTTGGTGTCCTTAGTGTTGGGTTATGATCTTTGTTGTTCCTTTGGTTCCCTTAGTGTTGGGTATTGATCCTTTGGTTTTCCTTGGTGTCCTTAGTGTTGTTGTTGTTCCTTGGTGTCCTTAGTGTTTTGTTGTGATCATTTGGCTGTTCCTTGGTGTCCTTAGTGTTGGGTATGATCCTTTAGTTTGTTCCTTGGTGTCCCTTAGTGTTGGTATATGATCCTTTGGTTCGTTCTTTGGTGTCCCTTAGTGTTGGGTATGATCCTTTGGCTGTTCCTTGGTGCCCCTTGGTGTCCCTTAGTGTTGGTATGATCTTTGGTTGTTCCTTTGGTGTCCCTTAGTGTTGGGTATTATCCTTTAGTTGTTCCTTGGTGTCCCTTAGTGCTGGGTATGATCCTTTGGCTGTTCCTTGGTGTCCTTAGTGTTGGGTATGATCTTGGCCTTGTTCCTTGGTGTCCCTTAGTGTTGGGTATGATCTTTTGGCTGTTCCTTGGTGTCCCCTTAGTGTTTGGGTATGATCCTTTGGTTGTTCCTTGGTGTCCCTTAGTGTTGGGTATGATCCTTTGGTTGTTCCTTGGTGTCCCTTAGTGTTGGATATGATCCATTAGTTGTTCCTTGGTGTCCTTAGTGTTTGGTGTGATCATTTTGGCTGTTCCTTGGTGTCCTTAGTGTTGGGTATGATCCTTTAGTTGTTCCTTGGTGTCCCTTAGTGTGGGTATGATCCTTTGGTCGTTCTTTGGTGTCCCTTAGTGTTGGGTATGATCCTTTGGTTGTTCCTTGGTGTTCCTTAGTGTTGGGTAAAATCCTTGCGTTCAGCAAAGTCCCTCGTTGCTGGTTCGTTCGTCAATGTCGAATTACGTGCAAATGAACGGCAGTCGATATCGGCGATTAAATAGTTAACTAATCACGTATTCGAGATGTTGATTGGCTATGGTTTAATCCACGTCACCACGCCGAGTCTATAAGTTTAAGTGGTGGATTCAAGTACGCCTTATATAACAAAAATATGGGCACCTAACGTGGTGTAATGGTTAGCAAGGTAGATTTGCAGACCATTGTTAGTGAGTTCGATTCTCACTGGGTGCCCCATACTTCTGGCCTTGTGCCATATCTAAGCTAAGCTTAGTAAATAACTATATAACAAAAAATATGGGCACCTAACGTGGTGTAATGGTTAGCAAGGTAGATTTTGCAGACCATTGATAGTGAGTTCGATTCTCACTGGTGCTCCATACTTCTGGCCTTGTGCCATATCTAAGCTAAGCTTAGTAAATAACTATATAACAAAAATATGGGCACCTAACGTGGTGTAATGGTTAGCAAGGTAGATTTGCAGACCATTGTTAGTGAGTTCGATTCTCACTGGGTGCCCCATACTTCTGGCCTTGTGCCATATCTAAGCTAAGCTTAGTAAATAACTATATAACAAAAATATGGGCACCTAACGTGGTGTAATGGTTAGCAAGCTCGCTTCGCAAACCATTGTTAGTGAGTTCGATTCTCATTGGGAGCCCCATACTTCTGGCCTTGTGCCATATCTAAGCTAAGCTTAGTAAATAACTAAGGGCACCTCACGTGGTGTAATGGTTAGCAAGCTCGCTTCGCAAACCATTGTTAGTGAGTTCGATTCTCATTGGGAGCCCCATACTTCTGGCCTTGTGCCATATCTAAGCTAAGCTTAGTAAATAACTATATAACAAAAATATGGGCACCTAACGTGGTGTAATGGTTAGCAAGCTCGCTTCGCAAACCATTGTTAGTGAGTTCGATTCTCATTGGGAGCCCCATACTTCTGGCCTTGTGCCATATCTAAGCTAAGCTTAGTAAATAACTAAGGGCACCTCACGTGGTGTAATGGTTAGCAAGCTCGCTTCGCAAAACCATTGTTAGTGAGTTCGATTCTCATTGGGAGCCCCATACTTCTGGCCTTGTGCCATATAAGCTAAGCTTAATAACTATATATAACAAAATATTGGGTACCTAACGTGGTGTAATGGTTAGCAAGCTCGCTTCGCAAACCATTGTTAGTGAGTTCGATTCTCACTGGCGCCCCATACTTCTGGCCTTGTGCCGTATCTAAGCTACGCTTAGTAAATAACTATATAACAAAAATATGGGTACCTCACGTGGTGTAATGGTTAGCAAGCTCGCTTCGCAAACCATTGTTAGTGAGTTCGATTCTCACTGGGTGCTCCTTACATTCGGCCTTGTGCCATATCTAAGCGAAGCTTAGTAAATAACTATATAACAAAAATATGGGCACCTCACGTGGTGTAATGGTTAGCAAGCTCGCTTCACAAACCATTGTTAGTGAGTTCGATTCTCATTGGGAGCCCCATACTTCTGGCCTTGTGCCATATCTAAGCTAAGCTTAGTAAATAACTATATAACAAAAATATGGGCACCTCACGTGGTGTAATGGTTAGCAAGCTTGATTATCAGACCATTGTTAGTGAGTTCGATTCTCACTGGGTGCTCCTTACATTCGGCCTTGTGCCATATCTAAGCGAAGCTTAGCAAATAACTATATAACAAAAATATTTCACCCCGCCCCATTTTTGGTATAAGGTGGGCTGGTCCAGCAAGAAATAATAAGGTCACGTTTGTTTCTTTATTTTTTATATTTATTATTATAATTACTAATATTATAATATTTTGTTATTATTAATTTTTTTATTACTTTTTTAAATTTGAATTTGAATTTTGAATTTTCTTTTTTTTTCCTGAATGAATCTAAATTCGAAAATAGTGTGAAATTTACTACATTTTCTTATTAGTTATGTTCGATATTGTTTAGCAAAAGTATATAAGGGTCGGGTTAGCTCAGTCGGTAGAGCGTTCGGCTAGAAACCACAAGGTTCTGTTCGATACCGGCCTTCGCCAACCCAGCCTATGAGTAACACATGGATCTGTGCGGTAAAGTAACGAGCTGATGGTTGGTGTGACGCTCCACCTCAGACGCAAAACCAATCCCCTTGGTATAGCGCTATTGAAAAGGGGATAGACTCCCTCGCTGATTGGCTGATACCGACTTTAGGCCACCCCGACGACTTTTATATCTTATCTAGAATTACTTATCTATAATTCGCACTTCTGTCGATTCCAAAACAAATACAGTGGGAGAACCTATTGCACCGTACTGATCTCGAGTCACGTGTCTTTCTCTTTTTCTTTTTCCTTCGTTTTTTTGTGTGGGGTGGGGAGAAATCCATCTGTTCGCTCTCCTTGCTGGCCATTTGAAACCTTAACCGATTGCCCCGCCCCAGAATGTTTTTTCCCGAATAGTAAAACCTTTTTTTACAGTTCCTTGGTAATTACAATGGGTCTTCGATGTAAAATAACTCCTTTGAGATTTTGACCGCTTCGTGATCAGATTGGCAAGAAACAATCCATTAAGGAACATCAACGAAATCATTTGATGGATGATTCGTTTAAGTTCGCTTGACGCCTGGCAGTCGGCCAACAAACGGCATCTCCCCACCACTGCAACACAAAAGAGGTAGAAGGTCAGTGGTACGCTCTGATGTCTATGGCAAGAGCCGTGAAAACCAGTATTTGGGGGCAACTACCAAAATCAAAAGAAAAGCCTGTTTTTTTTTATTTATTGTTGTTTTTTTTGCTGTTTTTCTTCTTTGGGTGTGTATTTTCTTGGGGTGGGGTGGGGTGGAGTGAAGTGTATATTTTGGGGGAAGGAGGGTGGCTAAGGCGGGGTTCTATCTGTGAGTGGAGCCAAATATACTGTTCAGCTCAGATATTAATTAGTTCCTTTGCTTTTATACCTTTAGTTTAATTTCAACAAACTAATATATATATATATGTGTGTGTGTGTGTGTGTGTGTGCGTGAGCGCTTGTGTGTGTGTATAGATATAAATATATAAATGTATAAATATATATGATTGAATATATATATATATATATATATATATATATATATATATATATATATATGCTCCCAAAACTCGGTAGAGCTCTCTGGGGGTGATTTAAATTAACTTTCACTGCCAGGATATATAAAGCAATGATCTTCTGCTCTCTGGTGATCGTAGAATATATAAACAAACGTATGTATTTAATAGTTTAACACCCGTTACGGCAGCTGTCAAAATTGCCGAGAGGTTAAGAAATCAGGCTGGCAAAAAGTCAGTCGGAGTTCGCTCCTGGCCAGAGGTAGTTGTTGTGTCTTATAGCACAACGCATAGACGCAGTTAGTTATATAGATACATAGTAGCTAGTTATATACATAAGTAGTAAGTCAAACTACATATATGTGTGTATATAACTGCATAGTTAGATATAGGAATAAGTAGCAAGCCATGTGTGTGTGTAGATTTGGAATTGATCGAGACCACTAACAGATGGGTGTGTGTGTATATATATATGGGAGATAGAGCAGATAGAAATTAATGGAGAATGAATGCAAGTTATATGCCTCTCTGACCATTTTTTCAAAGTTCACCTGAAATTGTCTTGTCTCGTAATAATTGTTGTTCACTTTTCGGCGGGAGGCCGCCGGAGCATTTAACGGGCACAACAGGTCCTAACAGGTGACATGGACGATTAACGACCAGATAGAATGATACAGAGAGATGCAGTATTGAAGTGCAAGAGCGCCCGGCCCACCGGGGGTGTTATAGTCTAGTCACACCGAAGAGGCGTGAAACGCCGAAACACGTGTCTATGGATGACATATATATAATATATGGCCGTCCCGCTTTAGCCGCAGTATCTGTGTTATTACACCTAGTTAGCGGCTGATGAGGGCAGGGTTAGCTGATGAAAAAAAATATTTTAAATTATTTTTCAAACTGTTAATAATATTTATCAACTCCCTGCATGAGCAGGATGTGACAGATAGTCAATTTCTTAAATTGAGTTTAACATGTTTTAATTTTGAGTTTTCCTTCTAGATTATTTGCCTAAACAAAGTTTACTATTTACCCTTAGCTGGAGGAAAAATAGTTGGATTCACACCTTTCCCGTTTGGTGTTAGCGCGATGGGAAATGCAAACAGCCTCATCCAGGTTTGGGTACATTAATTTTTTTCGTTATAGAATTATTTAGAATATCCAAGATTTCTTGGGGGTGTTGGGGGCATTATATTTGTTTTTCCTGATTTACGAAGTGTTGCCAAGTCTGTTACGTAGGCTTCAGGTTACCTACAATACCTGCTGATAGTAAATGGTCACCCATTCCACAACTGTACATAGCCTATCAGCAAGGCTCACATTACACTGATCGTAAAAATACCCAGCCTAAAAATGTTATTGGCATAACACTAAACGGCATCTGATGGTGAGAATCCAATTCTAGAGATCTGTAGAGAGTGGCATACCTCTTTATTGCCATGACTCCCAGTTTCACTCTGCTCCGGAGTGGTAGTACCTTTTAGGGTCCCATCTATGAGTTGTATGGGTAAATCTTTGTAAATCATCAGTTTTAGATGGAACTCTGTGTGTAAAAAAAATAAAAATTAAAAATTAAAAAACTGTTAAAGTAGGTTGGCTGGATTTTACGGCAGGACAACCCTTGTTGAGTTATTTCATGCCGAAGACATTTTGTTTTATTTATTCTTGTTGTGTTTTTTTTTTTCAAACTCAATTTTTTAAACACTTTCTTTTAATAATCATTTTCTTTATCTATTTAACTCATAGATAGGACCCTAACAGGACCCTACTCCGGATCAGTGTGTACCTGGGAGCGATGACGATAAAGGGGTACTCCATATTTCCCTGACTTTCAGAATTGGAACTTCACCACTAGATGCAGTTTAATATCATACCCAGGTCACTAAGGCCCTCGGTCCCCGCCTTTTACCACATATATGATAAAAAGGTTTGTGGGGTTGCCATGAGGGTCATAGGGTTGGGACAATCATATAGGTGATAGACTTGACGTGACAAGCCGATTGATCGGTGGGGGCCTCTCCGACCGCCTGTCTTGCCTAAGTAAGGGACAAAGTGGAGTGTTTTGATTCCAAATCAGTAGCAGTCATAGAACTCTCCATTATTTCAAATTCTAAACTTTCCTTTTCATCACTAATTCATTAGTAACAGTTTTTTTTTATTGATGCAATCTGGTTACCATTGATTTATAAACTTCATGGCCAGAGATCGATCCTTATAAGGTTGAGATTGGCCAGATTGAAGGAAAGTTTTCGCAGGAACTTTGACAAAAAAGTAAATAGTAAACATATGTTTAGAACAGTTTTGCAACAAAACATGGAACAATTTTAGGCTAGTGGCCAATTTTTTCGCTATTAGAAATTGGCTGAGATCACGTGGTAGGCCAGTTTTAATAATGGGATTTGTTTGAAGTTTTACGTGCTGTACCGTTACAGACAACAACTTTTCTTTCCTTTATTTATTTTACCTTTCAACACAGACACAGACACAGACACACACACACACACACACACACACACACATATATATATATATATATATATATATATATATATATAGTCTGTGTGTGTGTGTGTGTGTGTTAAAATGACTTCAAAACCGAATTTAAAGACGAAAAATGATTTCAAAATACAAAACGATAAATCGGAACTCCAAGTTTCACGTATTGCTTTTAATTTTGGTTTTGACATTAGTTTCCCATGCAAATAAGTCTATCATGAATAATGGGAAAAGCCTGCAAGAAGACCCTAAGATGTCATAATTCATTATATATACTGTGTTTCCTCGAAAATAAAACAGGGTTTTCACTCCGAAATATAACACTAGGGGTTAATTTTCTTATTCTTCATATAATGACATTAAGAACTAGAAAATTACGAAATTTCTAAAACAAACAGATATCACGAAAGTTGATCTACATTTATGTACCATTAACAAGTTCTTTTATTCAAAAACTCATTAACCACAATTCATTCAAAAATAACAATATCATCCTCTAGAATATTATTGCTCTCAATTAGGGCTTATTTTAAGGGGAGGGATTTACATTAAAATCAGTCTGAACAATCACGCTAGGTCTTAATTTGCAGGTTAGTCTTATTTTCGGGGAAACACGGTATATACAAGGTTTGTCAAAAAAGTATTGACATTAACGTTCCATTCATTCTTCATTTCTATCACGGTAAATACAACTTTAGACTTGATACATTTTTGACACACACACCTTGTATTATGAAAAAAATTTAAGAATGGAACTTTTTTTTTCAGAATACAAGGTGTGTAAAAAGTACAAAAAATCTCGATACTTTTTTGACACACCTTGTATATAAATAACACATCACTCGGGTCTGATATATAAATGTCGCCACTAATAAAAAAATTCATATGATTTTTTTAAGTATTAACCTTCAAATGACACGTGTCAAAATTTGAGTCTAATCGTATTATTTGTTTACAATACTCAGCGTATGAGTAGCTCAGGGATCCGTGTGATAAAGTGAGGAGCTGATGGTAGGTGTGGCGCTCCACCTCAGATGCTAAAATAATCTCCTTGGTCTTGCGCTAGTGAAAAAGGGATAGACTCCATCGCTGTCTGGCTGATACCGATAATATGCCGCCCCGACGACTTTACTGTTGCAAAATTTTTAAACAATGGAAAAATCTGAATTTTTTGTGTTGATAAAGCATTGCTTTCTGATATTTACGAATAATGATTGTTATTATCAGTTACTTGAAACCATATAATCACTTGGTTGGTTGGATTTTACGGTCCTGTCAACCCTTGTTGGGTTATTTTATGCCGATGACGTTTTGTTTTATTCATTCTTGATGGTATTCAAACTTTTTTTTTCACACTCAATTTTTAAACAGATTTTTAAACTCATTTTTCTATTGAACCCATTTATGGAGCCTGAACAAGTTGTAGTACTCCAGGTCAGAGTGGACCTGGCAGTAATGGCCATGAAGGGATACTTCACACTACTCAGAGCTCCCGAATTTAAACTTCGCTATTAGATTCAGTTTAGCGTCATACCCAAGACAAGATATTATTTTGTATATTAAACAAAAAATAAAGGAAAGTTAAACCAACATGTAGGGGTGACAAGACTTTCGGAACAACCTGTACGTTTTATCAAAATGAAAGAATACGATTGGGATATTTTGTAATTCTGTATTCAGTGTTGTGTATGATTATTCGTTCGTTTGTTTTGGGGCTATTTTTGCGGGGGGGGGGGGTCTTATCTTCATAAAAAACATACATCTTTTGTAAAAGACTTGTGGTGTAATGATCAGAGACGTACGAAATGGGCTCGTCGACCCGAGTTCAATTTCTGGCGCTAGTTACCCTTTGGAAACTTATGAATCCAATTCTCCCTCCAGCTATGGGTAAATAGCAGGGCAGACTGGACTCTTTAACCTTGGTAGGTAATCAGTCTAGGAGAAGGAAAACTCTGAAATTCAAACCTGTTAAATTCCGGTTGAGAAATTGACCTTGTGCCACACCCTACTCGTGCGGAGGGGTTGGTAAATATATGTAAATCAAGAGTTTATCTTGCTGTAAGCTTGATCGCCAGTCGTAGTAATCTACTGCATGTACCATAGTTTTAGCACAAAGTCAGAAGCATGAGCACCCGGTGAGAAACAAACTCATTTTTCCGAACTTACTTATCATTACACAATGTGAGGAGCCAATACTTCTTAACTGTTTGTCTCTTTCTCTGTATGTCTATCTGTCTGTCTATCTTTCACACACACACACACACACACACACTCTCTCTCTCTCTCTCTCTCTCTCTCTCTCTCTCTCTCTCTCTCTGTCTGTTTGTCTGTCTCTCTCTCTCTGTCTCTCTCTCTCACCCTCTCTGTCTCTCTCTCTCTCTCTCTCTGTCTCTCTCTCTCTCTCTCCTTCTCTCTCTTTCACACACTCATACGCACATGCACACACACATACTCTGTCTCTCTCTCTCTATGTCTGTCAGTCTGTCTGTATCACCCCCCCCTCTCTCTCTCTATATATATATATATATATATATATATGTGTGTGTGTGTGTGTGTGTGTCTGTCTGTCTGTCTGTCTGTTTGTCTCTATCTCTTTCACACGCACACACAAACACACACACACACTCTCTCTCTCTCTCTTTCTCTTTCTCTCTCTCTCTTTCTGTCCACTCTCTCTCTCTCTCTCTCTCTCTCTCTCTATGTCTCTCTCTCTATGTCTCTGTCTGTTGTCTCTATCTCTTTCACACACACACCACACACACCCACCCTCTCTCTCCCCCTCTCTCTCTCTCTCTCTCTCTCTGTCTGTCTTTTCTCTCTCCCTGTCTCTCTCTTTCTGCCCCCTCTCTCTTTATCTCGCTCTGTCTCTCTCTGTCTGCCTGGTTCTCTCTCTCTCTCTCTCTCTCTCTCTCTCTCTCTCTCTCTCTCTCTCTCTCTCTCTCTCTCTCTGATTTTTCTGCACATACGGCATGTTTCTATGAGTGCGAACGTGTGTGTGTGTACCTATTAGTCTTAATATTAGCAATAGCCGTTTTGCCCTTTATCTGTGGCACATGATATCCGTATCCGTGCGGGGGGGGGGGCGTTTCAACTGAGTATTTACTCTGTTGACACCTTACACTTCTATTGACAAAGTCGTTTCACATCCACCCTCTTTACTGTGATGTATGGAAGAGAAGACAGGTGTTTAGAGATACGTTTTGCCTCCGGGCTACAAAGTTAAATTCTTCCGGGTGAGTGACGCATTTGAAACAATAATTGTAGCAATGGCTTCAAATCTTAACCAAATTCAATTCGCACATCCTTGTGATTCCGAGAGAATTTATAGTAAACAATTTGTCTGCAACATCTTAGCTACGATTACAATTGATCTATGATAAATCATATGCATTTCGAATTTATCCATAATAAATAATCTATTGATTCATTTGATCCAGAATTAATTATCCAGTTTATGTACAACAAATTATATAAGGATCCATTTTCTCCTGAATGAATTATATACAGGTCCAATTTATGTACAATAAATTATATACATGTCCAATCTATCTAGAATAAATTATATACAGGTCCAATTTATCTACAATGAATTATATACAGATCCAATTTATCAAAAATAGATTATATACAGATCCAATTTATCAACAATAAATTATATACAGGTCCAATTTATCTAGAATAAATTATATACAGGTCCAATTTATCTACAATAGATTATATACAGATCCAATGTATCAACAATAAATTATATACAGATCCAATTTATCTAGAATGAATTATATACAGGTCCAATTTATCAATAATAAATTATATACAGGTCCAATTTATCTAGAATAAATTATATACAGGTCCAATTTATCTACAATAAATTATATACAGATCAGATTTATCTACAATAAATTATATACAGATCCAATTTATCTAGAATAAATATATAACAGATCCAATTTATCTAGAATAAATTATATACAGGTCAATTTATCTAGAATAAATTATATACAGATCCAATTTATCTAGAATAAATTATATACAGGTCAAATTTATCTACAATAAATTATTACAGATCCAATTTATCTACAATAATTATATACAGGTCCAATTTATCTACAATAAATTATATACAGGTCCAATTATCTAGAATGAATTATATGCAGGTCCAATTTATCTAGAATAAATTATATACAGGTCCAATTTATCAACAATAAATTATATACAGATCCAATTTATCTAGAATGAATTATATACAGGTCCAATTTATCAACAATAAATTATATACAGGTCCAATTTATCTAGAATAAATTATATACAGGTCCAATTTATCTACAATAAATTATATACAGATCAAATTTATCCAGAATAAATTATATACAGGTCCAATCTATCTAGAATGAATTATATGCAGGTCCAATTTATCTAGAATAAATTATATACAGATCCAATTTAACAACAATAAATTATATACAGGTCCAATTTATAAACAATAAATTATATACAGATCCAATTTATCAACAATAAATTATATACAGATTCAATTTATCTAGAATAAATTATATACAGGTCCAATTTATCTACAATAAATTATATACAGATCCAATTTATCCAGAATAAATTATATACAGGTCCAATCTATCTAGAATGAATTATATGCAGGTCCAATTTATCTAGAATAAATTATATACAGGTCCAATTCATCAACAATAAATTATATACAGATCCAATTTATCTAGAATGAATTATATACAGGTCCAATTTATCAACAATAAATTATATACAGGTCCAATTTATCTAGAATAAATTATATACAGATCCAATTTATCCAGAATAAATTATATACAGATTCAATTTATTTACAATAAATGATATACAGGTCCAATTTATCCAGAATAAATTATATACAGATCCAATTTATTTACAATAAATTATATACGGGTCCAATTTATCAACAATAAATTATATACAGATCAAATTTATTTACAATAAATTATATACAGTTCCAATTTATCGTTCGGCAATTAAGCTATCTTTGTGAAGGACTCTTAATTGAATGTTCGGCTCAACAATGTCACTTCATGCATTGAGTACAAAAATCACGTTAAAAAATCACCGAAAAGAACCAATGTAATTAAAAATCGTGAAACAAAATTTTCACGATTGCCGGTCCAAATTTTGCACAGTAATGTTTTTTCTTAGTTGTCCTGATTACAAATTGATACTATATGTTGAGCTACGGTCTCTAGGAGTAAATTTGAAAAATATGCCACGCTGACATTCACATTTATTATTAGGAATAAAGAAATGGAATTAAAAATAATCGCAATGAAACGGTGAAAGCATCGTTATAATTGTATTCAAACATTTGTAAATGAATTAACTTTCCGCATTAAATAACCCATTGGTGATTGATATGCACTTAAATAAAACAAAATAGGAGGGAAGGTGATATGAGAAGCTCTCAAAGTAGTTTTGACTAACGAGAAGAGAGCCGCTTTGGTTTGAAGTTTTCTTTCTCCAAGACAAGTTGCTATACCAAGGTTAAAGAGCCCGGTCTGCCCTACAAATTACCCATAGCTGGAGGTAGAATAGCTGGATTCGTACCTTTCCCAAGGGTATTAGCGCTATGTAAAATACAAACAACCGCATCCAAGATTTGAACTCGTCTCACTGTGTCCATTTCCTACGATGATAACCATTACACCGAACGCCTCCATATCTTATGTAAGATGTACTCTGTATCAGATTATAGAAAGTGGCCACTACCACCATCATTTTACGTTCATCCCGATAAAGACTTCCAAATATGTCTATACGAGTATCTTAAAAGGATTATTTAGATAAAACACTTCACATCCGGTAGCTTCCCACCTAAATATCACTCTGGATAAAACATCGACCGTGGAACGTCTGCTTATAAAGTTAAATATCCATTAGGGATGAACATGACCTTTCATTATACGATGATGGCCACATCAAGTAGTAATGCGTTTGGGAAGGGAAGAAATGGTCAATATGGGGAACATTTTTACAAAGGGCACCAAATGAAATGAGTTGAGTCATGAAGGGGTTAATGGAAACGTCACGCTTATAACTTCCGGCAATTTCATTCTTCGTTGTAAATGAGGAGTAATAAAAGTTGGAACGTTTTTTTTTGGGGGTTTTTTAAAGAAGATGCGGGATTTCAACAACAACAATCTGAACGGCCTTTTATACGTTTTTATGGTCTTAAAAAATCAGATTAACATTTTTTTTTATTGTTTTCCGTTCGTAGTTTTTTTTCTTTATTTTTTTTTCTTTCGTTATTTTCATAATATATGCCTTCCTTTATTCATTAAAAAAAATCATATCTGATTTTTCATTTCCTTCTATTTTCGTTTTTAGGTGTATGCAACTCCTTTATCTACTAGGCTATGTGTGTAATTGGACAATCCAGTGAGATTTTTTTTCAATCGCAAAAGTTACAATTTAATTTGTAAAAACGGATTTTAAGTAGCGTATTGGTAGGCATCTTGATCGGAATTAACCGAAAACATCGTTTTAAATGTATCAAAAATAAATTACATGTGTAATATTATTTTGCTTTTTTACTGATGCTTATTACGTGACTTTTTCGACTTGACCTTAGATAATCGGTTTAATAAATTTTAATTCGTTTTTTAAATGAAAAGCAGATGATATTTTGGCAGATCCTCCTCTTTTCCCTAATCTCAATCATCTAGCGAGAGCTTAATGGGTGACCCAACGGGTCACTTTTTGTCTAGTATATATACATATATATATATATATATAGGTAAGGTGAACAGACAAAATAGGGAAAGAAGGAAAGAAAATGAAAGAGAAGAAACGGAAAAATAAGAGTAAAGCAATAAAGAAGTAAAGACAGATTTAAAAGAAAAGACGAAAAGAAAAGAAAGAAGAAAAATGAAAGAGTAAAGAAATGAAAAATAAAAGGAAAAAGCAAATAATGGAAAAAAATAAAACGAAATATCAAAGAGAAAGGGAAAGCCTAAGGAAACAGAAAAGAAATACAAAAAAGATGAAAGATAAAAGAAGCAAATAAAATTTTAAAAAGAAAACGGTACAAGAATGAAAAATAAACGAAATAAAAAGAAAAGGAAAAAGTAAAGAAGCAAAAATAAGAGCCAACAAAAGAAGGAAAGGAAAGAAAAAAAAGAAAGAACTAAAAATATAAAAGGAAAAATGATGAGTGAATACGAAAGAAGAAAAGAAAATAACAGATAAAGAAGGAAAGAACAGAAAAAAGAAGGAAAGATGTAAATAAAAGAAAGGACTAAAATAAAATAAAAACAAGAATAAAAATGAAAGAAAGAAAGAAAGAAAGAAAGAAAGAAAGAAAGAAAATATAAAGAAGAAAAGGAAAAAGAAAGAGAAGAGCAATAAAAAAGAATGAAAGTAAAGTCGGAAGGACGGCCTGATGTCAGTATCAGCCAGACAGCGAAGGTGTCTATCCCCTTTTCAATAGAGCTAGAATAAGGAGATTATTTTAGCATCTGAGGTGAAGCGCCACACCTACCATCAGCTACTCATACGCTGAGTTGGCGATGGCCGGTATTGAAACCAGAACTTTGTGTTTCCTACGCTGACGCTCTGCCGACTGAGTTCAACCTCCACACACACACACACACACACACAACACACACATTGCTCAGTATATAATCTAATTTATTGATTATTATACATTGAGCTCTCTTTAGGGATTCATAAAAATCCTTGTATGAATATATGTTTGCCCCTACAAGAGCATACAGTATGGTTATACAGTGAGATTTTGAAGATCCCAAATAGAATCATCCCTTACTTACCAGTCATTTGGATGACCTTATATATATATATATATATATATAATATATATATATATATATATATATTGTGTGTGTGTGTGTGGAGGGGGGTTAACTCTCTATAATAGGTTCCTCAATTTCATGTCTTTTTATTATTTCTTTCATCTTTCTTCTAAATTTCCGCTAGATATTCATTTATGACTTTCAGCATATATTTCTCTATTTACTTATTTTTATTTTATCTATTTTTTCATCTTTTTTTCTTCTTTTTATTCATTTCCTTTTTCCTTTTTTTACCCTTCAAACATTTTTCTTCATTTTTGTCTCAAACGCCGTTTTCTTTCATATTTCCTATATCAAGCAACTGGGTTTGTCTGTTACCGAGCACCTGTTGTTAGTTTTTTCCGTCCTCACTTTGTATAAATCAAGTTAACAACACCGTTCGCTGCTAAATAATATTTTTATATTTTGTCTTGCTGCCACCAGAACTGCATTTACACACCATAACCTGGGCTAGTAGGTATTTTTGTAGAAGCACACCAATGTGCAGATGTATGTGTGCGTGTAGTGTAAAAATACATGCACATGTACTTTTGATGCAAAAATTACACACATGCATTCAAATAAACACACAGACACGCGCGTGCGCAGTTTGTTTTTGTTTTTTGCAAAGAAAAAATATATATATGATAAAACAAAAGAAACTAATGTGATTTAATATTTCTTAATGGAAAAGCCACCTTATATCAAAATAGAGGAGGTGGAGTATTTGTGATATAAGGTGTGCTCTAATTCCCCACCTGGATTTATAGACTAGCCTAGGTCACGTGGTTTACTCCTCTGGCCAATACGATGCTCGGCTGACGTTTATTAGTATCCCTAATATACATGATAAGGTCATTAACAAAGGGTTTAAAATCCCGGTCCGTCAATCAGACTCCTTTTGAGCCTCATACACAATATTTCTTATTTATTTATTTATCTATTCCTTCGAAAAACCGTCCGTGGATCCACATAATCTTCAATGTTTCATACACTCACACACACACACACATACACACACACACACATATATATATATATATATATATATATGTGTGTGTGTGTGTGTGTGTGTGTGTGTGTGTGTAAGATAATCCAAGTGACTGGTAAGTAAAGGATGATTCTATTTTGGGTTCATCAAAATCTAACTGTACAACTATACTGTATGCTCTTGTAGGTGCAAACATATATATTCATACAAGGATTTTTATAAATCCTTCAGAGAGCTCAATGTATAATAACCAATTGATTAATCATATACAGAGCAATATTTGACTTTCAAAGAAATAAAAACTTAACAAACTGTCATCCTCTTATGATATTTATCTCTACCAGAAACACAAAATGAGTCTTGCCTCTTCAGACAGATTTTACAAATATTTGTATTTGTAAAATACCCGTTAATATGAACCCGTTAATCCCCCGGCTATGGTTTAAATAGCACTATAACTGATCTTATATAAGGATGGCTTTAACATTAAATAACTCACAAACGCCGGGTAGCTTCTAGTATAACCTAAAGATTTTAAGATTTCTTGTGCAACATTATACAAACAAAACGGACAGTATTAAATATCATCAGCACATGTCATTTATGTAAATAGATGTGTAGCAATTAAACATTCGTAGCACCTAATGTAAATGCATCATTTCTCCTGTCACAAGTGACCAATATTCAAAGTCAGATGATTTCAAACCCAGATGATTTTCAAAGCAGATAGCCAAGCCTTCAAAAAACTTGGAAGATTGACGTCACTAAATTCCCCACCCCCAACACTTATGCATCTTTCCTATTTGGCCCAACACCAGACGAAGCAACGCTTAAGAAATATACCTACTTATTTATATTTATTTATTTATATGTCTGGGAATATATTATGAGGTTATTGATATTTATGAACACACATACAAAATGGTGTTAATAAGTTCTCGTTCTCACAAAGGTGGGAACGGCCATTAAGCATACATTCTAAGATAAAGCGAGAATTCTTCCAAACTATAGCTGCATTGTAGTCAGAGATGCTGATAGGTATACGACCTGTGTCCCTGGCGCACATAAATCTAAAAGGACGCAGTAAAAGCGTATCCATGCGTCCCAGTGTTTTTCTTTTTTCTTCTCCCACAACTTCAAGCTAACTGTAAATACATTTCAATATTTTCTTAGAAATGAATTACACAGGATAGCTTGCAAGGTAGGAGTTAAAAGGCTTTAGTTGTTTCTCCCAGATCATAAATAAAAACCCTACAATCTATTAAGAAACTTTAGTTGGGACCCATAACTTTTTTTTCCTTCTTAATTGGGCCGAAAACTTTCCAGCACACACACACACACACACACACACAAAATATATATATATATATATATATATATATATATATATATACGATGGTCATTCAATAAATATTGTGAATTTTGCAATATTACGACTTACATTCTCTCTCTCTCTCTCTCTCTCTCTCTCTCTCTCACACACACACACTCACACACACACATATATATATATATATGAGGACCTAAGGAGTCAGAAATTATCTACCTAGGTTTCACCTAATGGCTCATCTGGATAATTCTTAGGTCCTTATGATTTTGCTCTACTTAGAGTATTGAGCACTTTTTTCATATTGAACTTTGATAACTCTTTTGGCGTTTTTCTTTAGGCTATTCATCATGATAACAACGATTATTTTCATACTGTTGTTTGTTTTTTTCATTCTTAATATTTCGCAGATATCAACTTGTTTTATTTACAAACTGCACTATTTTTTTTTTTTTTTTTGTTTAATTTTTGTTCCACGCCGTCAGAAGTTAGAAATAGAAATAAATTAATGTATTTTTTTTTCTCGAGGCAAAAGTTTGTATTGTGTAATTACAGACTATAAAGCAGGGAGCTATAGACAGGGCAGTGCTTTGTGCGTGATTCGAACCTTACCTGTCATGCTGACAGGCGGACATTCTAACCACTACACTAGCTGGCTTCCCGAAAATCTCGCGTTTATTTTAAACTGATGTGTCTATCACACTTTTTGGGTGACTTATGGCAGCAGCCAGCTAGTGTAGTGGTTAGAATGTCCGCCTGTTAGCCTGACAGGTAGGGTTCGAATCACGCACAAAACACTGCTGATGAGGCTTAATAGGCTGAAATGTACACACAGAGATCGATTTTTCTCGATTAGTTTACGCTTTACATTTAAACCGATATGCACGCCTAATTCATTTAATTATAATTAATTAATTAACAAATTAGGTATGACTTTAATTAAGCACATAATCTCCCCAAAAATTGTCGGCCTTCGCCATTTCAAACACATTGTTCGACCACTTCATATATATATATATATATATATATATATATATATATATATATATAAGAACCTACATGAGTCAAACACTATCAACCTAGGTTTCACCTGAATGATTCTTCAGGATAATTCTGACCGAAGGAGGTTGTTGCAAACGTCCTTTATTATTGTATCTGGTATTTGATTGGGTGAAAATTAGCATAAAAGGTTAAAAATTAAAAATTCGTACAAAGGTTGAGTTATAATTATTTTTTATTTTTTATTTTATTTTTATAGGCTAAGGAGCCAATTTATATATATATATATATATATATATATATATATATATATATATATATATATATATATATTCCCAGATTCCCTGTTCTGTCATTTACTTGGATTGACAGAACAACTGTGAATGTGCATCTTTTTTAATTCCCCATTCTTTTCTTTTCTTTTTTCAGAACTTGTAAGTGTTCTTCTCATTTTTCAGAAGATCGCCATTTAATTCTATCATCTCTTACTTCATATCGTCCATATCGTTCCTCTGACGCGTCTCCTTTACTTTTCATTTCTCTCTCCAGAAACACTTTTCGTCTTTTATCTTCCAATTTTTCAAAGACCGAATAAACCACGAACAGGCATATTTTCTCCCGTCAGTCTCTGAGTAATTGCTATAGTCATTTACCCCCTCACTGCCCGCTAGGTGGCGCCAACTGATGATAATACACGCCAAAACGTATTTAAAGAAAGGTGAGAGTGATTAGTTATCAGACTTGTCTTTTAAGGGTAAAAGGAGAATACAACATCCTTTAATCATAAGATAAAGCCTCCTCCTCCTCCTTCCCCTTTTTTATAAGGGTCACCTTCTGAATTTGGCCCCTTAGAACGAATCTCTTGTTACATTTTTGTATCTGGATTTTAGTGTCGCGGGGACGATAAATGTTTTCTCAGCCACAGCCTTCGTGGTGTGGACATAGATGGTGCCGAACCGAGTATCTGGGGGGGGGGGGGGGGGGGCGTCGACCACCCAGATTCTTCCTCAATCTTTGTTAAAAGCTAGTAAAAAAGTAATGCCATTTTGTTAAAACAGGTATAATTACCAACACAAGAACATGTATCATACATCAAAATGAAGCTGGTCCTCTGTGAATCATTTCCCTACTACATATAGTCTCCGTTTCTTTCAATCCAAATGAGAGCACCCCTGCCTCGTAAAATTCTGTTGACAATTCTTTGAGCCACTTCTTCAGTAGAGATTTCACTTGGTCGTTACTGGAAAAATATTTGTTTCTTAAACCCTCTTTCATGGGGCCGAGGAAGTGAAATCTGTTGTGAAGAAGTGGCTCAAAGAACAGTCAACAAAATTTTACGTGGCAGGAATATATGCTCTTATTCGAAGGTGGAACATTTCTATTGAGATAAACGGTAACTATGTGGAGAAGGAGGGACGTGATACACAGAGGACCAGCTTCATTTTGATGTATGATACATGTTCTTGTGTTGGTAATTATAACTGTCCTAAACAAAATGGCATTACTTTTTTACTCACCCTTGTATGATTTTTCTGGGTAGGCAACACCTGACCGGGTATTGTTATTTCTGGTAAGAGTAAATTCTCTTCATCAGGTTGGGGATGTATTCCACCTTATACAGGTGGTAAGCACTATTTGTTAGTAATTGTTGGTGCAGCGATTGTCTGCCCCTATTTGGAGCGATGTGGACTCCAGAAGAGTTATCTTCCATTGTTGCGGGTTTTCACCGGTAGAAGGCTTGACTATTTAAATGGGAGCCCAGGAAAATTCTAACTCTCTTCCTCTGGGACCGGCAAACACTTCACATGGTTTCGACGCTTGTGCCTCTTACCCTTAAGTGGGGAGCTTAGCCTCCCCCCAACCAGCTATCAGTAAGTGACATTCCTGCAGAGACTCTGTATCACCCTTTAGGACGTAAGTCCTACATTCTTCATATATATGTTTATGTATCTGTTGTCTATGTATGGCTATACCTTTTGTGATAAGTATATATATATATTCTTGTCCTGAATGTATTCCTATGTGCTCATGTATTAAAGTCTATGTTTGTTGTATCTTATAACTTTTTTGTCGGAGTAATTTATGTACACATATGTACCCACGCTGGTAGGTTACTCTGAACCTTCCAACTTATTATAAGAATTTTACTTCTTACATTGGTATTATAATTGACTGGTATCTTTTATATAAGTCATAAACTGAAAGTTTATGTAACTTCCGGTCAGTAAGTGTCATGATCTTAGGTATTAGTGGGCGCGTCGCTAAGTTTGATAGCATCCGCGTGCTGATGGTCGATGGAAGAATGTTGAAATGTGAAGGTCACATATATTTTTGAGCAGCGGATTCGCACTACGATACCAGACTTGTAGATATCACTCTCTATGAAATTCATCTTGAGCACCTCACGTGGCGTAATGGTTAGCAAGTTGGATTCGTAGACCATTGTTAGTGACTTCGATTCTCACTGGGTGCCCCATAATTCTGGCCTTATGCCACATCTAAGCTAAGCTTAGTAAATAACTATGAAACTCTTTTTTCTTGGTATCTGCCGCTTCCCCATCCCCCCTCTCTCTCTCTCTCTCTCTCTCTCTATATATATATATATAATATATATATATATATATATATATGTGTGTGTGTGTGTGTGTGTTGTGTGTGTGTGGTAAAGGATAGAGGGAAAATGTGAACAATTGTCCATATATTTATACACACACACACACACACACACACACACACATATATATATATATATATATATATATATATATATATATATATATAAAGATACATAGAGAGAATTTGATATAATTAAATAATCATGACAAGCAAACTCGCGGAATTTGCTTGTCGTGATTATATATATATATATATATATATATATATAAACACACACATATATATATATATATATATATATATATATATATATATATATATATATATAATCCCAACATCCGGAGAAGAAATCTTCCTTACGGCATAGAAGTTTTTTTTAAATGTCGTAGTTTGCAGCGCTCAATGTGTGCTCTTATTGTCAGGGTCAGAGAGCAAAATTAGATTCGCATCTGATGACTGAAAACGCTAGACTCTAGGCTTCTTGAAATCGTCTGTAATGATAAAAATCCAAGTCTGTTATATTTTTTTAACTATATATATATATATGGTGATTGCCACTTCTTTACAGAATAAGGCCATTTCTACAAGTAGTTTGGTTGTGCGCAAGCAGATGGTCCAAGGATCCAGATTTGTTTTTATGTACCCTATCACATGTGAATCCATTCGCCGTCTTCCTCACGTATGCGACGATATGTGACTGAGAAGCCCAGCCCTCGATGGGAAAGCACTGTCAGACATTTTGGTCTTAAATGTAGTTGTGTCCGTGACGTCCGTTATGTGCCGCTTGTGTAAAGAGCGATTCAGGATGGGGTGCTCGATCCACCTTACATCAAACCCGTTACAGCTACCATGGGCCTGCCCTTTCAAGAGAAAGTGTAGCCAGCCCCCACTTCTGTTTATTGTCCTCATCGCCATAACTGTCTTCCACAAGGGCCTCAATGTCTACCCCATATCAAGAAGGTTTGTCACGATTCCAGTTCGTCATTTGGGGTTTTCCAATCCCTCAGATCGAGAATTGTCCAGGCATTCCAGGTGGCTATTGTTAGCCTGATTTATGTTGCAATATTCTTCTTGTTTTCGCCCTGCTAATAGGAACAGCCGTCAAACCGCATGTTGCTGGTCAGCTTGATAAGTGAACAGGCCTACTTTTCTATACACTTCCCAGATGTCTGGGAGAACAGTACTACTCAAGGGGCTGCTCAATCACTCACTACATCACCGAGGTCCGTTGCTGTTTAATGGGTCACGAGCATCGCCATGTGTATGTTCTCAGTTGTGTGCTTCCAGGCCATTAAGCCTGCACACATCACCATTTCTCTATCACCGAGGGACTTGTAGAAATATCTGCACATGTTGACATGTTGTGCACTCCTTCCTCAAAGTCTAGTATCAGTGACAAGCCGAGGCAAGATGAATGTAAGACTTTGAAGAACGCAGGTGAATGATCTAATGAGATCTACGGGTCCACCACTCCGGAATATAAAATCCATTTTTTTTCTAAGTTCTGACTTATTATAAGTCCACAGGGACCGTTTTCTATCAGATAGGTGACTTTTAATATACGTTCCTGTAAAATGAAATGTATTAGGGGAGAAAGTTAACTGCATTTGGACATAATGTTAATACAATATTTACTATTTAAAATAAAATAAGTGACTTATATTTGAGAGCCAAATTCAGATAATGGTCTCTGACTGTCTTCACTTTTTATATTGATAAAGTTACTTTCCTATTTCAACGTGAGTGGGCCAGTGGGGGGGGGGCATAGTTCTAATAAGTCATGTTAGACGACGGGACAAGAAAAAAAATAATAATGTACTTTTTCTTTTCCCTTTTTTTTACATGTACCTGTAAAATGAAATGTATTAGGTGAGAAAGTTAAATGCATTTGGACATAATGTTAATACAATATTTACTATTTAAAATAAAAATTAAAATAAGTGACTTTTCTTTGAAAGCCAAATTCAGATAATGGTCTCTGACCGTTTTCACTTTTTATATTGACAAAGTTATATGATATTTGCTCTTTGTTTTTTCACACCAGTTTCTTTCACGTTCACTCAATAACAGACGACAATTCAATTATTCAAAATGGCGGACACAAAGATGACTGAATCGAAGTCCAAAGTGTTAGACTTTTATGTCAAGCTGGAGAAATGAAAAATACGAACATGTGACACAGCTATAAAAGTCGAATACTCTGCAGCCAGACCTTGAAGAGAGGAGGTTTCATTCCATTGCTAACAAATCGTCAAATCGTGCCAAGAAGAAACCAATAAAAAGATATAATTTGCATGATAACGTACGGAACGCCTGTGTCATTAAAAATGGACATAAAGTAACACGTTAATAAAAGCCGATTTCTAATTTAATGAGATCTTTCATGAGTTTCTCTCGATAGTGGCATCCGCTTTCTGGGACACAGAAGGGCTAAAATGCTTTAAGAGACGATGCAGAAAAAGCAACAAAACGAACCATTCAAAAGAAATAATTATGGCCAGAGTCACGAAGTATTTTTATTGAACAAAAATCTATATTACTAGCAAATATACCTGGTTAATGACCGACCTGAAAAGATTTAGGAACACTAGGAAGTGAGACAGAAAGAAAAAAGAGGAGGTAAGAGGAAAATGATTTAGCAAATTCCTTTAAAAAGTTCGCCAAGTATTCGCATATTGCAGTGTTCGTTTATATTAAGAAATTGTGTTTTTTCTTTTTTTTTTGTTTACATTTTATATATTATTTTTTAAAAATGTAACCCTAAATTAGTGTTTTTAAACATAATCTTATTTTCTAAAGGAAAATTTGGCTTGGGCATAGATTGTAGTGAATTTAATCATTACTAAGGACACTATCTATGTTATTTTTAACTTAAATTCTAACTGTTAGTTGTGTTTAAAGAAAAAAGAATAGATAGAATAAAACAGATGAATGATAAACTAGTCAGAATTAATAAACATGTACAAACAAAAAACGTACTTTCTATTTCAATATTACAGGCGACGCATGCTTTTCTTAAGTATGGATGACCAAAAGTGTTATAATCCGTGTTTTTTTATGTTAATAAATTCTCGGAAAATATCTATCTTCCTTTAGTTTTCTTGCAGACCCTTGTAGGAAAATAACGTCAATGAAAAACAGTTAAAAACACAACTAACGGTTAAAATTTAAGTAAAATATAACATAAATCGTGTCTTTAATAATAATTAAATTCATTAAAATCTATGCCCAAGCCAAATTTTTCCGTTTTAATTTTGACAACGATTTACAATTTTAACCTTTTTAAAAACCGTTTTTGTATATATGACAAGAATTTGAATTCGGTTCTTGGTTGCTTTTTGAGTTTAAGTGATAAAAATGAATTCGTTTAATTTATTTTCTTTTTTTACCCCTGGAAAAATTAAACACGTGTATTTTATGTGTAGGTGGATAATTTCACATAATATTCAAATGAAAATTATTCGTTTATTCTCTGAATAGTTTATTTCTTTTTGTACCTATGAAAAACTGTGAAGAGTTTCATAAATAGATTGATTCATCAATTATTGAATTACGTCTTTTAATAGGTGAAAATAAATAAAAAATATTTTTTGTACTTTTCCTTACTATAAGCATATTAAAGTGTATGTGCGATTTTAATACTCAATGACACCTCTTTTCTGAGATATAAGTCGACTCATAAATACCAAAACAGTCACGATTCATTTATATTTTGTTGGATAGTTGCTAATACCCCTTCAGCACTCTACCAGATGAACTGGCTCATAGCCATAAAATAGCCTACGATGAAAGTAGATCAACTAGCTGAATAATATTCAGACTGACTTTGCTGCGTTGGCTATATCGAATTGACCCTCCTCTATTTATGTTGTATACCCCTTATAACATCGTACGTCGAACATCGGGTATATACATGAGAGAGATGAGAATCGGATGAGAGAGAGAGAGAGAGAGAGAGAGAGAGAGAGAGAGGGGGGAAGAGAGAGAGAGAGAAAGAGAGAGAGATTTGAAACTTACTTGTTACTTCATTTCTCTGCTAACTTCTTATCTGGCTGTTTCCTCTTCTTCTTTGGATGTCATCCTGTCGTCTAGCTGTCTTTTTACTAATAGCTTCTTTTTAAGTGCTAGTTTTTAGTCATGCAATTAATCAACTCACAAGACTTTTATTTTCTTGATCAAGATTTATTTAACCGATTCTGATTCGCCGCGCGGGCAGTTAACAACCCCAGCAGAGAGATACACGTGCTCTCTGCTTCAATCTGAGGTTGAAACTAATATCTAAACCAACTAAACCACGAGACGTGCGAGATTCACGCCTCTAGGGGCCAGTTGGGGCTATAACCCTCCTGGTAGTTTTCTATTCCCTGATCTAAAAACCAATGGCCCCTTTGGATTCTCGATACAGGGTCTATCAACATTTTATACTAACACATGATATGTAACATTTAAGGTAAGTTAGTCTTCTTTTTTTTTTTTTTTTGATCGTTAGTCCAAGTCTGGACTTGCAGATGCGGTCACACACATTGCAGGGGAAATTCCCATCTACATTTGGTTGTTCATGACAACGAAGACGTCACCGCTCTGCAGTCCTGTTTATCTCAATATTGAGCTACTTAGCTCCTCTGCGGTAGGCGTCTCGCCAACCGTGTGTATTGGATGACAGATCTTCTATGCTTAAAGGTGTAATGATACATTTCTTCAATGTTGTCTTAATATGGTCTTAGAACCTCTTTTTTTTGGGGGGGGGCTCCTGTCCTCTTCATGCCAACCCTACTATGGGATACTGAGAAAGTTTAGTTGTCCCCCTACCTTCCTGGCTATGTTTAGATCTTTCCATGATGGCTCAATGGCCAGTGCAGGCTCAAAATAAGGCCCTTTCCTTGTAGACCCCGGAGTAAAGCAGGGGTGTGTCATTGTGCCCATTGCATTCAATCTGTTTGTGGCAGCAGTAATGGAAATTGCCAAACATAACACATGATATATATATATATATATTTACTCTCTCGTTAATTGTTGTATTTTCGTAGTTTCATCTAGACATACATACATACATACATATACACTAACTGCCCTTTATATATGTACTAGATAAAAGGTGACTCGTTAGGGCACCCATTGAGCTTTAGGTAGATAATTGAGATTAGGGAAAAGTGAGAGTGCAAAGCGAATTAAATTCTTTAAAAGATAAATACGACCGGGCAAAACATTAAAATCATTATCTAAGATTTCTAAAAAAGGGAATGTTTGACCTAATTTAAACTACAGATTGCTACTTATGAAATTTAGCATACAAATACATTTCAAATTCCTCCATCTCTCTCTCTCTCCCTCCCCTTCTCTCTCTCTCTCTCTCTCTCTCTCTATATATATATATATAATATATATATATATATACTCTCCCAGAGAAACTAACATACATGACGAGGAGGTTATCAAAAGATACATAGAGGAGAAAAAGACAGAATGTAAAGTAAGAGATTGGTCAGTTTTTAACTTAATTGCAAATTACGACTAATTAGAGACAATTAAAATGGATTTTTTTTCAAACATCACTCAATCCTAAAAGTAAGGAATAATTTAGTGTAATTTTCGTGTCATTAAACTAAACAGTAAAAAATCCTTTAGGAAACCAAAGTTGATTCGCCCAGCTTTAGTATAATAATAAATAGATAATACACTCTGGCTCAATCAATGCCGGGTACCTCAGCTAGTGAAAAATAGATGTTTTTCTTTTATCATTAGGCTAGGGATTTATTGATGAGTCTCCATTTCTATTTCATAGCCAAGACGACGCCTTCAAACTAACAGCAAGCAATGGATGCATAGAATATGTTGTAAGTGGTAATGAAGCTTATCAAATGAATATAGACAAGCATGCAACGTTCTTTGAGTGGTTTATGCTAAACTCTTAGCAGCACAAACGAATTTATTATATCAACATCATGTGCGTGGTGTAATGGTTACCATCGTAGAAAATGGACACAGCTAGACGAGTTAAAATCCTGGACGAGGCTGATTGCATTTCACAGAGCGCTTATATCCTTGGGAAAGGTTTGAATCCAACTATTCTCCCTCGAGCTATGAGTAAATAGTAGGACAGACTGGAATTTTTCACCTTGGTTAGGCAAACAGTCGAGGAGAATGAAAACTGTAACTCCGCTAAGAAATTGACCTTGTGCCACATCCTACTCGTATGGAGGAGTTGGTAAATATGTATATCATCATCATCATCATTATCATCATCGTTGCGATAGCAAGTATCTCCTTGACTCTTTTTTGCCACCCGTTTCTATTGGCCAACGCTCCTGAAAGGTCCTCTGCAAAGCATCCAGAATCAGTTATCATGGTGTGTCCATGTGCACCTGCCCACAGGAGAACGCCACTTATGAGCTTCTCCTTGCTTCTCCAGCAGTGTCCTGGATGTGTTTGTCTTACCCATATGGTGTGTCTGATAGGAGGTAAGTGATCGTACAGCTGTTCTTTTGTGGGATGTTGTTTCCATGATTTGTTCAAGACAGCACACAGCATCCTTGTACAAGTCGAGCAGCCGTAGATTAGAAATGACACGGCTACAGCTTAGAAGAATTGTCACTTTATCTTATCAGAGAGATCTAATTTCCATATTATTGATAACACTGACATGCGTTAATTTTTTTCCAAAGGTCAAAGGTTTACCAAGTGATATATGATCGTCATTTTATGCTGATTTCAAAATTACTATTCATTGTATTTGGTCTGGTCTGATTTTTAACATATGCTTGAATACTTCACAACAAGTTGTACATAATAATAAAACTTATTCAAAAGTCTAATTGTCACAAATAAATAGAGTTATAATATTGTTCTATACATTTCAAGTAAGAACTTGTATCTTAAAAATGTGATCTGATTAGAAAAAAATAAGTGATTTTTGGATTCAGCATAAAAAACTGCCTTAAAATCAGCTATTATATATTCGACCTTGAAAACATCGTAGGCATGTGTAATCTGTCTTATAGCAGTCTATGCCTTTCTTATATAGTATAAAACTGTATGTCGTTTACAGTTGCCAGCATTAAATGATCCACCGTGGTTTAATTACCATTTAAAAAAATAAACAAACTGTTGTGATATAATCTTTTAATGATGTAAGAAGTAGACTATCTCACAGAAATTTCACCATCAATACTAAGATCTCTGTATATAAAGCTGTATGCTTATTCATACTCTTATTTGGAAGCGAATCGATGATGTTGTATCGCAGACACCAGAAGAAACTGGAGGCATTCCACATCAACTGCCTCCAAAGTATACCGAGCATAAAGTGGTGGCACAAAATTCCCCACTTAGAAAATCGAAGCAGAGCACGCATTAACCCAATTGAATTGAGACCATCTTATCGCAACGCCAACTGCGATGGTTGGGTCACACCATCCGCATGCCTGCAGACAGACTCCCCTGTGAAATACTTTATGGTGAACTCGCAGATGGCTCGCGGAGGACAGGAGGCTCCCAAAAGCGGTTCAAAGACCATATTAAGACGACACTGAAGAAATGCACTATCACACCTTCAACTCTGGAATATCTGACCTCCAACAGATAGGGTTGGCGTGAGCTAAGCGGTTAAATATCGAGATTAACAGGGCTGCAGAGCGGCGACGGCTTCGTCGTCATGAACCACCAAATGCAGATGGGAATTTCCCTTGCAATGTGTGAGACCGCATCTGCAAGTCCAGAATTGGACTAACTAGCCACCAGATGGTCCACAACTCTTGGTGACATGGAGTGGCGTCATCATCGTCTGCAACGGACTTCAAAAAGGAAAAGAATAAGAAAGGAATGTAAGAACGTCCACAAAGTAATGTCTATTATTGTTTACACAGAAACTACAACATATAAATAACCCTGTTGGCGGGACTTTGAACACGCCGACCGTACCCTCTACAGATGGGCGAGACCCTCCCCCATTAAGGCGAGGTGTCTTGCATATGACATTAAACCCCATCTGATGATATAGTTCTAGTTCTGGAGATCTGATGAGTTTGGAGAGTGTGGAGTATTCCTTCACTACCATTACTCCCAGATCCACTCTGGCCCGGAATGGTAGTACTTCTTAGGGCCCCATCTACAAGTCGCACAAATCTGTTTAAAAATCATTCGTATTGAATAGGAATACTTGGAACTATATGTAATGACAAACGATAACACCGATAGGCTTTGGAAAGCTTTATCCTACTTAGAATAATTGTACACTTACAGAGAGTTTATATAGTCTAGTATTTACTAGAGAGTTCTCCAAAGAGGAGGTAATCATAAAATAGGGGAGGTAACTCTCAATTACTTATTACACTATATATTTGTAAATTATTTACATTGAGAAAAAAGCTCTTAAGAAAGAGCTACAAAAATGTAAATATAAATGTACAATTAAATTAATTCCCTAATCTATTGGCATAAAATAATCCTAGACGAGTTGAATCAACCAATCCATTAATTTGGTTTTATTTCTCACGCATTCTCTTGTTTATATGTTTATTCATTCTGTCAACACAGAAAAAAACTTTGATACGTATTTTAAAAGGAATGAATTAGCTGCAGTTAAGGCGTTACGTCCGTGCGGATTCCCTTTACACACACACACACACACTCTCTCTCTCTCTCTCTCTCTCTCTCTCTCTCTCTCTCTCTCTCTCTCTCTCTCTCTCTGTACAGATGGATGTAAGTATTTGCTAGTCGACCAACACCATGTTGAAGTTCATAGAACCTCGCTTATGTGTTCGTCCTTACTTCTCCAGCAGTGTCCAGCATGTCTTGCGCATCTTACTTGTATGGTTTTGTGGTTGAAGGCGCGTTGTCTAAGGGTTAGAGTCGTAGGAAATGGACTCGTCAACCCGAGTTCATTTCCCGGACGAAGCTGTTGGCATTTCACATGGCGCTAATACCCTTGGAGAAGGTATTAATCCAATTCTCCCTCCAGCTATGGGTAAATAACAGGCCAGACTGGTCTCTTTAACCATGGATAGGTAACCAGTCTAGGAGAAGGTAAACTGAATTGAAACCTATTAAGCTCCACTTAAGAAGTGCTCGTGCGGAGGGATCGGTAAATATATGTATGGTTTGTGGTAAGTGGCCGTCCAGCAACTATTTTATACGGTGCTGCTTCCATGAATTGTTTAAAAACAAAACACAGCACCCTTGTGTAGTTCCCATTTAGCCCTTTTTTCCAAGAGTTTCGTCAAAGTACAAGCAATGCAACCATATCATAGCACTTACACGGTTATAACTTGGAAGAATTCCTGTTTTATTCAATCAAAGATCAGATTTCTATAATGTCGATAACAGGTCAATAGTAGTCCATGTTTTGACTATGCAGAGGAGGGGGGGGTAGTTGGTTAGGTTTTAGACTGCGAAATCATTGTAATCGAGTTCGAACTCCAGTTGCGTTATTACTAGTGGCCTTACTGTTCTTTTACACGGACAGCTTTGGCCTTAGATTACTCACAAAGGTTGTTATGCTAAAGAAACTAAACCTTTATCTATACATATTTTAACATTAGTTTCAGTAGAAGAGATATTGTTATCGAGGTATATGAACTGGTCTTCTAATTTCCGAGGCTTGCCATTTAATGATGCGATGGAACCGTCTTGATTAAAATATATGAACTCTGAATATTAATTTGTAAAAAAATGAAGGTTGGTTGGTTGGATTTTACATCATGTCAACCCTTGTTGGGTTATTTTATGCCGATGCCGTTCTTATTCATTCTTGATTCTTGATGGTATTTTTTTTTTCAAACTCAACTTTTTAAACACATTTGTTTTCTATTTAAGCTATAGATAACAAATACTGCAGTTTAACGTGATACCCACGACCCCAAAAAATGAAGGTAATATAAGAAAATGATTGATGTTTAATTCTTTTAAATAAATGATAAAAAATGAAGACGTCAGACAATTTCTCTAGGTTCCCTGAAATAGGCTATAATGCTAAAAATATAAATCTGTTATATTTTTACACACACACACACACACACACACACACACACACACACACATATATATATATATATATATATATATATATTTGTCTGTGTGTGTATGTGTGTGTGTGTGTGTGTGTGTGTGTGTGTGTGTGTGTAGGGTGTGTGTGTGTGTGGCTAACTTCTTATCAACAGGAATTATCTTGAACTATAAAACCGTTTTGGAAATAGAAGGTTCACCTGGGCCCGGCTTAGATTTACCCATGATATTCGTATGTATGTATATTCAAGAAGTAATTATTGTCGATTATTTTGCGAGGTCGTCAGCTTATTTTCACATAAATCAAGTGAGTCATTAGCAAATAAAACTTTTATGGCTAGCTTCAGCTTCAAAGAAAATTCTCTAGGAATTTCAGCGTATCAGTTATTATTTTATAGTCGGGTGGCCACCCATGTTTTTTTTTAGGGGGTTGAGGCTGGGTTTGTTGGGCGTATAACGTAGATCCTAAAGTCCAATGTACACGAGGATTATTGATTGTCTGAGTGAATAAAAATAGGTTCTATTGTATACCCGTAATTGACAGGCTGGGTATGTCTGGAAAGAGAACAAAAAAAAAGAAGATATTTGGACAGAGGATATTAAGGGTTAAGTGTAATAATCATTTATTACTATTATTATTATTTTATTGTATCTTTTATCTGATGCAAATACATTTGAATAGATAATAAATTACAATAAATATTTGAGTATAAGTAATTTTTATCTATTTAACCTATAGATGGAATCCTAACAGATATTACCACTCTAGGTCAGAGTGTGAAATAAGTAACGCTCACACAGATATATGTTTTCTTATATATCTAAGAGTTGCCAAACATGATGTCAAATCCATATTTTACAAAATAAATTTACCCCTCCGCCCGATTGAAAAAAAATTACCAAAAATCAAGGATTTTAATGAAATGTTCAGTGTTGATTTATCAATGAATACATTTTATAATGCATTAATTATTTTATTTCAAAACTGATTTTTTCAAGTCACTTAACTTTGACCCACCTTATTTTGTGTGTGTGTGTGTGGGGGGGGGGGGGGTGAACAATATCGGTGGGGTTATATACTTTTGAAACTAATTACAGTATAAATAAAAAGATAAAAGACCGAAGGTGTGAATTGAAGAAAAAAAAATTAAGAGTGCTACTCTAGTAGAAAATAAGTATTGAAAATCGGAAAATTAAATGTAAAAAAAAGATTTTAAAATTTTTCTCGAGATCTTTTTACTGTCTTGTTTTTGTATATAATTAGCTTCTAGAATATCAGTTAAAATATTTTACATCGATATTTGTTCTGTCTAAAAGGTTGGGGACCTAACTTTTTAT
>CM042144.1:34317167-34362087 GCA_023376005.1 Doryteuthis pealeii
TTGTTAGAGAGAGCAGATTTCCGTATAAATATTTACGATTTTCTAAACTCTAGGAACCGACTGCCCCCCCCCCTGTAGAGGGCTAATACCTCCTCCCAATGGGGACACCTGTTGGTCATGGATGACGACCCGTAATACTTAAAGATGGAATCCTGGTGACTGAGCAGTCCATAACATGCAACACTCCACTTTGGCCCTTACTTTGGCTTGACGGGTGGTCGCAGAGCCCCCTCCGATCAATCAGCTTGTCACGTCAAGCCCTAGCACTTATATGATTGTCTTAACCTTATTGCTCATGGCAAGCAACACCCTCTTTTATCATATGTGCTAGAAGGCGGTGACTGAGGGTCTTGTCCTGGGTATGACGTTAAACTATTTGATGGTGAAGTTCTAATTCTAGCTCTGGGAATGTGGATAACCCCTTCATCAACATTACTCCCGGGTTCACTTTGACCCGAAGTGGTAGTATCTGTTAGGATCCTATCTATGGGTTAAATAGAAAAATGTTTGAAAAATTGAGTTAAAAAAATAAGTACCCATCAAGAATGAATAGAACAAAATGTCTTCGGTTTAAAATAAACCGATAAGGTTTGACATGCCGTAAAATCTAACTAATCAACTTAACTCTAGGCATGAAAATAACCCTAAACGGGTTGACATGCGATTAAAATCAATCAATGTTGTTTTCAAATATCGCTAAAAGACTTGGGAAAAGTATGAATCGAACTATTCTATCTCCCGCTATGGGTAGCTGGAAGGACATACAAGACTATTTAACCTTGGTATGTGTTGTGTCGTTGAGGTGGTAAAAGATACACAAAAGAGAAATAGTGTGCTTGAGATATATTTTATTCAGCCCTTGTATCTAATGCTAACAGATACTTATTATATAAAACCAAGAAGTAGAACAATTCACAACGACAAACTTACAAGAATGAGGAGGGTCAGATGTGTGTAGTCAAACGCAGTGATTTTGTCCGAATATAATTTTCCCATCTCTATCACTGCCATGTTGACTATTAAAAGGCTATGAGCCAGTTCATCTTGTAGGGTTGTTAACTCCTCTACAACAGTATGACAATCGTTCTAAGAGAAGGAAAACTATGAATTCAAACTTGTTAAACCGTATTTTGAAATACGGATGATAGATCTGTAATAAGACAAACAAGTGTCAAGATTTCCATGGTTTAATGCATAAATTAGACATGGAAATTAGGTTAGAATGAGACAAGTGGCCTTGTTCTTTTTTCATCCCAACGTCTTTTTTCATTCAACTCATTACTTTATGTTCCTATTATCATAAAGTTTTATCATCAACGCTTTCACAGAGCTGATCGTCTCGGGTCACTGATTTAAATATCTTTCTCCAACCTGACCTTTATGAACGAGCTGGAATTGTTTCTTCATCGCTCGACCCACCAAACTTGATATGCTTCTTATTCTGTGCCCCCCCCCCTAAAACCCGAATTTCTCATGACAATCAGTTGACTATTAGAGGCAAGCAACGTTGCAGATGGTTAGTTCTGAATAAACGTATAAATACCTGGTTCTACTCAAGGGTTCAGAGGAATTCAACCAAGATAAGGAAATTACTTACAATGGAGGCAAGATAGCATAACGGTTATCGTTCTAGGAAATGGAATATATATATATATATATATATATATATATATGTGTGTGTGTGTGTGTGTGTGTGTGTGTGTGTGTGTGTGTGTGTGTAATTTAAAATAGAAATTAATTATAAATTGGCAAAGAATTGAAAACCAAATTTTAAAATAAATTTAGAAAACAAACAGGTAAATCCTAATTTCACGATTTCTTGATCGTCAGGCGATCAAACAATACGTAGATATACTTATGAAAGTAATAGTATTACCAATTGTGACTTAAAACTTGAAACTATGAAGAACAAACG
Organism: Doryteuthis pealeii; assembly: GCA_023376005.1. Lineage (NCBI taxonomy): Eukaryota > Metazoa > Mollusca > Cephalopoda > Myopsida > Loliginidae > Doryteuthis > Doryteuthis pealeii. Next base: position 34,319,083 of record CM042144.1, read on the forward strand.
TGTTCCACTGACCCTTTCTTTATATATTTTATTTTTATTTTACTATGAGCGGAACTCCCGTTGCTTTGGGAGTGTTTATTAAATTTAGATTATTATTTACGTTATATACACGATTCAAACTATTGTCGTCATCATGTATGTTATGCTTATAACATTTCGGCTGCTGTATCTCAGGTTTTCACCAGGTGTCTTTTATCTTATTCGGTATCCTCCAGGGAATTTCGAATCCAACTCTTTATTGAATCTACGGTGATAGACTATTCTAATTCTGCATTTCATTTCTTGGGATGTCTTCATAAGAATTGGAAATGTGGTTCTTATAATATGTTAGAAGGCTCAGAGTAAACCTTCCAACGTAGGTGAATACATACATAAATGAATCCGAACAAAGAAGTAAAATATAACAATACAGACTTTATTTTCTGAGATAAATGATATACATAAACTACAATACGAGATAGAAAACAGTCAGGAAGAAGTTCCTGTGGAAGTGAAAAAGAGTTCATAAAGTGAACTTACCTTTATCTTAAACGAACTGCGAATTCTGAGCAATTCTTTAAACATTTGATAAGGAATTTGGTAAATTATTTTCCTCTTAGCCCCACTCTTATACTTGTAGTTTCGATTCTCGTTTTGCCGAATCTAGACCAAGGTTACCGATTACGACAAAAGACACCTGAAGAATGTCAGAGACTACAGCGGCCGAAAAGTTATACGTACACTTACCAAATGAAGTTGATAATCCGAATCGTGTAAATAATCCAAATAACAACTTGGAATTTTAGACAAGTATAATGTCAGATTGGTCTGGCACAAGGCCATGAGTGTAGATCAAGGTAATTAATGAATGATCTGCTCGAAGAACTTCCTAACCAGTACTCTACGACCATACACCGTTTCTGTTCCTTTGCAACCCCCAATCTGCAATACAGTAAGGTAGTTATTTATCAATCCCCGTTTGCCACAAGGTCGCAAGTATGGGGCATCAAGCGAGGATCGAACTCTCTATTCGGTAGTAATGGATCTGTGAGACTAGCTTGCTAAACATTACAACACGATGTAACCCCCAATATCTTTTGGTGTATGTATTGGGCTGGATGATCAAGCTCACTATACATCACAATGCTAGGCCCTTATTTACCCAACCCGTTCACTATGGGTAAGATGTGACACAGGGTTGGGGCATCTAGCAAGGATCGAACTTACTATTCAGTAGTAATGGATCTGCGAGACGAGCTTGCTAACCATGTGATGTGTATGTATCTTTTGCGCTTGGTGTATGCACAAACATCATCAAGGATCCGCTATGCAGACTAAACCATGGAACCATGATGTCACGCTCTACAATGCAGTAATGTAGACATTTTTGCTAAGGTCTTAAGGATCGAACTCGCTATTCAGTAATACTGGATCTGGCAGACTAGCTTGCTAAGTATTACACCACAATGTGATGCCCTACAATGCAGTAAGGTATGATGCAATCTATATTACATAAGTTATTACACAGTTTTCTTTGTTACAATCAATCTTCTTATAGACTGTCTTGTTTTTTGCTTTTCTTTTGTTGAATATTTCGTTATCAGCCTCTTGTAATTTTGAAGACTTGATGGGCCAGAAAGTACTTTTTCTCCCAAGGGTAAAAGTTTAAGCTGTTCATATCATGTTGAGTAAGTAGAGCATAGCGGTTGTTGGATGAACTTCTCCCTTGTGACTTTTAAAAAATATAAAGATAATATATTATAATTATATATATATATATATATATATATATATATATATATATATATAGGGTTGTCATCTTGAGTGACGTCTTTATTTTAAGATAAATTATCTCCAGCTTTTCCTTTCTGTAGTCGACAGCACAGAATTTTGTTTTTGTTTCGAAACAAGCAGACATACGAGGGTGAGTCAAAAAGTAATGCGATTTTGTTTAGGACAGGTATAATTACCAACACAAGGAACATATATCATACATAAAAATGAAACTGCTCCTCATTATGTTACAACTCTTCGACATAGATAAAAAAAATTGGGTTATTTCCTAGTTGAGTAACATGATATTACAGGGTGACCCAGAAAAAACAGAACCCAAATTATTTATTTATTTTCCCATTAAACTAACCCTAACCTTAACCCTAAACCCTAACTCTAACCCTGAACCCTACCCCCCTAGTTTAGTAACATAATATTACAGGGTGACCCAGAAAAAAACAGAACTCACAAATTTTGTAATAAAACTGTTAATTTTTTTAAAAGTTTAAGTCCAACAAGTGTTAGGGTTAGGGTTTAGGTTTAGGGTTAGTGTTAGGGTTAGAGTTAGGGTTGGGGTTTAGGGTTAGTTTAATGAGAAAATAAATAAAATAATTTGGGTTCTGTTTTTTTCTGGGTCACTCTGTAATATCATGTTACTCAACTAGGAAATAACCAAAATTTGACCTTAAATAATCGATTTTATTAATTTTAATTCGTTTTTAAAAAGAAAATGAGAAGATATTTGACAGTGCCTACTAAAAAAAAAGAACAAATTCTTTATTGCTTGCACCTAATTTTTTCTTAATCTAAAAGTAAAAAGAGACCAAAAATCAAATTTAATTTAAATTAAATTGTTTTGAGTTAAAAATGAATGATTGAATTAAAAATACTAATAATGAAGTGAACTTACCTTTAACTTAAATATTGAAGTTTTTCTTTAAAATGCAAAACTGAAATGAAAGTGTATAAGTCAAATGAAACGCTGATTTGAAAACAAGTGAGATAATTCATGTTTTTTTGTTTTTGTTTAATTCAGATTATTGTTCTTGTGTGTTTCCATATAAGTAATCGGGTATCTTGACTTAAATAAAATTAAAATCAATTTAATTAATTTAAAATATGAGCAGTATGATGCTAAGTTTAAAATGTCATATTATTAGATTCTAAAAACATTTTTTAATAACTACTTTACTTTAGTATCAATCGCTAATAATTTTTGTCGAAAACTGTATAAGAACCCTCCTTTTAAACGGAAAAAAATATTGATGTATATTTTTTCGTTTATAAGATAATAGACAATTAAATAATTATAGAAATGAGTAAAAAGAAATTAAAAAATCTCCAAAAATTATTTCTTATTTTTTATTTTCATTTTACTTTCCGATTTCTGGTACTTATTTATTACCATAAATAGAAGAAAAAACAAATTCTTTAAGGAACCGAGCAGGTTCCTTAAAGAATTTGTTTTTTCTTCTATTCACACCTTCGGTCTTTTGTCTTTTTATTTATGCAGAAAAAGGTATCAATCATATATAACCCCACCGATATTTTGCACCCCCAAAATAATGGGGTGTCAAAGTTAAGTGAACTGAAAAAATCAGAAAGTTTTGAAATAACTGATGAATTATAAAATCCATTCATTGCTAAATCAACACTGTAAATTTCATTAAAATCAGATAATTCCCTTGATATTTGGTAATTTATTTTCAAACGGGGATGGTTAAACTTGTTTAGTAAAAACACTGATCTTTCGACAAATTAGGTATACCTATTGTATATATATATAATATATATATATATATATATATATATATATGTGTGTGTGTGTGTGTGTGTGTTGTGTGTGTGTTGTGTGTGTGTGTGTGAAATCTCTACTCAAAAAAAATCTTTGTGTCTGCTCACCGTCTGTTCGCAATCACGTCGCTCACAGTCTGTTTGCCAACACGTCACTCACGATGACTGCCAAGAAATTCGGCTCATTTATTTTTCCACTCCTCTCCCACAAACCATCTCACTTCCGGTCTGTACTCTTATAAAAGAGTACAGACCTTCGGGCGCCATTTCTTTTCCTAGCTCAAGGTAAGATCCTCCTTTTTCACTTCTTCAACCACCTCTCGTATCACGGCAACTGTCTTCTCACCCACCTTGTCTTGCCAGGCCACTCCTTCTGCCATTCTTTTAATGTAGGTGCAGGTCGTACGCAGCCATCCTGCGACAGGATAATGTCCGACTAATTTCCCACAAACGGAAAATAGCTGCCGCCTATTCATCTCGTTGTCAATTTCTGGCACAGTATTCCCTCTCCTGAATGTCAACTCGCCAGCGCCATCTCGTTCCAAACAGATCCCCAGTGCTGTACACCTATCTAACATTTCTGGGTTTTTCACTGTTAGGCCAAACTTTTTTTGCTGCCCAACGACTCTTTCCACTGACACCACCGTCTCATCCAACAAAATGTCATCGATGTACGCGTCGGTGGCTTCTCCGACGCTCATCTCATCCTTCAGAACTGCCTCTAATATTGCCGTCATGATTTTGGGGGCAACACACAGACCAAAACCCAATCTGGTTAGACAGTATGTATTTCCTTTGTATCTTACTAGCTGATATCTTCTCAAGTGTGGCGCAACGTGGATTTGTAAGTAAGCGGATTTCAAATCCACAATTGTGGATGCTCCGGTCTTTTGTCGCCACCTTTGCAGGGTCTCCCACAAACGTCAATACTCTCCTCCAGTGTGGGCACGACACATGTTCATTTAACTCTCGGTAATCCAGAACTGTCGGACCTTATTTTTTTTGGTTGAACCACCGCCATCAGCGGCAATAAACCTTCTCGTACATCATCCTTCCACGGTGCCAAAATCCCCTCCTCAATCCACCTCTCGACCTCCTCTTCGAATGCCGCCTCTTCTGCCTCCTTGAGTCTCGTCTCATACTGACTCACCCTGTTCTTCAATACTGGCGGCTCCCACCCACTTCCACTGCCCGTCCATTTTCCATCAGCAAACTTTGAGTGAAGTCCTTGTCGGTTATCGTATTTTCTTTGGGGACCATGACATCTGGTGTCGCACTTGCTGCGCTGCAGTTCCTTTTCAACTGCACATCCCCATTATCTCCTATGGTGACGCCCCCCAGCCGATAGATTGCGTCTATCCCTATAATCGCCCCGACCCCAGGAACCAGGCGGTCAGCCACTATTGCGTTCAGGGTCAGCTGTTGCCCGTTGCTCATCCCGCGACACTTGACTCGTCGGCCATCAAATGCCACAACTCGGCTACTCCCCCTCCATCCAGTCACCAGTCGCGTTCGCACTATCGTGGTAGTGCATCCGGTGTCAACCAGGGCCCTGACTCTTTCCCCTTCTATAATAACCTCCACTTTGGGCGGTTGTCTATGGTGCGCCATCATCCGCATGCTAGGGTAGCCACTGGCGCTCAAGCTTCCCCTCGCTCGTTTCCCTGTTGGCAATTCCTGGCGATGTGACCCGTGTTATTGCACTTGTAACACCGAATTTTCTTTTGGTATTCCTGACAGTCCTTTCGTAAATGTGGTCCAGCACATTCGAAGCACTTGATACGCCCTTGTCTCCCATTGCGTCCCTCCTTCTCTTGCAGGACTGCCGCTACCATTCCAACCTCCGATGGTCGAGTGCTCGTCAACGCCGGAATGAAGTCATACACGTCCATCTTCTCGACTCCGGTCACTTGTTGGAGCCTTTTCCCAATGTCGTCGGGAAACCCAGTTATAAAGGCCAGTTTCGCCGTGTGTTCCGCGCCAAGACCCCTGTACCCAGCCAAGTCCACCAACCGCTTTATCTTGTTAGCGTACACGTCCACTGACTCGCCGGTCCATTTCACCCTCTTTAGGTTTTCGTACGCCACGAAGGGCCCTTCGGCAAATGAACTTATTAGCCTGTTCCTTATAAGATCAGCGTTTTCCTGGTCTCGCTCGCTCATCTCCAAGTACAGGGCTAAGGCGCCACCCTCCAAAAATAACGGAATCATCGTAGCGACGTCAGTGATATTCTGTAGCTTAGCAACCAGCTGAACCTTTTTCAACCACGCAATAACGTCTCCATTCACACAAAAAGGCTTAATTATGTTACTCAATTGTGCAGAAGCCATCGTAGCCGAAATAGCTTGTGAAATCTCTACTCAAAAAAAAATCTTTGTGTCTGTTCACCGTCTGTTCGCCAACACGTCGCTCACGATGACTGCCAAGAAATTCGGCTCATTTATTTCTCCACTCCTCTCCCACAAACCACCCACTTCCGGTAGCACAAGACACATTGTTTGTTCCTGGAATTTGCATGAATTGACCCTGGTGAGATTTCCTATGATTGACATATCCAACCTTAGAAAGCAGAATTCGACCACACGTCTGACATTTCCAACCCTCCATGTTGTCTCCAATATGACAGGTGTAACCCTTTCGAAGTTGACGCTTTAGGTTTTCATGCACGATTTTTTCACTCTCAAAACTACCTACCAACATACATACATACATACATGACTCTTCTCCAAAAACTATTCCTTCCTTCTCATCCAGCAGGGTCCGACTCGAAGATTACCCCTGATGACTAAGGGACACATAACATGTTACCAACATTCGACTGATCATGCAAGACATTTCCCGCTCGTTTTGAAATTCACCAGTTTGTCTTCCAATCCGTCAAACAGTCAACACGCATCTATCTCTCCGGTTCTCTTGAACACCCTCATTCTCTCAATATTTTCTAAGCAAAGACATTCTACAATTACACTGGTTTTACAAAGAAATTGAGGCAAGCACAAAAATAGCTGTTTTAACCAAATTTGGGGGTGCTGAATTCAGATTTGAAATCCGTTTTTACTCATCACCTCTAGTTTTTTTTAGATATGCATACTGTACATTTTGTACACATACTGTACATAAAGGCGTATATGCATTCAGGGTTAATTTCTAATATTGTGTGACTTATGTCTTCTTTTTTAGTTATGCAATAAATGTAAGTGATAGCATTACATTATATATATATATAGCTATATATCAATACGAGTTTTGGCAGTTAAGCGTAGCCAACATGTCTCAATCAACAGCAAACACAGCGTCAAAGTGAATCCTCTGGTTGACATGAATAAGGTGCTTCTTCCTCCTCCTCACATCAAGCTTGGTTTGATGAAGAATTTCGTGAAGGCCATGGACAAAAATGATGCTGCCTTCCAACACTTGTGTACTGTGGTCCCAGGTCTCAGTGCTGCTAAGCTCAAAGAGGGCATCTTTGTCGGACCTCAGATCCGAGAAGTGCTGAAGGATACTGATTTTGAGAAGCTTCTTACCTTAAAGGAAATGAGAGCATGGGAAGCATTTAAGTCAGTCTGTAGTGGCTTCCTTGGTAACACACGCGTACCAAATTACCATGCCTGTATTGAGAAGTTGCTAAAGACTTATGAGGATATGGGATGCCGAATGTCACTCAAAATTCATTTCTCCATTCCCACCTCAACTTCTTCCATCCAAACCTTGGAGCAGTGAGTGATGAGAACGGAGAAAGATTCCATCAAGACATTACGAAGATGGAGAGCAACTACCAAGGCAAGTGGAACCCCGGCATGATGGGAGACTTCTGCTGGATGCTCTTGCGTGACATCCCGGAGGTACAATACAGTAGATCATCTAAGAAAACACACTTCTAAATGTCTGCGGTACTATGAATTGTGTACATTGTGTCGACCAAGTATATTTATTCCGTCAATGTTCTTTATCTATCCTGTTTTATCAGTAATAAGCTGCTGCAACTATTGTAATAAGCACGTATATACTCTGTATATACTAAAATGAGACTATTTAAAAGACAGAAAACTAGAGGTGATAGAGCAAAACTGTTTATAAATTTGAATTCAGCACACCCAAATTAGTAAAAAAAAAAACACCTATTCACATTCTTGCCTCAGACAAAAAATATTTTTTTGTAAACTAGAGGTTAACCACAAAAGACATTGTATTCTTTACTCTCTTCCTATTTCCTTTTTATGTTACGTTTATGTATGAATTTATTGCAATACATAATCTTTGTTATTCTAACTTGTTTTTGTTGGTTTATTTCATTGTTTTACGTAATTTCGTTATTCCGTCTGGTTGAAACTTACTGCTGGATCTTCGCAGAAACGAGAAGGCAGAATACAAGCAATGAGGACCAAGCTCAACACTCAACAGAAATTTGTAGGTCTAAGCCGAGAATGGCTCCAGTATTTTTCAACTACATTCAAAAGCGCTTAGCACAACAGTTATCGTCCTGGGAAATGGAATCGGGGACAAGAGTTCAAATACTGGATGAGGCTGCTTACATTTCACTTCATACGAATCCCTTTAGGAAAGGTATGAATCCATCTATCCCCTCCTGTTAATAGTAAGTTTCTATTGAGTGTTGAGCTTGGTCCTCACCGGGGGATCCTTGTATAAGGCCAAGTGCCAAACCTATGCTACATTCATATAGTCGGTGGAGTGGCCTCCTGTCGGTATCAGACAGATACCGATGAAGTCTATCCCTTTTCGCTAGTGCTAGACCAAGGAGATGTATTTTGCATCTGAGTTTGAGCGCCACACCTACCGTCATCTCCCCACTTTAGCGCTATACTTTAATACTACTAATGCGCTGAGTTGGCGAGGGTCGGTATTGAACACGGAACCTTGTGGTTCCTAAGCGGATGCTCTATCGACTGAGCTAAACCGGCACTTACTCCTTTGGTAAACCTCGTATATTGTAATGGTTAACAAGCTTAGGTTGCTGATTATTACTCGTGAGGAAAGAAAGAATAGAATAGAAACAAATAAACAAACAAACAAAAACATAAGAAGAGAAAGAAAAAAAAAAAGAAAGAAAGACAGATAAGGATAGAATAAAAAGACAAGAATAGGAAAAAGAAAAAAGGAATGAAAAAGATTGAATAAAGGAAAGAAACAAAGAAAAATTGGGATAAAATGAAAGAAAGAAAGAAAGAAAGAAAGAAAGAAAGAAAGAAAGGAAGGAAGGAGGGAAGGAAGAAAAAATAGGTTTGAATAAGGGAAATAAGAAAGAAAGAAAGAAAGAAAGAAAAGAATAGAAGAGAATAGAATAGAAAGAAAGAATGAAAGAAAGGGATTGATAGAAAGAAAGAAAAAAAGAAAGAAAGAAAGAAAGAAAGAATTGAAAGAAAAGAAGGTATCCCTCTAAATAGAATGGACTATTCTGATTTGTAAGTTTCAATTCGAGTTATTGTTTCAATACCCCCCAGTAACATCACAATAAAAAGAAAGAAAGAAAGAAAAAAAGAAAAAAAAAGAAAGAAAAAAGAAAGACAGTGAGAAAGAAGAAAAGAAAGAAAGAAAGAAAGAAAGAAAGAAAGAAAGAAAGAAATGTACTGGAACAGTCAAAGATGTATCAACACAAAACAAATAAAGAGGAAAACTAAAAAGAGGGAAAATTGTAAAAAAAAAAAAAAAAGATTAAAAAACTGAATTTACGTTACTGACCAAAAAGACCAAGGAAACGATGATAGAAATAAAGAGAATTTGTACGTGCGCATGCGTGACTAAGATATATTTCCCAGCTGTTTCTACACTTAGCTCTCAATAGTGTCAGGAAGATTTTTTTTACTATCTAGAAAAACAGTATTTCTGAAAGATTCTTACCAAAATCCTTGCCACGTACGCAGAAAATCATTCTCACCCACTTCCCCTTCCTCCTACTCCTATTCCATGACCCCTACCATCATCTGACCCCCGTCTTTCCGACTGGAGAAAACTTGCTGGATTCATTCTTATTCATATCTCAATCTTTCCGTATAATCAAATACAGGAAAATAATTACAAAATAAATAATGGAAAGTGGAACATTCACTTAAAACTGCAAGATGAGCATCGAGCGTTTCAAAAAACGTTCGCTTTCAAACGAAACGCAATCTGAATAAATATATATTGCTCGAATATGTAGAGTCTACGTCCCCTACTGTTAACTTGTCGGTGGGGCTTAGAATATGCTAACTTTACCCCCCTACAGATAGGTAAAAGCCTCATGAAAAAGGGTGTTCTGGGTATGACATTAAATTGAATTATATATATATATATATATATATATATATATATATATATATATATATATATATGTGTGTGTGTGTGTGTGTGTGTGTGTAAGGTTAAAAGTGTACATATATATAAATATATATATATATATATATGTGTGTGTGTGTGTGTGTGTGTGTGTGTGTGTGTGTGTGTGTGTGTAAGGTATCCAAATGACTGGTAGTAAGGGATGATTCCATCTGGGATCCTCAAATTCTCACTGTATAACCATACTGTATGCTCTTGTAGATGAAAACATATATATTCATATAATGATTTTTATAAATCCTTAAAGAGAACTCAATGTATAATGATCAGTAAATTAGATTAAATACAGAGCAATATTTAAATTTCAAAGAAAAAAAAACTTAACAAACCGTCATTCGGTAATAAATTTATTTCAACCAAAAGCTCAAAGGCTTTTTAAATTTTTTTAATTTTTAAAAAAATCCTTAAGAGACTTAAGAGACTGGCCTTTTCAGACCGAAATCACAAAATTGTAATTGCCGTCTGAAGAGGCCAGTCACTACGGAATGACGGTTTGTTAAGTTTTTCCTTTCTTTGAAAGTTATATATATATATATATATATATATATATATATATATATATATATATATCCTTGGTAATCCTTCTTTGTAAATAATTTTTTTGAATATGTTTCATCACATAAACCATCGTCCATAAAAATCCATTGACATCAGGTGTCGTCAAAAAATAGTATTTTTTACACACACACACACGCACATACACATACATACACACACACCCATATATATATATATATATATATATATATATATATATATATATATATAAGGCGGTGGACTGAAATGTTCTTGGGTAAAAAATGCATATGGGGACGTCATATTTGCTGTTAATGACTTTTCAGACCAATGGGTTCCAAACACTGCAACACTGATGAGAGTATATTGGTCAACCTATGAACTTTTCAGCCGACCCTCGTATATATATATATATATATATATATATATATATATATATATATATATATATGTGTGTGTGTGTGTGTGTGTGTGTGTGTGTGTGTGTGTGTGTGTGTGCCAGACTTAAATAATATTAATAAATAACCATATTTAGAATAACCATCATAAATAGCTTTGATTTTTCGGACTATTGTCCTCATCTTTATTGTAGTATATATAAACACAACGTTTCGGCCGCTGTGTCTTCCGGCCATCCTCGGGTGTTCCCTGTGTAACCGAGTATAGTTATGATCCAACTTGGGAAATCGTTTTTAATAGTTTGACAGTTGATCAAACAGGCATCAAAGAACTTTTTAACATCTCATTCAAAAAATGACGTCATTGGTTTTTGCATGTCTATTTGAAAAAGCAAAATTATCCACATCAAGCCTCATCTCAATAATACAGACATCGTAAAGTTATGAATATTGTAGACCATTGATAGTGAGTCAATTCATTATTCGCTGTGTGCCTGTCTAGAAAGTTAGTTTTGTCCAATAAATATCTATTTAATTGGATTTCTGGTTAAATCAAATTTATAACACAGGCCTAACACAGATTCTCAAAGATACGTGGTTCAAAGTTAACTGACCTGGAAAATGTAAACGTTTTTAAAATAAAATAACTAGTGCATTACATCTTTTATTCATTAATATATCAACACTGAAAATTTCATTAAATTCGGTTAATTCCCTGATTTTTTTTTTTGGGGGGGGGTATTTTTTTTCTTTCGGCGGGGTGACATACGATGGTGGAATTTAGGTCCGTTAAGTTCGATTTAACTGAACTTCTTTACTCCTTATGCTTCGTGGCCGACAAGGTATTTGTAAAAATGTTTTGGTAGCTGTTGCGATGTTTATAAAGGCCGTAACGCCCAACCTACTTCCTGGAAAGCAGGTAATGGTGAGCAATTATCCACCAATTTATTCTCTCGGCACAGATTCAGTTTTTAATGGATACGTTGAGTTTCTTAAACCTTTTCTTTCGGATTTTATAGTGGCATATACAAGTATTAAGAAACTGGCAATTTTGATGCGGTATTTTAAACTGGCCCTCAAAGTTGCTAAAGCTGCTTACGAGTTTCAGAAAGCGAAAAGAAATAAAAACAAGATCATACGACTGGCTAGAACTGGTTTTAAGTGTTTTGATGGTGGTGATTATCCCCTTGAAATAAATCCTGAAAAGGATGACCGTCAGTTGGTTGGATTTTACGGCATGTCAACCCTTGGGTTATTTTATTACGAAGACTTTTATTCTTTCTTGTTGGGTATTCAAATTTCTTAAACTCATTTTTAAACACACCTTTTAAACTCATTGTTATCTATCTTACCCATAGATGGGACCCTAACAGTTAATACCACTCCAGGTCAGAATGGACCTGAGAGTAATGACGATAAAATGGTACTCCACACTCTCTAGAATTCCAGAATGGCAAGTTCACCACTAGATGCAGTTTAACGTCATACACAGAATACTAAGATCACCATCCACCGCCTTCTAACACATATATGATAAAAAGGGTCTGTGGCTTGCCATAAGTGCAATAGGGTCAGGACAATCATATAGGTGCTAGGGCCTGACGTGACTAGCCGACCGACCATTTGGCCCAAGTAAGAGTCAAAGTGGAGTGCTGCATATCATGGACGGCTCAGCTACCAGGATTCTGGTAAAATCTAATGATATCCGGGCATTAACTGTAATGTGATGGTAAATAAACTTTTCTCGCAAATCAATATTTAGAATACTTGCTATACAGGAATAAATACTGTTAATCTCGCAAGCAATTGTTTTCAATTGCCCAACCCCTTCGCTAGGGGCAGGTATGGCACAAGGTCAACTTTTAAGCTGGTTGGTTGGTTGTTTAATTGGATTTTACAGCACGTCAATCCTTGTTGGATTATTTTATGCTGAAGACATTTGTTTTATTCATTCAGTCGGGAATTCAACTAAAAAAAATGAAACACATTTTTAAAACTCATTTTGATCTATTTAACCCATAGATGGAACCCTAACAAGTACTACCGCTCCGGTCATAGTGGAACTGGGAGTAATGGCGATGAAGGGCTACTCCACACTCCCCTGATCTCCAGAATTGGAACTTCACTACTAGATGCAATTTAAAGTTACACCCAGGGCACTTTAAGCTGTTTTGAATTCTGCTTTCCTTCTCCTATACTGTTTGCGTACCAAGACTAAAGAGCCCAGTCTTCCTTATCTACCCATAGCTAGGGGGAGAGATAGATTAATATCTTTCGCAATGGCATTAGTATAAAATCAAACAAAAACAGAATCGTCAAGAATTTGAACTCGGTTGGCCAAATCCATTATTGCAGAGGATAACAACTATGACACACGTCTCCGCAAGCCATCGTTAGTGTGTTAATTCGTCATCGATCGTTTGCCGTGGAAGAACCTTAGTTTTGTCTAACTAATAGCTAATTAATTGGCCTTTTTTTACTCCTTATGTTTCGTGGTAGACGAGCTATACGTACAAATGTTTTGGTAGCTGTTGCTGTGTTTAGCTTCCGACCCACTCCCTGTCCAGTAGGTAATGGTGAACAAATCTTTCCGAATATCTTCTCTAGGCTCGGGTTTAGTTTTTAATGAATATGCTTATGTTTCATTGGTTGGTTGGTTGGTTGGTTGGATTTTTACGGCATATCAGCCCTTCGGTTATTTTATGCCAAAGACGTTTGTTTTTTCATTCTTATAAGGTATTCAAAACTTTTTTTAATTCGGGGAAATAAAAGCAATGCCCTCTAAGATACAACAGGCCTATCCACTGAACTCCAACTCACGTGTGACATCAGTATAACTAGTCCCAAGGAAGAAGGCGCCGGCCGATTCATTACCTTCTAAATGTCCGCGAGTTCACCGAAGTGTTTTTAAATATTCAACGACTTTTTCTTTTAAATATTCAATTAATTAATTTTATTTTATAAACAAAAATGCCTTTTTAAGTATTTGGTCCCTTTTTTAATGGAATTTATATAGATGCCAGACAGTTTAGTGTTTGTTTTTTCGTTTACAAAAGAGAAAGAATTATATGAAAAATGGATCTATACTATGAAGACAAAACTTTTAAAAAAATAGTAGGTAAGTTATTTTTTTTGTATTAAAACTAAGTAAATTTGATTGAAACTTTAATAATTAAAATATTTTCAAGTCTTTGTAATTCACAAAATCGTGTTTAAGATAATGAACGCGCTGTCTTATAAAGATAAAATGTTTTTACATTTATAAGACAGCGTGTTTAAAACTCATATTTAAAAAATAAACTTAGTTTATTTTTTAAATGAATTAATATCGAGAATTTCTTTATAGTTTATTAAACTATAAAGAAATTCTCGATATTAATTCATTAAATTCCTAAAGAAATAGTTTTTATAAACATAAAAAAATAATTCTGATATTCATAACAATATTTTTGAATAGTTTTATTCATAAATAAATGAGTCTTTAAAATAAAATTGACCCCAATTGTTTTGATTACTCTTAAAAGCGAGAAAATTAATATTTGTCTGATATCTAATAAGCACAGGTTATTTTTTTATTATTTGAATGAATTTATATCGATAAATTCATTCAAATAAGGGATATTATTGTTATTGTGCAATACTTGCAAATTGTCGTCAAAATTAAAACAGAAAATTTTGACGACGATTTGCAACACATCAAACTAAATTTTGAAATTAAAATTAGTTTTAAAAATCCGATTCAAAATAATTGACTTTTTTTTTGTAATTGTTTTCATTTATTTAACGAATCTTGAAATATTTTCTGAACTAAAATATTTATGTGCAGTTTAGAAAATAAAATAACTACTAACCCCAGAACCTGACTTACCAAAAATAAAGTCAAGTAGGAAAAAAAAAAATAATAACGATGAAATAAAAAAAGTAAATAAATAAATTGAAAAAATAGAAAAGATTTTTTTTTATTTATGAATAAAACAATTACTAACCTGACTTACCAAAAAAAAAGTCAAGTATTTTGAATTGGATTTTTTAGATTTTAATTTCAAAATTTAGTTTGATTTGTTGCAAATCGTCCTCAAAATTTTCTGTTTTAATTTTGACGACGATTTGCAAGTTTTCCTATTATTATTATTATCATCATCATCATTATTATTATTATTACTATTATTATTATTACTATTATTATTACTATTATTATTATTATTATTATTACTATTATTATTATTATTATTACTATTATTATTATTATTATTATTACTATTACTATTATTATTATTACTATTACTATTACTATTATTATTATTATTATCGTTTTGTTGTTGTTATTATTATTGTTATTGTTAACATTATTATTATTGTTATCTTTATTATCATCATTATTATTATTATAGAATAATTCTGATAATAGTAGCAATAATAGTAATAAGATAATTATAATAAAAGTAATATTAAGATTATTATAATAATAGTAGTAATAATAATAATGATTCTAATAATAATAATAATAATAATTATAATAATAATAATAATGATTCTAATAATAATAATAATTATAATAATAAGGAAATCATTCTAATAGTAATAATAATGATTCTAATAATAATGAAAATGAAAAAATTCTAATTCCAATAATAATAATAATGATTCTAATAATAATGAAATAATTCTAATAATAATAATAGTAATAATAATGATTCTAATAGTAATAATAATGATTCTAATAATAATAATAATAGTAATAATAATGATTCTAATAGCAATAATAATGCTTCTAATAATAATGAAATTATTCTAATAATAATAGTAATAATAATGATTCTAATAACAATAAAAATGAAATAAATTCTTATAAAAAAAAGCTTTTCATTGTATATCCACACGCATTTGTTATGTCTCAGCCTCTTTTCTTCCTATTCGACTACATATATTAAAATACATTAAAAACAATTGGCTTAGTCAAAAAGATGCAACTAAATGCATGCTGTTTCCAAAATGTTGTCAAAATGGAAATCATGAATTAAATAGTATCCAAAGTGCCCCATTTTGTTACATTACAGAAACTTCAAGCCCTGGAATCTCTGTCAATTTTGAAATATTGTTATAAATTGATCTCAGAAGCTTTTTCTCCTACTAGTCTTGAAAGTCTTGTTAATTTAGTTCTGCAAATTTTCAATGAGTACACTATTCAGGGATGATTGACATTAGGAAAACAGGAATGTTTGCCTAATTTTGCAGAAGTTGCAGAATATATAAACATATTTTATATTTGGTAGACAATAATGAATGTAAAAACACCATATAAAGGTTGTCGGCTTAGACATAAATACTGTAATTCACTTAGAGTAAATGAAGAAAGTTTTAGATTTCTCTCTGTATTCTGTGACTGGTTAGAATCTTGGAATAGCATTTCTAGAAAAAATGGCAAATTAACAAGGAAATTTTCACTGCTTTGCATCATACAACCTATGCATTTCTAGAACTGACTAAGTATTGCATGGAAGAATTGGAAATGCTATCCATATTACCTGGCAAATTTCAAACTGATCACATTGAGGCAAGGTTTGGTCAATATTGGCGACTTAGTGGTGATCAGTATAATATCTCAATATGGCAAGTGCTTGAGTGTGAACAAAAAATTAGAATGCTATCAGTTTTAAAATTGAGCTTACCATTTAATCAACAATATTTATTCACCATTTACTTGTAATTTGTTTATCAGTTTATCTAATAATTGATTGTTCTTTTATTCATAATTTAGTTGTTCCTGTAATCACTTGATAATTACAACATTGTAAATTTACAGAATAATCATTAAAATTGAAAAAAAAAGCAAATCAAAACAATGCTGATTATAATTTATCTAAACTTTATCAAATTTATATTTAATATATTTATTTACATTTATTGTAATTTGTTTATCTGTTTATCTAATAATTGATTGTTCATTTATTCATAATTCAGTTTAGTTTTTTTAAATTAAAATAAAAAAAACATGTAAATCAAAACAATACTGATTATCATTTATAAAAGATTGTTTTCAATTTAAAAAAAATAATAATATCAACGAATTTCAGTTATTAAAGTTTAATGTAACGGTATGTGTTTTTTTTGTGTACCTCAACGCTACCTTTACAGGTTTTTTAAAATTAAAATAAAAAGCATGCAAATCAAAACAATGTTTGTTATAATTTATAAAAATTGTTTTCAAATTTGAAATAAATAAAATTATGAACGAATTTCAGTTATTAAAGTTTAATGAAACGTAACATATTGTTTTGTTTATTTACTGTCTTTACGAGTTTGACAACGATATCTATTTCGAAGGCTCGAAGAAGGCCTACTTTTGTGACGTCACACATCCAATGAACAGGCCTGATATCTTAGAGGGCATTGATAAAAGGCTGTTGTTGTCTACATGATTAAAAAACAAAGATGAAACACACACACACACACACACACAGAGAGAGAGAGAGAGAGAGAGAGAGAGAGAGAGAGAGAGAGAGAGAGAGAGAGAGAGAGAGAGAGAGAGAGAGAGAGAGATGACCTCCAGCAGAAGAAAGATGATGTCCATCGCGATACGAAGAAGATATCCGGTTCGAAAGAGAAGAACCCCGATACAAATAGCAGATACCCGATGGAAGATAGAATAGAAATATGATAGAATAGAATATCATTTATTGGCTTGGGAAGTTTTTGAAGATTTTGGTTGGGGCGAAAAAGATGAACATGTAATACATCCGAAAGGGATGTTTTCTCGGGGAAGAGTGATCTACCCCTTCATTACCATTACTTATAGTTCCACTCTGAATTAAATTAGTAGTTAAGGTCCCATCTATGCCCTTATGATAAACCCCAGCACCTTTTATCATATATGTGCTAGAAAGCGGTGGCTGAGAATCTTAGTGTACTGGGTATGACGTTATATTGCATCTATTGGTGAAATTCGGCATTATTCCCAGATTCGCCCTGACTTGGAGTACCATCTATAGGTACCATCTATAGGTTAAATAGATCAAGTAAAACCAAATCAACCAACCAGCCAGCCAACCGACTTCCAGTCAACCCCTCTTTGTCTTATTTATTTTATCTTTTCCGTTATTCATTTATTTATTTCTGTTCACCTTGCCGTTTCCCCAAATTTGACCGGCACATCCCCTGTCGAAAATCTATCTACACCAAATCTTTCACATCCTTCGCACACGCGCGGCAACGGCTTTCAAGTAAACACAAACTTCCGTTCGTCCGGCTGTACTCCCACCCTCTCTATCTCTCTCTCTCTCACACACACCACACACACACACACACACACACACTCACTCACCCACTCACTTACTTTCTCTTTCTATCCCTTTCTATTAATAATAATAATAATAATAATAATAATAATAATAATGATGATGATGAAGAAGAAGAAGAAGAAGAAGAAGAAGAAGAAGAAGAAGAAGAAGAAGAAGAAGAAGAAGAATCTTGAATGTATGATCTACTTAAGCCGTAGTGAAACCGCGACGTATGCATCTCCTCAAGAAGAAAAAAAAAACAAAAAAGAAAGAAAAAACCAACCACTTACCTTCCAACTTCACTACACGTGTACTTACCAACCTATATATCCACTAAGCTCTTTCCAATAACATTTATATCTCTGACACTCTTCATAAAATACCATCATCATTTATTTTTCTTTCCCTTTATTCCCCCCACCCCACCGTCTTTTGCTTTCTTCTCTTCATCTTTTATTTTCTTGATTTTTATTCCTATATGATCTTTCTTTCTTCATTTCTTGATATATACATACTTTTCTTTCTTCCTTTCTTTCTTAAGTTATTCTTTCTTTCTTTCGTTCTTAATATATCCCAATTTTTTCTCTTTTTCTTTCTTTTTTCTTTTTTTTTCTTTCTTTCTTTTTTGATATCTCCTGACTATTCTTTTTTTCTTCCTTTCTTTATTTCTTTCTTTCAAGTTTCCTTTCATATGATTAATGATTATTAGTCCCGTTAATGGTTTAAATAAAACCAAAATGTTATAGCGTCGAGTTAAAAATGTCAATTTTCAACGTATTTTCGTGTTTTTGCACAAACATTTTATACACATACATGCACATACACATACACAGACAGAGAGAGAGACAGGGACACACACAGACAGACAGATAGACAAACACACACACACACACACACACACACACACATATATATATATATATATATATATATTCTTTATCCTCTCATCTAAAAATTCTTATTATTTCCTTATACATCTTTTTGCACATCCTTTCTTTCATTTTATTTTTTATCGTCTGTATTTTTTTAAATCTCCCCTTCCTTCCTTCCTTCCTTTCTCCTTCCTTCATTCATTCATTAGTCTTCACTGGAGTCTGAGTGGCAACAAGGTCTCTCTCTGAGTTCTGGCAGATTGCAGCAGTGCAGTATTCTGGATGGTCTCGATTCTCCCTCTGATTTCTTTTCCAAACTTTTTCCAATCTTTGTGGGACTGTTCCAAGTGTACCAAGTACAATTGGTATATACAATTTTCATATTCCATAACGTATTCAGTTCTCTGGCAAGGTCCAGATATTTGTCCATTTTTTCATTTTCCTTCAGCTTCACCCTGTGATCTGCTGGAACTGCAAAATCTGCCATTTGACAAGTTCTTTCTTTTTTTGTTAATCAACACCAAGTCTGGTCTTCTTGCTGGGATATGGTGATCAGTTTTTATCTCAAAGTCCCAGAGAATTTTATGCGTTTCGTTCTCAAGAACAGATTCTGGATTATGCATATACCATTTTGTTTTATGGTCAAAATTTAATTTTTTGTATAATTCCCAGTGGATCACCTTTCCAACCCAGTCGTGCCTAGTTTTGTACTCCCGTTGTGCTAGTTTGCTACATTCTCATAGTACATGATTTACAGTCTCATCTTTGTCACCGCATAGTCTACATTTACTATTTTGTTGTCTTATCAATTTTTGCTTTGATATAGTTTGTCTTTATGGCATTATTCTGTGCAGCAATTATTATTATTATTATTATTATTATTATTATTGTTGTTGTTGTTGTTGTTGTTGTTTTTGTTATTATTATTATTATTATGAGAGTTTTCACACCAGCGTTAGCTGATGCTATTTCACTGGAGTTCGAGTGACAACAATTCTCCTAAAGTCTCCAGGATTCTTCTGGGTATTCAAGATGGTCTCAACTCTTCCTCTTATTTTCAGATCCTCCAGTCTTTTTTCCATGCTTTTTGGGACCGTTCCAAGTGCACCAACTACAATTGGTATCACTTTGACACTCATATTTCACAGCTTTTTCAATTCTCTGACAAGATCCAAGTATATGTCTATCTTTTCGTTTTCCTTCATCCGCACCCTGTAATCTGCTGGAACCGCAAAGTCCACCAGTTGACAATTTTTCTTTTTTTGTTAATCTATACTAGATTATTATTATTATTATTATTATTATTATTATTATTATTATTATTATTATTCAAAAATGTTTTAAAGTTTTTAGCATGTGGTAGCATTTATAATAAAAGTATAATGCTAAACTGAATCCTTACTTTATGTCCATCAGGTTAATTAAACCAAATCTTTATCTTTTTGTCTAATCGTATAAAGTAGACATCTAACTAAAATTTTCCTAGCTTATCACATATTTCAATGACTTTTGTTTTTCTATCACTATTTCCCAAATTACAGGTAAATCATGCTGCATGAGTAGCGTCCCCATGACAAAACCAGTTTAATTGAATTAAATTTTTGTAGTTTATTTTAATGGCTTTTTTTCTCCTGTAACATTTTCCCTATTACTGAAAAGTCACGACTTTCGGATGTAAAATGTTATATATGTCTGTCTATAACCGAAACTACATCACTGCTTACGTCACAATACTCTCAGGAATTGCGTAAGTTTATCAATGAGTGCTTAATTCCAAGTCAAAATCATTATTACATACAATAAATCTTATCTATTAACGAGGTCTCTATGAAAATCTGACTTAGATTTGCCTCAAAACAGCCCATGTTATTAGTAAGTTTAAAATCCTACAATGTGTTTTATATATCACTAAGAAATATAGGTTTACATAATATATGGTGTGGTTACTTTGCATACTGGTTTTTAACAAAACCGGGTCTAATAAATAATTACTTGTGTTATTGATCTCTGATATTATTGTTTTATTCTCCAGCGTATCAAAATCAATCCGATGAAGAATATTATTAAAATAAGTGTAATCTTTTTATATGTGTTCCTATTTAATTTCGTTAGTCTTTCTAATTTAATATATTTCATTACATTAAAATTTAAATACATACACCCGGCGGTTGGTGTATATTCTTGCTAGGAAATATAGTGAAGTATTTAATTGGACAGAAGTTTGAAGAATATGAAATATCCGACCTTTTATTTAACGATTGCATTTTCCCATATCTTTTCGTAATGCCTCTTCACCTAGTCTCCCCTCCCCTGCTAACATTTTCGCGAGACCAAAGTCGTATCTACTGATGTGCGCCGAGTTGTAAATAATACGTAAGCTACTGATTGCACACATGGACTTTTACACATTACTAATTCTTTAAACATGTTTTCCTATTACTGATTAACATTTACGAACATCAAAGAAACGAGGAATGGGCGTCTGAATATATGATGAACAACTATCTACCCACGTATTATAGGGAGTATAAATTTGAACTTATTGTTGTCTTATCTATCAATTAGTATATATATATATATATATATATATATATATATAATATATATTATTAATATATATATATTACAATGGTATACACAGGAATAACCTACTTGAGTTTCCATAAGGATCTTCAGGGTTATATCACCTAAATTAATCAAGATCTTGATAATCATTGATATAATATATCATATATATATAGAATCATATATATGTAGTATATTAAGAAAATATATATATAGAATCATATATATAATATTATATATAATATATATATATAAATAATATATATATTATTATATATATATATCATCAGACGGAACCATATATATATATATATATAATATATGGTTCCGTCCGATGATTGTTTGATCCACACGAAACTTAGTCAGGCTTGAAGAGTACATATTTTGTATATTTTTGGTTTTGGGCGTGCTCTGATGTAGTAGCATCGAGCAAATTTTAGGCAGTTTTCTTATTTGTTTTATCTACCTTTAATAATATATATATATATATATATATATATATTATATATATAATATATATATATATATCAAATGTAAGCTGAATTTGATTATTTGCCAGTTTAAATAAAGAAAGTGACCTGAAGAAACTCGGTGGGTCTCAGATACTCATTTCGGAACATAATCACTTATCTCTGGTATTTGAGTTTTTTCCTTACATATATATTATATATATATATATATAATATATATATTATATATATATATATATATATATATATATCAGAATCTGCACAGAGCTGACTGATATACGTTTTTTGCTGGTTGGCCACACTAGAGTGTCCATGTGTAAGTGTTCACAGGAGAACATCACTTATGATCTCGTTCTTACTTGTCCAGTATATATTATGCGTCTTACTCGGATGGTTTGTGTTATAGGGGGTAAGTGGTCGTACAGCTTTTTTGGGGGGGATGCTGTTCAAGACAGCATGCGACATTCTTATGTAGTTCCCATCTAGCTTTTTCACCAAGCGTTTCGTTAAATTCCAAGTGTTGCAGCCATATAGTAGCACTAAAACGAGCGCAGTTTGGAAGTTATTCTCGATTTATCTTATCAGAGATCAGATTTTCATATGATCAATAATATGTCCATGCCTTTCCTGTACATACATTGACATCGCTTTCTGTTGATGCGATATTACTACCTATGTATTTGTACTGGTCCTCTGATTTCTTGGTTAAATCGAACTTAATTGACCTATATTCCACAATCGTATGTCCCCTGCCGAAAGAAAAAAATACAAAAATCAGCGAATTAACCGAATTTAATGAAATTTTCAGTGTTGATATATTAATGATACAATGCACCAATTATCTTATTTAAAAACTTTTACATTTTATCATGTCAGTTAACTTTGAGAATCTGTTACGCCTCAAAGATACGCGGTTCAAAGTTAACTGACATGACAAAATGTAAATGTTTTTAAATAAGTTATCAAGGAATTCAGCAAACTTTCTACTACTGAGACTACACCATTTTCTACCATTGGATTTACCTATAGGATACCTCATCATCATCATCGTCGTCGTCGTCGTCGTCATCATCATCATCATCATCATGTCGCGCCAGCAGCGCGTATATCCATGATAATCTCTCGCCTACCATCCTTATCATTCATTGACCCCCGGGACGTCTCCCGCACGGCATGCAGTATCCGCACAAAGATGGTCTATGTAGGTCTTTGTTAGACAACCCGCACTAGCATGGCGATGTGCTGGTTTCTATAGAAGAACGTTGCTAATGAGTTCAACCTTACTTCTCCAGCTGTGTCAGGCATGTCTTGTTCGTCTTACGTGAATGGTTTCTATGATAGGCGGCAGGTGGTTGTATAGCTGCTTTCTTGCGGGATGTTGCTTCCACGATTAGTTTCAAGATCGCACGCAGCATCCTTGTGTAGCTCCCATCCAGTCTATTTTCCAGGCGCCTCGTTAAGGTCCAAGTGGTGCAGCCATACAACAGCACCGACACCACTACGGCCTGGAAGTATTGTCGCTTCAACTTGTCGGCGAAGTCTGACAGTCTATTCTCTATGTGTTCATTAACATCGCTTTCTGTGAATGAGATATTACTACCTAGGTGCATGAATTGTTCTACTGGCTTTATAGGCTTACCGTCGAGTGTGGAGATGTCACCTTTCTTTCAAAGCATATGAACTCTGTTTTATCGGAGTCCACATATAGACCGATGTTCTGTGCTGCCTTCTCTAAGCTATGCAGCAGGGATTCGTCTTGTGCAAGAAGCGCTAGGTCATATGCGTAGTCCGCATCCGTAATTGTCTGTGCGGGATATCGCCTGCTTCTTTGCCTTTTGTCTCTAGGAGACCTAAACGCCTGAAATGGTAACCAGATTCGTAACAGGTGAATATATATATGAAGTGAAAGTTGTTGCAAAGTCCGAATGACCAGGTCAGAATTGCATATTTTGATTTCTGTGCGGAAATCACATTGTGATAATAGAGGTAATGGCTTTATCAGCGATGAGGCGTCTGTAATGAACTAAAAAAAAAAAAAGAATGGTGGATCGTGTAATCTGACTCTACCTGGTGCACGGTCGAGTGATCTGAGACTTATTAACCACCACCCTCACCTTACATTGAAACTTAGCAGGACGAAACGTAAGACCTGTCAAAAGGCGGATGAATTCTCGTGCAGGCTCAATGGCCATCTAGCACACCAATATACCTACGTTGAATACACCGGTCACCGAAGTTAAGCCACGTTGAACCTGGTCAGTACTTAGATGAGAAACTGCTTTGGAAGAGTGCATGCTGTAAGCTAAAAATTGGATTACAGGCCTTTCTAATTTTTGGGACAATATAATTTTAGGCAATTAATTACCCAAAGTTACATAATAAATAGACATAGCCTATCATTTTTGCAATGTTGTGTACGTTTCAAAATTAGAGTTTATTCATGGAAAAATTCATAAAAGTTTAATTGATAAGGTTTGACCCGAAGTTGACCAGGAACGGATTCGCTGATTGGTTTATCGAATGAAATTGCCAGGTATTGGATGGGAAAGGGTGAGAATTGACTGAGCAGCGGTCGTGTCTTGACGTATCATTGCGTCTCTGCTATTCTTCTGTGCGTGCGTAAAATATCTGAATTGAGGTCCGTTACATGAGGTTTCGTGTGGATCGCACAATCATCAGACGGAAATATTAGAAAAGAAATAGCTAATCAACCCTGTAGTAGTTATAATGTGAGGTATTTCTCTTCTCTCTCTCTCTCTCTCTCTCTCTCTATAATATATATATATATATATATATATATATATATATATATATATATATATATATATATTATATACGATTAGAGTTGTAGGAAATGGACTTGCCCATCAGAGTTCAAATCCTGGACGAAGTTATTTGTATTTCTCATAGCGCTAATATCTTTGGGGAAGGTATGAATCCATATATTCTCCCTCCAGCTATAGATAACCAGTCTAGGAGAAGGAAAACTTTGAATTCAAGTCTGTTAAACTCCACTAAAAAATTGACCTTGTGTCGCATCCTGCTCGTGCGGAGTGGGTGGAATATATATATATATATATATATATATATATATATATACACGTTTTGTTGAACGCAACTGAACTTTCCTGTCTCACAAGTTTCTTTTCTATCATTTCCAATTGTCTGGCCATCATTTTTATATCTGGGTGAAATTGGTGAATGAATCCATCAGTAAGGTGGTGAAAGGTTTCCGTGGTTCATTTTAAACAAAAGAGTAGCAATAGGAATAAGTAGTAGGAGGGACACACAAGTTTATAAAAAAATGTCATGGAGAATGTGGAGAGAAGAATTGAAGGGCAATTATAGGCATTTAAGAATGTGTTGGCTGTATTCGAAGTTAATCTTGTTTAAGGTGGGTTTTTTTTGATTAATGTAAATGGCTTCGAGTATTTGAAGTTTTTGTATGTTTTTTTTTCTTCGTGTGTGTTTTGAGTTTAGAATTTTTCGGTAATTAGTAATTTTTCAGTAACATAAATTAACTTTCATTGCCAGCAATGATCGTCTGTTGTTTACAGACTGGATCTCTCTGGTGTTCGTAAAATAAATAAACAAATTCATGTATTTAATAGTTTAAACAGCGCCCCCCCCCTTAAAACAACTGTCAAATGGCCGAGAGTTAACGAATCGGACTGAGGAATAGTCAGTCGGGTTTCGCTCCTGGTCAGAGGTAGTTGTTGTGTTTAGCCACACTGAAGAGACGTGAAATTCGAAACACGGTGTCTGTTGATGACTGATATATAAAATGCCATGACCTATATATTCGACCAAAAGAAAGTGTTGAAAAAATACCATATACTTACAATTAAAGGCCGTTGGAAAATGAAGCATAAGAAAATAAATAAATAATTTGCAACATTTTGGGAAATCCTATCTACTTAAATGTTAGTTAAATATATAGGCCATATAATTTTCCTTATATATAATATATATTATTGAAGCAATTACAATGCGTATATCGTATAAAATTCGATAATTATTGAAAATAATCATGACAAAGCAAACCGGCGAATAAAGTGCACCACGAGGAACACTATACAGCTGTTTCAACTTTATTAAGTCTCATCAGAGACGATTTCCCTCCGACAGAATCGAAATCGGGAACCCAGCATGCAGAGTCAGAAACTCTACTCTGGACACCGGCGCGTATCACACTTGCATGCCGAATTTAACCTGTCAATGATTTGCTTGTCATGATTATTTTCAAGATTATCGAATTTTATACAATATACGCATTGTAATTGCCTTCAAGAATATAAATAATAATATACTTTACCATAACAATGCTTCAAAAGCAAATGATCAAATTCCATTTACTTCTTACGCCTTGGCATACGCCTAATTTGCGATTCCCTCAAACGCTCACTGTACTATGTATAGTAGTGGGTATTTATCATTGACAAGTTAAATTCGGCATGTATCGTGTGCTACACGCCGGTGGCCCAGAGGTAGAGTTTCTGACACTGCATGCTGGGTTCCCGGTTTCGAATTCTGTCGGAGTGAAATCGTAGGTATATACTGCTGATGAGACTTAATATGTTGAAACAGCTGTACAGTGTTCCACGTGGTGCACTTTATTCGCCGGATTGCTTGTAATGATAATACGCCACTACTATACATAGTACAGTGGCGTTTGAGGGAATCCGAAATTAGGCGTATGCCAAGGCGTAAGAAGTAAATGGAATTTTGATCATTTGCTTTTGAAGCATTGTTATGTAAAGTATATTATTATTTATATCTTGAAGGCAATTACAATGCGTATATTGTATAAAATTCGATAATTCTTGAAAATAATCATGACAAGCAAATCATTGACAGGTTAATTCGGCTGCAAGTTGATCACGCGCCGGTGGTCCAGAGGTAGAGTTTCTGACTCTGCATGCTGGGTTTCCCGATTTCGATTTCTGTCGGAGGGAAATCGTCTCTGAATGAGACTTAATAAAGTTGAAAAACAGCTGTATAGTGTTCCTCGTGGTGCACTTTATTCGCCGGGTTTGCTTGTCATGATTATTTTCAATAATTATCGAATTTTATACGATATACGCATTGTAATTGCCTTCAATATATATATATATATATTAAGGAAAATTATATGGCCTATATATTTAACTAACATTTAAGTAGATAGGATTTCCAAAATGTTGCAAATTATTTTATTTATTTTCTTATGCTTCATTTCCAACGGCCTTTAATTGTAAGTATATGGTATTTTTTCAACACTTTCTTTTGGTCGAATATATAGGTCATGCATTTTAATATATCAGTCATCAACAGACACCGTGTTTTCGACATTTCACGTCTCTTCAGTGTGGTAAACACAAACAACTACCTCTGACCAGGAGCGAAACCGACTGACTATTCCTCAGTCCGATTCGTTAACCTCTCGGCCATTTGACAGTGTGTTTAAGGGGGGGGGCGCTGTTTAACTATTAAATACATTTGTAATTTGTTTATTTATTTTACGAACACCAGAGAGATCCAGTCTGTAAACAACAGACGATCATTGCTGGCAATGAAAGTTAATTTATGTTACTGAAAAATTACTAATTACCGAAAAATTCTAACTCAAAACACACACGAAGAAAACACATACAAAAACTTCAAATACTCGAAGCCATTTACATTAATCAAAAAACCCACCTTAAACAAGTTAACTTCGAATACAGCCAACACATTCTTAAATGCCTATAATTGCCCTTCAATTCTTCTCTCCACATTCTTCCATGACATTTTTTATAAACTTGTTGTGTCCCTCACTACTTATTCCTATTGCTACTCTTTTTGTTAAAATGAACCACGGAAAACCTTTCACCACCTTACTGATGGATTCATTCACCAATTTCACCCAGATATAAAATGATGGCCAGACAATTGAAGAAATGATAGAAAAGAAACTTGTGAGACAGGAAAGTTTCAGTTGCGTTCACAAAACGTGTATAATATATATATATATATATTATAATTTATATAATTCCACCACTCCGCACGAGCAGGATGCGACACAAGGTCAATTTTTTAGTGGAGTTTAACAGACTTGAATTCAAAGTTTTCCTTCTCCTAGCTGGTTATCTATAGCTGGAGGGAGAATATATGGATTCATACCTTCCCCAAAGATATTAGCGCTATGAGAAATACAAATAACTTCGTCCAGGATTTGAACTCTGATGGGCAAGTCCATTTCCTACAACTCTAATCGTATATATATATATATAATATATATATATATATATATATATATATATATATATATATATATATATATAGAGAGAAGAGAGAGAGAGAGAGAGAGAGAGAAATCCTCACATTATAATACTACAGGGTTGATTAGCTATTTCTTTTCTAATATTTCCGTCTGATGATTGTGCGATCCACACGAAACCTCATGTAACGGACCTCAATTCAGATATTTTACGCACGCACAGAAGAATAGCAGAGACGCAATGATACGTCAAGACACGACCGCTGCTCAGTCAATTCTCACCCTTTCCCATCCAATACCTGGCAATTTCATTCGATAACCAATCAGCGAATCCGTTCCCTGGTCAACTTCGGGTCAAACCTTTATCAATTAAACTTTTATGAATTTTTCCATGAATAAACTCTAATTTTGAAACGTACACAACATGCAAAAATGATAGGCTATGTCTATTTATTATGTAACTTTGGGTAATTAATTGCCTAAAATTATATTGTCCCAAAATTAGAAAGGCCTGTAATCCAATTTTTAGCTTACAGCATGCACTCTTCCAAAGCAGTTTCTCATCTAAGTACTGACCAGGTTCAACGTGGCTTAACTTCGTGACCGGTGTATTCAACGTAGGTATATTGGTGTGCTAGATGGCCATTGAGCCTGCACGAGAATTCATCCGCCTTTTGACAGGTCTTACGTTTCGTCCTGCTAAGTTTCAATGTAAGGTGAGGGTGGTGGTTAATAAGTCTCAGATCACTCGACCGTGCACCAGGGTAGAGTCAGATTACACGATCCACCATTCTTTTTTTTTTTTAGTTCATTACAGACGCCTCATCGCTGATAAAGCCATTACCTCTATTATCACAATGTGATTTCCGCACAGAAATCAAAATATGCAATTCTGACCTGGTCATTCGGACTTTGCAACAACTTTCACTTCATATATATATTCACCTGTTACGAATCTGGTTACCATTTCAGGCGTTTAGGTCTCCTAGACAAAAGGCAAAGAAGCAGGCGATATCCCGCACAGACAATTACGGATGCGGACTACGCATATGACCTAGCGCTTCTTGCACAAGACGAATCCCTGCTGCATAGCTTAGAGAAGGCAGCACAGAACATCGGTCTATATGTGGACTCCGATAAACAGAGTTCATATGCTTTGAAAAGAAAGGTGACATCTCCACACTCGACGGTAAGCCTATAAAGCCAGTAGAACAATTCATGCACCTAGGTAGTAATATCTCATTCACAGAAAGCGATGTTAATGAACACATAGAGATAGACTGTCAGAACTTTCGCCGCACAGTTGAAGCGACAATACTTCCAGGCCGTGTGGTGTCGTGCTGTTGTATGGCTGCACACTTGGACCTTAACGAGGGCCTGGAAAATAGACTGGATGGGAGCTACACAAGGATGCTGCGTGCGATCTTGAACTAATCGTGGAAGCAACATCCCGCAAGAAAGCAGCTATACACCACCTGCGCCATCATAGAAACCATTCACGTAAGACGAACAAGACATGCCTGACACAGCTGGAGAAGTAAGGTTGAACTCATTAGCAACGTTCTTCTATAGAAACCACACATCGCCATGCTAGTGCGGGTTGTCTAACAAAGACCTACATAGACCATCTTTGTGCGGATACTGCATGCCGTGCGGGAGACGTCCGGGGGTCAATGAATGATAAGGATGGTAGGCGAGAGATTATCATGGATATACGCGCTGCTGGCGCGACATGATGATGATGATGAGATGACGACGACGACGACGACGATGATGATGATGAGGTATCCTATAGGTAAATCCAATGGTAGAAAATGGTGTAGTCTCAGTAGTAGAAGTTGCTGAATTCCTTGATAACTTTATTTAAAAACATTTACATTTTGTCATGTCAGTAACTTTGAACCGCGTATCTTTGAGGCGTAACAGATTCTCAAAGTTACTGACATGATAAATGTAAAAGTTTTTAATAAGATAATTGGTGCATTGTATCATTAATATATCAACACTGAAAATTTCATTAAATTCGGTTAATTCGCTGATTTTGGTATTTTTTTCTTTCGGCAGGGGACATACGATTGTGGAATATAGGTCAATTAAGTTCGATTTAACCAAGAAATCAGAGGACCAGTACAAATACATAGGTAGTAATATCGCATCAACAGAAGCGATGTCAATGTATGTACAGGAAAGGCATGGACATATTATTGATCATATGAAAATCTGATCTCTGATAAGATAAATCGGAATAACTTCCAAACTGCGCTCTTTTAGTGCTACTATATGGCTGCAACACTTGGAATTTAACGAAACGCTTGGTGAAAAAGCTAGATGGGAACTACATAAGAATGTCGCATGCTGTCTTGAACAGCATCCCCCAAAAAGCTGTACGACCACTTACCCCTATAACACAAACATCCGAGTAAGACGCATAATATTACTGGACAAGTAAGAAACGAGATCATAAGTGATGTTCTCTGTGAAGCACTTACACATGGACACCTCTAGTGTTGGCCAACCAGCAAAAACGTATATAGTCAGCTCTGTGCAGATTCTGTATATATTATATATATATATATATAATATATATATATATATATATATATATTATATATAGTAAGGAAAAAACTCAATACCAGAGATTATAGTGATTATGTTCGAAATGAGTATCTGAGACCCACCGAGTTTCTTCAGGTCACTTTCTTTATTTAAATGCAAATCCATCAAATTCAGCTTACATTTGATATATATATATATATATATATATATTATATATATATAATATATAATATTATATATATTAAAGTAGACTAAAATACAAATAAGAAAACTGCCTAAAATTGCTCGATGCTACTACATCGGCAACGCCAAAACCAAAATAATACAAAATATGTACTCTCAAGCCTACTAAGTTTCCGTGTGGATCAAACAATCATCGGACGGAACCATATATATATATTATTATATATGGTTCCGTCTGATGATATATATAATATATATATATATATATATATATATATATATATATATATATATATATATATATATGATTCTATATATATATTTTTCTTAATATACTACATATATATGATTCTATATATATATGATTATTATATCAATGATTATCAAGATCTTGATTAATTTAGGTGATATAACCCTGAAGATCCTTAATTTGGATAACTCAGTAGGTTATTCTGTGTATGTAATATATATACCATTGTAATATATATATATATTATATATATATTATATATATATATATATAACTATTGATAGATAAGACAACAATAAAGTTCAAATTTTACTCCCTATAATAGTGGGTAGATAGTTGTTCATCATATATTCAGACGCCATTCCTCGTTTCTTTGATGTTCGTAAATGTTAATCAGTAATAGGAAAACATGTTTAAGAATTAGTAATGTGTAAAAGTCCATGTGTGCAATCAGTAGCTTACGTATTATTTACAACTCGGCGCACATCAGTAGATACGACTTTGGTCTCGCGAAAATGTTAGCAGGGGGAGGGGAGACTAGGTGAAGAGGCATTACGAAAAGATATGGGAAAATGCAATCGTTAAATAAAAGGTCGGATATTTCATATTCTTCAAACTTCTGTCCAATTAAATACTTCACTATATTTCCTAGCAAGAATATACACCAACCGCCGGTGTTGTATTTAAATTTAATGTAATGAAATATATTAAATTAGAAAGACTAACGAAATTAAATAGGAACACATATAAAAGATTACACTTATTTTAATAATATTCTTCATCGGATTGATTTTGATACGCTGGAGAATAAAACAATAATATCAGAGATCAATAACACAAAGTAATTATTTTAGACCCGGTTTTGTTAAAACCAGTATGCAAAGTAACCACACCATATATTATGTAAACCTATATTTCTTAGTATATATAAAACACATTGTAGGATTTTAAACTTACTAATAACATGGGCTGTTTTGAGGCAAATCTAAGTCAGATTTTCATAGAGACCTCGTTAATAAATAAGATTTATTGTATGTAATAATGATTTTGACTTGGAATTAAGCACTCATTGATAAACTTACGCAATTCTGAGAGTATTGTGACGTAAGCAGTGATGTAGTTTCGGTTATAGACAGACATATATAACATTTTACATCCGAATCGTGACTTTTCAGTAATAGGGGAAAATGTTACAGGAGAAAAAAAGCCATTAAAATAAACTACAAAAATTTAATTCAATTAAACTGGTTTTGTCATGGGGACGCTACTCATGCAGCATGATTTTACCTGTAATTGGGAAATAGTGATAGAAAACAAAAGTCATTGAAATATGTGATAAGCTAGGAAAATTTTAGTTAGATGTCTACTTTATACGATTAGACAAAAAGATAAAGATTTGGTTTAATTAACCTGATGACATAAAGTAAGGATTCAGTTTAGCATTATACTTTTATTATAAATGCTACCACATGCTAAAAACTTTAAAAACATTTTTGAATAATAATAATAATAATAATAATAATAATAATAATAATAATATAATAATCTAGTATAGATTAACAAAAAAAGAAAAATTGTCAACTGGTGGACTTTGCGGTTCCAGCAGATTACAGGGTGCGGATGAAGGAAAACGAAAAGATAGACATATACTTGGATCTTGTCAGAGAATTGAAAAAGCTGTGAAATATGAGTGTCAAAGTGATACCAATTGTAGTTGGTGCACTTGGAACGGTCCCAAAAAGCATGGAAAAAAGACTGGAGGATCTGAAAATAAGAGGAAGAGTTGAGACCATCTTGAATACCCAGAAGAATCCTGGAGACTTTAGGAGAATTGTTGTCACTCGAACTCCAGTGAAATAGCATCAGCTAACGCTGGTGTGAAAACTCTCATAATAATAATAATAATAACAAAAAACAACAACAACAACAACAACAATAATAATAATAATAATATAATAATAATAATTGCTGCACAGAATAATGCCATAAAGACAAACTATATCAAAGCAAAAATTGATAAGACAACAAAATAGTAAATGTAGACTATGCGGTGACAAGATGAGACTGTAAATCATGTACTATGAGAATGTAGCAAACTAGCACAACGGGAGTACAAAACTAGGCACGACTGGGTTGGAAAGGTGATCCACTGGGAATTATACAAAAAATTAAATTTTGACCATAAAACAAAATGGTATATGCATAATCCAGAATCTGTTCTTGAGAACGAAACGCATAAAATTCTCTGGGACTTTGAGATAAAAACTGATCACCATATCCCAGCAAGAAGACCAGACTTGGTGTTGATTAACAAAAAAAGAAAGAACTTGTCAAATGGCAGATTTTGCAGTTCCAGCAGATCACAGGGTGAAGCTGAAGGAAAATGAAAAAATGGACAAATATCTGGACCTTGCCAGAGAACTGAATACGTTATGGAATATGAAAATTGTATATACCAATTGTACTTGGTACACTTGGAACAGTCCCACAAAGATTGGAAAAAAGTTTGGAAAACCTGGAAATCAGAGGGAGAATCGAGACCATCCAGAATACTGCACTGCTGCAATCTGCCAGAATACTCAGAAGAGTCCTGGAGACCTGAGGAGACTTGTTGCCACTCAGACTCCAGTGAAGACTAATGAATGAATGAAGGAAGGGAGAAAGGAAGGAAGGAAGGAAGGGGAGATTTAAAAGAAATACAGACGATAAAAAATAAAATGAAAGAAAGGGATGTGCAAAAAGATGTATAAGGAAATAATAAGAATTTTTAGATGAGAGGATAAAGAATATATATATATATATATATATATATGTGTGTGTGTGTGTGTGTGTGTGTTGTGTGTTTGTCTATCTGTCTGTCTGTGTGTGTCCCTGTCTCTCTCTCTGTCTGTGTATGTGTATGTGCATGTATGTGTATAAAATGTTTGTGCAAAAACACGAAAATACGTTGAAAATTGACATTTTTAACTCGACGCTATAACATTTTGGTTTTATTTAAACCATTAACGGGACTAATAATCATTAATCATATGAAAGGAAACTTGAAGAAAGAAATAAAGAAAGGAAGAAAAAAAATAGTCAGGAGATATCAAAAAAGAAAGAAAAAAAAAAAAGAAAAAAGAAAGAAAAAGAGAAAAAATTGGGATATATTAAGAACGAAAGAAGAAAGGAATAACTTAAGAAAGAAAGGAAGAAAGAAAAGTATGTATATATCAAGAAATGAAGAAAGAAAGATCATATAGGAATAAAAATCAAGAAAATAAAAGATGAAGAGAAGAAAGCAAAAGACGGTGGGGTGGGGGGAATAAACGGAAAGAAAAATAAATAATGATGGTATTTTATGAAGAGTGTCAGAGATATAAATGTTATTGGAAAGAGCTTAGTGGATATATAGGTTGGTAAGTACACGTGTAGTGAAGTTGGAAGTAAGTGGTTGGTTTTTTTCTTTTTTTTGTTTTTTTTTTTCTTCTTGAGGAGATGCATACGTCGCGGTTTCACTACGGCTTAAGTAGATCATACATTCAAGATTCTTCTTCTTCTTCTTCTTCTTTTCTTCTTCTTCTTCTTCTTCTTCTTCTTCTTCTTCTTCTTCTTCTTCATCATCATCATTATTATTATTATTATTATTATTATTATTATTATAGAAAGGGATAGAAAGAGAAAGTAAGTGAGTGGGTGAGTGAGTGTGTGTGTGTGTGTGTGTGTGTGTGTGTGTGTGAGAGAGAGAGAGATAGAGAGGGGTGGGGAGTACAGCCGGACGAACGGAAGTTTGTGTTTACTTGAAAGCCGTTGCCGCGCGTGTGCGAAGGATGTGAAAGATTTTGGTGTAGATAGATTTTCGACAGGGGATGTGCCGGTCAAATTTGGAAAACGGCAAGGTGAACAGAAATAAATAAATGAATAACGGAAAAGATAAAATAAATAAGACAAAGAGGGGTTGACTGGAAGTCGGTTGGCTGGCTGGTTGGTTGATTTGGTTTTACTTGATCTATTTAACCTATAGATGGTACTACAGATGGTACCACTCCAAGTCAGGGCGAATCTGGGAATAATGCCGAATTTCACCAATAGATGCAATATAACGTCATACCCAGTACACTAAGATTCTCAGCCACCGCTTTCTAGCACATATATGATAAAAGGTGCTGGGGTTTATCATAAGGGCATAGATGGGACCTTAACTACTAATTTAATTCAGAGTGGAACTATAAGTAATGGTAATGAAGGGGTAGATCACTCTTCCCCGAGAAAACATCCCTTTCGGATGTATTACATGTTCATCTTTTTCGCTCCAACCAAAATCTTCAAAAACTTCCCAAGCCAATAAATGATATTCTATTCTATCATATTTCTATTCTATCTTCCATCGGGTATCTGCTATTTGTATCGGGGTTCTTCTCTTTCGAACCGGATATCTTCTTCGTATCGCGATGGACATCATCTTTCTTCTGCTGGAGGTCATCTCTCTCTCTCTCTCTCTCTCTCTCTCTCCTCTCTCTCTCTCTCTCTCTCTCTCTCTCTCTCTCTCTCTCTCTCTGTGTGTGTGTGTGTGTGTGTGTTCATCTTTGTTTTTTTAATCATGTAGACAACAACAGCCTTTTATCAATGCCCTCTAAGATATCAGGCCTGTTCATTGGATGTGTGACGTCACAAAAGTAGGCCTTCTTCGAGCCTTCGAAATAGATATCGTTGTCAACTCGTAAAGACAGTAAATAAACAAAACAATATGTTACGTTTCATTAAACTTTAATAACTGAAATTCGTTCATAATTTTATTTATTTCAAATTTGAAAACAATTTTTATAAATTATAACAAACATTGTTTTGATTTGCATGCTTTTTATTTTAATTTTAAAAAACCTGTAAAGGTAGCGTTGAGGTACACAAAAAAACACATACCGTTACATTAAACTTTAATAACTGAAATTCGTTGATATTATTATTTTTTTAAAATTGAAAACAATCTTTTATAAATGATAATCAGTATTGTTTTGATTTACATGTTTTTTTTATTTTAATTTAAAAAAACTAAACTGAATTATGAATAAATGAACAATCAATTATTAGATAAACAGATAAACAAATTACAATAAATGTAAATAAATATATTAAATATAAATTTGATAAAGTTTAGATAAATTATAATCAGCATTGTTTTGATTTGCTTTTTTTTTCAATTTTAATGATTATTCTGTAAATTTACAATGTTGTAATTATCAAGTGATTACAGGAACAACTAAATTATGAATAAAAGAACAATCAATTATTAGATAAACTGATAAACAAATTACAAGTAAATGGTGAATAAATATTGTTGATTAAATGGTAAGCTCAATTTTAAAACTGATAGCATTCTAATTTTTTGTTCACACTCAAGCACTTGCCATATTGAGATATTATACTGATCACCACTAAGTCGCCAATATTGACCAAACCTTGCCTCAATGTGATCAGTTTGAAATTTTGCCAGGTAATATGGATAGCATTTCCAATTCTTCCATGCAATACTTAGTCAGTTCTAGAAATGCATAGGTTGTATGATGCAAAGCAGTGAAAATTTCCTTGTTAATTTGCCATTTTTTCTAGAAATGCTATTCCAAGATTCTAACCAGTCACAGAATACAGAGAGAAATCTAAAACTTTCTTCATTTACTCTAAGTGAATTACAGTATTTATGTCTAAGCCGACAACCTTTATATGGTGTTTTTACATTCATTATTGTCTACCAAATATAAAATATGTTTATATATTCTGCAACTTCTGCAAAATTAGGCAAACATTCCTGTTTTCCTAATGTCAATCATCCCTGAATAGTGTACTCATTGAAAATTTGCAGAACTAAATTAACAAGACTTTCAAGACTAGTAGGAGAAAAAGCTTCTGAGATCAATTTTATAACAATATTTCAAAATTGACAGAGATTCCAGGGCTTGAAGTTTCTGTAATGTAACAAAATGGGGCACTTTGGATACTATTTAATTCATGATTTCCATTTTGACAACATTTTGGAAACAGCATGCATTTAGTTGCATCTTTTTGACTAAGCCAATTGTTTTTAATGTATTTTAATATATGTAGTCGAATAGGAAGAAAAAGAGGCTGAGACATAACAAATGCGTGTGGATATACAATGAAAAGCTTTTTTTTATAGAATTTATTTCATTTTTATTGTTATTAGAATCATTATTATTACTATTATTATTAGAATAATTTCATTATTATTAGAAGCATTATTATTGCTATTAGAATCATTATTATTACTATTATTATTATTATTAGAATCATTATTATTACTATTAGATCATTATTATTACTATTATTATTATTAGAATTATTTCATTATTATTAGAATCATTATTATTATTATTGGAATTAGAATTTTTTCATTTTCATTATTATTAGAATCATTATTATTACTATTAGAATGATTTATTATTATAATTATTATTATTATTAGAATCATTATTATTATTATTATAATTATTATTATTATTATTATTAGAATCATTATTTATTATTACTACTATTATTATAATAATCTTAATATTACTTTTATTATAATTATCTTATTACTATTATTGCTACTATTTATCAGAATTATTCTATAATAATAATAATGATGATAATAAAGATAACAATAATAATAATGTTAACAATAACAATAATAATAACAACAACAAAACGATATAATAATAATATAGTAATAGTAATAATATAATAGTAATAGTAATAATAATAATAATAATAATAATAATATAATAATAATAATAGTAATAATAATAAGTATATAATAGTAATAATAATAGTAAATAATATAATAATGATGATGATGATAATAATATAATAGGAAACTTGCAAATCGTCGTCAAAATTAAAAACAGAAAATTTTGAGGACGATTTGCAACAAATCAAACTAAATTTTGAAAATTAAAATCTAAAAAATCCAATTCAAAATACTTGACTTTTTTTTGGTAAGTCAGGTTAGTAATTGTTTTATTCATAAATAAAAAAAAATCTTTTCTATTTTTTCAATTTATTTATTTACTTTTTTTATTTCATCGTTATTATTTTTTTTTTCCTACTTGACTTTATTTTTGGTAAGTCAGGTTCTGGGTTAGTAGTTATTTTATTTTCTAAACTGCACATAAATATTTTAGTTCAGAAAATATTTCAAGATTCGTTAAATAAATGAAAACAATTACAAAAAAAAAGTCAATTATTTTGAATCGGATTTTTAAAACTAATTTTAATTTCAAAATTTAGTTTGATGTGTTGCAAATCGTCGTCAAAATTTTCTGTTTTAATTTTGACGACAATTTGCAAGTATTGCACAATAACAATAATATCCCTTATTTGAATGAATTTATCGATATAAATTCATTCAAATAATAAAAAAATAACCTGTGCTTATTAGATATCAGACAAATATTAATTTTCTCGCTTTTAAGAGTAATCAAAACAATTGGGGTCAATTTTATTTTAAAGACTCATTTATTTATGAATAAAACTATTCAAAAATATTGTTATGAATATCAGAATTATTTTTTTATGTTTATAAAAACTATTTCTTTAGGAATTTAATGAATTAATATCGAGAATTTCTTTATAGTTTAATAAACTATAAAGAAATTCTCGATATTAATTCATTTAAAAAATAAACTAAGTTTATTTTTTAAATATGAGTTTTAAACACGCTGTCTTATAAATGTAAAAACATTTTATCTTTATAAGACAGCGCGTTCATTATCTTAAACACGATTTTGTGAATTACAAAGACTTGAAAATATTTTAATTATTAAAGTTTCAATCAAATTTACTTAGTTTTAATACAAAAAAATAACTTACCTACTATTTTTTTTAAAAGTTTTGTCTTCATAGTATAGATCCATTTTTCATATAATTCTTTCTCTTTTGTAAACGAAAAAACAAACACTAAACTGTCTGGCATCTATATAAATTCCATTAAAAAAGGGACCAAATACTTAAAAAGGCATTTTTGTTTATAAAATAAAATTAATTAATTGAATATTTAAAAGAAAAAGTCGTTGAATATTTAAAAACACTTCGGT
Organism: Doryteuthis pealeii; assembly: GCA_023376005.1. Classification (NCBI taxonomy): domain Eukaryota; kingdom Metazoa; phylum Mollusca; class Cephalopoda; order Myopsida; family Loliginidae; genus Doryteuthis; species Doryteuthis pealeii. Next base: position 34,358,356 of record CM042144.1, read on the forward strand.
GAACTCGCGGACATTTAGAAGGTAATGAATCGGCCGGCGCCTTCTTCCTTGGGACTACTTATACTGATGTCACACGTGAGTTGGAGTTCAGTGGATAGGCCTGTTGTATCTTAGAGGGCATTGCTTTTATTTCCCCGAATTAAAAAAAGTTTTGAATACCTTATAAGAATGAATAAAACAAACGTCTTTGGCATAAAATAACCGAAGGGCTGATATGCCGTAAAAATCCAACCAACCAACCAACCAACCAATGAAACATAAGCATATTCATTAAAAACTAAACCCGAGCCTAGAGAAGATATTCGGAAAGATTTGTTCACCATTACCTACTGGACAGGGAGTGGGTCGGAAGCTAAACACAGCAACAGCTACCAAAACATTTGTACGTATAGCTCGTCTACCACGAAACATAAGGAGTAAAAAAAGGCCAATTAATTAGCTATTAGTTAGACAAAACTAAGGTTCTTCCACGGCAAACGATCGATGACGAATTAACACACTAACGATGGCTTGCGGAGACGTGTGTCATAGTTGTTATCCTCTGCAATAATGGATTTGGCCAACCGAGTTCAAATTCTTGACGATTCTGTTTTGTTTGATTTTATACTAATGCCATTGCGAAAGATATTAATCTATCTCTCCCCCTAGCTATGGGTAGATAAGGAAGACTGGGCTCTTTAGTCTTGGTACGCAAACAGTATAGGAGAAGGAAAGCAGAATTCAAAACAGCTTAAAGTGCCCTGGGTGTAACTTTAAATTGCATCTAGTAGTGAAGTTCCAATTCTGGAGATCAGGGAGTGTGGAGTAGCCCTTCATCGCCATTACTCCCAGTTCCACTATGACCGGAGCGGTAGTACTTGTTAGGGTCCATCTATGGGTTAAATAGATCAAAATGAGTTTTAAAAATGTGTTTCATTTTTTTTAGTTGAATTCCCGACTGAATGAATAAAACAAATGTCTTCAGCATAAAATAATCCAACAAGGATTGACGTGCTGTAAAATCCAATTAAACAACCAACCAACCAGCTTAAAAGTTGACCTTGTGCCATACCTGCCCCTAGCGAAGGGGTTGGGCAATTGAAAACAATTGCTTGCGAGATTAACAGTATTTATTCCTGTATAGCAAGTATTCTAAATATTGATTTGCGAGAAAAGTTTATTTACCATCACATTACAGTTAATGCCCGGATATCATTAGATTTACCAGAATCCTGGTAGCTGAGCCGTCCATGATATGCAGCACTCCACTTTGACTCTTACTTGGGCCAATGGTCGGTCGGCTAGTCACGTCAGGCCCTAGCACCTATATGATTGTCCTGACCCTATTGCACTTATGGCAAGCCACAGACCCTTTTTATCATATATGTGTTAGAAGGCGGTGGATGGTGATCTTAGTATTCTGTGTATGACGTTAAACTGCATCTAGTGGTGAACTTGCCATTCTGGAATTCTAGAGAGTGTGGAGTACCATTTTATCGTCATTACTCTCAGGTCCATTCTGACCTGGAGTGGTATTAACTGTTAGGGGTCCCATCTATGGGTAAGATAGGATAACAATGAGTTTAAAAGTGTGTTTAAAAATGAGTTTAAGAAATTTGAATACCCAACAAGAAAGAATAAAGTCTTCGTAATAAAATAACCCAAGGGTTGACATGCCGTAAAATCCAACCAACTGACGGTCATCCTTTTCAGGATTTATTTCAAGGGGATAATCACCACCATCAAAACACTTAAAACCAGTTCTAGCCAGTCGTATGATCTTGTTTTTATTTCTTTTCGCTTTCTGAAACTCGTAAGCAGCTTTAGCAACTTTGAGGGCCAGTTTAAAATACGCATCAAAATTGCCAGTTTCTTAATACTTGTATATGCCACTATAAAATCCGAAAGAAAAGGTTTAAGAAACTCAACGTATCCATTAAAAACTGAATCTGTGCCGAGAGAATAAATTGGTGGATAATTGCTCACCATTACCTGCTTTCCAGGAAGTAGGTTGGGCGTTTACGGCCTTTTATAAACATCGCAACAGCTACCAAAACATTTTTACAAATACCTTGTTCGGCCACGAAGCATAAGGAGTAAAGAAGTTCAGTTAAATCGAACTTAACGGACCTAAATTCCACCATCGTATGTCACCCCGCCGAAAGAAAAAAATACCCCCCCAAAAAAAAAAAATCAGGGAATTAACCGAAATTTAATGAAATTTTCAGTGTTGATATATTAATGAATAAAAGATGTAATGCACTAGTTATTTTTATTTTAAAAACGTTTCATTTTCCAGGTCAGTTAACTTTGAAGACCACGTATCTTTTGAGAATCTGTGTTAGGCCTGTGTTATAAATTTGATTTAACCAGAAAAATCCAATTAAATAGATATTTATTGGACAAAACTAACTTTCTAGGACAGGCACCCACAGCGAATAATGAATTGACTCACTATCAATCGGTCTACAAATATTCATAACTTTACGATGTGTGTATTATTGAGATGAGGCTTGATGTGGATTAATTTGCTTTTTCAAATAAGACATGCAAAAAACCAATGACGTCATTTTTGAAGATGAGATGTTAAAAAGTTCTTTGATGCCTGTTGGATCAACTGTCAAACTATTTAAAAACGATTTCCCAAGTTGGATCATAACTATACTCGTTACACAGGGAACACCCGAGGATGGCCGGAAGGACAACAGCGGCCGAAACGTTGTGTTTATATATACTACAATAAAGATGGAGGACAATAGTCCGAAAAATCAAAGCTATTACGATGGTTATGTCTAAATATGGTTATTTATTAATATTATTTAAGTCTGGCACACACACACACCACACACACACCACACACACACACACACACACACACATATATATATATATATATATATATATATATATATATATATATATTATATATACTATATATACGAGGTCGGCTAAAAGTTTCATAGGTTGACCAAATATACTTCTCATCAGTGTTGCAGTGTTTTGGAACCCATTGGTCTGAAAAGTCGATTAAACAGCAAATATGAGCGTCCGCATATGCATTTGTTTACCCAAGAAACAGTTTCAGTCCACCGCCTTATATATAATATATATATATATATATATATATAATAATATATATTATTATATAGGTGCTTTGTGTGTATGTATGTGTATGTGCGTGTGTGTGTGTGTAAAAAATACTATTTTTTGACGACACCGTGATGTCAATGGATTTTATGGACGCATGGTTTATGTGAATGAAACATATTCAAAAAAATTATTTACAAAGAAGGATTACCAAGGATATATATAATATATATTTATATATATATATTTATATATATATATTATATATATATATAATATATAACTTTCAAAGAAAGCGAAAAACTTAACCAAACCGTCATTCCGTTAGTGACTGCCTCTTCAGACGGCAATTACAATTTTGTGATTTCGGTACTGAAAAAGGGCCAGTCATCTTAAGTTCTCTTAAGGATTTTTTAAAAATTAAAAAATTTAAAAAGCTAGTGAGCTTTTGCGTTGAAATAAACTTTATTACCGAATGGACGGTTGTTAAGTTTTTTTTTCTTTGAAATAAATATTGCTCTGTATTTAATCTAATTTACTGATCATTATACATGAGTTTCCTCTTTAAGGATTTATAAAAATCATTATATTTGAAGTTAATATATTTTTCATCTACAAGAGCATACAGTATGGTTATACAGTGAGAATTCTTGAGGACCCAGATGG
>CM042144.1:34362187-34367187 GCA_023376005.1 Doryteuthis pealeii
CCTACTAGTCTTTGAAAGTCATTTGTTAATTTTAGTTACTTGCAATTTTCAATGAGTACACTATCAGGGATGGATTGACCTCTTAGGAAAAACAGAATGTTTTGCCTAACTTTGCACGAAGTTGCAAATATATAAACATATTTTAATCGGTAAGACAATATATGAATGTTAAAAACACCATATAAAGCGTTGTCGGACCTAGACATAACCAAATACGTAATTCACTCTCAGAGATTAAAATGCAAGCAAAGTTTTAGATCTTCTCTCTGTATTCTGTGACTGGTTAGAGATCTTTGAATAGCCATTTCATAGAAAAAAATGGCCCAAAATATAACCAGGAAATTTTCACTCGCATTGCATCCATACAACCTACCTTGCATTCTTAGAACTGACTAAGTATTGCCATGGAAGAATTGAGAATGCATCCCATATTACCTGGCAAATTTCAAACTGATCACATTGAGGGCAAGGTTTGGTCAATATTGGCGGGGGAAACCTTTTAGGTTCGGTGATCAAGTATAGTATCTCCAACTATTGGCAAAGTGCCTTTGGTAGCAGTGTGAACAAAAAATTTAGAATTGCTATCAGATTTTAAAATGAGCTTACCATTTAATCAAACAATATTTAATTCACCATTTACTTGTAATTTGTTTATCCAGTATTATCTAATAATGATTGTTCTTTTATTCAAATTTTAGTTGTTCTCCTGTACATCACTTGATATATCAATACAACATTGTAAATTTACAGACATAATCCATTAAAAATTGAAAAAAAAAAGCAAATCAAAACAATGCCTGATCTATAATTATCCTAAAACTTATCAAATTTATATTTAATATACTTTATTTACATTTATTGTAATTTGTTTATCTTGTTTATCTAATAATTGATTGTCATTTATTCATAAATTCAGTTTAGTTTTTTTAAATTAAAATAAAAAAAACATGTAAAATCAAAACAATACTGATTACATTTATAAAAGATTGTTTTCAATTTTAAAAAAAAATAATAATATCAAACGAATTTCAGTTATTTAAAGTTTAATGTTAACGGTATGTGTTTTTTGTTGTACCTCAACGCTACCTTTACAGGTTTTCTTAAAATAAAATAAAAAAGCATGCAAATCAAACAAATGTTTGTTATTAATTTATAAAAATTGCTTTTCAAATTTGAAATAAATAAAAATTATTGAACGGAATTTCAGCTTATTTGAAAGTTTTAATGAAACGATAACATATTGTTTTGTTATTTACTGTCTTTACGAGTTTTGACAAACGATATCTATTCGAAGGCTCGAAGAAGGGGCCTACTTGCTGACGCTCCACACATCCAATTGGTGAACAGCCTGAGTCATACCTTAGGAGCAATTGATAAAAGGCTGTTGTTGTCTACATGATTAAAAACAAAGATGAAACACACCCACCACACACACACAAGAGAGAGAGAGAGAAGAGAAGGAGCAGCAGAAGAGAGAGAGAGAAAGAGAGAGAGAGATGAGAGAGAGAAGATGACCTCCAGCAGAAGAAAAGATGATGTCTCATCGCGATACGATAAGATATCCGGTTCGAAAGAGAAGAACCCCGATACAAATAGCAGATACCCGATGGAACGATAGAATAGAAATATGATAGAATAGAATATCATTATTAGGCTTGGGGAGTTTTTGAAGATTTTGGTTGAGCGAAAAATGAACATGTAAACATCCGAAAAGGGATGTTTTCTCGGGGAAGAGTGATCTACCCCTTCATTACCATTACTTATAGTTCCACTCTGATTAAATTAGTAGTTAAGGTCCCATCTATGCCCTTATGATAAACCCCAGCACCTTTATCATATATGTGCTAGAAAGCGGTGGCTGAGAATCTTAGTGTACTGGGTATGACGTTATATTGCATCTATTGGTGAAATTCGGCATTATTCCCAGATTCGCCCTGACTTGGAGTGGTAGTACCTGTGTGGGTACCATCTATAGGTTAAATAGATCAAGTAAAACCAAATCAACCAACCAGCCAGCCAACCGACTTCCAGTCAACCCCTCTTTGTCTTATTTATTTTATCTTTTCCGTTATTCATTTATTTATTTCTGTTCACCTTGCCGTTTTCCAAATTTGACCGGCACATCCCCTGTCGAAAATCTATCTACACCAAAATCTTTCACATCCTTCGCACACGCGCGGGCAACGGCTTTCAAGTAAACACAAACTTCCGTTCGTCCGGCTGTACTCCCCACCCCTCTCTACTCTCTCTCTCTTCTCACACACACACACACACACACACACACACACACACTCACTCACCCACTCACTTACTTTCTCTTTCTATCCCTTTCTATTAATAATAATAATAATAATAATAATAATAATAATAATAATAATAATAATGATGATGATGAAGAAGAGAAGAAGAAGAAGAAGAAGAAGAAGAAGAAGAAGAAGAAGAAAGAAGAAGAAGAATCTTGAATGTATATCTACTTAAGCCGTAGTGAAACCGCGACGTATTGCATCTCCTCAAGAAGAAAAAAAAAACAAAAAAGAAAGAAAAACCAACCACTTACCTTCCCAACTTCACTACACGTGTACTTACCAACCTATATATCCACTAAGCTCTTTCCAATAACATTATATCTCTGACACTCTTCATAAAATACCATCATTATTTATTTTTCTTTCCGTTTATTCCCCCCACCCCACCGTCTTTTGCTTTCTTCTCTTCATCTTTTTTTTCTTGATTTTTTATTCCTATATGATCTTTTCTTTCTTCATTTCTTGATATATACATACTTTTCTTTCTTCCTTTCTTTCTTAAGTTATTCCTTTCTTTCTTTCGTTCTTAATATATCCAATTTTTTCTCTTTTTCTTTCTTTTTTCTTTTTTTCTTTCTTTCTTTTTTGATATCTCCTGACTATTCTTTTTTTTCTTCCTTTCTTTATTTCTTTCTTTCAAGTTTCCTTTCATATGATTAATGATTATTAGTCCCGTTAATGGTTTAAATAAAACCAAAATGTTATAGCGTCGAGTTAAAAATGTCAATTTTCAACGTATTTTCGTGTTTTTGCACAAACATTTATACACATACATGCACATACACATACACAGACAGAGAGAGAGACCAGGGACACACACAGACAGACAGATAGACAAACACACACCACACACACACACACACACACACACACATATATATATATATATATATATATATATCTTTATCCTCTCATCTAAAAAATTCTTATTATTTCCTTATACATCTTTTTGCACATCCCTTTCTTCATTTTTATTTTTTATCGTCTGTATTCTTTTAAATCTCCCCTTCCTTCCTTCCTTCCTTTCTCCCTCCTTCATTCATTCATTAGTCTTCACTGGAGTCTGAGTGGCAACAAGTCTCCTCAGGTCTCCAGGACTCTTCTGAGTATTCTGGCAGATTGCAGCAGTGCAGTATTCTGGATGGTCTCTCGATTTCTCCTCTGATTTCCAGGTTTTCCAAACTTTTTTTTCCAATCTTTGTGGGACTGTTCCAAGTGTACCAAGTACAATTGGTATATACAATTTTCATATTCCATAACGTATTCAGTTCTCTGGCAAGGTCAGATATTTGTCCATTTTTTCATTTTCCTTCAGCTTCACCCTGTGATCTGCTGGAACTGCAAAATCTGCCATTTGACAAGTTCTTTTCTTTTTTTGTTAATCAACACCAAGTCTGGTCTTCTTGCTGGGATATGGTGATCAGTTTTTATCTCAAAGTCCAGAGAATTTTATGCGTTTCGTTCTCAAGAACAGATTCTGGATTATGCATATACCATTTTGTTTTATGGTCAAAATTTAATTTTTGTATAATTCCCAGTGGATCACCTTTCCAACCCAGTCGTGCCTAGTTTTGTACTCCCGTTGTGCTAGTTTGCTACATTCTCATAGTACATGATTTACAGTCTCATCTTTGTCACCGCATAGTCTACATTTACTATTTTGTTGTCTTATCAATTTTTGCTTTGATATAGTTTGTCTTTATGGCATTATTCTGTGCAGCAATTATTATTATTATTATTATTATTATTATTATTATTGTTGTTGTTGTTGTTGTTGTTGTTTTGTTATTATTATTATTATTATGAGAGTTTTCACACCAGCGTTAGCTGATGCTATTTCACTGGAGTTCGAGTGACAACAATTCTCCTAAATCTCCAGGATTCTTCTGGGTATTCAAGATGGTCTCAACTCTTCCTCTTATTTTCAGATCCTCCAGTCTTTTTTCCATGCTTTTTGGGACCGTTCCAAGTGCACCAACTACAATTGGTATCACTTTGACACTCATATTTCACAGCTTTTCAATTCTCTGACAAGATCCAAGTATATGTCTATCTTTTCGTTTTTCCTTCATCCGCACCCTGTAATCTGCTGGAACCGCAAAGTCCACCAGTTGACAATTTTTCTTTTTTTGTTAATCTATACTAGATTATTATTATTATTATTATTATTATTATTATTATTATTATTATTATTATTCAAAAATGTTTTAAAGTTTTAGCATGTGGTAGCATTTATAATAAAAGTATAATGCTAAACTGAATCCTTACTTTATGTCCATCAGGTTAATTAAACCAAATCTTTATCTTTTTGTCTAATCGTATAAAGTAGACATCTAACTAAAATTTTCCTAGCTTATCACATATTTCAATGACTTTTGTTTTTCTATCACTATTTCCCAAATTACAGGTAAATCATGCTGCATGAGTAGCGTCCCCATGACAAAAACCAGTTTAATTGAATTAAATTTTTGTAGTTTATTTTAATGGCTTTTTTTTCTCCTGTAACATTTTCCCTATTACTGAAAAGTCACGACTTTCGGATGTAAAATGTTATATATGTCTGTCTATAACCGAAACTACATCACTGCTTACGTCACAATACTCTCAGGAATTGCGTAAGTTTATCAATGAGTGCTTAATTCCAAGTCAAAATCATTATTACATACAATAAATCTTATTTATTAACGAGGTCTC
>CM042144.1:34369687-34639384 GCA_023376005.1 Doryteuthis pealeii
GTATTTGTACTGGTCCTCTGATTTCTTGGTTAAATCGAACTTAATGGACCTATATTCCACAATCGTATGTCCCCCGCCGAAAGAAAAAAATACCAAAAATCAGCGAATTAACCGAATTTAATGAAATTTTCAGTGTTGATATATTAATGATATAATGCACCAATTATCTTATTTAAAAACTTTTACATTTTATCATGTCAGTTAACTTTGAGAATCTGTTACGCCTCAAAGATACACGGTTCAAAGTTAACTGACATGACAAAATGTAAAAGTTTTTAAATAAGTTATCAAGGAATTCAGCAAACTTTCTACTACTGAGACTACACCATTTTCTACCATTGGATTTACCTATAGGATACCTCATCATCATCATCGTCGTCGTCGTCGTCGTCATCATCATCATCATGTCGCGCCAGCAGCGCGTATATCCATGATAATCTCTCGCCTACCATCCTTATCATTCATTGACCCCCGGGACGTCTCCCGCATGGCATGCAGTATCCGCACAAAGATGGTCTATGTAGGTCTTTGTTAGACAACCCGCACTAGCATGGCGATGTGCTGGTTTCTATAGAAGAACGTTGCTAATGAGTTCAACCTTACTTCTCCAGCGGTGTCAGGCATGTCTTGTTCGTCCTACGCGAATGGTTTCTATGATAGGCGGCAGGTGGTTGTATAGCTGCTTTCTTGCGGGATGTTGCTTCCATGATTAGTTCAAGATCGCACGCAGCATCCTTGTGTAGCTCCCATCCAGTCTATTTTCCAGGCGCCTCGTTAAGGTCCAAGTGGTGCAGCCATACAACAGCACCGACACCACTACGGCCTGGAAGTATTGTCGCTTCAACTTGTCGGCGAAGTCTGACAGTCTATTCTCTATGTGTTCATTAACATCGCTTTCTGTGAATGAGATATTACTACCTAGGTGCATGAATTGTTCTACTGGCTTTATAGGCTTACCGTCGAGTGTGGAGATTCACCTTTCTTTTCAAAGCATATGAACTCTGTTTTATCGGAGTCCACATATAGACCGATGTTCTGTGCTGCCTTCTCTAAGCTATGCAGCAGGGATTCGTCTTGTGCAAGAAGCGCTAGGTCATATGCGTAGTCCGCATCCGTAATTGTCTGTGCGGGATATCGCCTGCTTCTTTGCCTTTTGTCTCTAGGAGACCTAAACGCCTGAAATGGTAACCAGATTCGTAACAGGTGAATATATATATGAAGTGAAAGTTGTTGCAAGTCCGAATGACCAGGTCAGAATTGCATATTTTGATTTCTGTGCGGAAATCACATTGTGATAATAGAGGTAATGGCTTTATCAGCGATGAGGCGTCTGTAATGAACTAAAAAAAAAAAAAGAATGGTGGATCGTGTAATCTGACTCTACCTGGTGCACGGTTGAGTGATCTGAGACTTATTAAACACCACCCTCACCTTACATTGAAACTTAGCAGGACGAAACGTAAGACCTGTCAAAAGGCGGATGAATTCTCGTGCAGGCTCAATGGCCATCTAGCACACCAATATACCTACGTTGAATACACCGGTCACCGAAAAGCCACGTTGAACCTGGTCAGTACTTAGATGAGAAACTGCTTTGGAAGAGTGCATGCTGTAAGCTAAAAATTGGATTACAGGCCTTTCTAATTTTTGGGACAATATCATTTTAGGCAATTAATTACCCAAAGTTACATAATAAATAGACATAGCCTATCATTTTTGCAATGTTGTGTACGTTTCAAAATTAGAGTTTATTCATGGAAAAATTCATAAAAGTTTAATTGATAAGGTTTGACCCGAAGTTGACCAGGAACGGGATTCGCTGATTGGTTTATCGAATGAAATTGCCAGGTATTGGATGGGAAAGGGTGAGAATTGACTGAGCAGCGGTCGTGTCTTGACGTATCATTGCGTCTCTGCTATTCTTCTGTGCGTGCGTAAAATATCTGAATTGAGGTCCGTTACATGAGGTTTCGTGTGGATCGCACAATCATCAGACGGAAATATTAGAAAAGAAATAGCTAATCAACCCTGTAGTAGTTATAATGTGAGGTATTTCTCTCTCTCTCTCTCTCTCTCTCTCTCTCTCTCTATATCTATATATATATATATATATATATATATATATATATATATATATATACGATTAGAGTTGTAGGAAATGGACTTGCCCATCAGAGTTCAAATCCTGGACGAAGTTGTTTTGTATTTCTCATAGCGCTAATATCTTTGGGGAAGGTATGAATCCATATATTCCCCTCCAGCTATAGATAACCAGTCTAGGAGAAGGAAAACTTTGAATTCAAGTCTGTTAAACTCCACTAAAAAATTGACCTTGTGTCGCATCCTGCTCGTGCGGAGTGGGTGGAATATATATATAATATATATATATATATATATATATATATACACGTTTTGTTGAACGCAACTGAACTTTCCTGTCTCACAAGTTTCTTTTCTATCATTTCCAATTGTCTGGCCATCATTTTTATATCTGGGTGAAATTGGTGAATGAATCCATCAGTAAGGTGGTGAAAGGTTTCCGTGGTTCATTTTAAACAAAAAGAGTAGCAATAGGAATAAGTAGTAGGAGGGACACACAAGTTTATAAAAAATGTCATGGAGAATGTGGAGAGAAGAATTGAAGGGCAATTATAGGCATTTAAGAATGTGTTGGCTGTATTCGAAGTTAATCTTGTTTAAGGTGGGTTTTTTGTTAATGTAAATGGCTTCGAGTATTTGAAGTTTTTGTATGTTTTTTTTTCTTCGTGTGTGTTTTGAGTTAGAATTTTTCGGTAATTAGTAATTTTTCAGTAACATAAATTAACTTTCACTGCCAGCAATGATCGTCTGTTGTTTACAGACTGGATCTCTCTGGTGTTCGTAAAATAAATAAACAAATTCATGTATTTAATAGTTTAAACAGCGCCCCCCCCTTAAACAACAACTGTCAAATGGCCGAGAGGTTAACGAATCGGACTGAGGAATAGTCAGTCGGGTTTCGCTCCTGGTCAGAGGTAGTTGTTGTGTTTAGCCACACTGAAGAGACGTGAAATGTCGAAACACGGTGTCTGTTGATGACTGATATATAAAATGCCATGACCTATATATTCGACCAAAAGAAAGTGTTGAAAAAATATCATATACTTACAATTAAAGGCCGTTGGAAATGAAGCATAAGAAAAATAAATAAATAATTTGCAACATTTTGGGAAATCCTATCTACTTAAATGTTAGTTAAATATATAGGCCATATCATTTTCCTTAATATATATATATATATATTGAAGGCAATTACAATGCGTATATCGTATAAAATTCGATAATTATTGAAAATAATCATGACAAGCAAACCCGGCGAATAAAGTGCACCACGAGGAACACTATACAGCTGTTTCAACTTTATTAAGTCTCATCAGAGACGATTTCCCTCCGACAAAATCGAAATCGGGAACCCAGCATGCAGAGTCAGAAACTCTACCTCTGGACCACCGGCGCGTAGCACTTGCATGCCGAATTTAACCTGTCAATGATTTGCTTGTCATGATTATTTTCAAGAATTATCGAATTTTATACAATATACGCATTGTAATTGCCTTCAAGAATATAAATAATAATATACTTTACATAACAATGCTTCAAAAGCAAATGATCAAATTCCATTTACTTCTTACGCCTTGGCATACACCTAATTTGCGATTCCCTCAAACGCTCACTGTACTATGTATAGTAGTGGCGTATTTATCATTGACAAGTTAAATTCGGCATGTATCGTGTGCTACACGCCGGTGGCCCAGAGGTAGAGTTTCTGACACTGCATGCTGGGTTCCCGGTTTCGAATTCTGTCGGAGGGAAATCGTAGGTATATACCGCTGATGAGACTTAATAATGTTGAAACAGCTGTACAGTGTTCCACGTGGTGCACTTTATTCGCCGGATTTGCTTGTCAATAATTATCGAATTTTATACGATATACGCATTGTAATTGCCTTCAAAAATATAAATAATAATATACTTCATAATCAATTTTCTTATTGAAATAAACCGAAATTCTATTAATCCGTTCCAGTACCCAAAAAAGATGCCCTAATTTTTTTTGTTACATTTTTAATAGGTAAAAATAGCAGTGTATTGTTTAAAAACCTAATCAAACAGAATGCAATGAATTAAATACTGTGAAATGTTTTAATATTTATTTTGTTAATGATTGATGATTTTCTTTGGTGGAAAAAGATTTAGATGTTTAAATGTTTTTGGTGAACTTATCAAAATTAGCGTATGTAAAACTCGCCCGTACCTCAAATTTTAGGTCACAAAAAAAATCGACCGAGTGACAACTCGTAACTAGGAAAACTCGCAAGTTGAAACATTCATAAGTCAAGTAATATTGTAATTAGAACAATATAACACGGAGATTCAGATTATTACGCATAGACATTTTAGATAGATAGATAGATATAGATAGATAGATAGATATGTGCATGTCGAAGAACTTTATTGGTAGTATAAGAATTCGGTAAGATATCAGCTCCCGTTCTTATAATGCATTATGTTACCTAAAGGAGAGTAACCCAACACAGAACATTCGGTATGAAAATAACAGACAATTAAAAATATATAACATTTAATTCAACTCTTACAAGGTTCCCATACTATACAAGAGTCACAATGTGTTCGAGGACATGTAGAAATGTCTGGTAAACAAAGAGGTGGAAACCACTTACTATTACTGGAAGCAAAGAAACGCACCAAGTGCACTGCTGAGGAGAGGCGGCGACAACGTCTATGCTCCTCAGGTCAGGTTTCTAAAAGAGACAGAGACTTCTGGGGTTCGCGCGTACATGAATAAAAACGGATTCCTGGCACAGGAGAGTTCCTCAAACCCTGTGACAAGTGAGACTACTCCATTTTGTCTCCCTATTGTCGCATATAGTAGTACAAACCGGGTTTACATTTTCATACACACTCTCTTACATACACACGCACCCAACGTAAGTGAGCGTCTGTTTACATTTCATATCGACATCAACCGTTGTTCAGCGTTCGTTGTATTTTATAAACATCCAAGAACGCTCGTTTTTCATTCAACAATTTTTAAATAGACTGGCCGACAAAGCAAAAGACTCTCACAGTTTTCTTATTCTCTGTGATAAATTTATTTTTCCTCAAATTGACGAAAGCCCTGATGAAGATCTATTGAAACAGATCGAAACACTGCAGCGTAGGCGAAATAAACATCACTCGTTTTATGAACTTTTTTTTTTCAATTTTTAATTATATTACATACTGTCGGATTCACTTCCACTTTCTCTTCAAACCTTATTATGTATTATCAGACTCTCCGGTCTTTGTTTCAGGTGGCTCTTTGAGTCAGTACCAGTCAAGGAATACTATCTGATTTTCCACCAGGAAGTGTTTATAAAAAGGAAACAACCGAGACATTCTTTCTTTCTTTCTTTCTTTTTTTGTTTTACTGAACAGCATGATTTTATATTTCCAGACGCCTCTCAAGGTTTTTTTTAACGCGAGTGTATATATCCAGACAGACAGATAAACACTTTTTCTTGACAGTAGATTCCCACAGGTTTCATTGTAAAGAAAGAAAGCAAAAAATTTCTACGTGAGGAAGGGAGAGACTTTACTTTTTTTTATTACTGTTATTGTTATTGATAGAGAAACACCATACGGACGTAATTCTGCAGTATACACGTATCTTTTGGTTGTGTTTACCATTCAGTTGGACAAGAATCGGGCGTCGTGAGATATTTCACATAGGTTGTTGAATGCGAAATACACATTGTTCAACACGGCTTTTCGTCTCTGGAAGCATAAAAAATTTCTGAAAATGGTTTCTGCATGCGAAGATGCCAATTCCTTTTTTTAAGGATTTGACATATTCGCAATATATATATATATATATATATATATATATATATATATATATATATATATATATATATATATATATAACTTTCAAAGAAAGAAAATCTTAAGCCTCATCAGATGGGTTTTACAAATACTTTGAGTTATTTGTAAAACCCGTCTGATGAGGCTAGACTCATTTTTTTTTAGTTTTTGGTCGAAATAAAAATATAACGGGATTGCGATTTCTAATCTTCCCAATTTTTGTACAAAAAAGCAAGAACCGGTGATATCTGATGTGGGTTATTTCCTATAAGTCTAGCATAAACAAAGGGAAACCACTCTTGACTGATAAATTATTTATTTATTTATTGATCTACTAGGAAAAAAGAAGACGGGGTTAGGGTTAGGGTTTAGGGTTAGTTTAATGGGAAAATAAATAAATAATTTATCAGTCAAGAGTCTTTGTTTATGTAGGACTTATAGGAAATAACCCTAATGTGTATATATTTTTTACTTTGCCGTTAATTGTTTTATTTTCATAGTTTCATCAGTACATACATACATACATACACACCAACTGCCCTTTATATATATATATATATATATATATATATATGCAAGGTATCCAAAACTGGTTGTTAGGAATGATTCTATATGGGATCTTCAAAATCACACTGTATAATATATTGCATGTTTTAGTAGGTGCAAATACAAGGATTTTCATATCCCTATGGAGAGCTCAATGCATGATAATTTATATTTTAGATTAAATACAGAGCAATATTTACCTTTGAAAGGAAAAAACTCAATAAACCGTCATTCTGTAATAAATTTATTTCGACCAAAACTTAAAAGGCTTTTCGAAATTTAAAGAAGTTTCTAAAAGCCTTTTATGTTTTGGTCGAAATAAATTTACAGAATGACGGTTTATTGAGTTTTTCCTTTCTTTCAAAGATATATATATATATATAATATATATATATATATATATTATATATATATACAGATGTATCACAATGTTTAAGCCGTCAATTTACGACAGTAAGGAACAGCGAAAGTCGGAAATAATGGGGGATAATCACTCGGTGGGCTGACCAAGGGATTAACAAAACAATCAGATTAAGGTCACAAAGAATCAGGTTTTATAATATATAAAAACACATACCGGGTGTTTCCCACGGCAAAACAAAAACAAAATATTTACTGACATATTGATTCACTCTCATGAATATTACTTACACTTTGATATAAAACCACCATGTCAGCGAGGATTACGCCGACTAAAACCACTGTAGATGGGTAGGTATTTACCCAACCCGTTTGCTACGGGTAGGATGTGACACAAATCTGTACGTATGAGGCATCCAGCGAGGAATGAACTTGCTTTTTAGTAGTGTTGGGCTTGCAAGCCTAGCTTGCTATCTATTACGCCCATAGTGGTGATAGGAGTATGTATTTACGCAACTGCTCCACCTAAGCTGCCTAACCAAGGCTAAAGAACTCAGTTCTCCCTAGTCTATACCCAGAGCCCTGGTGGTGGGAAGGATTAATGCCTTTCTCAAAGGGCATTAGCACGAAATGAAACTCATCCAGGATTTGAATGACGATAACCGTTACGCTTAGCAAAATGAATTCCTTAGTCTTCTGGAAGTCCAAGTCCTTTTTGGGCTAAACTTGCAAATTGGTCGGATAATTAAAACGGAAAGTTTTTTGGTGGTTCCCCATGACAGTTTAACTACAGTCTATGAATTAACTTTTTGCAAATTGGGTTATGGTTTAGGGGTTTGGGGATTAAGGTTGTTTTTTATTACGTATTGCTTAAAAAAACAAAAAACAAAAAAAACAAATTATTAATGTTGAAAAATATTTTTTTAAACCAATTTTAATTGAAATTATACATTGCAATTCTAACACAAACAACTGAGACTAATGTATCTACAGTTGGATTCAATAATTAATTTCAATGGTTAATTAAATGTATAGTAATTTAGTTTTTTTTTTGGGGGGGGGGGTTAAGCAATACGTAATTAAAAACAACTTTGATCCCCAAACCCCTAAACCGTAACCCAATTCGCAAAAAGTTCATTCATAGACTGTAGTCATGGGGGACCACCAAAAAACTTTCTGTTTTAATTTTCAAACCAATTTGCAAGTTTAGCCCCTTTTTGTACGGCGGTGTCTCCTTCGTAACACTATCTCATATTTTCTTTGAACAATACCACGTCACAGCGACACTCCGCAGCGAAATCGCAACTGCTCCAATGTCGAAAATAAACGCCTTATATATAGACGAGAAGCAGCTACCCAGTGTTGCCTGAGTAGAGGTGGAGATAATAAAAAGTTGGTCTCGCAGATTCATTGATTGTTTTGGTCTTACATAATTGATTTATGTTTTAATCACGAATGCAACCAATGACTTTCCCTTCTCTTTCTATTCAAATCCAAATTTTTAGATATCCTCCCATATATAAATAGAATCGAAATTATTTTTGCACAAAAAGCTAGCTCTGGTGATAGTGAATGCTTATATATATTTACTTTGTCATAGTTTCATCTGGACATACATACACACAACTGGTATAGATGCAAATGGGTAACCAAAAGGATAACTGCATTCAGTGGGGAATTTCTACTTTTGGAATTCTGGGAAGTATTGACTCACCTCTTTGTTGTCGTTACTTCCACACACACTCTTACCCGGAGTGGTTCCCTTAAGGTTCTATTTACAAATCAAGTAGATCCCATTTGTTTTAATTTTTTAGATGAGCGTTGATGTGTATAATTTTGATTTTGGGGGCTGTTGTTCTCATCTTTATTATGGTATGTATAAATACGTTTCAACTGTTGTATCCTCTGACATTCCTCGGGTATTTCATGTGTATTCAGGTTGGGTCATTGCTATGCACAGAGAACACCTGAGGAAGGCCGCAGTATACAGCGATCTAAACGTTGTGTTTATACATACTACAAAAAAGGTGAGGACAACAGTCCGAAAACTCAAAATTATTCAAATAGATCTGTTTGAAAATTATCAGTATGAGATAGGAATATGTGAAACCATAAAACTGTGTGCAGATTATTTGTATTAAGAATAGTTAATTGAAGTTATAATTGTTGATTATCATTATTATTAATTACTTGAAACAATATACTTGCTTGAAATAATTGAAAATATATAACCGTGCAAATTATTTGTATTAATAATAACTAATAATTACTAATAATTAATTGAAGCTATAATTGTTTACTCAGGATTATTATTATTAGTTAATTGAAACAATTTGTATTGAGAATAATTCCTTGAAGTTATAATTGTTTATAAATTATCACCATTATTATTAGTTACTTGAAGCCATACAATTACTTGAAATACTTAAAACTATATAATTGTGGACAATGTATCAGTAGTAGATAGTAATACTGAAAATCATATAATTGCGTATGCTACATTATAAATGGGCCGGGTTAACTCAGTCGGTAGAACGTTCGGCTAGAAGCCACAAGGTTCCTAGTTCGATACCGGCCCTCGGCAACTCAGCGTATGAGTAGCACAGGGATCTGTGCGGTAAAGGGAGGAGCTGGGGATAGGTGTGGCGCTCCACCTCAGACGCTAAAACATAATCTCCTTGGTGTAGCGCTAGTGAAAAAGGGATAGACTCCCTCGCTGTTAGACTGATACCGACATTAGGCCGCCCCAACGACTTTACTTACTTTTTACATTATGAATAGGTTGGCTTATTTATTTTGTAAGTTAATGTAGAACTTAAAATAATGGTTTAGAAGAGTCACGGAAAATAACTAAAAAAAGTAATGTGATAGACAAGACTTGACTCCTGGTTAACCTATTAATAGTTCTCTGATTAATTGGTTTGGTCATGAGAATGTGTTAATTAGAGATTGGGAGTAGTCCCATGTCTATTTCTCCATCCGTTCGGTTGAAATGACTTTTAGAAGAATAAAGATGTAAAAAATTTAACTGTCTTTGTGTTCATTAAAACAAGAGCCAGAAGTGGACACAGATGAAAAAAACCCTAGAAACCTACAAGTCAACTCAAGTCAACCCAAGAAGTCCCAGAAGACCAGAGGATTCAGCCTCGCATAAACGATAGAAGAGAACAGAAAGAGATAGAAGTTAATAAGTAATAATATAAAGAGTAAGAGTAAGGGCTATTCAACATGTGCAAAAAATGATTATTATTAAATAGGATTATATAAGTGAAACCTTATTATTGCAACAACAAAAAAACTGACATCGGCAGCCACAAGGTTTGACATGCCATAAAAGTAACAAACTATCTATCTTTTTTTTTCATATGGTGTCCGCATTTCTTAATACACTGAATTTAATTTGAAACTAACTCTTCCATCATTTTCTATCACTCCCGTATTTTATTGCTAAATTTTCATAATTTAATTGTTTAGTTAGAATAGAAAGTAAGAATAAAATTACAGATATTTCTTCTTGTTAATGGATTTCTTTTAAAATGTATCTCTGAGATTTTTGCTCATATTTATTAAAATAAAACCAAACAATTAGAAATCAATAATACCAAGCACATATGTATTAAAATCCAATTTTTATGATCAATATGTAAATTAGCCTTCCCGTTAAACTGTAAACCGCTATTTTGTCGTATATATAAATACAATTGCATGTTTTTTTTGTATGCAGATAAGACCAGCAGTATTAATTATGTAAAACAATTTTATTAATAATTGGGGTTTAGATCAAAATAAAAACAGTGAGAATGTGACATTAAGGGAATTGTGATTTGATTACTAATATAGTTTCGGTTACAACAGGAAAACACACACTCTCCATTATAATAAGATGTATATTCGTTCTCTTTGAGGTTTATTTATTGTATTTTAAGTTAAAGTAAAATCATCAACCTGGTTCTCAGATTAAAAAAACTACTTTTAAAAAATGTTTTCATTCAATGAGTATTTAGTCTTTTGGAAAGAGTTTTTATTTCTATTTTTTATATTTTTAGATTCTCTTTATTTTTTTTAAACACGACAAACCCGTTGATTTCTTTGTATTTATCAAGCGTTTGTAAAATATATCTAAGTAAACAGATGTCAAAGTGCTGCTTTTACGTTAAACTAATTTTTTTGCAAACTGACAATTGAAGCCATTCACGCGACCCTGAGCACCATTGAAATTGTCCCCGGGCTGTCTTGATATATCCTCTTTCTCTTCTTTCATAAACACTCCTTCGTTCACAGGAGATCACTCTTTGTTCGAAGATTTAATTCAATATATATATATATATATATATATATATATATATATATATATATTGTGTGTGTGTTGTGTGTGTGTGTGTGTTGGTGTATATATATATATATATATATATATATGAAGTATAATCAAAATCTGTGGTAGGCGGAATTGTATACTGGCGTTTCGTTGACCCCAGCTCTGACGTAAGACTCGATTACCGCGTAAATGCATAACCCTTGATTTCATGTCGCACCTGTCACTGGCGTTTCATTTTAATAAAAAAAATTTCTTTTTTACCATTTCGTAACTTGATAAATACCTACAAAACGGATACAATATATATATATATATATATATATATATATATATATATATATATATATATACTGAGTATTAGAGTTTCATATTCTAAATGTCTAGATGTGTGTGCATATGGATACGCCATACGTATGACCTTGTGTCACATCCTACCCGTGGCAAATGGATTGGATAGATACTTACATGTGTGTGTGTGTGTGTGTGTGTGTGTGTGTGTGTGTGTGTGTGTATGCGCACACGCACACACAATTAGAACGTGAGAAAGAGAATATAAGATATAGGGTGAGTTACGAGTTTAAGCAATAAACTGATATGTGCTTGTTTGCGGCACGTTAGCGCAATCGATAGAGCATCCGTTTGGAATTGTAAGATTCCAGGTTCGATACTGGTCCTCGCCAACTCAGTGTAGTACATGAGTAGCACACCTTGGGTAATCTGATATGTGCGTTAAAAGTGGGGAGCTGACGATATGTATGGCGCTCCATCTCAGCAAAAGTGATGCTTACGGACGGAATCCTGGTGGATGAGCAGTTCATGACATGCAACACTCCGCAGACCCTTTTAGGCTAGACGGGCGGCTGGAGAGGTCCGATCTATCAACTGGTCACGTCAAGCCCTAGCACCTAAATGCTTGTCCTAATCCTATTGCCCTTATGGCAAGCCCCAAAGCTTTTATCATATGGGTCCCATGAGGCGGTGGCTGAGGGTTTTCTGGTCCTGGGTATGATGTTAAACTACTGATAGTGAGGTTCCAGTTCTGGAGGACTGGGGAATGTGGAGCCCCCAATCATCACCATTGCTCCCAGGCCCACTCTGGCCCGGAGTGGTAGTACCTGTTAAGGTTAAATAGAAAAATGTGTTTATAAAAAAATATTAAGAATTAATTTATTTCAAAACTTTGTCGGCATTAAATGACCCACAGGGTTGATATACCGTAAAGCAAACCAAACCAATTGGCGTATCTGAACCTCCATTTCCCATCGTCGTCCCTATTAGCTGCATTCAACAGATAGAAAAAATGCTAATAGAATTTGCTACAGCCAAAATTTGGTCGGCAAAGAGTCAAGAGAGTAAATCTAACGATTAAAATGACGGATTATTGGAAACGAGAGGAAAAGAAAAGAAAGTTTTATTTTCACCTGGGGAGACAGAATTATGGTCAGAATAATTGCTTTGGACATCATTCTGACGCTAAAGATCGGCAGATTGAATTTCTTGGTGTTTTATTCCGACGCACTCACCCTTACCGATTCAGCCGAGATATTCTGCCAGAAATCGACGGGTTTTGTACAATATGCAAGTCAAAACTTGGGATGTTACCAATAATGTGTTTTACCACCAGAAAATTATTACTTAGATATTATTATTATTATCATCATTTGGTGTTATTTTAATGTAATCGTTGGAACGAAAGAGCTTGTTGGCACAAGTGTTCGTTCTAAGTTTTCCGTGGTGGGCCAGGAAATATATATATATATATATATATATATATATATATATGTATGTGTGTGTGTGTGTGTGTGTGTGTGTGTATATATATATATATATATATATATATATATATATATATATATGGATAAGGACCAAAAGAGTCAGAAACTAACTCCGCAGTCAGAGTTTAGAAATAGATATAAAAATCATATATATTATTGGCAACTCTATTACACGAGAGGCATTCCACCTATGAATAAGGTAGTGTACTCACTGCCACTGCTGTGTCGGTAAGTACGACACACTGGATGATTCTTCACTACCAGTGAGGTCTGATCTATGTGGATGCAAACGAACTACTTGTTACTAGATGGTCACCCATCTGGAGGGAAAAGACAACTACTTGGGAATATTGGAAGCGGACACCACCAAACAAAGGTGAAACAAAAAGTAAGAAAAGAGAACCTCAAAAGAACGAGAAAACTTCTTATGCTCTGCAGCAGAAATCTTTTTTTAGGAGTAAACACCTGATTGGTTGATTGATTTTTTACGGCATGAATGATTACCGAATCCCAAAACAACTATTTTACGGACAAATCTCAACTGGCAAACGTCGTCAGTGCAAACCCAAATTCATGTTTAAGGACTGCCTTAAGGATACTGTGGAGAACTAGGAGAAGCTAGCTTGTAATAGACCTGGCTGGAGAGACACTATCTACCGGTCTGTGAAAGAATCTGTGTCCAACCGAATTAAACATCAAAAATTGAAGCGAGCTATTAGAAAGGGTGATTTTCAGACAAGCAGCCTTAAAGTGTATTAGTTCCAATATGTAGTTTATGTGAAAGGCATGACTTTCCAGGGCTGGCCTGGTGACTCATCTGAGAAAACACAAGGATACAGTGTTAAATACTACTGGCACTCACCTATGAAAAAAAAGAAAAAGAAAAGAAAAGAACAAGAAATGATCTTATTCGTGCACAAGTTGACAGCCAACACACGGCATATCAACCCATTGGGTTATTTTATGTCGAAGACTCTTTTGCTTGATAGTTACTCAATTTGTTTTAAATGCGTTTTTTCTATTTAACCCATAGGTGGGACCCTAATAAGTACTACCACTCCGAGTCAGAGTGAACCTGGGAGCAATGGTGATGACGAGGTGTTCCACATTCCCCAGATCTCCAGAACTGGAACTTCACCATCAGAGAGATTTTAACGTCATGTCCAGGACATGGTGACCCTCATTCACCGCCTTCTAGCACAAATATGATAGAATGGGTTGGAGCCTGCCATAAGGGCAATAGGATTGGGACAATCATATAGGTGCTAGGGCTTGACGTGACCTGTCGATTTATCGGAGGGGCCTCTAGCCTAAGGGCCAAAGTGAAGTGTTGCATGTCATGGACTGATCAGTCACCAGGGTTCCATCCTTAAGTATCACGGGTTACCACTCATGGCAAACAGGTGGCACGATTAGGGGGGGGTCTCACCTCTCTGAGAAGGTGCAGTCCGTGTATTCTGCTGTCCTAGCCGACGCAGCAGTAGACACCTGGGCTATCCCCCTTGTAAGATACTCTGTACTATTCTTAAAATGGGCAGAGGAGGAACTCCGATAAATGAACCAAATCAATAGGAAATTGATGACAAAGCACAAGGCATTACACCCGATAGATGATATAGACTGACTATATGTGTCAAGTAAAAAAGGAGGAAGTGTACTCGCTAGCATTGAAGATTGCATAGATGAGACAATTCGAAGACCCATAAGTAAGTCTTCGGGGTGGCTTAATGTCGGTATCAGCCAATCAGTGAGGGAGACTATCCCCTTTTCAATAGCGCTAGATCAAGGAGATTGTTTTTGCGTCTGAGGTGAAGTGCCACACCTACTATCAGCTCCTTACTTTACCGCACAGATCCCTGTGCTACTCATACGCTGAGTTGGTGAGGGCCAGTATCGTACTAGGTACCTTGTACTTTCTAGCCGAATGCTCTACCGTCTGAGAGACTCATAAAATACCCTAAAAATAGTAAAAAAAGATTGATTACAGCAGCCAGTAGCAGCAATTGCAACATATAGACAAACAGAAAAAATAACAAGCTAGAAAACAGAAATGAGAGGAAAAACAACTATATGGATACGTCAAGCGACAAACTGGGATTATATACAAGAAGATCTGGACATGGCTAAGAAAGAGGAACCTTAAGAGAGAACCAGAATCTCTCATAATAGCTGCATAAAGCAATTCCATTAGAGCAAATTATATCAAAGTGAAAATGTTTGAAGACGGAGATGAAACGATTAATCATATAATAAACGAATGCCGCAAATTAGAGTGAAAGGAGTGCCAGACAAGACACGACTGGGTGGAAAAGTGATCCACTGGGAATTGTGCTTGCATTTAAATTTTAGCCATACTAGATTCAGAATGAAACCCATAAAATTATCTGGGATTTTGAGATACAAACGGATCACCTAATCCCAACCAGAGAAAAATTGTTACCAAGTGGGTTTTGTCATTCAGGCAGACATCAGAGTGAAAATGAAAGAAAATGAAAAGATGAATAAGTACTTAGACCTTGCCAGAGAACAGAATAAACTGAGGAACATAACAGTGGAGGTGATACCTATTGTGATTGATGTCATTGGAACTGTCCCCAAGGGATTGGGGAAACAATTGGAAGAATTGGAAATCAGAGGAAGAATCGACACCACTCAGACCACAGTATTGTTAAGATCGGCTAGAATTCTTAGAAGAGTCATGGAAAAATGTGGTATATTTCTGTCACTCAGACTTCAGTGAAACACTCACAAGGAATGGACAGCAACACAAAATAATAGCATAAGTAATTATGTGTTAGGAAACATGATGAAATTAAAGTATTTAATCACATAATAATCGAATGCAGCAAGCTGACACAAAAGGAATTCAAGACTACGAATGCACCACTAAAACCCTGCTAGAGGACCAGATTTAGTGTTAATTAATAAAAAGAACTGGTCATCTATTGGATTTTGCCATTCCAACGAACTGTAGAAGGAAAATAAAAGAAGGTGAAAATGTTAGATTATTTATTAACAGTTATAAATTTGAACGTACCTGTAGTTAGAATTTTGAATTAAGGTCCATTAATCTAAAATGACGGGGTCCTATGGAAAGTTACTCGCTAGTTATGGACGGTTAGTGACCTTTAAATTTGCCCCCTCGAAAACGCACCATTACAGATGCGTGAGAATAAGTTGCAGTTTAGTTAGTCAAACGCAAGCCGGCACCCAATCAGAGAGGATATCTCTTAGGGTTCGCAACTCACGCGCATCAGAATCATGGGCTGGGGAAATAAAGCTTTATTATCAAGAACACCAAGTCATGTGTGTTAATCAAATTATTAAGAACAATGTACAGCCCAGCACGAAGAAAACAAGAAAGAAAATCAAACCAGCCGAAAGCTCTGAATAGAGGTCAGCCCAAAGAACATGGCGGCTGAGGTAGAACCAGTAGAAGCAGTTAGCAGGAACCAGCAGTAAGCAGAAGTTACCAAGTAAGACCACCTATCATCAATTTATCATCTCTAATTTATCTAATATATTATATATATATATATATATATATATATATATATATATAGCAAGATTCAAGCATTTGTCTGTCTTTTGACAGACAAATGCTAGAATCTTGCTCGATAGCAGAAAAGACTATGGAACATAAAGTAACTTTGGTGCCAGTTGTACTTGGAGTTCTTGGGACGGTTTTTAAGGTTCTCGAAAAAAAAGGTCTGGGAGAACCAGATAAAAGGAAGTATCAAACTTTCCAGACCACAGCATTTTTAAAATCAGTTAGAATACAGGGTGATTGTAAAGTAACTCCTTGTTTAAAAAATCTTATAGTTTATTACTGAATCATTATTTTAACAAGATGAATATGAAAAAATACATATAACATGGAGTTTTATTCAAAATTCTATATGAGAACCAAGATTAGCCTCTCAAGTCGCTCGGAAATTGCATCAACTGATCTTCTCAGGAATTCTTGTGGAATGGCAGAAATAAATTCTCGTATTCATCCTTCAAATTCTTCCAAAGTTGTTGGTTTCGTAAAGTAGACTTGCTTCTTCAACCAACCTAAAGAAAAAAGTTACAGAGTGTTAAGTCAGGGCTTCTGTCGGGCCACTCATGCGGACCACGTCTACCCAGCCATCTCCCTGGAAAATGGTGATTCAGCCATTCACAAACAACAATAGCAAAATGTGAAGAAGCACCAATAACAACTACACCAATTTGATTGCTATATATTAAGGAATATGCATTAAAGAATTGAGAAAAATATAACTACATATAAAAAAAATCATAGATAGTTTAAAATAGGGAGTTACTTTTCAATCACCCTTTAGAATATTGCTAGATAGCTGAAAAGGCTGTGGAACATGAAGGTAACTGTGATGCCAGTAGTACTTGGAGTTCTTGGAACGGTTTCTAAGGTTTTCGAAAAAAAGAGACTGGAAGAACTAGTGACCAGAGGAAGTATAAAAAAATGTCCAAACCACAGCTCTTTTAAAATTAGCTAGAATTCCTTGAAGAGTCCCGGAGAGACTTGCTGTGACCCAGATTTACGAATATAACAACCAGTTAACACTGGTGTGAAAAATTTACAGGGAGTAAAATAATATATATATATATACCAACCCCCTCCGTACGATCAGGATGTGACACAAGGTCAATTTCTTAAGTGAAGTTTAACAGGTTTCAATTCAGAGTTTTCCTTCTCCTAGACTGGTTACCTAGCAAAGATTAAAGAACCTAATCAGCCCTACTATTTACTCATAGCTGGGGGGGGGGGAGTATTAGCACTATTGAAATGTAAACGGCTTCGTCTAGGATTTCAACTCGGGTCGACGAGTCCATCTTCTACTATTCTAAACATTACACTATGCGCCTCCACAATAATAAATAATAATATAAAATTAGAAATAATAATTTAAAGTAACTTTTTTAAAAACAGGTCTGATATATCAACTGTTTGTAAATACTGACTAGAGACCACAAGGTTCCGAGTTCGATACCGACCCTCGTCAACAGCGTATGAGCAGCACAGGGATTTGTGTGGTGAAGTGAAGAGCTGATGATAGGTGTAGGACTCTTAGTCTAGCGCTAGCGAAAATAGGATAGACTCCCTCGCTCTCTGGCTGACACCAACTTTAGGCCACCCCGACGTCTTTATTTACTTTTTACTTATTTTCTACTTTCATGCACAAAAAATCTTTTTTATAGGTTGTATTTTTATTTATATATTTATTCCTTCATTTTATAAAATCCCCTACACCAGATTGAGCAAATAAATGATTTGACTTGCGAAACGCCTTCGCCGGCATCACTCGCCGACACCTTAACCCCTAGGCATCTTGTAATGTTACACATTTCCTGTTTCACGTTTCTTTCTCTTCCTCCCAAATAATAATAACCATCCAGAATTCCTCTTTATCTTACATTCCATAAATATATTTTTTTTTCTATTTTCTTTTTTTTTCCTTTTTTTTTAATTTGTTAACCTTTTTTTTGTTCTTCTCTTCTTTTGCTTCAGTTTACCATCTACAACTTCCGCTTTTACCGTTCCACTATCTTCTGTCATCAAAACATTTATTCTTCCTTTACTTCCTTCAAACTTCCTCATACTACCTGGCACAGGTAAAAAGAAAAATAGTCTGAGGCCTGGAAAAAAATCTAGAGCTCAGCTTCAGGGGTCTTCCCACCACCACCACCATCATCGTCATCATCATCATCATCATCATCAAGGCGTGCCGATAGCACGGATTCCTTTTACCCCCCCTCTCTCTCTCTCTCTCTCTCTCTCTCTCTCTCTCTCTCTCTCTCTCTCTCTTACCATCCATCCTCATCGGCCATCCTCTAGACGGTATCCAGTATCCGTACAGAGATAATAAATGTAAGTTTTACTGGTCGGCAAGCATTGATGTGGCCATTTTTATGAGTTCATAAGAGAACGTCGCTTATGAGTTCGTCCTTACTTCACCAACAGTGTCTTAATTGTATGTTTTGCGAGATGAAAAGTAAATGACTGTACAGTTGCTGTTTTGTAGGGTGCTTCCAGGATTTATTCAAAACATCACATAGCATCCATCATGTGTAGTTCCCATCTAGTTTTTCTCCGTGTGTTTCTTTAAAGGCCAAGTGGTTCATCCATAATAGACATACTCACCCGACTACATCTTGGAAGAATTTATTTTATAAGATATCCGTATGGTCCTTTGCCTGTCAATAGCAGATTACAACATACTTTGTCTATGTGTATGTTAAGATCGTTTTTGTAGAGATATACGAGGTATGTCAATGGAAGCGCGTGGTGTAATGGTTAAAGTCATGGGAAATAGACTAATCTCCCCGAGTTCAAATCCTGGACGTGGTAATTGCATTTCATTTAACGCTAATGCTCTTGGGAAAGGTATGAATCCTACTCTCCCTCCAGCTATGGGCAAAATAGTCGGGTGGAGTGGGCTCTTTAACCATGGTTAGGCAACCGGTCTAAGAGAAGGAAAACTCTTAAGAAATTGACCTTGTGTCACATCCTGCTCGTGTGGAGGGGTTGGTAACCCAATATATACGAGGTATGTCAGAAAAGTTCCAGGATTGGTGTCACAAAAATTTATTTTAAATCCAAACTACAAACGA
The DNA here is from genome assembly GCA_023376005.1 of Doryteuthis pealeii. Lineage (NCBI taxonomy): Eukaryota > Metazoa > Mollusca > Cephalopoda > Myopsida > Loliginidae > Doryteuthis > Doryteuthis pealeii. The sequence goes on from CM042144.1 coordinate 34,389,203, forward strand.
CAAGTTATCCCCTTCAAAGTAATCCCCCCTGGAGTCTAATGCATATTCCAATCCTTCTCTGCCACGCTTGCATCCACTCTTGGGGGATTCTTCCGAGATTCTCCGTAGCTCTGTCGTCACGGCCTTTTTTGGTGTCATGCACATCCTCAAAACGGGTTCACTTGATGACCCCCTTGATCTTGGGGAAGAGGAAAAATCACATGGAACCAGGTTGGGCGAGTAGGGAGGTTGCTCCAACACAGTGATGTTCTTCTGGACCTGGAATTCAGATACTTAGAGCAGTGTGGGCAGAGGTATTGTCAAGGTGAAGCAACTACGAGTTTCTTGTCACATCTCTCGCCTCTTCTCAAGCACTGAACGAAGCAAACGCCGCAGTATTTCTTTGTATGATTGCTGGTTGATCGTCTGGCCCCATGGCAAGAACTCGCATTGGACGATGCCCCTCACATCGAAGAATGCGATCAACCTGGAACATTTCTGACATACTTCGTATTACTACCGAGAGATATGAACTAGTATTCCTCAGCTGATGGCATATTTAGCCCCGCTCATATGTACTCTAGAGAATTCCTGCAATAAACATGACCTTGTGCCACATCATGACCTAGTGAGTTAGTTGTGAGGGGGTTTAAATTAGTAATAAAATTTAAAAGGATCAAACTATAAAGCCTTGTCAAACAGACACCTTAACCATTACATTTTCACAGGATTTTTACAAAATTAATTGTTGATTGATTGATTAACGGCATGTTAACCCGTCTGGGTTTATTTTATAACTAGATGTTAGGAAACTGCATTCATTTAAATATAATCTAAATATATATTAGATTCTACCTAGAATTGCTCGGGATTTAGAATGTTAAAAAGGAATCTCTTATCTATATTTATATATTCTTGTATTTTAAGTTATTTTAATTTTTTTTAAATTAATTCTTCCTGTGATATCCAATTCACCCAAATTCTTTTCTAGACCTTAGGGAACAGTTCCAAGGGCACCGATCACAATTGGCATTTCACGTTCTTGTTCCACAGTTTTCTCAGTTTTCTGGCAAGGTCCAAGTATTTGTCTATCTTTTCGCATTCTTTCACTTTCACTCGGTGGTCAGTCGGTATGGCAAAATCCACGAGATGACAGGTTCGCTTCTTCTGGTTAATAAATACTAGGTCTGGTCTGTATCTCGAAGTCCAAGAAAATGTTATGCGTCTCATTCTCCAGGACAGGTTCAGAATGGTGCATATACCATTTAGTTTTATGATGAAAATTTAATTTCAAGCACAATTCCCAATTTCTGTTTTAAAGTTTTTGTTATTTTCTTCTATTTGCCCTTATGGTGTCCTTGCTCCTACCTTAATATAAGATTAATTAATTGGGTAGTCACTTAACTCTTTGCCTACAAATTTTCCCCACGGCTGTACGAATTTTTCTTGGTATTCTTATACGTATGGTGGGATATTTCAAAGTTCACTATCTATTCACTCCAGAACTCATTCTATTCAGATAAAGTCCTATTATTATTGTAATCTGAACCCTTCTTTTCAATTATAATGAACTAACCATCAGTTTTTGTACTTTGCTTGGGTGTGATGGAAGAGTCGCCGTGAGCGCATTAAAGTAGGAAAAGAGTTAAGAATAGTTACTTACATTTATATTTGTTTACAAATTACTATCATTATTAGTCACTTGGGACCATACTTTGCAGAAAATTTAGTTGATTTTAGAGCATGTCAACTCTTGTTGGGTTATCTATTTCCATTTTTTAATTTTTTAGCAAAATATGATCTCGAGTTACTGATAATGATAGTAATAATTGGTAAATGTTACTTTTACAAATTATTACTATTAGTAGTAGTAACTTGAGGTCATATTTTGATAAAAAATGAAAAATAGAAATAAATAACCCAACAATGGTTGACATGCTTTAAAACCAACCAACCAACCAACCAACCAACCAGCCAACCAAACTTTTCCATTTTCTTCTTCTTTGTTTCACCCCCCCCCCTTTAGTTATTTTCTGAATATGTAATTCAATTAACGCTCCCACACCCGACTTTCCTGTTTTGTTACTTCTTTATCTATCATTCCAGAGTTTTGTTCATCAACCTATTCTTCATGCCAATCTACCACACACTTCATCTCCCCCCCCCTTCTAATCTATCTATTCTCATCTACTTCCTTCCTGTTAGGTTTTTTTAATACTTCTTTTTACATTCTTTTTCTACTTTTTATTCTTCGATTTTGATTTATTTATTTCTTTTTTCTTTTTTCTTCTTCTTTTATCCACCCCCTTCTCTTATTATTTTTCTTGAAATATTTTTCTTCTCTTGCTTTTCGTTCTTTCTCATTTACTCTTTATACAAGGTGTGTCAAAAAAGTATCGAGATTTTTTGTACTTTTTGACACAACTTGTAATCCGATAAAAATAACATTCCATTCATTAATTTTTCAAAGTAGCAAGTTTAAATCTGTATTTACCAAGATAGAAATGAAGAATGAATGGAACTTTTTTTTCAGAATACAAGGTGTGTCAAATAGTTTTTAAAATCTTGATACTTTTAGACACACCTTATATGTTTTTTCTTTAATTTTTCCTCTTTCTTTCTTTCTTTTTTATTTATCTTATTCTTTTCATCATTTTTACTTCTTTCTTTTTTTGGGGGGAGGGTACTTTTTATTTATTTCTCTTCTTTCATTCTATATTTTCTTTTTCTTTTTTCCTCCATCTTTTCTTTTCGTTCTTTTCTCACTTTCTCCTTTTTTTCTTTTCTTCTTTTTTGTTTCTCCTCTTTCGTTTCGTTTCTTTCTTCCTCTTTCTTTCCTTTTCTTTATCCCTCCCTTTCCTATCGTTCTTTTCTATCTTCCTCCTTTCTTTCTTTTCCTTTTCTCTCTCTCTCTCTCTCTCTCTCTCTCTCTCTTTTCTTTCGTTCTTTTCTATTCCTTTTCCTCCCCCTCTTTTTCCTTACTCTTTCTCTCTTCCTTCTTTTTTTTCTTTCCTACTTTTCTTTCACTTCGTTTTTCTTTGCTTTTCTTTCCTCCTCTCACCCCTTTTATTTTCTTTCCTTTTCTTCCTTTTCTTTCCTCCTCCTTTTCCTTTGTATTCTTTTCGCTCTTTCTTTTTCCCTTCTTTCCTTTCTCTGCCTTTCCTTTTTATTTCCTTTGCTTTCTTCCTTTTTTTTCTTTCCTTCATTTACCCCCCTCTTCCTTTTTCCTTTTCTTCTTTTCTCTCCTATTTCCCTTTTTTTATTTATTTCTTCCTTTCTTTCTTTTCCTTCTATTTTCTTTTCTTTCTTTTCCTTTCTTCATTTCTTATTTGTTTTCTGTTATTCCTTTATTTCTCACTTTCTTCTATTTTTCCACTCTTTATATTCTTCTTCTTTCATTATACAGTGGTACCTTGATTTACGAGTACCTTAACTTACGAGTACCACAACTTACGTGTTTTCTGAGTTACAAGTTGTCATTCGGTCGATTTTTTGCTTTGTGTTGTGAGCTAAAATCTGACCTATGGGCGAGCTTCAGATACGCTTATGTTAATAACTTCATTACGAACATTTAAGTTTCCAAATTTATAACGGCTTATAACTGAGTTTGGAGCGGAACGAATTAAACTCGTATGTCAAGGTATAACTGGATTCATATTTACCAGGATACTTTTAAAAATTATTTTTCCTTTTTCGTTCACCAACTTCTTTCTTTGCTTCTGTTTCTCCATTTTTCTACTTAAATTCCGTTCATTCTCAGGCAAAAATCAACCCGACGTATTTCATTAGCAATATCTATGTTCTATACATATATAAGGCAGTTGTGTGTATCTTTATGTTCGGAAGAAACTTCGAAAATAAAACAATTAATGACAAAGTAAATATATATACACATTAAGGGCTTGGTTTTTGAGCAAAAATAATGAAGATTTGATTTAGATTCATGAAGATGTCTAAAAAATGAAATTTAAATGATAACAACATGGAATTTTTTCCATTTAATATTGTAAACATACATTTCTATTTTCAGAGTGACTGGATCAACACAAGGTCATTTTTATGTTGGGATTTTAATGGGGCAACCAGCGGAGATCCAACTCACAATTCAGTAATAATGGATCTGTGAGAATAACTTAAAAAGAAAATCCCCCCTCTGCCCAGGCGACGCCGGGTAGCCACTTCTAGTTTATTAATAACGTGTACCAACAAAAAGATTAGGATGCTTTTGGTGGGATTGGAACGGATTAATAGCATTTCAGTTGATTTCAATGTGAAAAAATGATTTGATATACGAGTCAACTGAGTCATGAGTGGAACGTATTAAATTCTTAAGCCAACGTACACTGTATTTAAATCAGCACCACTTATTAAAAAACGTGGCAAAAAATAGAATGTTTTGGTGCGATTGGAACGCATTAATAGCATTTCAGTCGATTTCAAAGGGAAAAATTGATTTGATATATGAGGAAACAAACACCTAAATCAAGGTACCACTATATTCATATTTCCCTAGATTTAAAAAAAAGATTTATTTTTCCTTTCTCGTTCACTACCTTCCTTCTTTACTTCTAAATATTTCTCCATTTTTTCTACTTAAATTCCATTCATTCTGAAGTAAAAATCAAAAAATATATTTCATTAACATCATTTATGTTCCTTCACATATCAAACGTCAAAATGACACTATAATTATCTCTCGCCTTTTCTCTTAATTTCTCGTCGTTTTTCTCGCCAAATCTCACAAAGAATATTTTCTTTGCTAATCAATCATTTTTTCTATCTCCAGTTTCCTTCCCGGGGATCTTATCGCATTCCTGTTACGGATGTCTGACGCAAAAAATATCTCCATCTACCTGAACAGAATTTCCTTTGACGCAGGCTGGAAAATGACTTCAGCAAAGGACGCTTTCATGTCTTTCATTCTTTTCTTACCAAAAACCAGTCTTATCGGCGCATAAAGCAATTCTTTTCATTATCCATATTATCTGTTTGTTTTTTTGTTTTTTATCTATTGTTTTCTGTGCGTCTTTTCTTTCTTTGTTTTTGTTTTTCCTCTCTTTTCTTTTCTATTAATTTTCTTTTCACATTTTCATGATCTTTGCTTCTTTTTTTCCTTCTCTGTCCTTTTTTCTTTCTTTCTCTTCTCTAAAAGCATCTGTAAAAAGAAGAGAGAAGCAGGAAAAGGAACGAAAGGAAAACAGTGGCAAAGAGGAAGGAGGAGGAAAAAAAAAAGAAAAGAAAAAGAAAAGAAAAAAAAAGTAGGAGAGACAAGCATGACGGCAAGTTTAGCGCAATGGTTATCGTCGTAGGAAATGAAATCGGTGATCTGAGTTCAAATCCTGGATGAAGCTGTTTGCTTTTCACTTCGCGGGAATGCCCTTCAGAAAGGCGTGAATCCATCTGTTTTCCTCCAATTGATAGGGGAATAGTAGGACAGACTGGGTTCTTTAATGTGGTAAAGGCAACCAATTTAGGAAAAGGAAATCTGTTGTATACCCAAGATCGGGTATATAATCGAGAGAGGAAACTCGTGATAGACAGGGAGAGACAGAAAGACAGAGAGAGAGAGAGAGACAGACAAAGACAGAGACAGAGACAGAGATTAGAGACTTACTTGGTTGGGAGATCTTATTTGCTTCTTGCTATCTTGTCTGGCCGCCATCTTGTCTTGTTGGGTTCTTCTAACTGCTGCTTCTTTTTCTTAACTAAGCGCTTATTTTGGGCTATCTTTAGTCATTGTAATTAATTAAATGAACTACAAGACTTTTATTTCTTAGTCAAGCTTTTATTTAGCCCATTCTTATTCGCCGCGCGGATGAGAATCAACCTCGCAGTAGCACGTCTGCTTTGCTTCAATGTCAGGCTGAACTGATTCTCTAAACTAACTGATCACGTGACGCGCGAGATTCATATCTCTAGGGGTCAAGGTTACCAACAGTCCTGGCAATTTTCCACTGGCCCCCTTGAATTCTCGCTACAGGGTCTGTCAACAATTTATGCTACCACATAAATTGTAACAGATCTATCTATACCCTCTGTCGGGTTGCTTTTAAAATAACAGCGGAGTACATTTCTATTGTCTTCTCTCGTCCATTTCTTTCTCCAATGTCTCTCAGTTGAATTGTTGTTTTCTTCTTCGTTTGGGTAGCTGGAAGAAAGATTAGAAAAGCCAACGTTCGCAAGATGTTGACACGGTCCCACATGCTGGATGGCAGAGGAGCATATGTATCTCATATGAGTTGTTTGCTTAACTGTGTAACTGAGAGATAATATTTTGCAGCCAACATTCGTATTGTATCGACAGAGTTCCCCATGTTGGCCATCAGAGAATCATCTGCTGTTCATACTCTGGTCTCTGTCAGATTAATAGTTTTCATCTTCATCTGTGTAGCTGAAAGTGAAATTTGAGCAGCCTACATTTGTAGGATTCGCAGAAAAAAACAATTATACTAATTCCTAAAAATTATATACGTTTTAACTTAGTATAAGTCCACGTATGGATTATATTATTATTATTATTATTATTATTATTATTATTATTATTATTATTATTTAGAGTTTTTTACGCCAGTGTTAGCTGATGGTCTTACACTGAAGTCTGAGAGACAACAAGCCTCCTTAGGTCTCCTGGACTCTTCTGAGTATTCTAGCCGATTGCAGCAGTGCAGTTGTTTGGATGGTCTCAATTCTTCCTCTGATTTCCAGTTCCTACAGTCTTTTTCCAAGCACTTGAGACTGTTCCAAGTGCAGCAACTATAATTGGTATCATTTTCACCCTCATATTCCACAGCTTTTTCCATTCTCTAGCAAGTTCCTGGTATTTGTATATCTTTTCGTTTTCCTTCATCTTCACACTGTGATCTGCTAGAACTGCAAAGTCTACCAGTTGACAAATTCTCTCTTTATTTTGTTAATTATTATTATCTCCTTTTGAGTTTTCACATCAGCATTAGCTGATGGTCTTTCACTGGAGTCAGAGTGACAGCAAGTCTCCTCAGGTCTCCAGGACTCTTCTGAGTATTCTGGCAGATTGCAGCAGTGCAGTGTTCTGAATGGTTTCAATCCTTCCTCTGATTCCCAAACTTTCCAAACCCTTTTCCAATCCTTTTGGGACTGTTCCAAGTGCACTAACTACAATTGGTATCACTTTGACTTTTATATTCTATAACTTTTTCAGTTCTCTGGCAAGGTCCAGATATTTGTCCATTTTTTCATTTTCCTACAGCTTCACCCTGTGATCTGCTGGCACTGCAAAATCCACCAGTTGACAAGTTCTGTCTTTTTTGTTTATCAACATTAGGTCTGGTCTTCTTGCTGGGATAAGGTGATCCGTTTTTATTTCAAAGTCCCAGAGAATTTCATGCGTTTCGTTCTCAAGAACAGATTCTGGTTTATGCATATACCATTTTGTTGTATGGTCAAAATTTAATTTTTTGCATAATTCCCAGTGGATCACCTTCCCAACCCAGTCATGTCTAGTTTTGTATTCTCGTTGTGCTAGTTTGTTACATTCGTAGAGTATATGGTTTACAGTCTCATCTCTATTACCGCAAAGTCTACATTTACTATTTTGTTGAGTCTTATCAATTTTCGCTTTTATATAGTTTGTCCTTATGGCATTATTTTGTGCAGCAATTATAAGTGATTCAGTTTCTCTTTTGAGGTTTCCCTTTCTTAACCATGTCCAAGTGTTTTCATGTACAACCTCTTCGATTTGTTGATTGAAGTGTCCATATAATTGTTTTTCTTGCCATTTTTGTTTTCTAATCTTTGTTGTTTTTCTGTTTGTCCATCTGTCACTTCTACTATTGTTGGCCGCCATAAGTAGTTTGTCTTTGCTCTTTCATGTGTAATCTTCAAGTTGTTGGATTTTTGTTTCTACGCATTCCTCTATGTTGGCAAGACCTCTTCCCCCTTCCTTTCTTGACACATTATTATTATTATTATTATTATTATTATTATTATTATTATTATTAACGAAAGAATAGACTCATGAATGTTGATGAAAAAAATTTTTATGAATTTTTTCGTCCATATTCGAAATATCAAAATGTTAAAAATATCCAAAACTTTTTATATGCATATGTATACACACATACATATCGAGAAAAGTAATTACTTCCGGATTTGAATTTTTTTATAAACACCTGCGAAGTCAGATGGTAAAGTCGTTACGCCAAAGTTCAAGATATATTCACACAGGAAGCCAATCCCTTGGTATTCATAAGCCATTCAGTCTTGAAATATAAACAATAATGAAATAAACATCCTTTCATACATCTGATGGTGAGGCTCCTATAACTGGCAGAGTGAAGGAGGATTAAAATGAATTGCCTTCAACGAAAAGGCGATTGGTTGGTTGTTTTGTTTTACGGCATATCAACTCTTTTCGGGTCCTTTAATGCCGAATGAAGTCATTTTTTATAAATAAAGGACTCGGGTTGCATACAGTACCTGTTATTGCTTAAATGGTCACCCAATTAAGTATTGAACAGGCTCATTGCTGCTTAACTTCGGTGATTTAAATGGCGACCTGGAGAGGTTATTGATAGCCGGAATACGTGTCGTGAAAATAGTTGTTGGAATATTCTTGCATATAAGGTGGGCTGTAGCCCACCATTCAAATTTATAGACTCTGCGTTGGCGAGTGGATTAAAGCCAGCCAATCAACATGCTCGAATACTTTCTTAGTTAACTATTTAATCACCTATCTTGAAAGCTGTTCATTTGTACGTATTCGACACGGATGAACGGACCAACAACCAAAGATTCTGCCTAGCACCGATAAACACACACTGATTCTATCCAAGACTAAGGAACACAATGATTCTACCTAACACAGGAATCCCCACTGTAAAATACTCTCACCTGCAGCCTAAAAATGGCCACAAAAATCGTAAAAAAAACAGTAAAACAAAATAGAATAAATGTTAAAACTTAAAACCTAGTAGATTTGTGGAACTTACTTTTTAAACACACACACATACAGACATGCACATACACACATATATACGTACGTATGTGTATACATATGTATATACATATGTTTCTGCCTTTCAAGGAAAGGCTAAGGGAGTAAACCCCGAAAATAAATCAGGAGCTGGAGTCCCTAAGGTGGTGTGATGCTGAAATCCAGTGCTACCCATCAACTCCTGCGACACTACCGTTGCCAAACTGCATTGGTACCTAACCTTTCCTTTGGATTACAGCGGTAATTTGAGAGGGAGGATTTGCTGCATGGGCAACAGCTCATCCCATGCGAACCCAGCAAAAAAAAAACAAAAAACAAAAACAAGGAAAAAAAAACAAAAACAAAACAAAACAAAAAAGAAAAACGTTGACACTACTAAAAAAAAGACCTTTACACTACTCCATTGTCTCTCGTAGACTGCCAACCAATATAGGGTGCTATATTCATAAGTAAACAATGCCTGAATATTGTGGATAGAGAATTTATATCTAAGTTATGGTTACGTGAACATGAAGTCAACAGCGCCAGTTTCATCAGGTCGCGGAGTCATTCCCAAAAGATTTTCTCGCCAACAATTCCAATCGGTTATCGACCTAGCAGGTCTCCCGCAAGATATCCACTGGTGGGTTCATGTGTAGGTGACCTGAGTAAAACATGTCAATGAAATTGAGTAATTTTTTATTTATAAATATTGTAAACTATATTATCAATATATATATATATATTATATATATATATATATATATATATATATGTGTGTGTGTGTGTGTGTGCGTGTACCTTTCCCAAAGGTATTAGCGCTATGTGAAATGCAAACAGTTTCCTCCATCATTTGAACTCGTCTCGTCGTGTCCATTTCTTACGACGGTAAACATCACACCACGCGCCTCCATGGTTATACAAGGTGTGGCAAAAAGTATCGAGATTTTAAAAACTTTTTGACACACCTTGTATTCAGAAAAAAAAATTAATGAATGGAACTTTTTTTCAGTATACACGGTGTGTACACATCTTGTATACGTTATATTTTAGTGATCCCTTATTTCAAGTAAAGGGCTTTCCAAAATAATGTTAAGGGTCAGGCATTCAGATCCTTCTTTGGGGAAATCCCGGGAATTTAGATTTCTCTTTGAACAATAACAATCCGCATATCTCCCTGATGAGTTCTTGCTGAGAATTAGACATGCCACTTTCAAGATGAGGAGAACAAGAGATTTAAGGAAATACTCTAATTGAGAAAGAAAGAAAGAAAGAAAGAAAGAAAAAGAAAAGAAAGAAAAGAGGGATGGAAAGAAAGAAAAAATAAAGGATGGAGGGAAAGAAAGAAAGAAAGAAAGCAAGAAAGAAAGAAGAAATAAAAGAAAGAAAGAAAGAAAGAAAATAAAAGAGGGAGGGAAAGAAAGAAAAAAAGAAAAAAAAAGAAAGAGGGATAGGGAGAGAGTAATGGAATAAATTTTCAATTAACACAGTTAATAGATTTAATAACCCTTTCAATCCCACCAAATAGGAATTAGTTCTTTAACCAAACTGCTATTTTCCTTCATGATTATTGCATGGTGCTTGCGTTTGTTTCTTATTGACTTATAGCTTCTGTAAAATAAAGGAATTTACAAATAATATAATATACTAGCAGAGCTACTTGGCGTTTCCCGGTGTTTAAAAAGTTAGAAATAAATCTCTTATATATATTCATATATAAATTGATAAAAACAATTTTCCAAATATTTGTTTTATTATCTTTTATTCTTTACAGATTCTTGTTTTTAAATTGTTTATTATCATCATCATTATTATTTGTATTTTATTCCTATTTGTTTTTATTTGTTTTTTTATAGTATTATTTGTATTATTCGGACTATTGTACTCATCTTCATTGTTATCTGTACAACGTTTCAGTCGATATGCTCTCTGGCCTTCTTCAGGTATTCCTTCTCGGACTCGGGAACCTTCTTGTGTTAATCGGGAGCCATCACGGAACTTTGAACCTAACCCTTTATTCAGTCCATGTGGCTATAGCTGTGTTAATCATTATTCTAATGGGAACTGATAAACCTAATGTCTTGCTTTGCCTAGAATATCTTCCTATTCACTTATGTATGATTTTTTTACCTAGACTCATATTGGGTGTTTTTTTTTGTATCATGTTTTATCCTTTATTAATTTTATTTCAATTTTAATAATTTTGAAAAATTAATTTTTAATATATCATTGATTTATATCCTTATTGTATTTTTATTTAGCTTTTCTTATGGAAAATGAGGGGCAAAAAGTTTTAAACCTCTCTCGGATAAAATTAGGGAGTGGATTTTATTGAACTTTGGTCTTTACTTGTCGTCACCAATTTTCCTTTATAAAAGGGTGTACACACAGCCGTTGTGCAAACAAATATACAGACAGACAGACAAATAGTATCTTTCTTTTATATATATATATATATATATATATATATATATATATAGATAGATAGATAGATAGATAGATAGATTATAATATAATATAAACAAAATGCCTGTCAGTGATGCTTATCTTAAATGATTTCATTGTGATACCCAATGCATTTCTATAATAAATATAATTTTTAAACCTTTCTATAGTAAATTTATTTACAATATATATGCAATAGCACTATTCCGTTACATTAATTTCTATATCGTTTCCGACTCGGAATCACAAGGTTCCGGGTTCGATACCGGCCCTCGCCAACTCAGCGTATGGGTAGCACAGGGATCTGTGCGGTAAAGTGGGGAACTGATGGGAGGTTTGTCGCTCCGCCTGAGACACTAAAACAATCTCCTTGGTCAAGTGAAAAGGGGACAGACTACCTCGCTGTCTGACTGTTGCATAATCTATGTGGTAGCATAGATTATTGGCAACACCCTGTGGCGAGAATTCTAAAGTGCCAGTGTTTTCAGATCAGGGAATGGAAAACTACCGGACAGTTAGAATCCCGCAGGTCACGTGACTTAGTTAAGTCAGTTCCAGTCAAAATGTCACGCAGTGCAGAAGTGTAACTGCGAAGCTGGACTCCCACGCGGCGAAATCGGTTAGAAAACGTGCAATGTAAAATAAAGCTTTGATCAAAGTAAAACAAGTCTTGCTAGTTATTACATGACTTAAAATATGCCTTTAAAAGAATCCCTTAGCTAGAAAATGAAGCAGCAACAAGTTAGAAGACCAGACAAAGTAGAAAGAAGTAAAGATCCAACATGGCGACTCAATGAAGATAGAATGAAGAACAAGTAAGTAAACGACTATCTATCTATCTATCTATCTATCTGCCTCTCTCTAATGTCTCTACTTTCTCTATCACAAGAACACTATTGTTTATATGCCTGCAATGGCATTGTAACATGACTGATACCGACTTTAGGCCACCCCGACGATTTGACTGACTTACACGGCTTTTACTCTTCTTTTTCAACAAATTTCTATTGTAAAAGTATTTACAAAACATCTCTATATTCTTATAATTCACCAGTTATCCGCCCAGTCTGTACATGCAAGGCTCTATCATTTCTGCCTCGATCTGAACCAAACTATCATACTTGTAAAGGTTTTAAATACTATTAGATATCTGAATAAGAATTATATTTAACTGGGATCTGTCTCTCACTCTCTATGTCTTACTGTCCCTTTCGCAAGTAAGGGCCATCTAGTGATGATCAAACTCGCTGTTCAGTAGTAAGACTAGATTGTTAACCTTTACACCATGATGGGGCGCTGTAAAAAGGTGTTCATTTCACAGTACTGTCCCTCTCTCTTGGTAATCGTCATGAAGAGATGACGTTTTTCTTCCGTGTGTGCAGTTAAACCGTTTCTGTCACAGCAAGTTGTCGAGTTCCTAAGAGGGATTTTCATCCATCAATGACTACTCGGCCTAAAGAAATAAAAAATAATATCAGAAATCCAATTTCTTTTTCAAAATTAGATAAATACTATCCTTTTAGGTCTGAAAAATACTAAAATTAAATATTTATTCGAAATAATTTCCAGGGGTCTTCGTGGGTATCTGAGATCTCCGAAAGAACCCGTAGCCGTCTTCCTGGACATTACATTCCGTGTAAACCTTTGTGAATAAACGATAAAATAAAAAACAAATAAAACTTTCTTTAGATACAAATGATTATGTTAATCTTTAATAAAAGCGATTCTAAATTCTTTCATTTTCTTAATCATATGAAAAATGGGGGAAGTACTGCTAATAGAATAATGTAATGTAACTCGTCATTTTGGTGTGGCGTAGTGCGTTAAGTACTGGACTGCAACATCATAGTGAACGAGTTCGAACTCCAGTCGTGCTATCACATTCACTTTTGGACTAATACCCTTGGTAAAGTTATCACATTCACTTTTGGACTAATGCCCTTGGGAAAGGTGTGAACCCCTCATCCCCCAACTATGTGTTAAATAGTACCACTACACTTCTTCTACAAGTTTGGCATTGTCATTTAATATTCCACGAAGATCGATATACCATTAAACAAAGAAATCATCTACATCCTTTATTTTTAACAATGACCACATTACAACCCTTATGTAATATGGGTAAGTACTACTAGTTTGACCCCTTTTAAATACGAATATTTAAACTTTAATAAAAGCGTCTCTATATCCTTTATTTTTAATAATAACCATTTTATAACCAATATATTTAGATAGAAATAATTATCCTAAACTTTAATAAAAAGCGACACTCTATCCTTTATTTTTGATAAGAACCATCTTAACACCCGTATGTAAAATGGGGAAGTACTGCTAGTTCAATTCTTTTAAATACGAATAATATTCCAAAAATTAAATAAACGCGACTCTATTTCTTTTATTTATAACTAGAAGTGCCTACCCAGCATCGACTGGGTACAGAGGAGGGGGGCAGGTGTATTTATTTGTTTACTTTTGAGATTTACAAATGTTGATTTTTAGTAGAATTTTTAAGTAGAATTCCAATGCTATTTTTATGTATATATTAATTTCTAGATATCTTAGAATATAAATGAAATCTTTATAATGTTTGCACAAAAAGCAAAAACCGGAGATATCTAATGTGTATATATTTACTTTGTCGTTAATTGTTATATTTTCGTAGTTTTATCTGGACATACATACATACACACCAACTGCCCTTTATATATATATACTTGAAGTGGCTACTATGTATTGCCTGGATACAGGGGGGGGGGCTAAAAAGGGTAGTCTCGCAGATCCATTATTTTTTAATCACAAATTCAAACCTCGCAGTGTCCCATTAAAATCCCCACATAAAAAAAGATCTTGCGTTGATCCAGACACTGAAAACAAAAAATAATGTCTCCTATTTAAAATAGTAAATACAACAAAAAAATCCATGCTGTTATCATTTAAAATTTATTTTTCAATTATCTACTCGAACATAAATCAAATCTTCATTATTTTTGCTCAAAAAGCAAGATCTAGTGATAATGAATGTTTATACATATTTGCTTCGTCATTAATCGTTTTGTTTTTATAGCTTCCTCCGGGCATACATACACACTAACTGCCCTTTATATATGTAGAGATGGATAAGTACTACTAGTTTGACTCCTTTAAATACGAATACTTATCCTAAACTTTAATAAAGACGACTTTATTTTATTTATTATTTTTTAATAATGACTATTTTACAACTTGTATGTAATATGGGTAAGTAGAGCCAATAAAATGAATTTCCATCGTTTACTTGACAAAATTCATTAGTAAAGTATTTACATTAACAGCCCTTTTCTGTTGGTAATGATTACATTACTCACACACCATTGAAACTGTCTTTCTTCCTGATTTTAAATACACAACAGAGACATATGGTAAGTAGGTAAACAAAGTCTGGCTCAAAATATGGACAAATTTGTTGCTTAATCAACAACTTTTCCCTGGCTGAAATGTTCAGTATGTTGTAATGTACTAGACTTAGCTGAGTTTGGTACAAGGTTAGACGTATGGAGCACCCAGTGAGAACTAAGCTCACTAAGAATGCTCTGCCATTCTAGCAATCTTATGACGCTCATAAGCTAAGGTACCAATGTATTTAATTATTGTCGTTGAAAAATATAAACAAATTGATAAAGTATATTTTAAAGTGTGTCGAATTTCAGTTTGACCCGGGTGACAGGAACTATGGGGTCGGCTTTGGATTTAACTCCTTGATAAGCACGAAAATAGCGATTTTGCTTCGCTAGTTCATTAAGCATAGAGCAGATTTCAAATGCGTGCGTTTTCAAAACATAACCCACATCTGAGAAGGATGGCCGTCCAGTAGGCAGGTCGTAATATACAGTAACTGTATCACATGTAAGTTGGGGCACACGTAAGTAAATGTACCACTGTATACACACACACACACACACACACTCAGATATATATATATATATATATATATATATATATATATATATAAAAGTAAGTAAACAAACAATGTGTTTTTTTTTAATATGGCCTTTTTAGCCGACAATTTTTGGAGGATATGGGTTTAATTGAAGTCATACCTAATTTTGAAAATTAATTAGTTAATAATTAATGAATTTAGGCGGGCATATATGTTCAAATGTAAGGCTAAACAGATCGAGAAAATGTCAATCCCTGTATGTACATTTCAACCTATTAGGTCTCATCAGCAAGGTTATAGACATGGGAGACTGCTCCGTGTGTGACTCAAAACCTCGACTGTCAGCTTGGCAGTCGAGGTTTTGAGTCACACACGGTGCAGTCTCCCATGTCTATAACCTTGCTGATGAGACCTAATAAGTCGAAATGTACATAAAGAATAAATAAAGGAAAGAAAATATTGAATGGATAAAATAGATTTAATATGAGTTACTAACACGTGTTTCGGCCAGAAGTTTGTTCGTATACACATGTATTCTATTTAGTATTACTTTAAATATAAAATAAAATAATAATAATAGAAAAAAATTATTTTTTTGAACACTTCAAATTTCTCTGTATTTTGACCGTTTTAACTTCAAATATCAAACATTTTACTCTGATGAAGGCCGTTATTCTTTGTACACTTAAATATTTTATAATTTTATATTATTATTACTCTATTTTATATTTAAAATAATGATAAACAGAATACATGTGTACATGAACAAACTCCTGGCCAAAACACGTGTAAGTAACTCATATTAAATTTATTTTATCCATTCAACATTTTCTTTTCTTTCTTTATTTATCCTTTCAACATATATATATATATATGAAGAGCAACATATATACGACTCAGACATATGGATAAATGGATAATGGAACAAGGAAATTGATGACGTTGCGCAAGTCCTTACCCCCCCCTTTTTTCGGGGCAGGTGCATGAAGGATCAAGCATTGACAATAGTCAAATTGTTTGCAGCGATTAGGGGAGGGGGCAATGAAATTCCGCTTAGTGTCACATAAAGGCTACGGCTGGCCCTGCCTCAAAGTACCAAATTTAATTGGAGTCGGCACTAGAATACAACGGGTATTATTGTTTTCACCACACCTGCCGCACGACAGTTAAAATTTATTGTGTCACCAATGATGGGACGCAATGAAAACGGGGGGAGGGGGTGAAAGTGTATGATTACCTAGGACGGATAAAGAATATCCATGGATGCAGAAATCTTGCCGAGAATAAGATCAGGTTGGAAGGCATTTGTTACGATAAAAGATATACCTGAGACACATTAGTAGTATTAAATGGTAATACTTGAAACCGTATAAATGACTGCTTATTATTATTAGATAGAAATACTTAAAACCATATAACTGAGTGCTTATTATTATTATTAGATAGAAATACTCGAAACCATATAACTGAGTGCTTATTATTATTAGATAGGAATACTTGAAACCATATAACTGAGTGCTTATTATTATTAGATAGAAATACTTGAAACCATATAACTGAGTGCTAATTATTATTATTAGACAGGAATACTTGAAACCATATAACTGAGTGCTTATTATTATTATTAGACAGGAATACTTGAAACCATATAACTGAGTGCTAATTATTATTATTAGACAGGAATACTTGAAAGCATATAACTGAGTGCTTATTATCATTATTAAATAGAAATATTTGAAAGCATATAACTGAGTGCTTATTATTATTAGATAGGAATACTTGAAACCATATAACTGAGTGCTAATTATTATTATCATTGGATAGAAATATTTAAAACCATATAACTGGGTGCTTATTATTATTAGATAGAAATACTTGAAACTATATAATTGTGTGCTAATTATTATTATTAGATAGAAATACTTGAAACCATATAACTGTGTGCTAATTATTATTATTAGATAGAAATACTTGAAACCATATAACTGTGTGCTAATTATTATTATTAGACAGGAATACTTGAAAGCATATAACTGAGTGCTTATTATCATTATTAAATAGAAATATTTGAAAGCATATAACTGAGTGCTTATTATTATTAGATAGGAATACTTGAAACCATATAACTGAGTGCTAATTATTATTATCATTGGATAGAAATATTTAAAACCATATAACTGGGTGCTTATTATTATTAGATAGAAATACTTGAAACTATATAACTGTGTGCTAATTATTATTAGATAGAAATACTTGAAACCATATAACTGTGTGCTATTATTATTATTAGATAGAAATACTTGAAACCATATAACTGTGTGCTAATTATTATTATTAGACAGGAATACTTGAAAGCATATAACTGAGTGCTTATTATCATTATTAAATAGAAATATTTGAAAGCATATAACTGAGTGCTTATTATTATTAGATAGGAATACTTGAAACCATATAACTGAGTGCTAATTATTATTATCATTGGATAGAAATATTTAAAACCATATAACTGGGTGCTTATTATTATTAGATAGAAATACTTGAAACTATATAACTGTGTGCTAATTATCATTATTAGATAGAAATACTTGAAACCATATAACTGTGTGCTAATTATTATTATTAGATAGAAATACTTGAAACTATATAACTGAGTGCTAATTATTATTATTAGATAGAAATACTTGAAACCATATAACTGTGTGCTAATTATTATTATTAGATAGAAATACTTGAAACTATATAACTGAGTGCTAATTATTATTATTAGATAGAAATACTTGAAACCATATAACTGTGTGCTAATTATTATTATTAGATAGAAATACTTGAAACTATATAACTGAGTGCTAATTATTATTATTAGATAGAAATACTTGAAACTATATAACTGTGCTAATTATATTATTAGATAGAAATACTTGAAACTATATAACTGTGTGCTAATTATTATTATTGGATAGAAATACTTGAAACCATATAACTGAGTGCTTTATTTTTACTTGAAACCATATAACTGAGTGCTAATTATTATTTAGGTAGTACTTGAAACCATATAACTGTGTGCTAATTATTATTATTAGATAGAAATACCTGAAACCATATAACTGAGTGCTTATTATTATTATATAGGAATACTTGAAACCATATAACTGAGTGCTTATTATTATTAGATAGAAATACTTGAAACTATATAAATGAGTGCTTATTATTATTAGATAGAAATACTTAAAACCATATAACTGAGTGCTAATTATCATTAGATGGAAATACTTGATACCATATAACTGATCTACAAAAGACATTCCAGGAAAGAAAATTGCAAACTGAACAACAACAAATTGAGCTACAGAAAAGACAGTTACAAACCGAACAATCATTTCAAGAAAGACAGTTACAAACTGAACAAAAGTTGATTGAAATAATGAAAGCTATAACGGACAGGAGCCAAAACGCGAGAACGCGTTTACACAAATGCTATCTGGACAGCGATAGAATATTTTACTTACGCACGAGATGAAGATATAAGTTTTGAATCGTATTACAGACGATACGAGGACTTATATTCGTCCGACTGTGCTACTTGGACGGAGTCGAAAAAGGTCCGCCATTACGCAAACTGGGATGACTGAGCACACCAGATTTGTTGACTATATTTTGCCCCGAAAGACCAGCGAATTAACGTTTTCAGAAGCTATAAAACTCTTAACAGAATTGTTTAGTCCTAAGACTTCATTATTCCATAAACGTTGGAAGTGCATGAACTTAATTCGAAAGGAAAGCAAAGATTATACAACCTTCGCATCCACAGTTAATAAACACTGTGACGATTTTAAGCTGTCTGAATTAAGCTCTGACAATTTTAAATGTCTAATTTATTGCCAGGGTTTAGTATCAGCGAAAGACGCTGAAATTAGACGAAGGGTATTAAATAGGCTGGAAAACGAGCCCACCTTGACTCTGCAACAATTGGTAGAAGACTCTCAAAGGTTTGTCAGTTTAAAACAAGACTCAAAAAATATCGAACAGTCAGCTGTAGGACATATTGGGAAATTGCGTGATAATAGAAACAAATTCAGACCTCCCCCCAAAAAACAAGTTACTCCTTCTTTACCTAAGAAGAGACACGACGATTTACCCCTAATCCTTGCTCTGGATGTGGATCCCTTCATTGGTACAGGGACTGCATGTACCGGAACAAGAAATGCCTAAATTGTGACCGAGTCGGGCACAAGGCCTCTCACTGCAGGAAAAAGAAATCCGGAAAAGCAGCATAAAAACGACAAAGTCAGTCGAGCAAGATAGCCGTAACATAAGAAAATATGTACTGGTACAAATTTTAGGCAGAAACGTAAAACTCCAATTAGATTCTGGGTTGGACTTAACGATTATCAACGCTTATACTTGGAAAAAGCTAGGTAAACCTACGATGTTAAGAACGAAAAAAATAGCCAGATCCGTCACGAGGGAAAAATCGAATTCGAAGGTGAAATTATCACCAATGTAATTTTAAACGGGCAAACCCAGAAATTAAAAATGTTTGTTCTAAAAAATACAAACAATTTATTCGGCACAGACGCTATGCAAAAATTTGAGTTGTGGAATTCACCTATTAACACTTTTTGCCAGAAAATAAAATATTCAACGGCCGAGTCAGAAAAATTAATAGAAGAATTGAAAAAAACTTTTCCTTGCGTTTTTTCTGGGGGTCTTGGTCGTTGCAAAAAAAATGACTGCGAAACTCGCATTACAGGATAATATCCAGCCAGTATTTAAGAAGAAAAGGAATGTGCCATTTGCCTCATTAGAACAGATCAACAAAGAGTTGGATAGACTGGAGAAGACCGGCATTCTTTCAAAAATTTAATATAACTCGTGGGCCGCACCGACCGTCTACGTAAAAAAGAAATCTAAAGAAATCTGCATTTGTGCCGATTTCTCAACGGGGCTCAACGCTGCCCTTAAGGATTATCATTACCCTTTGCCATGCCCAAATGAAATATTCACAAAAATGAGGGAGGGGAAGATTTTTTCAAAAATCAACCTCAGTGACGTTTATCTACAAATACCCGTCGAAGAAGAAAGCTCCAAACTGCTTTGTATTAATACCCATCGGGGATTATATAAGTTTGAACGGTTGGAATTTGGGATCAAGGTCGCCCCAGCAATATTTCAACAAGTAATGGATACGATGTTTGGTGGACTCGATTCTTCAATCGCCTACTTGGACGACATTTTAATAAAAAGTCAAGATATGGAGCAGCACAAACAACATGTCCACCAAGTTTTCAAAAAGATTCAGGACTACGGGTTCAAACTAAAAGAATCTAAGTGCGACTTCTTCATGGAGAAAATAAAATACCCCGGTTTATAGCTATCAAAGAATTGCCGGCTCCCCAAAATGTGTCGTCACTACAAAGTTTTTTTAGGACATGCTAATAACTACCAAACTTTTATCTTTAATATGCATGATTTACGTGCCCCGCTAAATGAACTTTTAAAAAAAGGACAAGGCCCAGAGAGCATTCGAAAAAATCAAAGAAATATTGACATTGGACTTGTCTCTCACACACTTCAACCCAAACCTAGAAATTATTGTTGCCAGCGACGCCAGCTCATATGGCATCGGAGCATGCATTTTACACAAAATGCCGGACGGGTCACATAAACCCATTGCCACGCATCAAGAACCCTTCTTCCAGCGGAGAGAAATTATTCCCAAATTAAAAAGGAGTCACTCGGGATAATATTTGCAGTAACCAAGTTCCACCGTTACATTCACGGTCGACACTTCAGACTGCAAAGATGGGGGACGATCCTTCTAAATTATAATTTCAACATGGAATTTCTCCTATCTAAGAAACTCTGTCACGCAGAGTGAACCCATGGAAGACACCGTGATTGCTTCCTATAACACTGTAGTGTTATGGGCTGATTGGCGATATCCGATTAGATACTTAAAAACAAAACAATTGAGTCTAGAATCGTACAAGCGACTTAGATTAGAGTACAAGTCAGTGGTGTGGTAAAGTCAACACTAGATAAAATTAATTACTCTAACACAAAGAAATTCTAATGGCTAAAAGTCGGTTGATGGTTGATATAACACAAATGACTTTTTGTTTATACAAATGTTTTCATATAAATATATATTATCATTCTTGTAGCGTCGAAACAAGATGATAAATAGTTTTGAACAAAACCAATCCTAATGGCAGAAATAGGTTGTTGTAAAGCAAAAGTCTGTTTTATCATATTATCATTTACATGGAGACTCCAAAAGATAGGAACCACTTTATCCTGGCTAAAAGTGGTTGTAATAAAAACGAATGTCTGGCTTTTTATGACTGATGACATCCATATCTATTATTGTTCTTGTGGGGACTGTGTAAGATAAGGACATTTATTTAGCAAAAACAGTTTAAAGATTAAATCTTTAAAATGTTGATAATCTCAATTTGCCCGGGTGGTCTTGGGCCAGTTCCTGGGAATTATCATAGCAATTGACAGGACCATTTATACAATAACAAAAATATTATCAGGTGCCTCACCAATCAGGAAACTGGGGCGGAGACTTGTTACCCACCTCCGAGATATGTAACCCAATGCCATGATTTTGATTGGCCGTCCAATCAAATGCAACCACGTGGGTGGGGTTTTGTACACCTCCTGATGTTTACACTGTAGGGCCATTGGTCTGGTGTTTCTATTGGCTGGCCAATGAGAGCCCTGGATTCGGGGGTTTGGAACCCATAAAAGAGGACCCAAAAGGGTCCCAGGCAGATTGGAGAGCTGGTACTTGACCAGATTGGAGAGCTGGTACTTGACCAGATTGATAGCTCCGTCTCACAGCCCTTGCTTTGTCATCTTGTTACTCAAAGTCCTGAATTTGAATCAGAACCCAACATATATCGCCAGTCAGTCCACAAAATACCGACTCAACTTCAACTCGATACCCCTTTGTGGTTGTACATGATTTTTAATCACTGTATGATTAATAAAGGTCTTTTATTGTTAAAAACGCGTTCGTGTTAATTGTGGAACAGCCTTGGATTTGGTCATTTTCAGGTACAGCCCGGAACAAGCACTTTCCTGTGGGTCAAAGAACACCCATCGCGTTAGATTCGACGCCGCGACAGCATAGTTTTACATTTGGTCCCGTGACCAGATCGTAGTATTACATTCCCTTCGAACTGAAAGGGATTTAAAAACTTCGCTGTGCAACACGATAAGGGAACTCCCAGTAACCCATGACGAGATAAAACGGGAGGCAGTGAACGATGAGTTCATAATGCAAATGAAGGAAAAGCTAGCACAAAAAGGCCAACAAAGTCCAGATGCCTTCTCCATATGCGATGAGGTACTGCTATACAGCGAACGAGGGGTCATCCCAGCTACGCTACAAAAAAGGATCCTGGAGGATTTTCATATGGGTCATCCTGGCATTACTAGGATGAAAAGTTTAATGCGGAGCTACGTATATTGGCAAAACATGGACAAGGATATTGAGTGCATGGTGAAAGAATGCATGGGCTGTGCTTTAGCAGCTAAGGCTCCCCCAATAAAATTCAGTCCTTGGCCTAAAACAGACCGCCCATGGGCACGTATTCACGTCGACTTTGCGGGACCACTGGAGGGTTATTATTATTTAATAGTAGTTGATAGTTTCTCGAAATGGCCGGAAGTATTTCGATGCAAAAGCCCGACTACTGAAATGATTATAAGTGCTCTGCACGAACTGTTCGCTTGCTTTGGAGTGGTAGACTGTTTAGTGTCGGATAACGGCACACAGTTCACGTCCGGAGACTTCAAAGAATTCTGTGATATGCTTAAAATTGACCACATAACCATCCCTCCGTACCACCCGAGGTCCAACGGTCAAGCTGAATGCTTTGTGGACACGCTAAAGAGAGCCCTGAAGAGGGCCAAAGGTACACCTACCCAAAAAGAGCTTCAGCAGTTTCTGCAGGTGTACAGGATTACGCCGAACGAAAGTTCACCTTCGTCATTATTTCCGGCCGAGGTAATGTTTGCTCGTAAGATAAGGTCTGTTTTCGACAAATTGCTCCCGAGACAGACAAAACCAGGAAGATCTACGACGGTGCCAAAGAAGCGGTACCTCCCTGGTGAGAAAGTATACTTCCAGATGTCCCGAAACAACCAGACTTTCTGGGAGTTGGGAAAAATACAAAAGAGGATCGGCAATATGGTGTATATTGTCAAAGGTCCCAAGTTTTCCCATAAAAGACACCTCAACCAATTAAGAAAACGCTTGCCAGAGTATGTTAACAGCTGTCCCCCGGAACAAGAGGACGTAATGGATGGCATATATGACACATTTAGCTTACCTACTCCACAAGCAGCCCCTCAACAATGCCATTCTTCAAGAAAACGAAGAGCGACGGAGTTTATCAACATAAATCCCAAGAGGAAAAAATATTAAGACTCCTGTGGAGTGAAATCTTAGGAGGGGGTGTTATAAGTTATATACCCTATAGACTATAGTGGAATGCGCCGACGGTTACTATAAGTAACAGGAACAATTATGGTTTGAGGAAGCCAATCCGAGTCAGCTCGTAACTCTATTTGTTGGACGCAATTCCCACTTTCTTTACTGTAATTGTCTACTCCTTTATTCAATACATTTGTCTACAATTGTTACCCGTCATTTTGTATTATTTTGACCCCTTAAAACTCCACAGCAGATAGAAATACTTGAAACCATATAACTGAGTGCTTATTATTATTAGATAAGAATACTTGAAACCATATAACTGATTGCTTATTATTATTATATAGGAATACTTGAAACCATATAACTGAGTGCTTATTTTTATTAGATAGGAATACTTGAAACCATATAACTGAGTGCTTATTATTATTATTAGATGGAAATACTTGAACTTGAAACCATATAACTGTGTGCTAATTATTATTATTAGATAGAAA
The DNA here is from genome assembly GCA_023376005.1 of Doryteuthis pealeii. Taxonomy (NCBI): domain Eukaryota; kingdom Metazoa; phylum Mollusca; class Cephalopoda; order Myopsida; family Loliginidae; genus Doryteuthis; species Doryteuthis pealeii. Next base: position 34,413,439 of record CM042144.1, read on the forward strand.
TACTTGAAACCATATAACTGTGTGCTAATTATTATTATTAGATGGAAATACTTGAAACTATATAACCAAATGCTAATTATTAGTATCATTATTATATAGGAATATTGAAACCATATAACTGTGTGAAAACAAATGATTATTATTCTTAGATAGGAATGGATACTTGAAACCATATGTTCATAAATTATTTGAAGTCAAATCTATATATTTAACATAATAACATGATAATATTTACATACACTTCGTATCGCATCCTTTATCATATTAATAAAGTACAAAGTATGAATAATAGTCTAACTGGGATATCTACATATGCCTAGTACTGTCAAGTTTCCATTTTCATCTTTTATTGTTTACCACATCGAGGCTCTTCGTCGTAAAAATTCGACTGCGGTTTCTGTTTCAATTACATTTCTCTCTCTCTATCCATTAACATCATTGTAAAGGGCAATGTGTTATATTGATGATCTTGGCTTGGACTTTATGTCAGCTCAGGGTTGGGTTGGGCTCACTAATGGCCTCTGACAAGGTCTTGGTAGCTTGCACGTTACAATAACGTAAACTACGGATGCTGCAGTAGCTGATAGTTTATTGGGCCATTTAGTTAATTAAACAACAATGGGAGCACAACAAAGTAACTTATATAATTAAAGGATGATGTCTAGCCGTCTAGACTGCTGTCTGGACGTCTAGATTTCATTCATATGTGTCGGTAATAATTTAAAAAAAAACTATATAAAGCCAGTCTCAAAACTTGTTTCACTAAAAACATTACATACTTTTTGAATGTAGAGAATAGAAAAACACAAAGTATTCCAAAAAGATGAATTTATTCATGATGGTGAAGTCGACGTTATAACGTTTCGGTTTTTAAAAAAACCTTCATCAGGACTTGAGGTGGAAGAATTGTTGTGTGACAAAGGTGGGTGATTTTCGAAAAAATGGGAGAATAGATGGTTGTGTATGAAGGAAGGGACGTGACCGATTTCGATATTGTCGGATTAAATTCCCTATTTATTCTCATACATTTTTAATGTAATGTTTTTGGTGGAACACAGAATTGTGCAAGTGTAGTACTTTCCATAATAACTAGACCTTTGGCTATGTGCGAGTGTTTCTTCTTTCTTAAACTCAAAAGTCATCTTAGTGATAAAAAATTGTGGATGCAGATGACAGGAAAAGTGTGGGGACTAAAATAAAATTAAAAAAAAACAAAAAAAAAACACTCCCATGAGCCTACACCGGAAGAACCCTCCGCGCATGTTTGGGGAAAATGACTGACTTCCGACTCCAAAGAAATCTCTCGGCCATTCTGACTTAGGTCTTAACTCAGACAAGACACTACTACTGGCCAGGGAGAAAGTCCCTCGCCACGTGGTGGCTATGACTCGTGAATAAAGCCTAAATCATGAAACCACCTTTTATCTTTGTCTCTTCCTCTGTCGTTCCTTGAATTCCTTCCTTTTCAGCGCGACCACAAAATAAGATGGGGTTAAAAGCAAACCCCAGGAACACGCACCAGGAATAACAAGCTACCTTAAAATTTGAAAACCCAAAACCTCTTACCACCCCATAAAAGAAATACGACGGTGCAATTTCATGACTAATCAAGAGGATAGTTTCAATGGGGCTTCGAATAAGTGTGTCGAATGCCAAGGAAACAGTTTTTTTTTCTTCCAATTTTGAAGAGAATTAACGTTTCATTCATTATCAATTTCTGGCTTGGTAAATACAGCTTCAGTCTCGATACTTTTTGTATACATTTTCTATTTCGTGACTAATACTTTCATTTTAAACTGAAAGACGAAAAAATCTTATATTTTCTTTTGCTGGTTTATATTGGAACGTTTATGACCTTAAGTCTATATGAGGGTGAAAGCATGTGCGCGTATTTATGTATATTGCTATGTGTGAGTGTGTGAGTGAGTGAGTGTGTGTGTGTGTGTGTGTGTGTGTGTGTGTGTGTGTGTGTTTCAGTTCATGCGTGCTAGTGTGTGTATATAGTTATTTACTAAGCTTAGCTTAGATGTGGCACACGGCCAAAAATATACGTCGCCTTGTAGGGATCTAACTCACTATTAATGGTTTTCTAATCTAGCTCGCTAACCATTACACCGCGTGTGGTGACCAAATGTGTGTGTGTATTTATGTGTGTGTTCACGTGCGTGTTTACTTTTATTCTTTTCTTTCTTTCTTTCTTTCTTTCTTTCTTTCTTGTTTTCTTCTTTCTTGTTTTCATTCTTTCTTGTTTTTCTTTTTTTCTTTCTTTCTTTCATTTTTCTTTCCTTCTTTCTTTCTTCTCTTCTTTCTTTCTTTCTTTCTTTCTTGTTTTCTTTCTTTCTTTCTTTCTTTCATTTGAACGCGTGTGTGCGTGCGTGTGTGTCTGTAATGTATTTACTTTGGAAATGGATATTAACAGAAATTAATTATGATCAGCAAATTAAAGTTAGGAAATGTATTTAGAAAATTAAAACAAAAACAAAAAACAAAAGACAAAAACAAAACAAACCCCAAGACTAAACAAAAACGAAAGCAGAAAAGCCTGTTGTGCGCAGGAAATTCTGTTAAGGTAATTATTTTTCTATATAAATCACGTTCCTATGTAATTCTTTGCCTCTTGTATAAGGCTTTAATTGTTTGGATTTTTAAAGAATTAATCAATTACCAGAAGTCGGCTGAGACCTAGAATGAACACGCACCCCTTACTTCTAGTACGCACGTGCACACACACACACACACACACGCGTGCGGGCACACACAACCAGACACACAGGCACAGACACAAAAAAAAATAATGATAAAAAAGATACACTTACACACACACACACACACACACACACACACTTATATATATATATATATATATATATATATATATATATATACTAGACAAAACGTGACCCGTTGGGTCACCCATTAAGCTCTCGCTAGATGATTGAGATTAGGGAAAAGAGTAGGATCTGCCAAAATATCGTCTGCTTTTCATTTTAAAAACAAATTAAAATTTATCAAACCGATTATTTAAGGTCAAATTTTTTAAAAGTAGTAACTTAATGCGCATCAGTAAAAAAGCAAAATAATATTACACATTTAATTTATTTTTGATACATTTAAAACGATTTTTTTGGTCAATTTCGACTAAGATGCCTGCCAAGACGCTACTTAAAATCGATTTTTACAAAATAAATTGTCACTTTTGCGATTGAAAAAAAATCACACTGGATAGTCCAATTGGACACATAGCCTAGTAGATAAAGGAGTTAGGTTAAGACAGTTCTAAATAACAGTTATCTCTAGATTGCAGGTTCAATCCTGGTCAGGGGCAGCAGTAACATAGAATAATAATTAACACAGCTTAACATCTGTACCCCAGTTATGGTTAGCAGAATGAGAACAGGATACCCCCGTGGACTGAATAAAGGGTCAGGTTCAAAGTTCCGTGATGGCTCCCGATTACAAGAAGGTTCTCGAGTCCGACAAGAAATACCTGAAAAAGACCGGAGAGCACATCGACCGAAACGTTGTACAGATAACAATGGAGATGAGGACAATAGTCCGAATAATACAAATAATACTCCAAAATATTTTTTTAGTTTTTATTTTCATTTTTTGATCTTCGGTACTTATTTACTACCTGAGCAGATTCTTTAAAAAACTTTTTTCTTCTATTCACACTTATCTGTCTTTAGTCTTTTTATTTATGCAGAAAATAGCACCAATCACATATATACCACACCGATATTTTGCACCCCAAAAACAGGGGGGGGGCAAAGTTAAGTGACCTGAAAAAAATCAGGAAGTTTTGAAATAAAATAACTAATGCATTATAAAATTAATTCATTGCTAAATCAACACTGAAAATTTCATTAAAATCGGATAATTCCAGGATCTTTGGTAAATTTTTGTCAAACGTGGGGGTCAGAATTGTATTTAAAAAAAAACACAGATTTTTCAACGAATTGTTGTATATCTAGTTTGACCTAATTTAAATTGAAATGGACATTGGAATTTTATTACGTGCTGGTGAGTTGTTAAAAGTGTCTCTGTTAATCACTATCCCATCTCCCCTTCACTCGCATATAGAGAGGAAAAGAGAGTTATGCAGAATGTAAAGACAGGGATGGTTCAGTTTTGGACTTAATTGCAAATTACGACTAATTAGAACCAATTAAATTGAATTTGTTTTCAAACATTAAGTAATCCTAAAACCAAGGAATAATTTAGTATAAATTTCGTGTCATTAAGCTAACCAGAAAAAAGCCTTTAGACTTTGAAAGGTGAAAATCTCAGCTTTAGTATAATAATATAATAATAATAATTATATATATAATATATATATATATATATATATATATATATATATAAAGACATAAATTGAGTAAGATACTATCTACCTAGGTTTCACCCGAATGGTTCTTCAGGCTAATTCTGACATATACTGAAGAACCATTTGGATGAAATCTAGGTAGACAGTGTCTGACTCATTTAGGTCCTTATAATCATGCTCTACTTAGAATATTGAGCACTTTTTACATATATAACTTAGAAAACTCTTCGGTGTGTATTTCCCCTGCTACATGCGATACTGGAGATTATTTTAGAAAGTACGGGAGCGTTGGTCTTTTTGGTATTTTCCCCCAGATATCAGTTTGTAATTTTTTTTTATTTTGCAAACTGAGTCATCTATTTTTCCCCACAACGGTTGAGTTTAGAAATATATATATATATATATATATATATATATATATAGTCCTCCACAGACAGTCCTGTTTCGACGTATCACGTCTCCTCCGTGTGGCTAGACTGAGCAGGTTAACTGCTGCCAGAATCGAAACGATTTTTCATGAGTCAAAGTCCCTAACCATTGGACTATCAGGACACCCACTAGTGGGAGAGAGAATTTTACTGATAAATACTTTCCAGAGTGCTCAACCTACCGGGGTGGGGAAAAGGGAAAAATACTCTCGCTGAAACCCCAGTAAACATATTCTGACTATATATATATATATATATTAGTAAAATCGGTGAAGTGGTCTATTGCTGGTATCAGCCAGACAGTGAGGGAATCTATTCCCTTTTCACTAGCGCTAAACCAGGGAGTTTGTTTTTTGCGTCTGGGGTTGACCGCCACACCTACCATCATACTATTGATTAACTTATTTTTTTATTTTTTTCACAAGGGATTTGTATAATACTCTGACTCTCAAAAGTCAGCATCGTGCTCCCCCGAATTCGGCGCACTAGGCGGTTACTTTGTAACCTAATGCTTACCCCCAGCTCCAGGTTGATTGGTTGGTTGTTTTGTTTTACGGCATATAAACCTTTTTCGGGTCATTTGATGTCGAATCAAGTCAAAGGGGTATCAGTTGGATTACTATACCGGCTGTTGCTTAAATGGTCACCCATCTAAGTATTGAATACTCATCGCTACTTAACTCTGGTGATCTAGCGGGAACCGGTGCTTTCAACTTGATTCTACCGTAAGCACCAACTCTAGGATGAAGCAATCCAACTATACGATACTATTGTAGATGATACGCACTGTTAAACAAGAAACGGAGATGAAAGTGTTGTCTCCTGGTATCATAAAACGAAGAATAATTATTTTAGGGTCTCATTACTCTTAGCGTTAATTACTTGATAATCTGATAAAAATCTTTATCATTTCTATAAGTGCTGCTACCGCCACTACCATTTCTGATCCTTGTATCAAGACAACATCAGCTATTACCATTTCTGGGGGTGCCTGTTATTGAGCATTTTGGAGCATTTTGGAGTGCGAGGTGGGGGAAGTCATACATACCATTGCCTATTGCAAATATATATATTTGTCCAACTTTTACTTAGTTGCCAAGGGTGTTTTAAAGGATTTGGGGTATTTTTGGGTACTGAATCTAAAAATGGCTGCAGTGATACCGAATTGGCTTTAGTCTTCGAGATGATAGATGCGCCTAGAATTAAATCTGATTCTGCCTTCAATACAACTTGTAGTTATTTACTAAACCAAGACTGGTACAAGGTCAGAGTTATGGGGCACCCTGTGTGGGCTGAACTCATTAAAATGATCTGTTAGTCACCGAATCCCGGACAGAAGACCAGACCTGGTGTTAATTTACAAGAATAAAAGAAATTGTCAGCTCGTGGATTTTGCCGTTCCAGAGAACCAAAGGGTAGGTATTGGCCCAACCTGTTCATCACAGGTAGGATGTGACATAAGGTCACAAGTATGGCTCATCCAGTGAGGATCGAACTCGCTATTCAGTAGTAATGGATACTGTCAGCAGACCATAGAGTAAAAATCAAAGAAAGTGAAAAGATAAACAAATACGTCGATCTTAAAAGCTGTAAAACATGTGGGTGACAGTGATAACAAATGTATTCAGTTCCCTTGAAACGGTCTTCAAAGGCTTAGAAAATTTGGAGATCAGAAGAAGAATCAAGACCATCTAGACGTCAGAACATCTGAGATTAGCTAGAATATTTGGAAGAGTCCTGGAGAGCTTAGGAAACTTGTTGTCACCCTGACTTCAGTGAAAGACCACCATCTTACGCTGGTGTGAAAAACTCGCAAGGTGTGAAATAATAAATCTTACATATGCGAAGTACAAAAAATTGATTTCACTTCCTAATTAGAAGTGAAATCAATTTTTACCTTAACGAAATGCTTATTAATACAAACAAATGAAATCCAAGTAAATACATGTATCTGTGTGCCACATTTTTTTTTATTAGAATGGAGATTGTGTGTTTTTCTGTCTGTAACCGAAACTTTATTACTACTTAAGTCACAATTCCCTTGGTTATTTATGTTACATTCTCCATGATTTTATTTTTATTTAAACCTCAATTATTAATAAAATTGCTTTACTTTATTAATACTGTTGGCCATATCTACATAGTAATAACATTCAATTGTATTTATATATACAACAAAATAACAGTTTACAATCTAAACGGGAAGGCTAATTTGCATATTGATATTGAAAATTTGATTTTAAAAATATGTTCTTAGTATTATTGATTTTTAATTGTTTGGTTTTATCTCGGATATAAATCTTGAAAGAAATCGGCTAACAAGAAGAAATAACTGTAATTTTATTCTTTACTTCCTAATTTAACTAAATAGTTGAATTAGTGAAATTTAGCAATGAAAGACGGGAGTGATGGAATAGTAAGTTTCAGTTTTTCTATTTTTCGATTATACCTCCCTCTGTTTAAAATATTTTTATTTGCATTCTTATTAGTTTCATTAGCCTCTCTCATTTAATATAATATTTTATTACATTAAAACTTAAGTACTTTCACCCGGAGGATGCATATATTTGCTAGTATATACAATTTATTGTGCTTCATTCGTATGGGAATTATATATGTAATACCCAATCTGTCATAACTTGCATTACATGATTTCTTGTCCTAAGTTTTGGATAAGACCAGGATTGTGACGGGGGGGGGGGAGGAGAGTAAAGTCTCGCAGTGAATGGGGTTTCCGGTGAGTAATGTCTGAAGGACGATTCCTTTGTGGTCCGCTGGAACGGCAAAATCAACAAGATGACAAGTTCTTTAGAATCTTCTAGATCTGGTCTTCTGGTCAGGAATTAGATAATCCATTTGTATCTCAAAGTCCCAGAGAATTTTATGCATCTCATTGTCTACGAAGGATTCTAGTTTGTGCATATACCATTTGGCAATATGATCGGATTTTAATTTCTTGTGCAATTCCTAGTGAATCACTTTCCCCACTCAACCATGTGTTGTCTTGCTCCTTCTGTGCTAGTTTGCTGTATTCTCTTATTATGTGATTAACTGTTTAATCTTTGTCGTCACACAACAGGTTATTATGTTGTATTATCACGTTGATATAATTGGTCATTATGACATTATTTTGTGCTGCTATCATAAGATATTCAATTTCTCTCTTAATGTTTCCCTTTCTTAGTCCTGTCTAAGTCTTCTCGTGTACAATCTGCCCAGTTTGTCGCTTGGAGTATCTGTATAGTTGTTTTTCTTCACATTTGTGTTTTCAAGTTTTTGTTATTTTCTTCTATTTGCCCTTATGTCGCCATTGTCCTACCAGCTGTTGTAATTAATCTTCTTCTTTTTTTCTTTTTATAGTGTATTCCTCGAGTCCTCGAATTGCTGCATCTACGTTATCCTGAATGCTGGCGAGTCCACTTCCTTCTTATTTTCTTGATACATATAGTCTGTCTATGTCATATCTCAGGTGTAATGCATTGTGCATAGTCATCGTTTTCCTTTTTCTTTGGTCCATCAGTCGGAGTTCCCCCTTTTGTCCATCTTAAGAATGGTCCAGAGTATCTTACAAGAGAGGAGGCTGCCCCAAGTGTTTATTCCTTTGACGAGGTTTCTACTGTAGAGCTTAGTTTCGATGAGTTTTCTTGTTCTTTTGTGGTACTCTTTATTTTTACCTTTTATTTCATCTCTATTTGATGTTGTTTGCTTCCAATATTCTCAAATACTTGTAATTTTCTTTTTCTTCAAGTGTTCTTATACTTTCTTGATTTTATTTCTCTGGACACATAGCGTAGTGGATAAAGGCGTTGGATTAAGACATTTCTAAGTGGCGGCTGCAGGTTCAATCCTAATCAAGGGCGGAAGTAACAGAATTATAATTAATATAGCTTAACACGTGTACCCCAGATATGTTTAGCGGAATGAGAACGGATACCCCCGTGGATTGAATAAATGGTTGGGTTCAAAGTTCCGTGATGGCTCTCGAATACGACAAGTAGGTCCCGGTTTACGACAAGAATGTTCCCGAGTTCGAAAAAAAGGTTCCCAATTTCGAGAAGGTTCCCGTCCGACAAGAAATACCTGAAGAAGGCTGGGTGGGTGGGGGGGCACATCGGCCAAAACGTACAGATAATAATAAAAATGAGGACAATAGTCCGAATAATTCAAATAATACTTTCTTGATTTTGTAGTTCTATTCCTTCCTTTGTTTCTCTTTTCTTTTTTTTTTCATTATGTGTTTGTCGCACTTTTAGATTCCAAATTCAATTCCTGTATATTCTTATAGTTCCTACAAGGGTTTCTACTTCTTTTTCATTTTTGGAAAATATCTTGATATCATCCATATACATAAGGTTTGTTTTTTTTTTCTGTAATTTTGTAAATTTTTAGACTCTGTGCATTTCCTAAATATGCAACTGAGTGGTACCATTACTATAACAAATATATAAATGTACAATGAACGCAATTCCCTTATCTCTAGTTATAAAATCACCCTAGACAGGTTGGTATGCCGTTATAATCAATCCATCAATCAATAATTCTTTCAATACTACTTGTAAGTATATTATGTATCATCATCATCATCATAAAGGCACATAATCCCTTGTCTCTCTAATTCTTTCTCGACCTCCGTCCCAATTTGGTCATCGCTCTTGGTAGGTCCTCTAAACAACATCCAATGTCCGTACAGAATTGATGAATATATGTTTTTACTGGTCAGTCTTTGGTGTGTCCACGTGTAAGTATCCATTGGAAAACGTCACTCATGAGTTCGTATATAAAAAATTAAATATTCTCGTATGTGTAAATTAACTTACCTTTCCTTTCGTTGTGTTTGTGTTAGTATATCATGGATATACTAATACTAATATTAGTCCTTGGTTGGTTGGTTAAATTTTACGGCATGTCAACCCTTGTTGGGTTATTTTGTGTCGAAGACGTTTTCTTTTATTCATTCTTGATGGTTATTCTAATGTTTTTAAACACATTTTTTAAAACTCATGTTTTTTTTCTATTTAACCCATTGGACTCTAACATGTACTACCAGCCAGGGTCAGGGTGGACTGCTTAGCCACCAAGATTCCATCCTTAAACATCACGGTTCGTCACCTACAGCCAACAGGTGAACCCTATTGGAGGGATTTTACCCCTCTACAGAGGTGCAGTCGGTATATTCTACTTCCCCAGCCGACAGGGCGGTGGTCCTTGGTGAATAGGGGGAACTAGATTAAATATCTTCCCTAGCACCATCAATATAATCTTAGACTGTTGTCACAACGGGAACCCAATGCGTTGATGGGTCGTCTAGTGATTTATCAAAAGTCAGACATGAAAATTAGCCACTGGGCCGGTGTACAGTACTTTTACTTTTAGAAACAGACGTCAACAAGTTTTATATGATCTACGGTGAATTGGAAAAGCGGTTATCAATAAAATCTCATCTTACAGAAAAGGAGGTTAACGTCTGGGCTAAGAGCATTTTATTGTTTGTTTTTTAATTTTTTTAATTTCATATTTTCATCGACGCTTCCTTTACATAACGTGCGATTGCCTCTTTTAATCTAACGAGTGATCAGGCAATAAAAATGTGTTATATACTCCTTTACTCGAGTGTATATAATCGGTAGAAAGTTCATCTCATATATGATAGTGAGACAAAGAGTTTGATTAGAGATGATAGCGATGATAATTCTTACTTTTTAACTCTTCTGGTTCTTGATTCTTCGTCTATGTCGTCTGACTTGTCTGGCCGCCATCTTCTCTGGGCTGACTTCTATCTGCTGGTGGTTGATTTTCTTTGTTATAATCTTCTTACAGGGCTGGGCTTGACTGGTCATTGTCTTAACATTCAATTAATAACTAGACTTGGTGCTTCTTGATATATATAATCGGTGGAGAGTTCATTTCGTATATGACAGACAGACAGACAGACAGACAGAGGGGCAGATTAGAGATGAGAGATGAGAGATGATAACTTAACTTGATAATTTCTGCTTGTTCCTTACTTTATAATTTCGCATCTACCTGTTGGTTCTTGCTGGCTGATTCTTGTCTAGGTCGTCGATCGCTATGTTCCTTGGGTTGACTTCTATCTGCTTCTGCTGGGGGTTGACTTTCCGTCTTTAGCAATTCTTCTTTCAGGGCTGGGCTTAATATTGTCTTTAATTAAATGTTTAATTAATACAACAAGACTTGGTGTTACTTGATCAAGATTTATTTTCTTAGCCCATATTTCCGCTGCGGGGAGACGGGCCCGTCAGAGCCGACAATACGCCTGCACTCTTTGAAAATCGGGCTGCAACTGCTAAACTAAACTAACTATTCTCCCGTGTTTCACCGGTCAGTTGGGTTCATCTAAAATGTCAATCATAATCCCCAACGGTTATGGAAAATTACCCACCCCCGGTTTTAAAGCTAACGAACTTTATTTAAAACTAACTTACAGGTACGTTCACAATTTATGACTTCTTATAAATTGTAACAAATGATTGTCTGACTCACTGATATAGGCAAATATTCTCAAGTCTCCTTTTTGATAAATGTCCTAGGTATGACGTTAAACTGCATCTAATGGTGAAGGTTCAGTTCTGGAGCTCTGGGGAGTACCCTGACCCCGAGTGGTAACCTACCTATAAGGGTCTCATACATGGGTTAAATAGAAAAATACATTTTAAAATGTGTTTAAAAAATTGAGTTTCAAATAAAAGAATGAATAAAACAAAATGTCTTCGGCATAAAATAACCCAAGGGTTGACATGCCGTAAAATCAAACCAATCAACCTTTTCGATAAATAACTAATTTCTTTGGGAGGCGCGGGGTGTAATGGTTACCGTTGTAGGAAATGGGCACGACGAAATGAGTTCAAATCCTGGAAGAGGTTGTTTGCATTTCACATAGCATTGATACGCTTGAGAAAGGTATGGATCAAACTACCCCCCTGCTGCTATGCGGGTATCCTCTGGAGAGGAAAAGGCTAAGAGAGAAACCCCTGAAAGAAAACATGGCTTGGACTCCGTTAGGCAGTTCGGTGTGTAAAGCAGCATGCCAACTCCTGAAGCCGAACTGGCAACGATTGTATCGGTTCACCATTCCTTTGGATCAAGCCAAGGAGGCAGAGAGGAGGCCACTGTCACTTGGGCAACACAGGGTCTCCATACATCTTGTCCATTCTTTCTGTGACCTTGAGAGGAATCTAAAAAAATGATTCCAGGGCATGGCAAATATATGGTCTTCCAGGTCTGCGATGCCGATGTAGCGTAATTATTAGGATCTACCAGAATTTGAGATTAAAAATAAAGCTGTGTTCGGATTTCTAGAGAAAGAGGAAAAGAAATAAGAGCAAACAAAGGTTAAAATTTGGAAGAGTAAACACACAACAGGGTGCCAGTAACTTGACCGATGAATGACCCCGGAAGTGGATTTGAAAGTAAAAACGGAAGTTCCGGGTGTTGACCGGAAGCGGAAGTGACATGGCGACGAGTAACGGAAGAAGAAGATCGGTCTCTTTTCTTTTCGGCCATAGCAGGGGTCAGACGTACTCTTGGTCCCTCGTGTGTTACAGCAGTACAGAAGATGATACCATGTTAGAAGGTAGAATATTTTAACCATACTCTCTCTCTCTCTCTCTCTCTCTCTCTCTCTCTCTCTCTCTCTCTCTCTCTCTCTCTGAAAAAGAGCCCACGAGCCTAGAAATAAATACAAAGCCCCTTGTGACCATACAACCTACTTGTGTGTTGTTTTTTACGTATCGGCTACTAATAACGACGACTACTAGTAAAATTTGAGTTGGCCCATACGTTCATACGACATATATCGTTCGAGTATGTTACAGCCGATAAATTTATTTCATTTCATTCAACCGCAATTATTTGTGTATAACATACATTCCTATATAACACGCACCTCTAACTTTGGACTACGAAATTCTGGAAAAAACATCCTTGTGTATAATACGCAGTACCTTTTTAGAACTTGTAGCAACTGAATTTAACCTGAATTTAATATTTGTTCAACGTTCTATCGGTTTGTACTGACTGAAAATAAGAATTTGTATAATTCAGATCATGTCTTATAACACATACATATTGATATACATATATTGGTATTGCAACGGTAATCTCAACATTAGCTACATAAATGAGACTAACTTCCCCTTGTTTCTTTCACTTTGAGGAAACCTTATCTTTTGGTTTGCCATTTTCATTTCACCGTAAATCTACACTGAAAATACGAATTTGTTCGAATCAATATAACTGCATGTTTTAACATGAAAATATCATAAAATATGTTCTTAATTGTGCTTGCGCATTATTTGAAATGAACTTAATTGTTATTACGGCTTCCTCTAAGTGAAAGAAACAAGTGGAGGTTACTCTCATTTATGTAGCTAATGTTCAGATTACTTTGCAACTAAGAACTTTATTGATATATTGTTCTTAAAACATTGATATTGCAACAAATTCTGAAGTATCCACCTCTGGACAGTACAGTGGTACCTTAGCTTACGAGTTTAATTCGTTCTGCTCGTAACTCAATTTACTCGTATATCAAATCAAATTTCCTCATTGAAATAAACTGAAATACCATTAATCCGTTCCAGACTCCAAAACACCCGATCTTTGTTACTTTCTTTTTAATAAAAAAATAGCACTGTATTGGTTAAAGACAATAAAATAGAATGTAGTGATTTATGTGCTGTAATATGCTTTAATGTTTATTTTTTATAGATTATATTTTTCTTTGGTGTAACAAATTTGGAAACTTAATTGTTTTTACTGAACTTATTAACATAAGCATATTTGAGTAACAGCTCGTAAATCGGAAAACTCGCAAGTTGGGACACACGCAAGTTGGAGCACTCATAAGTTAAGGTATCACTGTAAATATTAATAATTTCATTTATTGACCGTCCTATTACTTCTGCCCCACTCTTAGGATCGGAATTAATGAATAGGTGCTGAAACGCCGGGTGACAAAAAAATTAGTGACACCTGTTCTTCAACAACAATCTTCAAAAAGGAATGTTAGAATTTATGAATTAAGATTTGCTTAGTTTGGCACAAAAGGACTCGGATTTTGTTTACAGTGCCAGCTGTTAAGTCCTCACCCAGTCAGCGGGGCATAGAATATGCTGACTGTAGGTATTTACCCAACTCATTCATCACGTATAGGATGTGACACAAATTAGTATGAGGCATTTAATGAGTATCGAACTCGCCGTTCAGTAGTGTTGTAATGGAATATTCCACACTCTTTCTCACCCATATTGTCTGACTATATATATAGTGAGCACAGCATTATCCTGGGTTGGCTTCGGTGATTAGTAGAGTACCTCACTATTTATTGTCTGTCTTATAGTATCTCTCTGCAATAAACCCCCCTATCTTTAATCTATGAACGTGTTGACTGGTCATTCCACTCGACTACAACATTGTCTGATTGTATCCCCTTTAAGGACACAACAAGTAGTAATGGATCTGCGAGACTAACTGGCTAACCGTTACGCCACTATGGGAAGACCTAGAATATACTGACTGTGCCGCCTGCAGAGGGTTTAAGACCCCCCACACACACACCAAAAGAAATGGTGCGTCCTGAGTGTGAAACTAAACTTCATCTGATGGTGAGGCTCCAGTTCTGGAGCTCTGTGAAGTGTAGAGTACTCCTTCATTACCATTACTCCCAGGTCCACTAAGACCCGGAGTAGTAGTACCTGTTAAGGTCCTATCTATGGGTCAGATAAAACTGTTTGTAAATTATTCGTATTCCATAGGACCGTTTACAAAATTTATTTGTTCATTTCTTAAGAAACAACCACAACAAATGTAAATATGAGCATACAAATAATGCGATTTTCTAACCGCTAGGTATAAAATAACCTTAGACGTATTGACATACCATTAAAATCAATCAATCTGCTGTTAAGTGGAAAGTGGTCACTCATCTAAGTTTTGTGTAGTCTCATCGCCGTTCAACTTTGGTGATCTAGCGGGAACCGCTGCTTTTAATGTGATCTGACCCTAAGTGATCAATAACAGCGATTCCCAACTAGAGGTCCTCGTACCACTGGTGGTCCTCGTACCCCTGGTGGTTCGCAAGAAAAATTGTTGGTTGACTGGTTGGTTGGATTTCACGGTTGGATTTTATGTCGAAGACGTTTTGTTTTATTCATTGTTGTCAGATATTCAATTTTTTTTTTCAAACTCAATTTTTAAAAGCTCATTTGAAAAAAATAATTCAACCCATAGATGGGACCATAACATGTACTACCACTCCGGGTAAGTGAACTTGAGTAATGGCATTGAATGGGCACTCCACAATCCTCAGAACTTCAGAATTAGAAATTCACAACTAGATGCAGTTTAACGTCATATCCAGGACACTAAGACCCTCAGCCACTGTCTTCTAGCACATATATGATAAAAAAAATGTTGGGGGTTTGCTATACAAACAATAGTCGGAAAAATTATATAGGTACTAGGGATTGACGTAACCAGTCGATTTATTGGATGAGCCTTTCCGACTGACAGTGACGGACAGTGCATATCATTAACTAAGCCACCAAGATCCCGTCCTTAAGCATCGTGGGACGCCACCCACGGCCAACAGGTGGCCACATTGGGGTTATTTTACCCCTCTGCTGAGGTGTAGTCGTTGTATTCTATTGCCGCAGCTCACAGGGCGGGAGAAAATGTGTAACTCCCATAAAAAGTGAATATCCATTACTGAGAGATAAAGTAATGAAATTCTAATTCAATTTTTCAATAATATATTTGGGCGAAAAGACATGTTAATCTATCACAATAATTAAAACTTGGTACCAGTCTCGGCTAGAAATTATTGGAATTTATCTGACGCTCATGGAATGGTCAAATAAGTTCCTAGAGGTCATGTGAAACCCTCTAAAACATAAGTTGAAATCCTCTAGTTGGGTCTTCCTCTTAGTGGACTAATAAGCTGAATGAGAATTTAGGAAAAGAAGCGAAAGAAACAAATATAAGGATTTAGAACTATTTTCCGAACAAGTCAATTGGTGTTTCCACTTCAAAATCTTGGGGTAAAAAAGGCGTGAAGAATTCAGGGTTTTTTCTGCACATGCCCAGAGGACTCTTCCGGTCTGAGACCTTCTGGGAGATTGTTATTTTTTGTGTTTTTTTTTTCATTTTTAAAATTTAATTTAATTTTGTTTTATCTATTTTTATTTGGTTTAATTTTATTTTTATTAATCACCACATATCCCCTAAATTCTTCTTTCTTTTTGCCTCTCTCAGTCCAACAGGACAGTGGGAGATCGCTTTTATGACAACCAGCCCAAGACAGTATACATCTCACATCCACTTAACTTTGCTTTCACAAAGGTATTGAGCCAACAACTTAAAATTGTTACTACCATTTGAGCCTTACCACGCACGGACCAGTTGCCAGGATAAAACATCACAAGATAAGTCCGCAGAGAATATTATCAGAAAAAAAAAATCAATATTTAATTGCATCTCTTTTGGGCATTTTTTTTTATTGTGATATATAATGAGATATCTGTAAAAGCGTATTGTTTGCAAAGAAGAAATAATGGACGAGAAAGTTTGGATTAAATCGTTTATTTTAGAACAAATAAAAACTGGAAATGTTGTGAAAGAAATTCCCTTTAAGCTGGTGAGTGAAATGGGGGCAGGCGCGCGTGGTTGAAGGTCAGTTCTGGCTCTGCGGAAGGCAAGGTGCGGTGTGGGTAATAAGTCAGGAAGGGCCCAGTGGCCGAGTGAGTTGTAGTGGATAGTGAGGTGGGCAGATGAACCAGTGTTGGTAGTTTTAGTTTCGTGTTGGTAGGGTATGATGTAGCTAGGTCAAGGTTGTAAGTGGATATGGTGATCTGAGTTGACAGGCGTAGGTTGGTAAGATTGTTGATAGTCGCAGTCCCTTTAAGACTCGCCTGGTGTGGTCGGGTCAGTGAGGGTAAGGGGTATCGGGCTGGCCGTTGACAGTGGCGTAGAGTTGAAAGCAAGTTCGAGTTGGCTGGTGAGGGGGTATGTTAGGTCATCAGTTGGTAAAATTGTGGTATAGGGTTTCGTAGCGGCTCGCTCGTCCCTTTAAAGCTTCCGGTCGGTTGGGGTCATGAGGTTAAGGATAGATGGTTGGTAAGGGGTTTGTGTTGTCGGCTTCCCCTTGTTGTGATCTGTCCTGACGCCCGGGTATCTCTGGCGTCCTGCCTGGCGTGGGGGCCCTCGGTCAACTGGTTTGGTCCACAAATGCCGGATTTATATAGTAACATGGTTGGGGGGGGGAGTTTTTTTTATTGCCGAAATCCGGATTCTGTTTATAATATTATTTTTTATTGTTTAGGAATTCCTTTCAAGCGGAACTCAGCCCGAGCAGAACTGTGTTAATTTGGTCACTTTGTTTTAGGGTACTACTGCCTATAGAATAAACCAGGGGTCACCAAACTACGGCCCGCGAAGGCATTTTATCGGGATCACCGACGGAATGCGGGATGTTCTGATACCATTTAAATTTAAATATCATGTTAAGCTTACTAAATCCTTATGGACTTGACTACGGAATCAACCCATCGAACGAAATTCACTGATAAACATTTGAAAGCAATTCTCTTGATTGGATGTAGCAATTCCAAACTAAACATTGACGATATCTTCAAAGACAAACTTCAGTTTCACAAATCTCACTAAACCTTTCTGCTAATGTTGTGTTCTTTAAGTAGGACTGAGCCTATTCTAGTAGAGACCACTCCAAGCGGAGATTTAAGAGGTTTGAATTCAGAGTTTTCTTTCTCCTAGACTGGTTGCCTAACAACGGTTAAAGAGTCCAGCTTGCCCTACTATTTACCCATAGCTGGAGCGAGAATAGTTGGATTCATACCTTTCCCAAGGGTATTAGCGCTATGTGAACTGTAGCTTCGTCCAGTATTTGAACTCGGGTCGAGAACTCTAGCCAGTACACCACGCGCCTCCCATACAAGAGGGCTTCTTATTGCGAGGTGATGGAGATGATATCAACAGTTGCTACTATTCTGGTTCAATGATTGTAATTTTGGTTTTATATCTTGTTCATTTATATATCCATTTATTCTATAGATAAATATATATATATAGTTGCAATTTACAATATTACTTCTTTCCTTGTTTTCGTCATTTTTCTACGCTGCAACAGCAACATAAGTTGATATTAGGGGGCTACCATGAAAGTCACTACTACTGTTAAGAGTCCGAGTTAAAAACGCGGTAAGGGTAACTCAAAGTCGAAATCTTTTAGAACTTATTTTTCCAATGCAGGTATCATTGGGGAATGAGAAAAGTTTTGATAAATGGGCCAATGGCTGGGCCGTTTAACAAAACTTTTCTCGTTCCCCAATGATTCCTGAATCGGAAAAATAAGTTCTAAAAGATTTCGGCTTTGGGTTACCCTTACCACGCTTTTACCTGGACTATTATTATTTCACCTTTTCTGCGTGCGAAAGCACTTCGTTGAAGCTGCTGATTTATCCATCCCTTCCCCGTTTCGTCCTCCCCTCTTCTTCATTCTTCTCTCTATCCTAACTATTTTCCCCGTTCTGAGATTCATTATTTTCAGTCCATCGAACTAATAACTCACAATAAAATATTCATTTTCTCAAAGATAAATGTCAATAGTACTTTGTACTTGTTACAATTCCCGCACTATTTACTTAATAACAAACATTTCCCAACTTACTTTCTTGTACACAACTTTGACCTTCAAGTAACTCTACCACACACACAAAAAAAAAATCGTTCCTACACAAAGAAGCCGAAACCTTTTTTTCTTTTTTTCAAATACTTTTTAAATTAAAGCAAATTTAGCAATGATTAATTTACCTCAGTTAGAAATAAAGGACTATTCTTTTAAATTAAAATAGATAATTTAAGTTTGTGATTTTTCCTTTTGCTTTACTTTACTCTAAGCCAATTTCTTTTCATCGGTCTTTTTGTTTGAGGCCTCGAGTCAGTTGATACTGCGCGTATAAAAATAAAAATTTCAAAAAATGAATCAGTCTCAAATTTTGTATAATTATTTTTTTAAACTTCCTGTATTTTTCAACAGGCTCAACTTGACTTTTATTCTTACTCTTAAAATTTTTTTTTATATTATCATTTTTTTAATATTTTTGGCGTGTTCAAAACATGATATAAAAAAAATTAATTAATAATGAAAGAAAATCGATATCACTTCTTATTTCCACCAGTCCGGTTTCGGAAAATAATCACATTCAATGAGACAACTTTACAAACGAAATGGGAAGGAGGAAAATAGATAATCACTAAAATTCACTAACTTCATCGATAATTAAAAAAAATAATAACAGGTAAAAATAAACCAAGAAAGGTATTAATCGATCCACCCGTAAGTAAATACGGATGTACTTTCACTTTTGAATCTCACAACCGGTGCTCATCCACGTTTCACTGGTCACAGTTCGACTTTTTGATCAACTATCTTTTTCATACAAACCCGGAAACGGATTTTGGCGTTGTTACGGTTGTAAGTAAAGTTGTATTTTTTTTACTTACACCAAGTTGCAAAAAAAAGGTCTTCGAGAATTTTTAAGGTTAATATAACAAAATCTCAAACGTGAACACTAACGCGTAAAACAAAAATAACAATAACACACATCCCGTTTCTTTTCATCCAAGTGAAAGGTAAATGCCTCACTGTCCTTATGCACTCAAGTTAAAATTTGAAAATTTTAACTTGATCATAATAAACCGCTTTTAAGCGGCTATATATTTGTTTTCACTTTCGCACTTTATTTTCCTTTCATTCATTCATTAATCACTTAGCACTATAAATTCAACCAGGTGATATGATCATTAAATTGTTTATCTTCCTAACCGACCTTTTCCCCTCGACACACATTTTCTTTTTTTACCACGCCTTAAAAAAGAAGAAAAAAAGAAAACTCACTAAAACTGACCGCATCAAGATACTAATTGCAAAAAGTGAAGTGAAAGTAAGTAAATAATGATAATAATAAATATATATATATATATATATTCATGCATGCGTAAATATAAGAAATCACATGCTACTTCAATGTTTGTGGGATTTATTTTACGCAGGAATTGATCATAACCTTGTAAATCGTGCTCCTTAGGGATATTATTAAAACCAAAAAATAACTTTATCAAATCTACCAATTTTCCTTATTGTTCCACAAAGGCTAAACCCATTCAAATGATTTTTTTAAAATATTTGTTTTCTACTGTCGTTAAAAAAAAAACCCTGTTTAATGCTCTAAAAATATTTTATTTTAGTGTAAAATCGTAATGTAAGGCGTGGTAAAAAAGTATTAAAAAAAAAAGATTGCATAACATTTTTATTTTCGTACATTCGACTCCAGAAAAGTGGTTTATAGTTGTTTTATTAATACCAATTTCCTTTTTTAAAATTGTATCTGCTTGAAATATTTAAATAAACCCAGCAATTGCCTTATTTTGGGTAGAAATCTATTTGTTGCTAGTTTATGACGTTGTAACCAACAGAAAAGTAGTAAAAACCTTTATTTTCCCTGATATTTTTGTTGTTATTTTTTATTAAAATAAAGTGTATTAAATAAGGCGCATATATACAAGTTGCAATTTTATCTTCGTTTTTTGTTCTTTCTTTAATTTCTTGTTTTTCTTTTTTCTTTCATTAAAAAAACTCACTTAAAAAAAATCAGTTTCTATTGCCAGTAAGATGAGTATATTTATTTAAGGTAATGTTCAAATTACTATCAAAATTCATCATCAATTTTTCCAAAACAACATTAAAAAAAACTTGATATTAAGAGAGAATATGTGAAAAAACATTAAGTTGAATTTAATAGAAATGTAATGTTTTTTTGTTTAGTTTTTTTTTTTTTTTTTCGATTTTGTTTGACAATTCAAATTTCGTGTTTGCAACAGTTTTTTTTTTACTTAAAAAAAGTGCAAGTTTCGTGTTATTTTTATGTGAAAAGTTTTTTTTTCTTTTCTTTTTTCACTTGACAAATAATTTTATTCGCCATATTTTCTTTTACGTAAAAAAAACCCCAATGCCCTTAATGTTTTAGTAAAGTTTTACTTTGGAGTTCCTTCACTTTTTTCTCCTGTTGCTGAGAAATCTGACACCCAACTTTTGTTTTCTATTCTTCATCTTCACATGTGGACTGGACACTCATTAAAAAAAAAGAAAAAAGTTTTATGAGTTTTCTTGGTGAAGTAAGCACACCCGGAAATTAATAGTTAATTTTCCCTCGCTTATTTCGAAAATTTTTTTAACCAGAAAAATCATTTTAATAGTTATTAAAATACATGCTCATATCATATGTTAACACTTAAAGGTGTTAATTTAATATCAAATTGTTAAGTCTTTAAAATTTATTTAATAAGTAAGTTTAAAATTTAAACTTACTAATTAATACTTGACCATTTGAAAATAATTTAAGCTGTGTTCTCTATTCTTAGTTTTTACTTTTCAAAAATTCACTTAGTAAATGTTTTAAACTGAAATTCAACGTCTGAAACAGAATTTTAATTGATGAAAGTTTAAAGAATTAAAATAAAATATTTTAAGAGTCCATTTTAATCTATTTTTAGAAGTCATTAAATGGCTTTAAAAAATTTCTGCTATTTTTTGTTTAGTGTTTTTTTTCTTCCCCCAAGAACCTGTGGTAGCTGTGAGAAGTGTCATTTTTACTGTTTATTTAATTTTATGTGTATCCTCTTGGGGGACCGGAGTGCGTTGGTATAGTTAACTGTTAATTATTATTTCTGAAACATAAACAATATTTTATTTATAATTCTATAGTTAGAAGACAAACAAAATCTGCATTCTAAAATGTCAATGTAAAAAGAGTGATGTTCGAGAAATTCTTTTCTTTTTTTTTTCCTTAAAAAAAAAAATCCAGTAAAACATAAGAATAAAATTATCGTAAAGCTTAAGAACTATTATTTCCCCAAAGGTGTTTTTTTCCTTTTTTTTAAACCAAAACTCCAAAAATGAAGATCTAAAAAAAAAAAAAATATATATAAATAACAAAGCTTTTTACATTGAAATTTTAATTTAATATAACGTTAAAAAATCAGTTTTATTAAAATTCATCAAACAAAGAAGTGTAATGCTTCACAGTAAATTTTTTAATTTTTTATTTTACTAAACTTATCTTAGTTGTGAGAATCAAACTCACTAACAATGTGGTACCCAAAACACGAAGGATATAGAAAGAAAAGCTTAAAAAAAAAACTTCCTCCCACCCAAAATATAACTTCCGAAAATAATGAAGCTTTTACTTTCCTTATAATGTTAATGTTTAAGAATATCTAAGTTTTATTAAAATTCATGAAAAAAAGTTTAATGCTTTCAATATTAGGTAGTAAAGGGAAATCAACTTTTTCTTTTCTTAATATATCCTTCCGCCGAAATTTGAGACCTCAGAAAATAAGGAAGCATTTATTTACATTAAGATATGAACGTTAAAAACCATTCTTCAAGATACGCACTCACTAATTTTTCTGCCTTTTTTTTTCCAAGTCATTTTTTTAATAGATATGTCTCAATGAAGTTATTTTGGGTAAATTTCGATGAAAATGTCTTAACAATGAATTAACTTTATTGAAAAATGCTCAAAATAATTTATTGTAAAAGAAAGTAAAATCATTTAAGAATTCATATGAAAAACAAGTTTATTTTCCCCCTAAAAAGCAGATCAAAAGAGCGTATAGGGCTGGCTCCTTTTGTTAATTTGAGGGAGCATTCCTTAAAATTTTTTTTTTAAACTGAAAAATTCGGAAGTGCGTATCTTGAAGATAACCGTTTGATACTTCACACTGAGATCTATAAGTAGAGAAAGAAACCTTTTTTAATTATTTTTTTTTATATCCTCCCACCCAAATTTATTACTTAAAAAGTTTAATACTTCACATTGAGAGGCTAGTTATTCGCTCCTGTGTAGATGATAAAAAATTAAATTTCCAACAAAGACCTTTTTTCTTTCTTTTTTTTTTTTCTTTTTAATGACTTTTTTTTACTTTTAAGAAGATTAATTATTGTATTGTTTATTATTGTGTACTTAACTATGACTGAAATTCTACCTTTAAATTTGATGCTGAATTAAAATTACTTGTAAATAAATAATAATTAGAATAAATTTGAGAAGGAAATTAAAAAAAAAATCAATATAAATAATTAATTGGCGAATAATTTGACTTTTTTCCCTCCTTTTTGTACCTTTTTCTTTCTTTCTCCAACACTGTTTCTCTTCTTTTCTCTTATTTAAATTAACTTAATTTACCATTGCCCTAGACATAAAAATTGTACTGAGATTTAAATTTGTTAATTTCCTGACTGTATTTTATTCGCCTTATATTTAAGGAATAAGTTTTTTTTAAAGTAAAAATCTTGTATATTGGTCTTACTTATTTTTTCTTTTTGCATCCGGGCCTTTTAATTTTATTCTATTTACTAGATTCATTATCCCCATCACTTCTTTTTTTTATTTTTTACTAAAGCAAATTTGGTTGAACTTTCTAGAATTGACAGGATCTGAAGTTACTTATTTAATTAAAATGAAGAAGACCCCCCCCTCTCTCTTTCTCTCTCTCACTTTCTCAAAAGTTCTGTTTTTAATCATGGGATGAAAAAGAAATGAACCCCTGATTTGATTTGGGGATCTATGTGGTTAAGTGAGAGGAAAGAGTAAGATTTGATTTTGTCTTGTTTATCTACTAATTATAAGATAGGTTACTTACCTACCTACAGTAGGTAGATTGTAGTTTTAAAATTTGTCCTGGAAACTGTTTATACTTCAGCTTTCACATTTGAGTGAAAAGTGTACTTCACTTTCTAAGTACAGGATATAATAACCCCTACCCCAGATTGTACCCCTCCATTGCACTAAAAGAGGCTGGCAAAGACACACCAGTGTCAGTCCCAATTGACACTGTTAGAAACAATGCCTGTTTTGTTGTTGCTTTTTTTAATCTAACAATGTGGAAACTATCTTTTTTTTTTTTTAACTATTGAGATAGCATGTTCTTATTTTTTCTTTTGTCATTAATTATATGAATTATCTTTATTTTAATATTTTTTTACATTATGGACTCCAGAAAGGAAACCAGAAACAAATGCTATTGTGTTAAAGAAAAGTAGTTTAGTAAGCAGTAGTTTATGTTTATGCAACCCCTCTAGGATGCGACACAAGGTCAATATTTAAGTGATGTAGGGAATTTAAACCCCCAAAAATATTTCTGATTAAATCCAAAGTTTTAAAGGGTTATAAACAATCTCATCCACAGAAATATCCTAAACTCAGTGAAACAATTCACATACCTATGTAGTAATATCTCATCAACATAAAGCGACATTAATGCATGTATATGGTCTGCTATAAACAGATTATCAGTCCTATGAAAATCCGATCTCACTAACAAGTTAAAGCGACAATTCTTCCAAGTCATAGTTGTATCAGTGCTACTGTATGGCTGCATCACTTGGACCCTAATGAATTGCCTAGAGAATAAGCTAGATAGGAGCTGCTCAAGAATGCTGTGTGCAATCTTAAATAAATCGTAGAAACAGCACCCCACAAGAAAGCAGTTGTACGGCCACTTGTCCTCTATCACAAAAACCATCTGAGTGAGATGAACAAGAAATGTTGGATACTAGGTACCATCAAAATACGTCACGTGATCAGTTTCAGACATATTGAAGGAAGAAACGTAAATATTTTTGAACTTTAAAAAAAAAAATCTTGCAAAAAAGAAATAACCAACATAAAGAGTTGTTACAAAGAAAAACAGTTAATTCAATGATCAAATTATCTTATTAGGGAAACATTACCCATCGATATCTTGAAAAATAAGTAAAACAGTCCGTTTTTTTACAATAGGGTCAGTTTCTTTATTGATGTTTTTTAGTAGAATTCTATTCATGATTCTTTTACTAAAAACCTTGCATAGAAACTTATAAAAATCTTCTGATATAATTATTCATTCTTTATAGAAAAAAAAAAAGTAAAAATCGTTTTTGTCGGTTCATATTTCATAAGATAAAATGGGGGGGGGTAGACTTTGTAAAAAAAAAAAAATTCCCCTAATATATTTTAGGAAAAAACTATTTCAGACGTATTTTCATCAAAAGGTAAGTAATTATGGAAACTTTCGTGAAAATCGGACCATTAATTGATTTTTCATAGAATTTTTAAAAAAAGGCTCTAGTCATAACTTGTTTTTGGCTACGTTAAATTTCAATTGATTTAACGGTACAAAAATGTAAACATTGTTTTTCCTTCATAATTTTCATTGTTTCTGTAAGCTGAAAAATTTTTTTAAATCCTAAGGAGTTTTTTTTAATGTTTCTTCTTTTGAATGAACAAAAAATTTTCAAGATAATGTTAACCTTTATGCAAATTTCATTGTTTTTATTTCACTGGGAAAATTAGTGGTACCCACTGGCCACTTTGAGAAGCAAGGACAAGCTCATAAGTGATGTTATCCAATGGAAACCAGCACAGGGCATGCCATTGTGGTCTGTCCCACAAAACCCCTACATTTACCAGATCTGCGCTGATACTGGATGCTGTGCAGAGGACCTCCTGAGGACAATGAATGATAGGAACAGTTCACAAGAAATTGTTATGGATATCTGTGCTACTAGTGTGACATGATGGTGATAAACAGTAGTTAAATGCACAAAGACAAATAGGGTTGACAGTTTTGAAGAAAGACAATAACTATTTGCAGAGATGCTGAAAGGTATGTCTCCTGCATCCGTGATGCACAAAAATCTAAAAGGATGCAGTAAAATCATATCCATGCATCCTAGTGTTTTTCTTTTTCTTTTTCCCTCACTCAAGGTAACTTTCAATAGTTTTTAGAAATTAATTATACAGGATAGGTTACAAGGTAGGAGTTAGCCGGCTTTAGTCGGGACCTGTAAATTTTCCTGGAGACTCATTTAAAGCAAATATGTGCATCCCAGAACGCACTAAATCAAAAAGCTATCAGCATCATTATATTTGTTAATACAACAATTTTATTGTACAAAAGAAGAAAAAGATGCAAGGAAATGGTTTGTAGATGTTGCACTTCTGTGCACTTAACTGTAAAGGTGTTGCATGCTGGTAAATGGACAACATGCTGGTGGCTTAATGATAGCAGCCAACTTCCATGAGGCTGTTGGCTCAACAATGCCTTTAGGGTAGAACGTGCTAAGTGGAAGTGGGAGATTTTATCTCATATTCTGTCTTGAGTCTCTTGTCTCAATAGCCATCTCCTAATGGACTATGGTCTGTTGATGTATGAACATTGGACTGCTGGGGGGGGATGAATGAGGAAGAATTAGGAAATTTGGGGTGATGGATTTGCATGGTTGGACTATTCGCCTATTCCACATGCATCAGATAAATTCCAATAGTGGAGTATAATAGGTTTGAATTAAGTTTTCCTTTTCTTAGAGCTGTTACCATACCAGAGCTAAATAACCCAGTCTAGCCTACTATTTACCCATAGCTGGAGAGAGAAGAGTTCATGCCTTTTCTAAGGGCATTAACATGAAAGTGAAATATTAGTTGACTGCGAAAGCAGAAAAAATGAATATGATAGTAGTTCAGGTTAAAAGTGTAGTAAGAGTAACCTCAAGTCAAACTTTTTTTGGACTTATTTTTCCAATGCAGGTATCCTTGGGGAATGAGAAAAGTATGGTGAAAAGTATGCTAATAACATTTTGGTGATTCATATGTAAAGATTAAGAAAGATCACACAGTGAAAAAAGTTACGTCTGGATATGACGTTAAATTGCGTCTAGTGATGAAGTTCCAATTCTGGAACTCAGTCCCCTTTACCGCCATTACTCCCAGGTCCACCCTGACCTGGGTTGGTAGTACCTGTCATGGTCTCATCTAATGGGTTAAATAGATAAAAAAATGAGTATTAAAGAATGTGTTTAAAAAATTGAGTTTAAAAAAAAATGAATATCCAACAAGAAAGAATAAAACAAAATGCATAAAATAACCCAACAAGGGTTGACATGCTGTAAAATCCAACTAAGCATAAAAGTTACTTTTTTTTTTTTTCTTTTTCTTCTGAATTATACATCTGAAGAATGAACCAGCTAAAATGTTAACATCAAGAATATGAAGAAGGATAACTCTAGTTGCACTATTATGTTCACTTTTGGACTAATACCTTTGGGAAAGGTATGAATCCCCTCATTCCCGCCAACTATGGATTAAATAGTACCATTACTGTTCTTTTACTAGGATGGCTTTGGCATTAGATAATCTACTAAGATTGATATGTAATTAAAACAAAGAACAAAATTGAACCTGTAAATAGTTGATTTGTTTTAAAAACACAGTGATGCTGATAGCTTTTTGATTTAGGGGACACACATATTTGCTTTGAATGGAAAACTCGTACCTTGTAACCTATTCTGTGTAATTCATTTCTAAGAAACTATTGAAAAGTATTTACAGTTAGCTTGAAATGGTGAGGGAAGAAAAAAGAAAAACACTGGGATGCATAGATAGGATTTTACTGCGTCCTTTTAGATTTTTGTGCATCAGGGATACAGGACGCGTACCTATCAGCATCTCTGAACACACCATATGAAAAATAAGAGAATTAAGTTTAGAAGAATTCTATAGAAATTTATAGTCTTAAATATTAATATTAAAATGAAATTTATTTTTTTACCAGATAAAACATTGTCAATTATTTATTTTTTAATGTTAAAAGTACTATTCCTTTCATCTTAATTTCAGTTGCTTTTTGTTGCAACTTTTAAACCATTATTTTGTGGTAAGTAACGTGGAACAGAAATGAAGAATAGGTCTCCTGCAAAATCCCATCCATTTTTCTTGGAATAACAGTCTTGTGCTAATAGCTGCCTTACTCAGTAGACCACTAAGTCTTTGTTTTGCAGTCATTCAAATGTAATCTTATAGCCGTTCCTTATCTTAACTTTTACAAATGCCTGATACATTACCATCTTTATTTACATACACAAATATGTATTTACCCAACATGAGCAGGATGTGACACAAGGTCAATTTGTCAAGTGGAGTACAGTTGGGTGGAATTAAGTTTTTTTCCTTCTCCTAGACTGGTTGTTTTACCAAGGCTAAAGAAAAGTTTACCCTACTATTTACTCATAGCTGGTGGGAGAACAGATAGATTTATGCCTCAAGAGCCTTAGCATAAAGTGAAACAATTTCATCAAGAATTTAAATTCTGATGACCAATTCCAGTTCCTATGATAACTGTTACACTAAGTGTGCCTCTTTAAAAACACAAGGAGTATTTGTTGTAAAATATTTTTTTTTGTTTTTTTGTTTTTTAAAAAATTTCTTGGATGAAGCAGAGATGATGATAGGTACACATCCTACATCCGACACACAAAAATCTAAAAGGATGCAGTAAAATTATATCCATGTGTCCCAGTGTTTTTCTTTTTTTTCTTCCCTTACCATTTCATGCTAACTGTAAATACATTTCAATAGTTTCTTAGAAACGAATTACACAGGATAGGTTATAAGGTAGGAGTTAAATGGATTTATTTGGGACCCATAAATTTTCCCAAGGACTCATTCAAAGCAAATATGTGCATCCCAGGACACACTAAATCAAAAAACTATCAGCCTCAGTGATGAAGCATGGTTGATTTTTTTTTTTTTTTCTTCTATAAAAATTTTCAGACCAGAAATCTCCAGGCAATGGAAATGTAAAAAATAATTCTTTGGTTACCCTCTAACTTGTATCCTTTATGTTTTGGGAATTTGTACTTAATTGGACAGTTGCCTTACACATTTGGCCATGGAGACTTATTTACTGTAATTCTTTAACTTTAACCAAATAACCATTTTCTGTCTTACCTGATGACTTGATAATGTTGCTATATTTACATAGATACATGTTGTCAGTATGACTTGATGATCATGATATATGATCATCAGGTTGTACTGACAGCATGGATTCCCATGAATCTCTCTCGACACCCATCCCTCTCGGTCTTCACTCCTGGCAGATATTTATGAATCCTGACTTAAAAAAAAGTCCAAGGTTGTAGCTGGGAAGAAAAGATTCATTGAGAAGTTTGATCCACAGTGCAGATGTACTAGAAAAGAAGCTGTTGGAATTATACAGCCTTGATTCTTTTTTTTTTTTTCTTTTTAAAATCCGGTTGGATTCACTCAGTTTTGCAATTTGCATTTCTCTTTGTAAAAGAAAAAGATATATCTTGAAGGGGAATGCTGTTTTGTTTTGTTTTTTAACTTTGTCATACACTCTTTAGATAAATTAAAACATCACTGGTATCTCATAATTGGTAAATACTATGATTAAGTGATTTAGATTATTTAAAAATTGGTTGTATGTGATTATTACCCAGGAGGTGGGCTTTCAATAAATAAAGTTATAGGGCTGGTTTAGCTCAGTCGGTAGAGCGTATGGCTAGGAATCACAAGGTTCCTGGTTTGATACCAGCCATAGCCAACTCAGCGTATGAGTAGCACAGGGATCTGTGCGGTAAAGTGAGGAGCTGATGGTAGGTGTGGTGCTTCACCTCAGATGCTAAAATAATCCACTTGGTCTAGCACTAGTGGAAAGGGGATAGACTCCATCACTTTATGGTTGATACCAACTTTAGGTCACCCCAATGACTTTTACTTATTAGTGATCATCCACCGTTTTAGCAGAGTTTAGAATGTACTGACTGAATTCCATGTATAGGAGTAAGATCCCCAAAAAGGAATAATCTGGGTGTGATAGTAAACTGCATCTGATAGCAAGGCTCTAGTTCTGGAGATCTGTAGAATGAAGGGTACCACTTCATTTTCAATCTGAAGTGGTAGTACATGTTAGGGTCCCATCTATGGGTCTAATAGGGCTGATTGAAAATTATTTGTATTCAGTAGGAATACTTGATGCCATATAAATGTAAATTATTTGTATTAAGAATTGTTATTCGAAGCTATTTATTTACTAAGTTTAGTTTAGATATGACACAAGGCCAGAAGTATAGGGCGCTTAGTGAGAATTGAACTCCCTAACAATGGCATTCTGATCTAGCTTGGTTGTTTACTAAGAGTTATTATTATGACTTACTTGAAACTTTAAAACTGTGTGCAAATAAATTACTATTATGAAATAGAAACAATTATTTAAAACCATATAATTATTAATATTAAATAGGAATACTTGAAACCATACGACTGTGCAAATTATTTGTATTCAATAGGAATACTTGATGCCATATATCTGTAAATTTGTATTAAGAATTGTTACTTGAGACTATAATTGTTTACTAAGGATTATGAGTTACTTGAAACAATATAACTGTTCGCAATGTAAATATTTTAACCCCTCCTTTTAAAAAATACTGAAAGAGTTAAATCAAGATTATTATACCATTTACATATTGAACTATTGCAATTGCTCTTAAGTAAACATATCAAACATTGTAATAATTAGATTATCATACTGTGGTATATCCACAAGTCCTGCTAGTAGAAATAATTATTTAAAACCATATAAGTATTAGATAGTAATATTTGATATCATATAACTGTGCAAAAAATAAAGATCTCTTAAGAAACAACTACACAAAATATTTAAATATAACAGTAGAATGAATTAATTCCATAAACTCTCAAGCATAAAACAACCTCAGATGAGTTGACATTAAAATCAATCAATCAAATGATCAATCTTGAATCTAATCAGATGGGAGATTATTGTTCAAAGTTAAATATCCAACAATTTTGCTTACTTCATTATCTAAAATTAATTTCCTTCACATTGATGATTCAAAGGATTATGACCAGCAATATGTAGCAAGAATGACAGCTACTGATTCATAACAACTATGCATATCAGTGTTAAGAGATATAGGTATTTGCCCAATCTGTTTACTACAGGTAGAATGTGACACAAGGTCACAAGTATGGAGCATCCACTGAAGATCGAACCTGTTATTCAGTAGTAATAGATCTGTGAAACTAGCTTGCTAAGCATTACACAATTATGGGACGCCCATTTTTAAATTTTTATCCAATCCATTCACCAAGGGTAGGATGTGACACAAGTATAGGACATCCAACGAGGATTGAACTTGCTGTTGCAGTAGTAATGGATCTGCGAAATTAGCTTGTTCAACATTACACCACAATGGGATGCATTTTTTTTTACCACACCCATTCACCACTGGTAGGATGTGACACAAGGTTGAAAAATATGGGGCATCCAGTGAGAATCAAACTTGCTATTGCAGTAGTAATGGATCTGCGAGACTAGCTTGCTAATCATTACACCCTGAGGGTATGCACTGGGGTTTAGTGATATATATATATATATATATATATATGTCAGGTAAGCTTGCCTTGATTATTCATTTGATTGTATTGAATGTCGTAGTTATGGCAAGAAGAAAGATTTGAGTGACTTTGATACAGGCCAAATTATTATAAACCAAAAGACTAGGTAGGACATTTCTGAAACAGAATGATTTTGTTTATTGGTGTTCATCCAGTGGGGGTCCTGAACAGGCAGCAATAGGCATTGGTCTTTGTGTCCCCAGATAAAACAGACCATGTGTTTTAATCAAGAGGTACCATCTACCCATGAAGTAACAACCTTCTCAAATTAGTAGACCAGTTCATGTGCCTAGGTCCCATCTATGGGTTAAAAAGAAAAATGTGTATATTAAAAAAATTGAGTATCAATTAAGAATGAATTTATTTCAAAACTTTGACCCACTGAGGTTGATATGCCCTAAAACAAAACAAACCAAACCAATTATGTGCCTAGGTAGCAAAATCTCATTTACTGAAAGCAATATCAACATGCATAGGAAAGGCCTGGAGTTCTATTGACAGGTTATCAACCATATGAAAATTTCAATTTCTCTGATGAAATAAAATGGGAATTCTTCCAAGCTGTAGCTGTGTCAGTACTATTGTATGGTTACACCACATGGACTTTAATGAAACACTTGGAGAAAAAACTAGATGGGAACTACACAAGAATGCTGCATACTGTTTTGAGGAAATTTGGAAGCAACACTTTACAAAACAATAGCTGTACGGCCACTTACCTCCTATCTCATAAACCATCCAAGTAAGATAAGCAAGTCATGCTCGATGCTGTTGGCATGTTCTCCTATGGCATCCTACATATTGACACACTGGTAAAAATTTATATTTATCAGATCTGTATGAACACCTGATGCTGTTTAAAAGACTTGTGATGATCAATATGGATGGATAGAGAGAGTCAAGCGAATCCATAATGTTAGCACAACTTGATGATAATGAAGTATCTTCCTGCAGTGGTTTGTAATCACCAACCAACGAGTATATTGACTAAGTATTGACTCAGGGGTGTGAGAAGTTAATGGAATATTTCCTAATGAGTATGAACAAACAAATGAGCAACTGTGGTATAAATTGCATATAGTATTGCTCTGAATTTTTTAGATGAGGCTTGATGATTATTATTATTTGTATTATTCAGATTATTGTCCTCATCTTCATTGTTATCTGTACTACATTTCGGCCGATGTGCACTCTAGCCTTCTTCAGATATTTCTTGTCGAACTTGGGAACCTTCTCAGAATCGGGAACCATCTCGGACTCGGAAACCTTCTTTTTGAACTCAAAGTTCCGTGATGGCTCCCAATTAAGACAAGAAGG
This sequence comes from Doryteuthis pealeii, assembly GCA_023376005.1. Lineage (NCBI taxonomy): Eukaryota > Metazoa > Mollusca > Cephalopoda > Myopsida > Loliginidae > Doryteuthis > Doryteuthis pealeii. The sequence continues at coordinate 34,445,871 of CM042144.1, forward strand.
TTCCCAAATTCAAAAAGAAGGTTCCTGAGTCCGACAAGAAATATCTGAAGAAGGCCAGAGGGCACATCGGTTAAAAACATTGTACAGATAACAATGAAGATGAGGACAATAGTCTGAATAATACAAATAATACTAAATTGCATATTGTTTAAATCAAGGCCAAGGCAGAAATGCATCAGGGCACATAGTATATTGAGTTTAACATAAGCCTTTGGTTAGACATCCTAGTCTCATACTAAGTCCATTTTTTAATATATATATATATATATTATATATATATATACATACACATACACACACACACAGATGCCCCAACTTACGAGTTTCCCAAGTTAAGATATGTCACTCAGTTGATTTTTTTTGCTTTGTGTTGAGAACTAAAATTTGAGGTACGAGCGAGCTTCAAATACATTTATGTTAATAAGTTCATTAAAACAGTTAAGTTTCCAAATTTATTATACTAAAGAAAAAAATAATTTACAAAAAAAATCAACATTAAAACATATTACAACACATGATTTTCTACAAAAAAATTGATTTGATATGTGAGAAAATTGACTTATGATCAGAACTAATTAAACTTGTAAGTCAAGGGACCCCTATGTGTGTGTGTGTGTGTGTGCGCGTGTATATATATATATATATATTTTAGTATATATTTATTTGCATGGGAACAAGTCTGTTGCCCGACGATTGCTCCACTTAAACAATTAAGCTTACATAGCATGAGACCAATGTTAGCAGACTTGTTCCCATGCAAATAAATATATACTAAAATATTTATCTATTAATACACTATCACAGATATTGAGCACTCTTCTAATAATACTGTACATCGGATCACTACTGCCTCTTCAAGTGTAATAGTGCCAACCATACACATTGATATATATATGTATATATATTTCAGGCATGTGTTATTGAATAACATGGAGTACTTCTTCATTATTTGAATTTGTGTCTTTTCCAGTTATCTGGTGATCTTTCTGGTGTTTGGATCCAAATATATATATATATATATATATATATATATATATATAAAAACAATAATAGTGGGCAAATGATATACAAAATTTTGCAAATAAAACTTTAAAAAATACTCAATGTTTTCCCAGCAAAACAATCTGTTTCAAAACCTTAAGATTTTAAAACTTTCACAAGACTGAGTTTCTTACCATGAAAGATCTTACATATAGATCTCAAAATATATACAGTGTGAGCACAAAAAATACTCATTGGTCATCCCAAATGTCCATTTCTCTGATCACAGATGATGTATCTCTATGAAATATTTATATCTCTTCAAAATGAACTTGTGTAAGTAGGCGGATCCACGTGAAATTCTCATCTGAAAGCACGCTGCATGCTGACAATACTGTTTTAGCAAATTCCAACACACACCAGCTGCGTTGCTCTGAGGTGAGCACCAACTTGGATTTCATTGCTTTCTAGTGGTAGGAGGGGTGCACAGAGATTCTGCTGGTGAGAAAATAAATATTTTGAGTTAATGTATGTCACCATATTTATAAATATATAATATTTGTCTGATATATTTTAAAAAAAAATTTTTTTAATGATAATGATATTTCTCAAACTGATAGGCATGCAAAAACAATATCATTATTTACATGAGATCATCGTAAATTCTTCAATGCTTTGTTTGCACAACAGTCAAATTTTTCAAAATCATTTCCCAATTTGAATAGTTACTAAACTTAGATAAACAAAATCTTAACATTTGTAATGGAATGAGAACAATCTAGCCCAATGGATTCCAAGAAACACCTGAAGAATGTCGAAATGTATATATAACAAAGATATGGACAACAGTCTGAAAAATCTAGAAAATGCATATTACAATAAGTTTTGATGTTATGACTATTTGGGAAATTAAGGAGTGTTTTTCAGCTCATCCTTATAAAATAACCCAACAAGGGTTGACATGCCATAAAATCAAACTAACCAACAAGCAGCTACATTGAACTCAGCCTAATTTCTGTGTGAGGTGTATGAATTAAAACAATACACAGATTAAGAATTAGAAAATAACTAGAAGTGGCTACCCAGCGTCGCCTGGGTAGAGGGGGAGATTTTTTTAAAGTTAGTCCGGCAGATCCATTATTACTGAATCGTGAGTTGGATCCTTGTAGAATGCTCAATTAAAATCCCTATGTAAAAAAAGACCTTGCTTTGATCCAGCCACTCTGCAAAGAAGTGTTAATATCTACTATTTAAAATATTAAATACAAAAACAAAATTCTATGCTGTTATCAGTTAAATTTTATTTTTTAATTATCTTCACTAATATAAATCAAATCTTTATTATTTTTGCTAAAAAACCAAGCTCTGGTGATATTTAATGTTTGTATATATATATATATATATATATATATATTGTCGTTATTTGTTTTATTTTCGAAGTTTCCTCCGGACATACAGATTCACACAACTGCCCTTTATATATGTATAGATTTCTCACGGAATTTCATCAAACAAAACAAAAGTTGCTACAAGGCCAGATTTCTCGAGCTCTTTAAGAGAAAAAAGAACTTGTTCTGATCACTGTAACATTTTTAGTATTTCATTGTTTTTACTCCTTTTCTGTGTATGTATATTAAAAAGAAAAAGAAAAAAAACAATAAGTGGACTACTTAGGTCTAATTTGTGACTCAGATAGCAAAAGAATGTTTATAAATATTTTTATTGATATAAATAGGAGTTAAGCAGCATATTTTACATTTATTATTTGCTTGTTTACACATTTATAGTTAGAAATATTATACACTGATATAATTTTGGGTAAAATTGTTGTTCTCAGCTGAAAAACAAAAAGTGCCCTCTCATGTATTGTTAGCAATAACCAGCTTCCAGCATTTTGTGTATGTATGTATATATACACACACATACATACACTAACAGAAGTATCTGGTTCATGACCAGTCTAAAAGGATTTTATGAATATCAGGGAGTGAGAGAGAAGGGGAAAGACAGGAGTGAGAAATTAATTTTAATGATAAAGGAAGCCAAGAATTTGCATATTATAATATTCATTTATTTTTGGATTTTTTTTTTTTTATTTTTTTTTTACATTTAAAATATTATTTTTAGAAATGTAACCCTAAACTTGTGAATGCTTTGAAATATAACTTTATTTTTCTTAAGATTAATTTTGTACTTACTCATGAAGAACTTTGAAAAGCACCACAAATCGGTTGATTTTTAATTATTTAATCATATCATTTAATCGAAATCAAAAACTAAATTTTGTATTTTTCCTTATCATAAACATATTCAAGTATATGCACAATTTTAATGCTCAGTGACAACTCTTTTCTGAGATAGAAGTCAATACATGCATACCAAAATAGATGTGACTTATTATATATATATATATATATATATATATATATATATATATATATATAATGTTTTAGTCTTATATATATATATATATATATATATATATATATGTCTTTATATATATATATATATATATAATATATATATATATATTGGCAGCAGGTGTTATTGAACAACACGAAACATTTCTTTTTCATTATTTGGATTTGGATTTTTTCCAGTCTTCTGGTGATTTTTCTGATGTTAGGTTCCAGTTTAATAAATAATACACTAAACATGGAACCCTCTAAAAATAATAGACTCTTCTAATTTTAAAAACAAAATAGATAAAAGAACTAAAAAACATACTAACACCAAATTATATACTCCCTGATGATGACTGAAGAAGCAGTCGAAAGCTCTCGGAAGATAGTATGGGTAGAATCCTATTCCAACTGGATCTTAACATCGGAAAGATCACCAGAAGACTGGAAAAAATCCAAATCCAAATAATGAAAAAGAAATGTTCAATAACACCTGCATGCAATATATATATATATATATATATATATATATATATATATATATATACACACACACACTCATACACACACAGTGGTACTTTGATTTATGAGTTTAATTCATTCTATCCGTAACTGAATTTCCTCATATATCAAATCAACTTTCCCCATTGAAATAAACTGAAATTCTATTAATCTTTTCCAGCCTACACCCCTCCCCAATACCCCAATATTTTTGTTATGTTTTTTCAATAAGAAAAATAGCACTCTATTGTATAAAAATAGTATGTAATGAATTATGTTCTGTAATGTTTTTAATGTTGATTTTTTTTTTTTTTTTATTTTTTTTTTTTTTTTTATAAATAATATTTTTCTTTGGTGTGATAAATTTGGAAACTTAACTGTTTTTAGTGAACATAAGTGTATTTGAAGCTCACATGTATCTCAAATTGGAGCTTGCAACAAAAAGCAAAAGATTTTAAATTGGGGTATTTGTAAGTCTATGTACAACTTTATATTTTATGTGTGTGTGTGTGTGTATGTATGTATATATATATATATATATATATATATATATATATATAATATGGGTGCTATACTTATAAGTAAACATAGGTCGATATAATGGATAGAGCATTTATATCTAAGTTAAGGAAGCGAGGACATAAAGTCAACAGCGCCTGGTTATTGACAATTTCTTGCCTATGGGTGAGAAACTGTCAGTAACCAGGTGCCATTGACTCCATGTCCATGCTACCTTAACTTAGATATATTCCATTTTCCTAAGAATAATCTGTTTTGATCAAAATGGTAAAGAAGACTTTATATTTCTCTGGTTAAGTGTCAAATTTCTTTTAATTCTTAATTTAACTCTTAATGTCCTATGCCACCTCATTCCACTCGTCCGGAAGTTACATTCATTTTCCTAATCTACCCCAAATGATAGCTTTTGTTTAAAAGTAATATTAAACATATTTAGCGGTCTTTGATTTACGGGGAAATAACATGTAACTTTAAATGAAAAGGCCATTTTTAGCCATTTATTGATAAATCCTCATAGGAATGGGGCTCTGGACTTAAAATTCTCAACAGGATGTTAAGAGTTAAGCTATATCTAATTATGTTGATTTTTTTTTTTTTTTTAATTTAAAAAAAACTTGGTGCCAGCTAAATGAAATAAACCATGCACATTAGTGATAAACTGTAAGTTAAAGGTGACCTTGAAGGTATAGATTTTTTTTTTTTTCTTTTAGCCAATTCAACTGCTGATACTATAGTCCACTTAATGATTTCAGGGGAAAAAAAATCCCTTTGAATTTTATTCTTTCCCACCAACACACCAACTAATACCTAAAAGATATACCTTTTTATAAACGAGGGTTCCAAATGCAATTTTCGGGATGATTACAATCCCCAGGTATATAATTCACAGATGCGCTTGCTATGAATCGTTCTAGGATCAGACAGTTCCAAGCCAGCATACGTATCTACTTCTGAAAACATATCGGTTCAAATCTGTTTTAGATTAGACATGCATTCACAAATAATTTCTTATATTTAATGATTATGAAATGTAACAAGACAGTTGGTTTTTAGATTAAGGATGTTTTTAGAAGCTTTTTCTATGGTGGAATATTACAAACATTTGTAATTGAAGCTTGTAGATTGCTCTGTTGATTGTGCATTGGAATTTAGAACATGAGGTGTTAAGTTCAATCTCTGCTCACACAGAATATTATGGCAAATCGTTAGAGATAGGTGGCGTCTGGTAAACGTAACTTTATGGAATTTCTATCTCATGGCACTTTTTTAAAGAAGATTCCAAAGTTTGAAACTTGAGGTTCTTTTCAAAATATCTTCCATTGAATATAAAGAAGAATTTATGTACAGTAGATTAAGACACTTGTTTTTTCAGGGAGATTATTTAATATATTAAATGATAATTATCTTAAGTTTTAAGGATTGATATTCAATTCTTTCTATTTTGAAAGTATGTGTGTGTGTATGTATCTATGTGTATGTATGTGCCCCTGATGTACAAAAATTTAAAAGGACGCAGTAAAATCATATCCATGCATCCCAGTGTTTTTCTTTTTTCTTCCCTCACCATTTCAAGCTAACTGTAAATACATTTCAATAGTTTCTTAGAAATTAATTACACAGGTTAGGTTACACGGTAGGAGCTAGACGGCCTTAATTGGGACCTATAAATTTTCCCAGGGACTCATTTAAAGCAAATATGCATTCTTGGGTGCACTAAATCAAAAAGCTATCAGCTTCACTGATGTGTATTTTGTGTGTATGTGTATATATGATAAAGTAAGCCTAATGAGTCAAAGGATATCTACCTAGAATTATCCTGAGGATCCGTTAGGAGAAACCTAGGTAGATATTCTCTGACTCATTAGGCTTACTTCATTATTTATTAGCTCTACTTTTTGTATTGAGCACTTTAGTATATTTAACTTGAGCAACTCTTACAGAATTTTTTTTTCCATTTTAATAGTACCATTTCATTATTTTCAGAAGGTGCATATGGTTTGGTCTATAATTTTTTTTCTCCAGGCAAAAGTAATGACAGACTATAACACCAGGAGTTTTTTTATACTGTCGGAGTTTAGAAATAAAAAAAAAAATATATGCATGTATTTATGTATATATATGTATGCCTGTGTGTGTGTGTGTGTAGCATTACAAGCATTTAGCTGAAAAACGCTGACATTTTCAAATTTGCTACCTTAATCAGTTCAATTTGCAATTTCTCAAGTATTTCTTAACCAATCTTAAAAGATATATATGGTTGGAAAGAGAATAGAATAATCTTTCTAAATATGTAACTTTTATCGGTTTTCATCAATTGAATTATTTTTTACAGTGAGTTAAATCCGTATTTTTGGTCGAACAGCTGAAAACAAAAATATGACCGTTTTTCTTTTGTTTTTTTTTAGGATAAATTTTACACGCTGTTTTGTTTTTCAAAATCAAAGTAGGTAATCTTTATCAATATTCTTGAAATTTTGCACTCAAATAGAAGACACCTGGAAGTACAAATGGGGGTTTTCTTTTTGTTTCTAGGATCTGTGGAAATGAAAATATGAGAGGGCAAAATTCAAGGTTATTTGTTTAAAAAATATGAAAGACGCGAAAAAGACGCACTTTGTCTGTAAAATTAGAGACTTTCAAAATTATTTTCCTATAAAATTTGTGAAATTTAAAGGTTGCTAAGTGCTTTGGGATATGATCGAAAGTTTTGATTTTGAAGAAAAACCTCGAATTTACATGACTTTCGGTTGTAAAACACCCTGTCAACTGACGTCACAAATCGGACCTTATTGAATTAAAATCACAATTTCTCGTATATTTATTGTTCAATCTTAAAAATATTCATATGGTTGAAAATAAAATAAAACACTCTATAAATATGTAATTTGTATGTGTTTTTATTAATTGAATATTTTTTTACAGCGAGTTAAAAAACGTATTTTGCTTAAAAAAAAAAAAAATGCGTTTCTAGGACCCGTGGAAGTAAAATTACAATAGTGCAAACTCCAAGACTATTTGTTCAAAATGAGGATGATTAGCGAAAAAGACGCACTTTGTTGAAAATAAAATAAGAATCTTTCTAAATATTCAATTTTTATGTGTTTTTAATAATTGAATTATTTTTTACGTCCGTTTTAATTTTGGAAAAAAAAAACTTGAGAAATGTAAACAAAAGCACACACTAACCGGGTTTGTGTGAAAACATGTAAATAGATAATCTATTTCTTTTATGTAATTCAACATAAGCATTTAGAAATGTATTTTTAAATTCAAAGTAATGTTACATATCTAAATTAATATTATATATGTGTATACATATATTTACGTTTGAAAAATCAACCTGTGCAAAATTTGTAAACGTACAATGTACTTTTCAATCGTGCATCGTACATTTCAAAACAAACTATGACCCAGGAAAAACAGAACCCACAAATTTTGTAAGAAAACTATTAATCTTAACTAGGGGGGTTTAATGGGAAAATAAATAATTTGGGTTCTGTTTTTTTGTTTTTTTCTGTGTCACCCTGTAATATAATGGGATTTTGATGCAAATTTAGCCGTAATATCATGGGATTTTGAGTATGATTTGCAAGTTTTACCCAATATTTATTTAACATTAAATTTTGGCATGAGAATTTTAAGATTCACCCGTAAAAAAAATTTGATAATTATCATATTTTATGGAAATTTCCACAACAACGAAATTACTATTTTTTTTCTGAACTTTTTTTTAGCTATGTTTTAAAGTCAGTAATCCTTAACTTTTTCCTTGTAAATTCCTACCATAAAATAAACTGAACCCTCATTTTATGTCTGTGTTTTTGCAATAAATGTTTTATTTTTCTTCAAAGTGATGTTATTTATTTGAATTAATACTATACATGTATATACATGCAGTATTATAATGAAAATGTTGAATAATTGGGTGTTAAACTTAAAAAAAAAAAAATCGCTGCTATCTGTAACTCTTATTCTCTAAATAATGGGTTAAAGCATAGAGATACATACAATTTGAGTGCATAATCAGAAAGAACATACAATTTTACATAAGAATACCAAATTTATCAAAATTGCTCCAAAAATAAAGAAACGGTGAAGAAATCACTGAATTTCTCTTTTTTTTTAATGGTCCGTGATTTGACATATTTTTGAAACAAAATCATGTCCACATTTGTACCCCCAATTTCGGGGCTTTAAATTCTCATAACTTTTGAACCACTGAGGATATTTACATAATTCAAACGGTTCTGAACTCCATTTACACAGCTCTATATAATTATTGTGATTAAACAACAATAACCTCAAATAAAAAAAAATCAACTGGGAATGCTAGTGTGTGTGTATGTGCGCATGTATATAGCCAAGTACACATCAAGCTAGGACACTTTATGATGGATGAACTTGATGAAATTCTAAAAACAATAAAACCTAGAAAAATTGCAATCCTCAACGAAGTACAATCTGAATTATGGAAGACAGGGCAATTTGACAGCATACGTCATTGATTATGCAATGCAGTGTATAAACAAAATACAATAGAAAATTGGATGAAAGGCTGCATCCTCCCATTCCCAAAGAATCACTAAGAACTACAGATGTATAACTTTTACTGGCATAGTTAATCAGATTTATAATGCCCTTCTTCCTAATTGTATTCAACATGAAGTAGAAAAAATCAAACTGGGTTTTGCAGAAATTGACCCACAACTTCTCAGATGAGACGTGTAATAAACGTCATTAGATCTTGTAAAAGAAAAAGACTTCCCACTAAAAAAGTCAAGAAGCTGGCAATATCCTGCAGAAACTATTACAGATGCAGACTACACAGATGATCTAGTGGTTCTTGCAAATACACCTGCTGCAAGAGGTTTTGGCTTCTTTGTGAACTTAGATAAAATGTTCATGTGTTTTAAACAAGATGGAGGCATTTCCATACTGGATGGTAAGTCTCTCAAATTAATAGACCAGTTTATATACCTGAGTAGTAATATCTCATCTACAGAAAACAAAGTAAATATATGCATAGAAAAGGTATGGACTTTAATAATCATCCAAGTAAGACATATTGGACAAGCAAGGATGAACTCATAAGTGATGTTCTCCTATGGACACCTACACATAGACACACTAGTGTAGGACGACCAGCAGAAACTTACATCAAGCTATGTATGGATTCTGGATGCCGTGCAGAAGAACTGCTGGGGGGATGACTGATAGGGACTGTTAGAGAGAGAGAGTCATGAGTATCCATGCAGTGAACATGATGATATGTGTGTGAGATATGTACTAAACAAAACGGGACCTGTTGGGTCATGCATTGAGCTCTAGGTAGATATTAGGATTAGGAAAAGTAAGTTTGCAAAGTGAAAAATTTTAAAAAGAATAAATGCAGCCAAATAATTATAAAAAAACATTAGAATCATTTTGTAAGATTTCTATGAAAGAGAATGTTTGCCCTGATTTAAGCTATGGGCTAACTGCTTGTGGAACTTGACATACAAATATATTTCATACTCTCTCTCTCTCATAGAGAAACTAACATATTTAACAAGGAGGTAATCAAGATATATATATATAGAGAGAGGGGGAATGTGACAAGCAGAATGTGAAGTAAGAAATTGTCAGTTTTTAACTTAATTACAAATTACGACTAATTAGAACCAATTAAAATGGATTTTTTTTTTCAAACATGACTCAATCCTAAAAGTAAGGAATAATTTATTAATTTTCATGTCATTAAACTAAATAGGAAAAAAGCCTTTAGGAGACAAACATTGATTTGCTCAGCTTTAATATAATAATAGATATAATTGTAGCTCTCCTATTGCATAAGGTATATGAGTGGCTACTAGTTCAGTTAAAGATGTAAATTATTGAACTGCTTACACAGCTCATTTGTTTATAGTGGTGAGGGCTTGTATAAAGCATCTACATAGATAGATGAGCTGATAACAGAAGAATGATGAACCCATATGCAACAGATTCTCTGAACAACAGTCCTTAGGTTTTGGAATAAAATAACCCAAGAAGGGTTAACATGCTTTAAAACCAACCAGCCAACCAACCACTCTATAAAATGTTATTTTCTTTCATAATGTAAGTAGTACTTTTTCTCTGAATTTTTGAGATGTGGCTTGATAATTAGTATCATTTGGATTATTTGCAGTATTGTCCCCACCTTCATTGTTATCTGCACAATGTTTTGGCTGATGTGTACTCCGGCCTTCTTCAGGTATTGAATAAAGGGGTTGGGTTCAAAGTTCTGTGATGGCTCCCGATTACGTCAAGAAGGATCCTGAGTTTGAAAAGAAGATTCTAGAGTCTGACAAGAAATACCTTAAGAAGGCCGGAGGGCACAATGGCCGAAACATTGTACAGATAACAATGAAGAATAGTCCAAATAATCCAAATAATACTAAATAGTACTTTGTTTATTAAGTAAATACAACAAAGATTGAACTGATTATTTTTTAGTTACTAACCTGCAGGATATAACAATGTTTTACTGTTATCTATAGTAAGATTTTGACTAATAAATTGTACCTGCTTTGGGCTTGAAGTTAGATTCTCTTCAAAGAGAACTAGTTACCTTAATCCAGGATTAAATATTAAACAGTAGAACTTAACAGATTAGCTCAATAATCTGTCTGCTTTAGTTATGGTAACTAAAAGTATATGTCAATTTGTGAGATTAATATGAAACTGACCCAAAATCAAAAAGGGTTGTGTTACATTACCTTTTTTCAGTGGATGTCCTGTTTAGTATGAACATTCATTCAAACTCATGTCACTCGTACAACCACTTCACTCATACACTTGTAAAATCAACCCTGTCAGCTGGTAATAATATTAATTAGTTAGAACTGATAAATGCTGAAATGGTTGGATATAGAGCTACCAGATTTGCTAGGCATTTTTTAATAAAATCATTTTCAATGCATTTTCATAGTGAAATCATTTTCAATGCATTTTCATAGTGAAATCATTTTCAATGCATTTTCATAGTGAAATCATTTTCAATACATAATTGTTCTACAGGTGAATTTAAATGATTTTACTATAAGATATAGAAAAATTATTTAAAATCCCAAAATAAAATAATTATTCACACTTAATTCAACAATACTAATTGCACCTCTGCAGAGGGATAAAGCCCGGTCAAATCTAGTGGTGAGTTTTCAATTCTGAAGCTCTAGGGAGTGTGGAGTAATCCTTCATTGCTATTGCCACTCTGACCTGGAGTGGTGGTACTTTTTAGGGTTCCATCTCTGAGTCAAACAGGTCTGTTTGCAAGTTAATGAAAATTATTAATACCAGTTTATTAATACACAGGAAGCTAATTAAAATTGCTAAAAAATAAATTAGATGTTATAATATCCTTCCAAAAAGCAGTGGGTCTACATGGGAACATTTAATAACCGGACAAATAAATTTAAAAAAAAATAGAAATAATATCAATGTATATAAATATAAGTTAATATCTAAAGATTGCTGAATGAAATGAACTGCATAGAAATGTACACCACAAAAAAGTATTTGAAGATATTAAGAACTTGAAACAGAAACTTTTATCAAAATGACTTGATTTGACATTAAATGATCTGAAAAGCGTTGATATGTTGTAAAATAAACAAACAGACATTTAATGCCCTTGTTCACTCATTGCACTTATACAAACACTGCACTCAATGCATTCAGAATAAATGCACATTTGCAATTAGAATCCTATACGCTCACAACTTTGGAGGCGCATGGTCTAATGGTTAGAGTCGTAGGAAATGGACTCGTCGACCCGAGTTCAATTCCTGGACGAAATTGTTTGCATTTCACATGGCACTAATGCCCTTGGGAAAGGTATGAATCTAATTCTCCCTCCAGCTATGGGTAAATAGGACAGACTGGGCTCTTTAACCATGGCTAATTAACCAGTCTAGGAGAAGGAAAACTCTGAATTCAAACCTGTTAAACTCTGCTTAAGAAATTGACCTTGTGTCACATCCTGCTTGTGCAGAGGAGTTGGTAAATATATATACACTCACAACTTAAGTGAAACATACAGGTTCATAAGTCTTTTTGGACAAAATAAGTCTTCTTATCCTAATTTTTCATATCTCGTGCAGAAATCTTAAAGGATACAGTAAAATCATATCCATGCATCCCAGTGTTTTTCTTCTTCCCTCACCATTTCAAGCTAACTGTAAATACATTTCAATAGTTTCTTAGAAATGAATTACACAGGATAGGTTACAAGGTAGGAGCTAGACGGCTTTAGTTAGGATCCATAAATTTTCTCGGGGACTCATTCAAAGCAAATATGTGTGTCCCAGGATGCTCTCAATAAAAAAAAACCTATCAGCATCACCGCTCGTGCAGTTAACCAGTTTAGCTCAGTTGGTAGAGGTTCTGGGTTCAATACTGGCTCTTGCCAACTCAGTGTATGAGTAGCACAGGGATCTGATGGTATGTGTGATAAACACTAAAATAATCTTCTTGTTCTAGCGCTAGTGAAAAGGGCATAGACTCCCTCACTATCTGGCTGATACCGACAATTAAGCTGACCCGCTGACTTTACTTACTTATATAAAACTATTCCAATATATGCACACTAACATAAGTGATCATGTCATGTAACTTGGAACATTTTTGGATAAACTTTATCTTGAGCCTAACCCAACTTTATATCCATGGTAGTCCTCATGACATAGAAAGCAATGTGCTGGACTGTTACATTATAAATAATACCTTTGGGAATTGTATGAACACTCTCATCCCCCATCTATGGGTTAAATAGTACCCCTACTGTTTTTCTACAAGGATGGCTTTGCCATTAAATAACCCATGAAGGTTGATATGCCATTAAAACAAAGAAATCAAAGCAACCAAATTTATATCCGTCTCGCAGGCAAACCATACAATGTATCAGCATGTTTGTTACTCACATTTTCTGCAATGATTTGAATAGGTATGAGAAAAAATCAATTATTTTGACTACCCTGATATATGAGGCAGCTGAAATTTGGCCAAATCTCAATAGTTTTGTATTTTTTCTGATTTTTGGCTATTTTAGAAATGGTCCTGAATGTGGAACCTTTTGAGATTTGACTTATAACCTAGCCTATGATACAATTCTATCCCTTTATAATAATAATAATTGAACTGCATAAACCCAAGGATGGTTCACAAGCTTCAAGTTAAGCTTCCCCATATTTTTTGGTTGTTGAAAAAATTCCTAACTGCAATTTTCACAAGGAAAAATGTAAAAACAAGTTCCAGGTGATTTTTGGAAATGTCAAATGATTTTCTTTCTCCATTAATGTAAACTTTTCAAATAAAATTTTGTCATGGTCCAGAATTGACTTTAAAATTTATCACTTTTGTAAAAAGTAATGGGATCAAAAAATATTTTTACAGTCTAAGCCACAATTTCATTGATTGTCTAGAAGACGTGTTACAAACTCATTTTTAAATCTATTTAACCCATATTCTATAGCCCCAGCCGACAAAGGTGTATGTAAAATGGTTAACTACTGCTAATAATGTAATGTGTGTGTGTGTGTGTGTGTGTGTGTGTGTGTGTGTGTGTGTGTGAGTATAAAATGTTAATTGAACTTTGGCAAATAACTGTAATGTTATAAATAGCCCAATATCCAACAATTATGTTCTGAATAATAGAAATTATTGATTTTGAACAAAGCAAAGAATCTAGGTTAAGAAATTGACATATACAATCAAAACTGGTACCTGTTTGAGTGAATTTTATTGGCCATTTCTTCTTCCAAGATGGTTGGATAGATTGAAAAACTTTCTAGGAATACTCAGTGGAACAGAGAAAGTAATCTTTAGAGAGGTTGAATGAAAAAATTTTATATGGCATTGAAATTGATTAATCAATCAGCCATTAAATGTGAGTGGGTGAATGATAGTAATGGTAGTGTTATGGTTATTCGATATTTTTGGCAAATTTGCCAAAAATATCAAACCAGCAAATTTTGCCAATCTTGGAGGAAAATTTTTTGCAGATTTCTGTCTTAGATCAAGTTTTTAATTGTTGAATCTCATTAGTGTTAACAGAATAAAGATGTCCTTAGCTAGGGACTTTTGCATAGGCTTGCATAACCCAAAAGAGACAAGACAATCAATGTTCAAGAAGGAAAAATTTGGAGAACATTTTACAGCCAGAATTTAGCCTTTTTCCTGTTATATATGGAGATGCTGATAGGTACGTGTCCTGCATCCCTGATGCACAAAAATCTAACAAGATGTAGTAAAATCATATCCATGCATCCTAGTGTTTTTCTTTTTTCTTCCCTCACCATTTCAAGCTAACTGTAAATACATTTCAATAGTTTCTTAGAAATGAATGAGACAAGATAGCTTACAAGGTAGGAGTTAGACAGCTTTAGTTGGAGCCATAAATTTTCCCAGAGGACTCATTCAAAGCAAATAAGTGCTGAATGCACATATTTGCTTTGAATGAGTCCTCGGGAAAATTTAGATGCACTAAATCAAAAAGTTATCAGCATCACTGTATATATATGAAATAGGTATATTTGGGCAGCATCAAACAAATGTGGTTGAACATAACAGAATCTTTATTGTTTTCAAGTGTTTTCTTTTTTTCTTTTAAGTTTTCTAACAATTCTTTTGATATTATCATCTTGAAAGTTGTTAATAAGTTATCCAAAAGAGTTATTATTATCAAGGTATTCTATTTTTATCTAAACTATCATTATCAGAACTGTTTAATATTTAAATAAAATTATTGTTTTTGTCGCTAAGGTGATGCTAAATTTATTTAGAAGTTTATGGCAGTTTATTTTTAAATATTTCTAATGACCGTGCGGTGAATGTGATTTAGAATAACTCGTGTTTGCCTAGGTCATTAGAAATGTTTAAAAATAAACTCTGTTATTTAGCATCACCTTAGTGACAAAAACAAAACGATAGGTTTAGTTAAATATTAAACAGTTCTGATAATGATGATTTAGATGGATATAAAATACCTTGATAATGGTTCGGAAAAGAACCAAAAGCACTTGGTCTACCAATGATAACGGTTTTAGACAACTTATTAACAACCTTCAAGATGATAACATCAAAAGAATTGAGAGCAAACTTGAAAACAATAAGAATGCTGTTATGTTTAAACAAATTTGTTCGAATACATATATATATATATATATATATATATATATATATATATATACCAAACACTCCACATGAATAGGATGCAAGACAAGGCCAAGTTTTAAAGCAAAGTTTAACAGGTTTGAATTTAAAGTTTTCCTTCTCCTAGACTGTTTGCCTAACCATGGTTACAGACCCTTGACTGCTCTGCTATTTATCCATAGCTGCAGGGAGAATAGTTGGATGCATAACTTTTTATAAAACTACTAGTATTATGTGAAATGCAAATAGATTTGTCTGGGATTTGAACAGGAGTTTACCATGTCCATTTCCTACGATTAAAGACATTACAAGCCTTTTTTCTGAAATAAATTGTTTTGTTAGAGTCCAAGTGGTGTAACCATACAATAGTACTGACATGGCTACATTTTGGAAGAATTCCCCTTTCATTTTATCAGTTTAATTTCCATATGGTTGATAACTGATCTCTAATAAGACAAACTGAGTATTCTTCTAAGCTGTAGCCGTATGTGCTACTGTATGGCTGCATCACCTGGACTCTAATGAAATAGAGAAAAAGCTGGATGGGAACTGTACAAGGATGCTGAATGCAGTTTTTAAAAAAATCTTGAAAGCATTACCCCACAAAGGGACAGCTGTATGGCTACTTACCATCTATCATGCAAACTCTGAAACCACACTTGCTGGTGAAGCAAGGATGAACTTGTGACATTATCCTGTGGGCACTCATACATAGACACACCAGTGTGAGTCTGTCAGCAAAAAAGCTACATTGATCAGCTCTGAGTGGTAACTGGATGCTGTGCAGAGGACCTACCTGTGGCAATGGCCGATTGAGACTGATGACGAGGAAAAGTCATGGAGATCCATGCTGTCAGTATTGTTGGCATCCTTCCATCTAAGAAAGATGGAGTAGAATCCAAATTTTTTTTTTTTTTGGGGGGGGGGACTATGTAGCCTGGGCGGGCTCATATGGAGGATGAGCTGTTGCCCAAGCAGCAAATCCCCCCCCTCCACATTGCTGATGTGATCCAAAGGAAAGGTAAGGAACCAATGCAGTTTGGCAGCAGTAGTGTCGCTGGAGTGGTTGGGTAGCACTGGATTTCAGCATCACACCACCTGGCTACTGATTTTTTTTTGGGGGGGGTTTACTCCACTTGCCTTTTCTTGGGAATTATCTCCTTCAATTATATTGTGTGTATGTGTGTGTGTATATATATATATATATATATATATATATATATGTTGTTGGCTGTCAACTTGTGCTCGAGTAAGACCATTTCCTGTTGTTTTTTTGTTTTCTTTTCATTGTTGAGTGCCAGTAGCATTTGACACTGTATCCTTGTGTTTTCTCAGATGACTCACCAGGCCAGCCCTGGAGAGATATACTCTTCCACATAAACTACGTTGGAACTTCTCCACTTTGAATGTTGCTGGACTGAAAATTACCCTTTCAAATAGCCCACTTCAATTTTTGGTGTTTAATTCGGTTAGACTCAAATTCTTTCACAGACCAGTACATTATATATATATATATATATATATATATATATATATATATATACACACACAATAGAATTGTCGGTATGACTTGATGATAATGATAATTTCATAAGGATGTATGTAGATTTGTAAATGGTTGTATTTAGGGAAGAATTGGGTGTGTACCTTTTTTTTTCTTCTATTATTGAATAGACAAAATAGCATGTCTACTTTATGATATTTTATATTCTAAATAATGTAAATTCTAATCCTAATGCAGTGGCTTCAATTTTGTTTGCATTCACAGTCTGTTTACTTAGAAATTGAGCAGATAGCTATGTATTTACTAATGTCTCTTTAGCACTTCATAAAACTAAAATATGTAACTATATATATTATATAATATATATATATATATATAATATAAATCATATGTGTATAATGTACATTAAAACCTTGAATAAATAATGTTTTAATAGTTTATGTACCTGGCTGATTTTGTACTTTTACTTCTGTTTTATGTCATAGCATTAATGTTTCTCCCCCCCTCCATTCTTTAAATGATAGCGCATATGAAAATAAAATGTATCGCTGGGTTGAATATCACATATGAAGCCAAGTATAACTTATACAAACACTCACAGAGATTTTACTGATAAACTATACACCTTGTGTAGCTTAATGTAATTTCTTTAGAATAAGCTTTTTAGCTCGGTCGGTAAAGTGTCCAACTAGGAACCACAAGTATTCTGGCTTGATACTGGCCCTTGCCAACTCGGTGTATAAGTAGCACAGGGATCTTGTGCGGTAAAGTAAGGATCTCCTTGGTCTAGCGCTAGTGAAAAAGGAATAGACTCCCTCGCCGTCTGGCTGATACTGGCTTTAAGCCATCCCAATGTCTTTAATTTTTAAAAATTTAAATTTAAAAAAAACTTATTTTTATTTTTTACTTTAGCTGAATTCTGTTAACTGAAATATGAGATGTCTTCAAATAGTATTAAAACTGAAGCAACATTTACCAAGACAGAAATGAGCAATTAATGAAACTTCTTAAAAGTATTATTTGTCTGAATTTTTTAGTTGAGGCTTGATCAAAATGTCTTCAGCATAAAATAATCCAACAAGGGTTGACATATAAAATTCAACCAAGCAACTGGAGGGTACATTGGTCGAAACATTGTGTACGTATATTCACAATAAAAATGAGGATAACAGTTGTTGAGGTATATTATTATACTGAACAATGGCAACTAGCTAAGCACAGCTGAACTGGTGCCCAAAACAGCTGGTACTTATGGAACTCAGGAATACTCCATTCATTTATTTTGGGGATTCCATTCCTTAAGTCCTGATTGGCTGCTTGGTTTCTGTGATGTTATGGTGTTTTATAAATTACCTGGCATTTTGCAGTAGGCTCACAACAAAGTTAGATCTGTATTGGGTTACAGCTTCCTTGTTGCCTTGTCTGCCAAATTGACGGTAATTGGAATTCTTCTACAACAGTCTGAAAAATTAAATAATACTCTTCAAAGTAGTAACCATGACATTCAACAGGCTTATTCCAGCGATTTTATTTTTTTAATTCTTTTATTTTATTTCTTTTTTTAAGTTTAGTAAAAGACACAGCTTACAATTTAAAAAGCTTTATTTCTTGGAGAAGTAATTCTTCAGTTTAGCCATACTACATCAATCACTTAGCTTAGTGTGTACTGGGTATGACACTTAACTGCATCCGATGATGAGGTCCCAGTTCTGGAGCTCTGGCGAGTGTGAAGAACTCCTTCATTGCCATTACTCCCAGGTCCACTCTAAGAAGTTATACCTGTTAGGGTCTCATCTATGGGTCAAATAATTATCTTTGAAAATTATTTGTATTAAATAGGAATAATTCAAACCATAATTGTAAGCTAACAAATGGTGATTATTAAATACTAGGTGACAACTTAAAACCATACAACTGCTCACAAAAAACAAACAAAAAACGACTTTGGCATTAAATAATTATTATGAGAACAGAAATTTGTCAGGTCAGACAGCTGGATTTCTCCACTGAAAAAGACGTTCTCTCAACTGTCAAAGTCCTTTGACCAAGTCTTTTCACTTGCAAAAATTTTTCCAGCAGTCCTCTGCTAAACTCACTCGTCTCTTGTTTGTCGCACATCTGTGTTTTTGTTGGCAAGATTAAAATGCAACTGTGTCAGTGTGGGAGGGCAGGCCTTAAATAATCATTAACTGCCCTGACAAAGATCCCAGTGCTGCCATCGCAATGCAGAAATTTGCATACGCGCCAACAAGGTAGTCTGACGTTGACTCACGATCTGGAGGATGCGAGTTCAATCTCTGTGGCTGGGGTTGTAAAATACATTGATTGCACCTCTGCAGAAGAGTAAGACCTGTTGACCATGGGTAGTGATTCATGATTCTTAAGGATGGAATTCTGGTGGCTGAGTTATCCATAACATGCAACACTCCACTTTGGCCCTTACTTTGGCTAGACAGACGGTTGAAGTGGCTCCTCTGATCAATGTTGTCCCAAACATATTGATTGTATGGCACATCCCTAACCCTTTTTATGATATATGTACTAGAAGGCAGTGGATGAGGGTTTTAGTGTCTTGGATATGACATTAAACTGCATTTATTAGTGAAGTTCCAATTCTGGAGTTCTGCAGAGTGTGGAGTATTCCTTCATCACTATTACTCCCAGGTCCAGTCTGACTTGGAGTAGTAGTACTTGTTAAGGTGCCATCAATGGTTTAAATCAGGGTCACCAAACTACAGCCCATAAGCCAGATCTGGCCCACAAAGGCATTTAAATTTGTAATGTTTTTGTTAATGATTTGAAAATAAATATGTTGGTTAGATTTGTTTTTGTGCATCTTACACCACTCAACCTTGAATATACCATGGAAAGATAAATTTTGTTTTACATCTTTTTCTCAGAGCTTTCGTTCTGGCTAGCAAGTATTGAACACAATAATAATGTGGCCTGTGCTCATTATTTTTTCAATTATCCAGCCCACTGTGAAAAAAGTTTGGTGATCCCTGCTTTAAATATATCAAAAAATGTGTTTAAAGAAATGAGTTTTAAAGAAAATGTTGAATACCCCACAAGAATGAATAAAGCAAAAATGTATTCGGCATAAAATAACCCAACAAGGGTTGACATGTCCTAAAATCCAAGAAACCAACTCCCTAGCAATGATTTTCTTACCTAGCTAACTATTATTCTATTCAAAGTGCCCAGACCATCACCATCAGGTTGTACTGATAGATTCCTGTGGCTCTCTCTTGCCACCAATTCCTATTGGTCATCACTCCTGGCAAGTCTTCCACATGGCATCTATGGTAGGATGTGACACAAGGTCACAAATATGGGGTATCCAACGAGTAATGCACTCACTATTCAGTGTTAATGGATCTGTGAGACTAGCTTGCTAACCATTACACCATCATGGAATGCCTGGCATCCAGTATCCATACAGAGCTGATTGACGTAGGTTTTTACTGGTCGGCGTACTCTGGTGTGTCCAAGTGTTAGTATTCACAGGAGAACATCACTTATCAGTTCATCTTCACTCAGAGATGCTGATAGGTACTGTGTCCCTGATGCACAAAAATCTAAAAGGATGCAGTAAAATCGTATCCATGCGTCCCAGGGTTTTTCTTTTTTCTTCACTCCCCATTTTAAGCTAACTGTAAATACATTTCAATAGTTTCTTAGAAATGAATTACACAGAATAAGTTACAAGGTAGGAGTTAGATGGCTTTAGTTGTTTCCCCAGATCATAAATAAAAACCCTACAATTTATTAAGAAATTTTAGTTGGGACCCATACATTTTCCTGGGGACTCATTCAAAGCAAATATGTGCATCCCGGGATGCACTAAATCAAAAAGCTATTCAGAATATTGTTGTACTGCACTTTAAGCTTTACATGGATACAAGAAAAAATTGTATAAATTGATTTTGAACAATATTTCTATCTACCATGCTCTACTGAAATATGAAAGGGTTAAATTTCTAAATTTGTTTTTTTTCCTTGCCTCCCCCTCCTTTCTGCAAGCAAACAAATGCAGTCTATAGACTCCTTGAGGAATATAGGGCCTGAATGATAGGGTAGACTGGGCACTTTAACCTTGGTTAGACAACCGGTATAGGAGAAAGAAAACTCTGAATTCAAACCTGTTAAAGCCCACTTAATAAATTGGCCTTGTATTACATCCTACTTTTGCTGATGGGTTGAGATATATATATATATGTGTGTGTGTAGCCTGAAGACTACTTGGTTTTGCCGCTGCACCACAAGTAGTTTTTGATGAGGTTAGTGCCATATCACAAGATATAGGAGATATAGGAGAAAGAAAACTCTGAATTCAAACCTTTTAAAGCCCACTTAATAAATTGGCCTTGTATTACATCCTACTTTTGCTAATGGGTTGAGATATATATATATATATATATATATATATGTGTGTGTGTATGTAGCCTGAAGACCACTTGGTTTTGCCGCTGCACCACAAGTAGTTTTTGATGAGGTAGTGCCATATCCCAAGAAGTATTTACTCATGGGTTTGGGGGTGGAGGTGGAGACTAGAAGGATTCATGCCTCACCCAAGGACATTAAGGGGAAGTGAAATACAAACAGCCTTGTCCAGGATTTGAATTGAATTCATAGAATCTACTTCCTACCAGGATAATCTTTCTCCAAGCAGATTTTATAATTCTTATTACATCACTACATTGTGCTCAATTATAAATTGTCCTATTGTCAAATTCTATTTTGATAAAATCATGAGATTAAGAGAGACACTAAAAATGCATTGAAACATTTCATTTGGGAGTGTCTCTTAATAGTACTCTTGTTAGTTTATTGATAGGAATATTATTCATCATTTTAAACTAACATTTACTGGTGAGTACAAGTTTTTTTTGTTTTTTTTTTTTTCAGGATTTAAGATAGTTTAAATAATTTTGTTTCTTGTTGATTTTTGGATATTTTATTTCTATAATTATCGGTTTGATATTATCTATGTATTTGTATTAGTACAATGATGAATGTAACAACCAGTTTTATATGGACACTTCATTGTTGCACTCTCTCTCGATTGTGGCTCTCTCTCTCTCTGCATTGTATTCTCAGATATTTCATATTTATAAGTCAAATAGATGTTTGAAAATTATTAATAAGATAGGAATAATTGGAACTTTTCAAAATTTAAGATTTTGGCTTCATAAAATATTCCTTAAACAATCGACATTAAATTATTTAAATTAATTTCCCAAGCCAAGCAGAGGAGAATAATGTGGAATTTATATTCTATTCTCATATATTTTATATTGATTGCACTTATGTAGAAACCATATAAAACCTACTCATAGAGTTATATATCCCTTTACTTGGGTTTATATAATTGGTGGAGAGACAGAGAGACAGAGAGAGACAGATAGAGTAAGAGAGATGATGGTCTTTCTTACTTTTTACTTTCTACTTGTTGGTTCTACCTCGGCTGACTTTTATTCAGGGCTTCTGCTGGGGGTTGATTTTCTTTGTCAATTCTTCTTACTGGGCTGGGCATTGCTTGTTTTAACATTTGATTAACACAACAAGACTTGGTTGTTTCTTGATCAAGCTTTTATTTTCAACCCTGCCCATTTGGTTCTGCTACAGGGAGACCAACCCATCAGAACTGACAATCGCCTCTGCACTCCTTCGAAATTGGGTTGCATCTAATCTAAAACTAATTCCCACGTGTCTAAACCGTCTACATTCCAACTGACCGTCAACGGTCAGTTGGAATGTCATCATTGTCACTCATCGACCCCAGTAACTTTCCACAGACCCCGTCATTTTAAGTTAATTCAAAATTCTAACTATAGGTATGTTCATAATTTATAACTGCTCATAAATTATGTAACAATAGGGTTAAATATGAACCAAGTATTTAATTTTACTAGTTAAAGAACCCTTTCTTAATTTAAGATTGTACTCTTGACTATCATAAATTTCATATGATATCCTGATTATGACACTAAATTGCATCCAATGAGGAGCCACTCCTTAGTTGCTTTTATTTCCATGTCCACTCTAACCTGGATTGGTAGTATCTGTTAAGTTTCCATTTATGGGTCAATATAGATCTGTTTGACCCATAATTATTAGTATTAGATAGGAATACTTGAAACTTTTCAGAATTTAAGATTAAGTGTAAATAACTTTGTTCCTTTTTGAATGTTTTATTCTATTCTTATCAGTTTAATATTATCTATGTATTTGTGTCAACAGAATGATGAATATGACACAGCCAGTTTTATATGGCAACATCATTATGGTTCTCTCTCTCTCTCACTCCCTCTCATTGAGATCTTTTTCACTTTTGTATTTCGGCCTGGTTCTCTCTCTCTTCCTCATTCTTTCTCTTAAAGTGATGAATATGAAACACAGACATTTTTGTAAGGAAACATCAGTGTGTGTGTGTGTCTCTCTCTCTCTCTCTCATTGTAATTCTTTTCATTCATATATTTCAGCCTGCTTCTCCCGATTTCTTTCTCCCTCCTCTCTCTCACCCTAACTAGCTATCAATCTGCCGGAGTCTTTTTTTTTTTTTTAATCTATTTTTATGTATTTCCTATATTAGTCCATGTGGAAATGAGTGAAAAAAAGCAAACAAAAAAACCTCCACCTTTTATTTTCTTTATGGTTTCATAGCAGCCAAAACTGTCAGAGTTGTTCACTATAGATTCATTGTTTACTAACTTTGAAATGCATTAGCATGAAAGTAAATTCACTGATCCTTGACAAGTAATGGATTCATTGAAGTGGAAAAAGAAAAAGGAAAGTTTCATGCATAACAGATCCCATATTCCCTCCCCCACCCAATTCTCTTTCTCTCTACTTACCTACCCACCCACTTACCTATCTCTAACTCCATCTTTTTACCTTTCTTTTTTCTAACTGGTCTTCACCTGTTAAGTTTCTCCTTATTTTATTTCTATGGCCATACCTGTAGATGGAACCTATTTTTAATTTTGCTCTTTTCTGTCTGATCTATCGATCACTACAGCTAAGATGCTTAATCATAAATATATCTTTTTTTACACCTTTGCTCTTCCATATCAAAACCTGTTGTTAAACTCTTTCCTGTTTCCTTGTTTAATATCAGGAGAGCAGGAAAATAAAGCTGAAAAAAAAAAATTCCTATTCTATTGTTAATGCAAATAACAATGAAATCATTGTTCACTTTAAATCAGTGACATTGAAGGGAAATTACTATATAGCTGAGTAAGGACTACCTTTTTTATTTTATCTCTTTTGCTTAAAAAAGGGGCCAAATACCTCATATACTCAAGTAATGAATGACTTGTGTAATGAATGACCCCTAATTTTAGCCACAGAAAGATGTTTTTATCATATATTGCATCTAATAAATGGCACCTAACTTTTAGTTAAGCTAGCCTACAAAAATATTTCTTCAAAATCCAATAACATAAGAAAATATTCAAACACTTATTTATACTTTCAAACTACTGTAATATGTATTTACCAACACATACACATTATTAAAAAAAGCATTTAGTGGAGAAGTTACAATTCTGGAGCTCTGGGGAGTGTGGAATACCCCTTTAGCACCATTACTCCCAGGTCCACTTTAACACAGAATGGTAGTACCTGTTAGGGTCCCATCTATGGGTTAAATAGATTAAAATTAGTTTTTTTTAAAAAGTGTTTAAAAAAATTGAGTTTCAAAAAAATGTTGAATACCCAACAAGAATGAATAAAACAAAATGTCTTCTGCATAAAATAATCCAACAAGGGTTGACATGCCATAAGATCTAACCAACCAACTCCTCCACATAAGCAATATGCTACACATGGTCAATTTCTTAAGCAGAGTTTAACAGGTTTGAATTTAGTTTTCCTTCTACTATACTGGTTGCCTAACCAAGTTTAAAGAGCCCAGTCTGCCCTATTATTTACCCATAGCTGGATGGAGAATAGTGGAATGTACACCTTTCCACAGGGTATTAGTACTAAATGAAATGCAAACTTGTCCAAGATTTGAACTTGACAATAACCATTACACATGCTCTTCTTCAAAACTTCTGTAATACAATCAAAATCTTATATACCTTAGAATAAATAAAAAATACATTGAATAAACAATGTAGTCGAGACCCTGATGTAGCCTACTATTTTTACTTGGATATTCGAAACATACTTAAACCCCACAAATGGTATATTGACAATATTATAATTATGTATGTAATTAGCTCAGTTGGTAGAGTGTTTGGCTAGGAATCACAAAGTTCCTGACTCGATACCTGCATTTGCCAACTCAGCATATGTGTGGTAAAGTGGGGAGCTGATGGTAGGTGTGGTACTCCACCTCAGATGCTAAAATAATCTCCTAGGTCTAGCATTAGTGAAAAGGGGATAGACTCCCCTTTTGTCTGGCTGATACCGATATTAGGCTGCCCTTACGATGATACTTGGGAGACATTATTTACTTTTTATGATAAACAAAATCCCATGACATCATTTTAAAAGTTCTAAACAAAATTTTCCTATTAGTCTGAACCAATGTATTTCCACACAGCCAATGACTAAACAAAGGCTTTTATTTAAGATAATGAAGTTTTTACATAACTGTTAACTATTTATGATCTTAGTACATATTGTATGCATAGCTGTTGTGAATAGTAAACAATGTTAAGTAAAAATTTTATCTTAGCCTACAAGGTGTGTCAAAAAAGTATCAAGATTTTTGACACACATTGTATTCTGGAAAAAAAAAATCTTCCATTCATTAATTTTATGTAAAAAAAAAAGGTATCAAGTTTAAAACTGAATTTACCAAGATAGAAATGAAGTATGAATGGATTGTTGTTTTTTTTTTTTGTTGTTGTTTTTTTTTTTTTCAGAATACAAGTGTGTCAAAAAGTACTAAAAATTTCGATACTTTATTGACACACCTTGTATATCTAAACAAAAGCTATGAGTTAGGGGGGGGGGCATTTTGGATTGAAGTTACTGCAAGATTAGGCCTAGAAACAAGGCAAATTTTGATACTTCAAAAATATATCTTGTGTAATGAATAACTCCTTGTTTTTGAGGTGAAAATTGGTCTTAAGAGGTCAATCATTACATGACTATAAAGGTAAATGTATGCAAAAAAATGACTATTATTAAATAGAAATGATTACTTGAAACCATATAATTATTAGTATTTGATAGAAATACTTAAGACCATATAACTGTGTACAAATTATTTGTATTAGATAGAAATACTTGAAACCATACAACTTTGTGCAAATTATTTGTATTAGGAATATTTGAATGAATTGCATCACTAACTCATTTCCCATTTGTGAGTACATATCTGTATATATCTTTGAAGAATTTTATATATGTATTTACCAACCATTTACGCGAAGGATGTGACACAAGGGTAATTTTTAAGCAGTTTAATAGGTTTAAATTCAGAGTTTTCCTTCTCCTAGACTGGTTGCCATACCAATGTTAAAGAGCCTAGTCTGCCCTCCATAGCTGGAGTGAGAATAGTTAAATTCATACCTTTCCCAAGAGTGTTAATTCTGTGAAATGCAAACAGCCTTGTCTAGGATTTGAGTTTGTGTCAAGGTCTCCATTTCCTATAACTATTTAAATTTGAAGAATTTATATATTTACTAGCTAAAGTACCCGGTCCATGACCAGAAGAAAACATTTTTATGAACACCAGGGAGTTTTCATAAAAATAAAATTAAAAAAACATCACCGAAAATTTATGTATTACAGTGTTTATTTTAGGGATTTTTTTTAAACATTGAAAATATTTTTTTAAATGCAATCCTGAATTTTTGAGTGTTTTGAAATAATTTATATCATAATATTGACATTTTTTTTTAGGTAGAATTCAGAATTCATGTTTTTTTTGTTTTTTTACTAACAAAAATATCAATTAAAAAAAAAGTTATTCAGAATATTATCTTTATAGAAAAAAAAATCGTGGTAGACCTGAACATCTAGACTACCATAATTTATCTAAATTTTTTTTTCCTTCAATGGATTATTATTGATTACACACCAATCTATCAGATTGTAAAAAAAATTCTTAAAAGTTCTTTATTTTTTGAGTTTTCATGGGTGCTCATTTCCTCCTATAAGTTTATAGTAAATCGAGCCCATATCGGAACCGCTCGAACAGAAATTCCTTACGACTCCCGGAAAAGACATACAGGTTTACCAAAATACATATTTAAATATTCTAACCCTAACCCAAATTATTTATTTAATTTCCCATTAAACTAACCTTAAACCCCAACTCCAAACCCTAACCCCCCTAATTAAAATTAACAGTTTGTGGGTTCTGTTTTTCTGGGTCAACGGTATACAGGTTAACCCAGAAAAAACAGAACCCAAATTATTTATTTATTTTCCCATTAAACTAACCCTAAACCCTAGATCCCCATAGTTAAAATTAACAGTTTTATTACAAAATTTGTGGGTTCTGTTTTTGCAGGGTCGCCTTAATTTTGACACCTTTGTGCAAGTTCAACCCAACTGGTAAGGTAGAGCGGTTACGATATGGGGGGATCGATTTACTATAAACTTATATGGGGAAATGAGCACCCCTGAAAACTCAAAAAATAAATAATTTTTAAGAATTTTTTATTTTTTTTATTTACAAACTGATAGATTATTTATTTATTTTCTCATTAAACTAATCCTAAACCCCAAATCCCAAACCCCGAAGTTAAAATCAACAGTTTTATTACAAAATTTATTGGTTCTGTTTTTTCTGGGTCAACGTAATTTTACGACCGATTTGCAAGTTTAGCCCATCACATAATGATATAGTAAGAAATTTTAATTCAATGATTAACTATATTTTTTAAATAAAATATAAATGACACGATTTGCTAAACTTCAAATTAATATTTGAAAAAGAAAAAAAAAAAAGAATTAAATAAAGTAATCAAATTTATGTAAAACGATAAATAATCTTTTAAAAAATAAAATTATTAATTCAAAACATACTATAATTATTATACTATATCATAAATTTGATAACAATTTGAGTTTTCAGGTATTTTCGTGAAATGTATTAGGTAATCTAATGGTATTCTACATTAGTATCATGATTTTATTTGTATTAGAATAAATAAATTAACGCGATTATGAAAAATAAAAAAAAAGGTTATGTTTACAATTGACGAATGACCAACGGGAATTTATAAAACAAAGTCGATTTGTCACTAAATGTTTTCGTTTGATTTATTAATTAATTCGCTGTGAAAAAAAAATCAATGTATGAAAAGACATACTAATTACATATTTTTTTCTAACGAAATAAATATTTTTAAGATAGAAACAGAATATGCGATAAATAAGATTTGATTTTATGTTAAAATTTTAGTATGAAAAAACTATACGACAAAATCTAGTCTGACTGAAGCAAAATATAATTTTTTTAACTCGCTGTAAAAAATAATTCCATTGATAAAAACTCAATCAAATTAGATATTTAGAGAGATTATTTCATTCTCTCTCGAACTATATGGATATCTTAAAGAAGACTGAACCGTAAATAGGCGAGAAAATAGATGGACCGTTATTCTTCTTTCAAAAACGTTTTGAGTTTCACTGGATATATTTAATCATATTATTCTAAGAATCCCCTTTTTTTTAATCGCTTGAAGGATTTTTTTCAAAAACTTTTTCGTATGTAAGACTATTTTACATTCAGGTTTTGTAATTGCTAATTCGCATATTAATTCAAATTTGATTCGCTGATATATTTTAATCTAAGAAATATGAAAGTATTCGTAAAAATATTTTTTACAACACCCCAGTAGAAATAAAGAGGACATAGGCAAAGAGGCAACAGGGTGGGGTTCACCTGATGATTGTTGCTGGAATGTAGCTGCTGATAAGCAGTAGCAGCTATTTTATAAATTTCGAAAAATCGTTTGATTTTGGTTTAATTAATTAATTATATCCCTTAATCAGTAAAAATCAATAACCAAATTTGAAGTGTTTCTTAGTTAGAACGATATCAATGTATATGCAAGATTTTAAATCTGAGTGACTTCCCGTTTTGGAGTTATGCGTTGACACGTACATACCAAATTCTTTCCTTTATATATTATATATATATATATATATATATTTGTATGTGAGGGATGAGTTTATTACATATTAGCATAAAAGCCTCCTTATCGGGCAGCAATTAAGCTAGCTTCTGTTGAGCACTCTTGATTGGGTCTTTGGCCCAACGAGACTTCAGTACATACTAAATTTTATTAAACTTGAACAATATTTTTCAAAAAAGTTAAGTTTCATCAAAACAATTATATAATTTCTCTATTTGGAACTTATTGCAAAATCTGCTGAACAACCCTTTTGGTTTTCCCATTTGATGTCAGTACAATTAGCTTGTGTGGAGCCATAGTACCTGTTAGAGTCCCATCTAAGTGTCAAATATATCTGTTTGAAAGATATTTGTAACTAGCTTAAAAGCCTCCCTTAAACTTGAACAATATTTTTAAAGCAATTAAGTTTTCATCAAAACAATTATATAAATTGTCTATTTGGAACTTATTGCAAAAGCTGGATGATGAACAATGCGTGGAGGGATTGGGTGAATACATAGACATATAAGCACTACAATACAGTATTTTAAATTTTGGTTTTCAAAGAGTCAAAGAGTCAAAGATCCTAACTTTGAATTCTCACAAGGAAATTTTCAGTTAGATCTCTACTTTACATGGTTAAACAACAACAAAAAAAAAAAATAAAATAAATAAATAAATAGATAAATGAAATAAAAATTTGATTTAGCAAACCAAAAAGGCAAAAGGTATTCAGTTTAGCACTCTTTTTATATTGCAAATTTCGAATAAAAAAAAAATTAACTCTGTGGAATTAGTAATAATAGAAAGTATAAATAAGAACAATAAACTACAGAAGAACTAAAAATTGATTGCTATATATTACCTTTTAAAAGTTGAACAATAATTCTTCTGCCACTTAATTTAAAGACAATTTCATTTATGTGGGTCCTTATTTTCTGTACAAACAATTTGTATTTCCTCGACTTTTTGCTGGATTTCACAATTGATTTCCATTAGACACAATTTTTTTTCTAAGTTATAAAAATTGTTATTGTACAAAGAAATTGATTTTCAAAAAATCACAGAAAACAATCGCAGTAATTAAAACTTAGGAATCCAAAATTTCAGGATTGTGGGTCCAGATTTGCCCCCTCCCCCTGAATGTTTTTTTAATATGCTCAGTTTTTCCTGATTCCAAAATAGTACGATATGTTGGACTACAGCCTCTAGGAGCAATGTTGAAAAAATGTTACACACTGATATTCACATTTATTATTAGAATATTTACCTCGCATCACACATATGCAGGTATGACACAAGGTGGTTTAATGTGGGACCACCCATAAGCTGAAGCTCATGGGGTGTTGGGTGCAAAAAATGTGTAGATCCTGTCGGCATTCCCCCTCAAGGGGGTGGGTTTCAGGCACTGGGCAATAAACCCAGCACTGCCCTTTTTAAATCAAAGAGGCAGGTGTTGCCTGGGGGGAAGACCCCTGGGATCATGACGTTAATTTAACACTAATAATCCAGTGGCTGGAACCACCGAACTCCAGACCCAAAGGCCAGATTATTATTTTAATTATTTTATTATTAGAGATAGTTGTTTCTATTATTAAACTGAATATTTACAGGTGTACATTGTTACTTGAAGGAATATGTTTTCCATTCATCATTTTTTGTCATATGAATATGGCCTATACTTTAGTCTTCATACTTATATTTTATAACAGGGCATCTAATTGTATGTAGATGTGTTTGTATATAAAAAAAAAAAAGGAAATTACCATTACTCATTACTTATGAAATGTATTTGTTGCCATCTGTTTATGTTTGCTATGATAATTTTGTTTCATGAATAATTGGTTAGTCTTTTGTGTGACAAAACTTGGATGCTTATAACAGCGGGGATTCACCTTCGTACCTTTTTGAGATTTTTGACATCTGTGATGTTTCCAAATTTAAACTATCAAAGAAAAAGGTTGCAATATTTGATTTTATTTATTCGTATTAGCATTCCCAGTTAATTTTTTTTTAGGTTATTGTTATTTAATCACATTAGTTATATAGAGCTGTGTAAATGGAGTTCAGAACTGTTTGAATTATGCAAATATCCCCAGTGGTTCAAAAGTTATGAGAATTTAAAGCTCCAAAATTGGGGGTACAAAAATGGATATGATTTCGTTTAAAAAAAATGTAAAAACCCAGACTAATTGAAAACAAATTTAGTAATTTCTTCACCCTTTCTTTATTTTTGGAACAATTTTGATAAAACTTTGCATTCTTATGTAAAATTGTATGTTCTTTCTGATTCTGCACTTAAATTTTATGATGTATCTCCATGGTTGAACCCATTATTTGGGGAATAAAAAGTAGGGATATAAAGATTTTTTAAATTTTCAAAAAAAGTTTACCACAAGTTTATTCAACATTTTCATTTTAATAAGGCATATATACACATATATAGTATTAATTTATATAAATAACATCACTTTGGACTTAGTAGGTATTTAAAAAAGGTATTTCTATGTTGTATTACATACAAGAAATAGAATAATTCTATATAATTTTATTTAACAAAGCCTGCCTGCATGTACAGCTTTGTTTAAAAATAATACCGTTTTAACTCGCCGTAAAAAATAATTCACATAAAAGTTACATGTTTAGAAAGGATTTTAGACATTTTATGTATATGAATCATATACATAAAATGTCTAAAATCCTTTTATGTTATTTTCTGACGTATTTCATTCATACTATCATAAGAGTGTCAATGATGTAGTGGTTAACACGCTGGACTGCAACATTCAACTCCAGTTATGCTATTATGTTCACTTTCAGATTAATACCATTGGGGAAGGTATGAAACTCCTTATCCCTCCAGCTATGGTTTAAATAGTACCACAACTGTTCTTCTACAAGGATGGTTTTGGCGTTAAATAAGGTAGGAGTTAGATGGCTTTAGTTGGGACCCATAAATTTTCCCCGAGGACTCATTCAAAGCAAATATGTGCATCCTAGGACACACTAAATCAAAAAGATATCAGCATTACTGTGGGTGTATTAGATAATAATATAAATATCAGATAGGAATACTGAAAACCTTATAACTGTTTGCAAGCAAACTATTATTAGATAGAAATAGTTAGTTGAAACCACATAATTGCTTATAATTGCTTAAATTATTAAATAGGGATAGTGAAATCATATAACTATGTTAATTACAATTTGTAACACAAACTTTGTTCCTGGGTAGTATGTTTTATTTCATAATTGCCTATGTTGTAGAAATATAGAAAATGGCCATTATTTCCTACATTCTTTGCTTTTTTTTCTCTGGATAATGAACTTCAGAAATTAACCTATTTTCACATCTTATTATAATGAAGATAGTGTGTGTTTTTCTATCTGTAACTTAAACTATATTACTAATCAAGTCACAATTCCCTTAATTATTTATTAATTATCATATTCTCCATGGTTTGATTTTTATTTAAACCTCAATTAATAATAAAATTATTTTACATTATTGATACTCTACATACTAAATATCTACCACATACCCCACGTGTATGGGTTAGGCACAAGGACCTATTAATGTGGGACCACCCACGAACCGAAGCTCATGGGCAGTAGGATTGATTTGGAGAATAAAACAATAATATTAGAGATCAATAAGACAAAGTAATTATTAAACCCAGTTTTGTTACAGTATGCAAATTAACCACACCATATATTATGTAAATCTTTATTTCTTAGTGATATATAAGACATACTGCATGATTTTAAACACACTAATAACATGGGATGTTTTGAGGCAAATTTAACTTAGATTTTCATAGAAACATTCTTAATAAATATGATTTATTGTATGTATCAATGATTTTGACTATAAATTAAATACTCATTGATAAACTTACACAATTCCTGAGGGTATTGTGACATAAGCAGTGAGGTAGTTTCGGTTAGAGACAGAAACCAAATCTCCATTATGATAAGAGATGTAAATTTTGATATATATATCATTTTATTTAGACCTTACATAAACTAGCAAATATATGCAGTTTCCGAGTGCAAGTATTTACATTTTAATGTAATAAAATATATTAAATTAGAAAGGCTACTGAAACTAAATAGGAATGCAGATAAAAAAACATGTGAAACAGTGAGGTATAATTGAAAAAAATTAACTATTTTGTTAAAACAGGAACTAAAGAATAAAATTATCATTATTTCTTCTTGTCAATGAATTGCTTTTAAAATTTATCTCAGAGATTTTTGCACATATTCATTAAAATAAGACCAAACAATTAAAAATCAATAATACTAAGCCAATATTTATTAAAATCAAATTTTTGATATCAATATGCATAGTTGGCCTTCCTGTTCACACTGTAAATCGCTATTTTGTTGTATATATATAAATACAATTGCATGTTGGTAGTATGTAGATATGTCCAACATATCTAACTCCGGTTTTAACCGGGGGGTCCAGTGGCTTTGGTCCTGGACCTTACAAGCTAACATTGTTGATCCCAGGGAGCCATCTCCCAGGCAACACCTGCCCCCAGTACCTGAGGCACCCCCTTTGAGGGGCAATGCCGATGGGATCTGTTTCATGCATAAACGTACTTCTACCGGAGATTAGGATACTAGCAGGCAATGCTAATAATGAGCAAGCAAAGAGGAGGCAAGACCAAAACACGTGTTTATGGGTTTACCACTTTTATTCAACTCCCCGTGACCTCAAGTCACATAAACCAAACAAGGGGCATAACCCTTTATTTGGTTCTTATCAGTAATTTCTTACTGATATAACAGGATCAACGCATTAAGATTAAGGAACAAGCATATTAATATATAGATTATAAGTTACTTAAAACCATATAATGTCTCGCAAAAAATGACTGACTTTGGCATTAAATAACCCAATGATTGATTTTAAACCACTACAAATATAAAATATCTTTGGAGAAAATGTAACATTTGTCTTGGATTATCTCTCTAGTTTCTGAAACCTATTGATTTTCCTGGGTAAACTAGGAATGGTAGTGGTAGACAGTAGAGAACGGTAAGAACCATTTCTTTTATTGTTGTTATTCTTTTGTAAAAATGGTGCCACCAGCATCGTTTTTAACTTATGATTTATGTGACTCATCCTCTTTAAAGAAATAGATTCATGTTGCCAGTTTCCCTTGGGGGTAGAAGAGCCTAGAAGAAAAATGTTTTTGGTTTTGTGGGCATCAAGTACTTTAATGAAAAGCACTCTCTCTGACCTGGCAGTTCTCAAGAGAATTGAGAAAGGCTGTAAGACATTTGAGAGCAACAATGGACAAATGAAAGTTAAAAACATTTGGGCTAAACTTACAAATTGGTCGGAAAATTAGAGTGACCCAGAAAAACAGAACCCAAATTATTTATTTTCCCATTAAACTAACCCTTAACCCCCTAGTTAAAATTAAGTTTTATTACAAAATTTGTGGGTTCAGTTTTTTCTGGGTCACCCTAATTTTTCAACCGATTTGCAAGTTTAGCCAACATTTGATAAACCTTTGTCACTTTTTCTCTCACTAGTCCTGTAATCTGGTTTGGTCATGAGGTCACTACTCTTGTAGCATGTCTGGGGCAGAAATACTTTGACAGAGCCCATTCCTTTCCAGGTCTACAACTGGTTAATTCACATACAAAACAAAAGATGGCAGTGGGGGGGGGTACATAATGATTTTTCAGTGTAAACAAGTGACATGTGCAAGAGCTGCTGCCAGCAGCTACCAGTAGGATTGTTGTGGTGGGGAGCCACTGTGAGTGGTTTGAATAGGCAAAGAGTTATGATTAACATTTTTTATTTATCTATTCATATATATATATATATATATATACGAATATACACACACACAAGTAGTAATGTACCATATTTATTTTCATATAGACGTGTATATGTGTGTATATATATATATATCCTGGATACATTTCCTAGATTTAAGCCTGACCATATATGTGATGTGTGTGGCTGGTCTTCTCAGGCACATGCATGTCCCATATGAGAGGAAGCAGTGGGCTCATGTGCAACAGGGTGCGTAAAAGCAGAACTGGACCCCTGAGCTATCTGCGTGCTCACAACCGAACTGCTTGCTTATAGAAATGGCCTTTTCTGTGAAGAAGTGGCAATCACTATATATATATATATATATATATATATATATATATATATATATATATTATATATATGAGAGAGAGAGAGAGAGAGAGAAAAGAGATTTAACAGTAATATTCTTTGGGTGAAATTACACCATTTCTATGTCTTTTATTCAATGAACTGACATTAGTTTGCATTAAATTCCAAAACAGATTCTTAAATAAACAATTTTACATCTACTAATATTTGAGAGGCCATATTTAATTCAAGTGACATTTAGGTCAATTCATTCTATATTGATGATATTCACAATTGACCTCAGTAACCCTACAGCCATAACCACATACACTCATGCCAGAATTTATCTATATTGTATTTCATCAATCTTGGCATGTGTAAAACCAGTCAATGAAAACCTTTTTTTATATTGAGAATTTTTTCTTTTTCTTTCTTTGATTTTTTTTTTTTTTTCAAATCAACAGACTTCTTAATGAGTTTTTTCTTTTTAGTTTCTATAAAATTAAGTCTTTTATTATTAGTATTTATTATTTTTGTTAATAATATGAAGCTAAAGATTTTTTTGAAAATACCTAAATAAAACAATGTGCAAACAACGTGAATATTTTTACAGTTTCAAAAATAACCAATGCTTCAGAAAGAAAAAAAAATATAAAACAACAAAAGTAGCCAGCATTAAATAAGCTTCTTTTTTTTTCTTTTTGTATATATTTTTATTCCCTGTTTTATTTGCAATTAATTTTCTCTCATTGATAAGATTTTGAATAGATCTGATTCAAAAGAAAGTCAAATCAGAAAAGAGTTGGCGTTCCCACATTCATTGTTCTTTGAATGGTTTATGCGCATTATTAATGCTACACTTACTCATTACTCTTTTTTATCCCAACACTTTGTGGCTTGAACGTCTTTCTCTGCACCATTGTTTATTACTTGGCCTTTCTTTCATCAAAAAACAACAAAATTCAACAATGTGAGTTGTCAAATCTTAACTTTTATTTTTCTATTCACAATTCTTAACTTTGATTTCCATCGATATGACTTTTTTGTTACTTTTCAGCTTTGTCATTTTGTTAGAAAAATTTCTTATATTATTAAAACAGGTTTTGTTGAATACCATAGAATATTTCTTCTTGATGTTCTTCTATTGCTTATGTTCAAGCATTCTCGTTTTTCTTATGTCGGGGGTACAAATGGTAGAGAAGGTGCCCTATATTTTGTTCCCAAACACTTTCCACCACATCCATGGTCGTCAAGAGAGGGATTAATTGTTGTTTGTTTTGTTCTTTTCTGTGGTGCAAGGTTTATTTAGTTATATATAATTTGTATGTGCTTTCATTCATTAAATTATTTTAGTATTGTAGCATAGTTGTAATAGTGCCAATGGGATATATATATATATATATATATATATATATATATATATATATACAGTGATGCTGATTGCTTATTGATTTAGTGTGTCCTGGGACACACATATTTGCTTTGAATGAGTCCCCGTGAAAATTTATGGATCCCAACTAAAGCTGTCTAACTCCTACGTTGTAACTTATCCTGTGTAATTCATTTCTAAGAAACTATTGAAATGTATTTACAGTCAGCTTGAAATGGTGAAGGAAGAAAAAAGAAAAACACTGGGACGCATAGATACAATTTTACTGTGTCCTTTTAGATTTTTGTGCATCAGGGATGCAGGATGCACACCTAACAGCATCTGTGTGTGTGTGTGTATATATATATATATATATATATATATACACACCCATTCTATCAACAGTATTACAACTATGCTACAGTACTAAAATTATTCAATGGATAAACCTAAAAGCACATACAAATTACATATTTAGAAATATTATTTTCTTTACTTTTCACCCATATAGATATCTCTAATATTGGACCAAAAATAAACAAGAAATTGTGTGTTGAACAGATTAAGGTGTGAATTTGTCAATGTCCACCAAAATCAGCTTAATGACTGGATCTTTAACCTTGGTATGGCAAGAAATCTTTGAATTCAAACCTGTTAAACTCCACTTACAAATTAACCTGTGCCACATCCTGCTCGTAGTGGTGGAATTTCTAAATTAATACAAGAAAGTCAAACTAGAAATAAAAATGCAGCTACTTTAGTTATTTTTGAATTTAAAAAAGCAATTTTGAAGTTTTATCTTTTCAGACTGAGATTTTTATTTATTTTTATTTTTTTACGTTTTTATTTTGAGAAAGTTGAAGGAAGAGAAAATAATAAACAATGTTCAGTTGTAATTCTCTGGCATTCTGTGAAATAAATGCACATAAACATAAATTCTTTTCTTTTCTTTTTAGGAAATAATCTTGTTAATTAACCATAAATTTTCTTTGTTGGCTTGTTAGAATGAATTTTATCTTTAAAGTGACATAACATTTAAGATTTTCTTTTTTTCTGCTTATTACCATCATCAGCAACTTTCTGATTATCTTTTCAGTAGTGTCAAGAGGATGATAGATTTTCAAATAATCTCTCTTTAACCGACTTCTAAAGTCAAAAATAGATAATTGAGTATTATTATACTTGTTGCAATACCATATCCTCTTACTTTAAGATTATCAGACAGATAAGGTATTAAAATGTGTAAAAGAATTCTTATAACTAATAATGGTTGGTTGGTAGTTTGGTTTAATGATGTATCAATCCTTGTGGGTTATTTAATGCCAATTCTTTTTATAGATATGATTTGTTTAAAAAATAATTTTCATTAACTTCATGTGTATCAATAAATTAGAATAAACAATTTCATATTTATTAAATACTGATGGTTGACCCTCAGTCACCACCTTTTAGCATCTATATGATAAAAAGGAGGAAGTGCATGGTGTAATAGTTAAAGTCATGGGAAATGGACTCATCGTCCCGAGTTCAAATCCTGGACATAGTAATTGCATTTCACTTAGCGCTAATACCCTTGGGAAAAGTATGAATTCTACTCCCTCCAGCTATGGATAAATAGTAGGACAGACTGGGCTCTTGAACCTTGGTTAGGCATCCAGTCTAGGAGAAGGAAAACTCAGAATTCAAACCTCCGCTTAAGAAATTGACCTTGTATCACATCCTGTTTGTACGGAGGGGTTGGTAAATATATATATGGTAAAAAGGAGTGGGTATTTGCTATAAGGGCAATTTGAAGAATACAGTCAGAACAATCATATAGGTGCTAAGGCTTGACATGACCAGCTGATTGATCAGCTGGGGTCCTCTCTGCCTACCCATGTAGCCCAAGTAAGGGCCGATGTGGAGTGTTGCACATTATGATACCATTTAGAACCCAAGTCACAGACTTCTCACCCACCACAATCCTGCCCTCAGGCATTATGTTATGGGTCACCACCCATGATCAACAAGTGGTGCCATCGAGGGATGGGTCTTACCTCTCTGCAGAGGTGCAGTTGGCATATCTGTCTCCCTAGCTGACAGGGCAAAAAACTAATAATATAGACTTGGTTAAAAGCTACAGATTATCCTTACTGCACATTTAACCTGGACTAATAATGATAATAATTATTTTAACAAATTAAAAAATAAAATAGAAAAAAAATTGATAAAATTCAATTACTGCAATTGGCAGTGATGTTTTTTTTTTTTTTTTTTTTTAACTCAATGTTTGTGATTAGTTGTCATTTACTTTGCTTAGTTTGGCACAAGGCTAGAAGTATAGGAGACCCAGTGAGAATCAAACTTACTACTGGGTAATTCCATGTCACCACCCCCTTCAATTTTTCTGAAAAAATCAGAAATCATCAATAACTTAAAATCGGTTAACTTTAAGACTTTTTTTTTAATAGCATTTTTGGATTCCTTGGGCAAAATATGCTTTTATAAACTAATTTTTAGTAGTAGGGAAGCTCTAGAACTCATTTTACAGACATAAATAGGTTACAAAAAGTCACCATTTTTTTGCGATCCTCCCCCTCAAATTTGGAGAGCTAAAAATCGACATAACTCTGCCAATTTTGGGAATTGCAAGCTCACATTTTGGGGATTGTCTAACATTAACATAGTCCACATCTGGAAAAAAATTCAGAAAAATTGAAGAGGGTGGGTGACAATTTTCCTTTTTTCTGGATGATTTAATAGTTTGCTAACCTAGATTTCCCACCTTATAAATAACCCTAAAAATAAGCTTTTGATTTAGCCCAAGACTAAAAGTATGAGACACTCTAAGTGAGGATTGAACTCACTATGAAGTAATAGTTGGTCAGTGAAACAAACTTACTATTACTAACCATTATTTAGTACCCAGTATTAATTGTTAGATTTCTTTTCTAAAGGTGAAAATATATTTTATTGCTAGAATTTATCAAGCTTTACTTGACTAGTATACAGGCCTCAGGTTGTTTACAGTACCTGCTGTTGCTTAAATGGTCATCCATTTAAATACAGTA
The DNA here is from genome assembly GCA_023376005.1 of Doryteuthis pealeii. Lineage (NCBI taxonomy): Eukaryota > Metazoa > Mollusca > Cephalopoda > Myopsida > Loliginidae > Doryteuthis > Doryteuthis pealeii. Next base: position 34,485,588 of record CM042144.1, read on the forward strand.
CAGACTCAATTACTGCTTAATATCAGTAATCTTGTGGGGTCAGTTGTTTTCATCCTGACTTGACCATAAGTCAAATATATATTTTGTTCTTACAGGTAAAGCAATTCTCATGTTCTCTTTTTGTATGTATGATTATTAGCTTATTGGAAAAATGACCAATTTTATTAAATATTTCAATGTAAAATTGGTCATTATTTTCTAAACAATTTTTTTTTTTTTAACAAAAACCATTCATCTGGTTGGCTTTAGAATACACTGACTACATCATCTGCAGAAGGTAGTGTCCTGATTAGGACATTAAACTGCATGCAGTGGTGAGGCCCCAGTTCTAGAGCTCTGAGGAATATGGATTATTCCTTCATTACCATTACATTCAGGTCCACTCTGACCCAGAGTGGTAGTACATGTTAGGATCCCAACTACGAGTCAAATAGATCTGTTCAAAATTATTTGTATTGGATAGGAATATTTGATGCCATATAACTGTGCAATCAAGTGATTATCATTTTTATTAAATAGGAATAGTTACTTAAAACCTTGTAATTGTGTATCAATTATTAGTACTAGCAAATATATGCACCCTCCGGGTGCAAGTATTTAAGTTTTAATGTGATGAAATATATTAAATTAGAAAGACTAATGAAACTAAATTAGAATGCAGATAAAATGATTTGAAACAAAGTGGGGTATAATCGAAAACTTGAACAACTTTGAAACTAACTCTACCATCATTTGCCATCACTCCCGTCTTTCATTGCTAATTTTTCCTAATTTATCTATTTAGTTAAATTAGGAAGTAAAGAATAAAATTAGTTATTTCTTCTTGTTAATGGACTTTTTAAAGATTTATTTTTGAGATTTTTGCTCATATTTATTAAAATAAAACCAAGCAATTAGAAATCAATAACATATTTAAATCAAGTACATATTTATCAAAATCAAATGTTTAATATCAATATGCAAATTAGCCTTCCCATTCACACTGTAAACTGCTTTTTTGTTGTACGTATAAATACACTAGCATGCAATTAGTATGTATACAAGACGAATAGTATTAATAATGTAAAACAATTTTATTAATAATTGAGGTTTAAATAAGAATAAAATCATGGAGAATATGATGTAAATAACTAAGGGAATTGTGATTTAGGTACTGATATAGTTTCGGTTACAGATAGGCAGACACACAGTCTCCATTATAATAAGAATTAGATAGGAAGACTTGAAACCATATGACTGGGTGCAAACAAATAATTATTATTATTAACAAACAAAAAAATTATTAAAAAAGATTACAATGGAATGTTGAAAATATAAATTGTTGTAATTATAAACAAACACTGTGAAAATCTCCATGGCGTAGTGGCTAACATGCTGGACTATGACATTGTAGTTAGTGAGTTTGAACTCTAGTCATGCTATTACATTCACTTTCAGATTAATACCCTTGGGAAAGGTATGAAACCCCTTTATCCCACCAGCTATGGATTAAATAGTACCACTACTGTTCTTCTAAAAGGATGGCTCTGACATTAGAATAACTCATGAAGGTTAGAAACCAAACCAAACATTTACAATTGAATCAAATTTCAGCTATAAATTACCCCTAACCTGTTGGTTACAATATGCGCCACATATGGTACACAAAGAACTGTCTAAAACAATGTTGTGTATCATATATGGTCAGTGATGCTGATAGCTTTTTGATTTAGTGTATCCTGGGATGCACATATTTGCTTTGAATGAGTCCCCCAGAAAATTTATGGGTCCCAACTAAAGCTGTCTAACTCCTACATTGTAACTTATCCTGTGGAATTTGTTTAAAAGAAACTATTGAAATGTATTTACAGTTAACTTGAAATGGTGAGGGAAGAAAAAAGAAAAACACTGGGACGTATGGATAAGATTTTACTGTGTCCTTTTAGATTTTTGTGCGTCATGGACACAGGACGCGTATCTATCAGCATCTTTGTATGGTACACACCTATAAAAGTATATGTATTCTTAAAAGGGCTATAAAAAGTCAATTTTAATTATAAAATTTCAGAATACAAAACATTAATATTGTTAAGAAGTGTTCAAAGTAAACAACAAATATAACTGAAAACTGCAAATGATAAAATAATTAAAACTACTCACATCATTGCATTTTAATGGATCCTAGATACTTTCAAATTATTCACAAAAATTATCAAAGTATTTTGAAATATTTGAAACTAAGAAGATGAGGTGGAGGCTGGTTATTTGTTAGCATTATTGGGAATCCAAAGCTGCACACAACATTTCACTTGAATATTTTGTTTGCTACTGAAGTCATACGAGTTGGAACATGGTGCTGGGTGGGAATAAGTATTGCATTAGCCATCAGGACCAATGTGATAAGGAGTTGATATGACGTTAAATAAACTGAACCAAACCAAAAATCTTATATGTATTTTTAACTTTTTGTGTATTTTAATGTTATTTCCTAAATGCTATTAGATTTAAAATCAAACATATTATTCTTTTACTCTATGAGGCTGAGTCAAAAAGTAATGTCATTTTGTTTAGGAGAGATATACTTATCAACACAGGAACATGTATCATACATCAAAATGAAGCTGGTCCTCTGTGGATCACATCCCTACTTCTTCACATAGTCACCATTTCCCTCAATAGCAATGTTCCACCTTTGAATGAGAGCATGTATCCCTGCCCTGTAAAATTATGTTTACTGTTCTTTAAGCCAGTTCTTCACTACAGATTTCACTTTCTCATCACTTGAATAATGTTTGCCTCTCAAACCCTCTTTCATGGGTCCGAAGAGATGATAGTTTGAAGGTGCTGACGAGGAAGTGAAACCTGTAGTGAAGATGTGGCTCAAAGGACAGTCAACAGAATTTTATGGGCCAGTGATACATACTCTCAATCGAAGGTGGAACATTGCTATTGAGAGGAATGGTGATTGTGGTGAAGTAGGGATGTGATCCACAGAGGACCAGTTTCATTTTGATGTATGATACATGTTCCTATGTTGGTAATTATATCTGTCCTAAACAAAATGGCATTACTTTTTGACTCACCCACGTATTCTGATTCTGATTCTTCAAGATGTTTTTCCTTGTTTTGTGTATGTTGTTCATCTGATTAATTTATTTGGAAATAACTAAACTTTTCTTAGTCAGTCACATGGGCTTCAGAATGCTTACTGTATCTGATGATGATTTACTGTATTCTGTTGCTGTAGTAGGAACCTCCTACAGCAGCATTCAGTCTTTCTTCATTTAAAGCCGCTATGTCCTTTCCATTGAAAGAGTCCTTAGCTCCCTCTTTGATCTTAGGGCTCCCAATCCTGCATTTTGGAAGTCTGCTCAAAGCTTATCAACCAAATGTGTGTAGCAGCCCCTTTGTGCCTAATACTTACTGTTATATATATATACCAACCCCTCTGCACAAACAGGATGTGATACAAGGTCAATTTCAAAAGCGGAGTTCAACAGGTTTGAATTCAGAGTTTTCCTTCTCCTAGACATGTTGCCTTACCAAGGTTAAAGAGCCCAGTCTGCTCTACTATTTATCCATAGCTGGAGGGAGTAGAATTCATACCTTTCCCAAGGGTATTAGCGCTAAGTTAAATGCAATTACCATATCCTGGATTTGAACTCAGGGCGATGAGTCCATTTTCCATGATTTTAACCATTACACCATGCACATTTGTACTTACTGTTATTAAGTGGTTACTCATCTAAGTATTGAACAGAATCATTGATGCTTAACTTTGTGATCTAGCAATAACTTGTACTTAAAGTGTGACTTGACCCTAATTCATTTGATTCGTTTAGAACAAAAGTTCTCAACTGTTTGATTATTTTTTCTTTCTGTCTTTCTTTTGATGACATTATCAAATTTGTTTTCCTTAAAAAAAAAAGTAGACAGAAAAAGGAAAATTTGTTCACATGAGAACATCATGGTTAATTTATAAGTAGTCAGTTTGTCTATTCATCACCACGTGTTCCAAATCATGAGGAGATAGGAAAAGGATAAAGATAAATATTGCAGTAAATAGAATGTTTTATACTGGGGAAACTTTCAATAATCGGATGGATTAAGTATGTATTTACCCAACCCCTCCACATGAGCAACATATGACTTAAGGTAAATTTCTTTAAGTGGAGTACAGCTGGTTTAACTTCCCTCTCATTGACCAGTTGCCTTACCAAGGCTAGAGAACCTAGTCTGTCCTACTATTTACCCCTAGGTGGGGTTGGGGAGAAGATTTATTTACCTCGCATCCCACAAATGCAGGTGTGACACAAGGTCTTTTTAATGTGGGATCACCCTCAAACCAAAGCTCATAGGATGGTAGGTGCAAATATGCATTGATCCCGTAGGTATTCCCCTCTCAAGGAGGCGCCTCCGGCACTGGGCAATAAACCCAGCCCTGCCCCCTTTAAATCAAGGGGGCAGGTGTTGCCTGGGGGGATGGCCCTCTGGGATCTATGCTGTTAATTACTTAACTAGTCCAGGGCTGAAGCCATTGGACCCCGCCCTGAGGGCCGGGTAAAGCTGGGGAGAAGAGTTGGATTCATGCCTTTCCCAAGGGTATTAACACAAATGGAAACACAAGCAACCTTGTTCAGGATTTGAATTAAATTTTTGTAAACTATAAACAAAGATGTCCTTTTATTGAATATAAAACAATTTTAAACCACAAATATGAATATTATTTTAACAATTTAAAAGATTTTTAATTCCTAAAGATGTTAAAAATTTAAAATCTACAAACAAAGATGTTATCTTTTTGAAATTTTTTGAACATTAGAGTGATGTCAGTCTAGTTTAAAATGGATCTGTATTAATGTTTAAGAACATTAAGACTTTTTCCTTCTTTCATTTGAAAATATTTTTCAGATGAAACATTTAACATCTATTGCATTGCCCTGAAGATGATTTTCAAAAACTGAAACAGCATATATCATATAAGAAATACATCCTCTGAATATTTTTTTTTCTTATTTTATATTTGCTCACCATCAGATTTATTTCTATTTTTCTCTAATATATGCATACAAAACAACTTGTGGACCTCTTGGGTTCTTGTTGAAACCGAAGTCTGTGATGATATTTATAGTTCTATTTAGGAAAGAGTGAAGGATTATAAGAATTTCAGTTATATCAAGAATTTGGATGACTTTTGGTGCAAACACAGACCCAACAAAATTACCATTCCAAATAGAACTAGAAATTGCTTTATACTCTAATTTAAAGAATTTTAAGTGTATTAAAATTTTGCTATGAAGTGCTATTTTTGTTAGGATATGTTTCCTCAGTAGAACAACAATTACACTCGGAGATGCTGATAGGTACGTGTCCTGCATCCCTGATGCATAAAAATCATATCTAAGCATTCCAGTGTTTTTCTTTTTTCTTTCCTCACCATTTCAAGCTAACTCTAAATACATTTCAATAGTTTCTTAGAAATTAATTATACTGGATAGGTTACAAGGTAGAAGTTAGCCAGCTTTAGTTGGGACTCATGAGTTTTCCTGGGGACTCATTCAAAGCAAATATGTGCGTCCCAGGATGAACTGAATCAAAAAGCTATAAGCATCACTGACACTTATTAGATGTTCCCCACCTATGATGTTGTGTCGTTAAAATCAATCAATCAAAACTCGTGAGGATATATTTGAGACAAAGTCATCTTACATGCTTTATGTGAGTTAAATCAATTTGAGATTGACTAGTGTTGGTATCATGTGTTTATCTGAAGAATTTATTTTCTTTGGTGTCCATCTGTTTGCTGTCATACCATATAATCTATCTTCTTTTGATGTAGATTCTCACTTGGTTCATGTGTCCTCTTTCCAATGCCAAACAGCTGTAATGATATACTTGCTCCCTTCTTTATGGTAAATTTCTTCTCTCACCATATTTCTCATAACTCCTTTTTTTTCTTTTTATTGTTGTGTGTGTGTGCGCACTTTTCATTGACCACCAACACTGGAGAGTAATGGCACTGGCTGTGCTAGATGCCACACCATCCACCATCCTAAGTGATGATTCTCTGTCATTGACAGTATTTTTGACATTCCGTTTCCATCTGGTTATGACGGATGGTTGGGTGCTTTCTACAGTCGCACAACATCTGGTAGAGTCATGATTTACCAATCTTATACTCCTAAATGAGTGGCATCATCAGTGGCAGTTTCGGCTTTGATGTCAAGCTGTATAAAAACACATTAGTTAGAGAAGAAATATGTACTGATAATTTAGTCTGACAGGTATTCACCAGACAAGTGAATCAAGTGACTCTTGGGGGGTAATACCATGAATCAATATAATATGCTCTATGGGCAGAACTCATTTTATCAGCAGATGGGTCAGGTCAATATAAAGTATAAGTTTATATCAACTGAAGGTTGTTAGTTTAATACTTATACTAGGTAGTAAATAAATATTTGAGTGATTCAACAACTTAATGATATTTATATATATATATATATATATATATAATCGGAGATGCTGATAGGTATGCGTCCTGCATCCCTGATGCATGAAAATCTAAAAGGACATGGTAAAATAATATCTATGCATCCCAGTGTTTTTCTTTTTTTCTTCCCTCACCATTTCAAGCTAACTGTAAATACATTTTAATAGTTTCTTAGAAATTAAGGTAAGGGTTAGACAGCTTTAGTTGTTTCCACAGTTCATAAATAAAAACCCTACAATTTATTAAAAAAAACTTTTGTTGGGACCCATCAAATTTACTATGTATATGTCCCAAGATGCACTAAATCAAAAAGCTATCAGCATCACTGATATATATATGTATCCAACTAGGAACCACAAGGTTCTGGGTTTGATACTGGCTCTTGCCAACTCAGCGCATAAGTAGCACAGGGATGTGTGGTAAAGTAAGGAGTGGATGGTAGGTGTGGTGCTCCACCTCAGATACCAAAACAATCTCCTTGGTCTAGTGCTAGTGAAAAGGGGATATACTCCCTCACTATCTGGCTGATACTGAGTTTAGGCCATCTCGATGACTTTACTTCCTTCATACGAATGTCAGTGTGTCACATTTTTTTTTTCTACTTTACTCCTATCAGTCATAGGCCAACATTTACCATTTTGGAATCAAGTTGACTTTTGCACCATCTCATTTATAGGATGTTTACAAAGTTGATATATATATATATATCTAGATCCTCTAAATGGAATAGAACTTTGTACATATGATAAATGATCATATCAATTGAATCATGTAGACATTATTTTATTTATTTTTTGTTGTTTGGTTTAATGGCTTATCAACCCTTGTGGATTATTTAATGCAAAATCTTATTTTTTACACATATGATTTGTTTAAGAAATAATTTTGATTAACTTTATGTTTATTAATAAATTGGTAAAAATAATTTTTATCAACTTCATATGCATCAAGAGATACTGGTAGTTGACCTTCAGCCACTGCCTTTTAGCATCTATATGATAAAAAGTGGTAGGTGTTTGCCATAAGAGCAATTTGAAGAATATGGTTGGGACAATCATATAGGTGATATGACCATCTGATTGATCAAATAGGTCTTCTCTGACTGCCTGTCTAGCCCAAGTAAGTACCAAAATGGAGTGTTGCATGTCACAGGACCACTTAATATCCAGATTACGGACCACTCAGCCACCATGATCCTGTCTTTATGCATTATGGGTTGCCACCCACAGCCAACAGGGTAGAAATATTTTTAAAATCTCGCAGGTATTGGGTTAAAGGTAACTTGTAAATGCTTTTTGACTTGAGTCTTTGTAATCAACCATGGTAATCTCTTTCCTGCAATAGTCCTTCTGCCTGCAACAATCACACAGTGATTTTGCCACTGCTGACATGCCACGATGAGATCATTTTATCCTATCCCTATACACTCCTGCCATGAATGAGACAGAATGACACTGCACCCTATAAAGCCATCTGTCAATGTGTAACAGTATGGTTTACTAGAAAAAAATGCTACGATAATCTCATGAATTCACAATCATTGATTTCTCATGTTAGATCAGGATTCTGTTATCCACACCACCAAACAAAACCTTCAATACACACAAGAAGTAAAGACTATAACAGGGTGTCAAGTCCTTTGTCATCATACACTGAACAGAGTAGGTTACGTTCAATCAATATGCATGCAAAGTTGTAGGAACCCCCCCCCCCACGTCCACTCACCTGTTTTTTAAAATGTGTCACTGCCATTTTATGCAAATAAGTCTGCAGCATAAAAATGGCAGTTTGGCAAATGTCTCTCAAATTGACACGTGAGACAGCGAACGCATTTAGCTCCCAGTAAGTCACTGTCACTTCTATTACACAATGGCAGCTATGTTTTTTTTAGTTTGGTTTAATCAAAACCTGCCAAACCCTGCGTTTCGCAGGAGGTAAGTCAACTCGTTCACCACATAACTGAAGCTACCATTTTATAACATTTTGAGCTTTAGTCAGACACGGTTAATTTCTGTTTATACTTTAAATGTACTTTTTTTTGTCTGCTTTGAGAACTATTTAAATATTTTTTTTTCGTTAGCTTTTCTAACAAAGAAATCCTGAATACAAGTACACATACTACTTAATCCTGTTTATGCAATAAATATTTAAAATCTCTATATTTACTTTTGACAACTGATAATCATGGTAACTGACTTTTTGTAAAAGTCAATGGTGAATAATAGAAAAAAAATTCAATTGATTCTTCTCAACATTACTTGATCAAAAGGTGTTGATATCAGGTTAGCCTTCACTGATCCAGAAAAATCTTATCTCAAAAAAAAAAAAACACCTGCACATTTTTTGATTACTTCTGCTCTTAAAGGAAATAAAAGCTGATAAAAGAAAAAGGTCAAACAAAAAGATTTAAAAAATCTAAGAAGTCAGATGAGTAAGTATAAATTCTTATACACTGTTGTGAATGTTTATAGAGGCACTTAGTGAGGATCAAACTCACGCACACTGGTTTTGAGTTTGTTTTTTTTTTTTTTTTACTACATAGCCTGAGCGGGTTGTTTTGGAGAATGTGCTGTTGGCCAAGCAGCAGATCACCCCTCTCCACACTGCCGCTGTGGTCCAAAGGAAAGGATAAGAATCTATTGCAGTTTGGCAATGGCAGTGTTACAGGAGTTGTTGTGTAGAACTGAAATTCAGTGTTACTCAACCTTAGGGACTCCGGCTACAGATTTGTTAAAAAATATTTTTGTAGATTTGTATACTTGTAGATTCTACAAGTTAAACTCTATCTAATGGTGAGGTTCCAGTTCTGGAGGTTTGGGGAATGTGAAGCACCCTTTCATCACCATTGCTCCCTGGTCCACTCTGACCCGGAGTGATAATACCTGTTAGGGTAAAATGGGTTAAATAGAAAAATGTGTTTATAAAAAACATTGAGTATCCATTAAGAATTACTTTTTTTCAAAACTTTATCAGCATTAAATGACCCACTGAGGTTGATATGCTGTAAAACAAAACAAACCAAACTATTCTCCCTACAGCAATGAGTAAAAATAATAGGATAGACTAGACTGTTTAATCTTGGCAAGCCAATCTGTCTAAGAGAAGGAAAACTCTGAATTGAAACTTGTTAAACTCCACTTAAGAAATTGACTGTGTGTCATATTCTAGTCATGCGGAGGGTTTAGGAAAAATACATATATTCTCTAAAACATAACTACTTTTTTAACATCCTAATATTGCATAACGATAGTCACATTACAAGAACAGTGTTTGTTGCATAGGCCAACTCAAGTTGTAGTAGTTGTCATTAGTTCAGAAACAATACACACAGGTTGTATAGTCACAAGGAGTTGTTTATTACTTGGACGCACGTGGGCTCTTTTTCAGAGAGAAGGAAAGATAGAATAAGTTGACCATACCCTCTCTCTCTATCTTAACATAGTATCATGTTCCTTACTGTTGTACCAGACCCATATGGGTGACCGACCGACATGTCTGCTCTCACCAGAGCCCAGCCGAAAAAAGAGGCAGATTTTGTCCCCCGTTTCTCGTTCCGGCGTCACATCCGTTTCCAGTCAAAGCCCCGAACTTCCGTTTTTATTCTCAAATCTATTTCCGGGGTCATTCTTTGGTCAAATTACTGGCACCCTGCTTCGTGTTTACTCTTCCAAATTTTAACCTTTCTTTGTTCTTATTTCTTCTTCTCTTTCCCTGTTAATCCCCAAATTCTCTGTAGACCATAATAATTACACTACACCTATTCAGAACAAAATTTACTGAATGACTTAGTTGATCCACTCTCATCTGTATTTATTTGTCAGTTCAGATATTGGAACACTAGCAAGTCTATAGATAGTGTGACAGATCTTCTGAATACTCAGATGTTTGCACGTAGGCAAAAAAAGTAGCATGTAGAATATTTATAGGAACATTGAATACTGATAGGAGGGACACATCGAAAATAAAACCTATTTCTTTCCTTGGACAAGTTTTTCAGTAACAAAACACTATTTTTATTTCACATAGTCACCAGCATTGGCCATACATCTCTGCCAGCAATGAACGAGTGTGTGTGTTATGTTTGTAGGATGGTTGCTCCAAAAATAATGTCTCCTATTTTATTTATGTTAGTCTGCTGTACCAGACCAGTGCTATTGAAATAGTGATTCAACCTTCTGACCAATAAGCCATAATTTTTTTCCCTTGTTACTGATAGCAGCTGTGTGGCAGCCTGATAAAATGGCATCTGACATGGAAGCAGAGGTGTATTATAGAATGAATGTATTTACCCAATCCCTCTACCATGGTCAGGATTTGATACAAGGTCAAATTTTGAGCAGAAGTTCAGTCATGAGTGCACCTGCCTAGGAATTGCAAGTTTCCTGATTCGATACTGTCGCCAACTCAGTGCATGAGTAGCACGGCTTAGATAATCTGATCTGTGCAGTAGTGTGGTGCTTCACCTTGGCAATAAAAATTCTTCCTGCTTTAGCGCTAATGAAAAGAGAATAGACTCCTTCGCTATCTGGCTGATAGTGACAATAGTGTTATACACTCATTCAACATTGGATATATAAACAGGAGAGATACAGGTAGCGAGCAGACTTGAGGTGATAGATGATTCTTACTTTTTAACTTCTGCTTTCTGCTTCTAACTCATCGGCGATTTTCTCTGGGCTGACTTCTCTTCAGAGCTTCTGCTGGGGATTGATCTTATTTGTTGAATTATTCAGGCTGTCATCTCTTGTTTTAAATTACTTAACAAGACTTAGTTGTTTTATGATAATAAAGCTTTATTTCCAGAACCCAGCCCATGATTGTGCTGTGGGGTAGATGCCGACCCAGAGCAGCGATCCACAGGTCCACTCACTCTGAAAACTGCATCGCATCTGACTAAACAAAAACTTATTCTCAACCTAAAAAGAAAACCCAAAAAAACCCTAAGTGAATATTCTCTAAGTGGGTTAATTCCATATTTTTTATCGGGGGTAGTATGATTGGTTTGGTTTCTTAGCTTATTTGAATTCATTCTTCTCCAAGACTGGTGGTTTAACCAGGAATCCAGTCTACTCTATTTACCCATAGCTGGAGGAAGGGAGGTCAGATGGATTTATATCTTTCTCAAGGGCATTAGTACAAAGTGTAACAGTTTTTTAGGGATTTGAACGGTGCATGTAACCGCAGTCGGGCAGTGGGTAATACTCTTCAGTGTGTGTAAATTATTTGTATTAAGAATAGTTACTTGAAATTTTAATTGTTTACTAAGGATTATTATTATTAGTTCCTTGAAAGCATATAACTTTTTGCAAACAAATGATTATTAGTAAATAGAAATAATTACTTGAAACCATAAAATTGTGTAAAAATGATTAGTTTTTTTTAGATAGGAATACTTGAAACCATACAAATGTGTGCAAATTATTTCTATTAGATATTTACTTGATGATATATAAGTGTTAAAAAGAAAAAGAAAACTCTTAAGAAACAACTACACAAAAAAGTGAATATAAACATAATGAATACGTTTCCCTAACCTCAGGGCATAAAATAACCATAGACAGTTTGGTATGTCATTAAAATCAATCAATTATACTGGTGACTATATAGAAAAATGTTTTTTTTTTTTTTTTTTTTTTTTTTTAGCTAAAAACTTGCACTATCTTATGGTGATATTTTATTCCTGTATCTGTTTGAGTTTCTGTGGAAATAAATAGGAGGCATTACTTTTGGATCACCCTCTTCTTTAATTCAGTTCCTTTCACTAAGTCATCTATATAATAATACTTGTGTTCCTTAATTGTACAACCGTTATCATTTTGCAACACCCTCTGGTTAAAAATGAGACCGTCCAAATCTTCCAAGAAGAAATTCAAAAATGTAAATCCTGATTATCTGGTGTTTCTTATTGTCAAATTAATGAACCATTACGTTTTTATCATAAAGAAAGGGAAGAAAAAGGACATGTTAGGCAGAAAGAATATGATAAAAAGTAGGGTAAAGATAGGTAGAGGAAGTGATCATGTGGAAGCGATAATGCTAATCTGTTTTTATCAAACATAATAAACTGATGAAAAGGAAAGAAAGAAAGAATGAGTGAAAGAAATTCACTTATTATATTTTAAGTAAATATATCAAACATTGTAATAATTAAATTATCATACTGTGGTATATCCACTGGTTCTGATAGTTGGTTAATAATAGACATAGTTTTTGAAATCTGCCTTGACTATAAATTTCCATTTTGAGGAGAAATATTAAAAAAAACTAGCAAATATATGAACCCTTCAGGTGCAAGTATTTAAGTTTTAATGTATTAAATATTATATTAAATTAAAAAGACTAATGAAACTAAATAAGAATGCAGATAAAAAGATTTGAAACAGGGGAATATAATTGAAAACTAAAACTGGAACTTAATCTTGTATCACTCGTGTCTTTCATTGCTGAATTTTCATAATCTAGCTTTTTAGTTAAAATAGGAAGTAAAGAATAAAATTGCAATTATTACTGCTTGTTAATGAATTTAGGATTTATCCCCGAGATTTTTGCTCATATTCATTAAGATAAAACCAAACAATTAGAAATCAAAAATACTAAGCACTTATTTATTAAAATCAAATTTTTAATATCAATATACAAATTAGCTTTCCTGCTCACACAGTAAACCGCTATTTTGTATATATAAATACAATTGCATGTTATTAGAGTGTAGATATGTCCCACATATCTAACACCGGTTTCGACCGGCGGTCCAGTGAGCTTTGGCCGCTGGACCTTACAAGTTATTAGCGTTGATCCCAAGGGGCTATCCCCCCAGGCAATACCTGCCCCCTTGGGGGCAAGGCTGGGTTTATTGCCCAGCGCCTGAGGCGCCTCCCTTGAGGGGGAATGCCGAAGGGATCGACGCAATTTTTGTTCTTTCCCACCCATGAGCTTCGGTTTGTGGGTGGGCCCACATTAAAACAAGGCCTTGTGCCCAGTCCATACAAGTGGGGTATGAGGCAAATACCTCTAACTCCGGTTTTGACCGGGGGGGATGGTCCAGTGGCTTTGGCCCTGGACCTTACAAGCTAACATTGTTGATCCCAGGGGGCCATCCCTCCAGGCAACACCTGCCTGCTCGATTTAAAGAGGCAGGGCTGGGTTTATTGCCCAGTGCCTAAGGCACCTCACTTGAGGGGGAATGCTGATGGGACCAAAGCATTTTTTGCACCTGCCACCCATGAGTCTCGGCTTGTAGGTGGTCCCACATTAATAGGGCCTTGTGCCTAACCCGTGCATGTGGGGTACGTGGTAAATATCTAGTATGTAGATATGGCCAACAGTATCAATAATGTAAAACAATTTTATTAATAATTGAGATTTAAATAAAAATAAAATCATGGAGATAAATAACCAAGGGAATTGTGACTTGAGTTGTAATATAGTTTTGGTTACAGATAGACAAACACACAATCTCCATTATAATAAAATGTCTACCATTTTCCAAGCTGCACTTAGTGTTGATGAGTCAATCTTGAGTTTGCTCTTCTATTTCCTGAGTCATTATCAAGAGGACTTGTTCAATGGAGTGTCTTATCTGCTTGGGTGGGCGGGGGAGACAGGATGGTGGGGGGCGATATCTTGAAAAGTGTGTGAATGATGTAGGTAAAAAAGGTCAGACATCTTGAGTATATAAATCATAAATCTTTTAAAAAAGAAAATGTTATCTTGTCTAAGGGGGTAGAGAAGTCTTGAGAATTGATCCTTGTTTTTTGGGGGTCAGATCCTTTACAAAAATTAAGCTCTTTCAGGTGAGATTTAGCATTCTTCCCCTTTCTACTGGTTACTAAGGTAACCACTAGCTTGATCTTACTCTGGGAGGAATAGAATTATATAAGTTAGGTTGTTAGTTGTTTTTGGTTTGTTTAGTATTTTTTTTGTGGGGGGTGTATTAGATCTAATCTCATAGATCAAATAAACAATTTCAACAATAAGAAAGCAAAGTTTTGGAAATACTTCAAGCCACAGTAGACCCATAATTATATATATATATAAAGTTAAAAGAAAGGAAAGGAATCCGACAGTATGAGTATGAAAAGGTGGAATGAAAACATCACACAATGCTGTTAAAGAGAAAACAATTTATAATATAATCATAGCTGATACTGATCAATATTTCGATTTTACAAAAATCATCATCAGAGCTCATTTACTCCATCGTGTTTGGGTCAGAGAAAAATGTCAAATCAGTTCAAAAACAAAAAAAACTTAATTTTGCAAAAAAGAACAAAAGTTGTTACATTATTCACCAATGTGGGCATTCGCGCCATATTTTTGTCAGTCATGTGTATACCTTTTTTGTTGGTTAACTCTTCATTGTAGCGGATTTTGAGATGTTGGCAACAAGACGAATTAACTTATTCGAAAGGGGATGGGTATTAAAAAATGTGACGGTTGGAATTCAAAAGATTTTTAGAAAAGGAATTTTTATGATTAATTATTTGTTATGTTCTGTATTTCATAAATGATTAATTATTTATTATATTTTGTTTTTTTATATATAAAGTAAAAAAGTTATGGACGGAATTTGTTATTATTTTAGATAATGTGAAGCATTTAGATCTAATGAAAGGTTTTTATTTTTAAAACCGAATTCAAATCAAATAAAATGAAAAGTTCTTATTTATAAATCAAAACAATAAACCTAAATTTTTATTTTAATGGGAAGTAAATAACGGAAAAAGTTATGTGAAGGGGATTTTATGGTTTCTGACTACAAGTGTTGCTAAATAAGGGGATATACTAAAGAAACCTTGTCTTTGGGGTATGGTTTTATGGGTAAAAACTAAACGTCTATCGGAACACAAATATCATATTAAACTAGGTTTTCAAAACAATGCATTAGCTAAACACATCTTTGATCTCAATCATACTTTTGATTTCAAAGGTGCCAAAATATTAACCCACATACATGATAAAACACTACATAGAATTATGGAATCTTGTGTTATTCTTACCTTCGTTCTTTTTTGCAAAATTAAGGTTTTTTGTTTTTGAACTGATTTGACATTTTTCTCCGACCCAAACACCACGGAGTAAATGAGCTCTGATGATGATTTTTGTAAAATCGAAATATTGATCAATATCAGCTATGATTATATTATAAATTGTTTTCTCTTTAACAGCATTGTGTGATATTTTCATTCCACCTTTTCATACTCATATATATATAAATATATTCCAAAAACAAACCGTGTTTATATATATATATATATATATATATATAATGATCTAAAATTATATTTTTGTATGTAAAGAGAAGTAAAGAATTGTTACAACTGAAAGTGAGTCTAATTTTGTTTGGATCAAAATCATTTTTGTGTTTATTTGTGGAAAAATCTAATTTATCTTAAAACTCAATTTAAAAATTTGAATCAACTTTTACTTGCAGCTGACTTCAAACACAACCAGAATATTTCTTTCTTTCTTTCTTTTTTTTGAAGTGAGAAGGCAGGAAATAAATCCTGGGAAAACACAAATTCCCAAGAGAACTTGGTCATCGCATTAAATCAATCACTTTTCTCTGCCGTTGAATAGAAATGCATGGCATTTTCAGTGAATTAACTCCCCTTATCAGCAGTGGTCAGTACCAGTGCTGATTGTATCCCCTGCAGAGGGTTAAGCACCACCACCAAAAGAAGAAAGAAGTGTCCTGGGTATGACACTAAACTGCATCTCATGTTGAGGCTCCAGTTAGGTGAGGCTGGGTAATGTGTAGGATCCTTACATTGTCTTTACTGCAGGTCCACATTGACCCAGTGTGGTAGTACCTGTTAGAATACCATCTATGTATTGTAGATAGTGAATTAAATCTCTGAATCATAATAAATTTCTCCCAGTAGAATAACACTTCTGTCTAACAGACCATGACTTTAACAAAGAATCTAAATTCATTATAATAGAGAAGATATAACAAAATTCTGACCAAGTAACCAATAAGCACTCCAGCTGGGAGCTGTTTTGAAAGGAACACCTTTTGTTTTTCACCGTAAATTCCCAGTTGTTGGTTTACAAACAACAGATGATATTTTTTTTGCATTAAAATGTCGCTGTAAGATTTTTAAAAAGTTTATTCATGTATATTTACAACCCAAAAGCACGTTTTTATGCTAAAATAGTTTTCGATTTTAATTTGAAAAATTGGTTATTTCATATTGTTGTTGTTAATTCAATAGGAATTTTTTTTTTAAGTTTTAAAAATTTTAAACGAAAGACACATTTTTATATGAAAGACACATTTTTATACTAAAATAGTTTTTATTTAATCAGAAGAGAAATGCAGATATGTTTATTTAAACGAAAATAGTTTTTATTTACAAAATATTTTTTATGTTTATTTAAATAAAAGGATGTTAGGACCAAGTAACCATTAAATAACTATTTAAAAAAAATTAAAATTGAAAAACTATTTTAGAATAAAAATGTGCCTTTGGATTGTAAATAAACATGAACAAACTTTGTAAACAAACAACCGGGAGTTTACGATGAAAAGCAAAATGTATTCCTTTCAAAACAGCTCCCAGCTGGGGTGCTTATTGGTTACTTGGTCCAAAAATTCTATCAAACATTACATCAGTTCTACAAACCCAAGAATATTGATGGATATTAATTCTTATAGATATTTCCCTAAATTACACAATTCATTATTATCTCTCCCTCTCTCACACACATTTATAATATATACATACACATACATAATGTGTGTGTATATGTATGTATGTATGTATGTATGTATGTATGTATGCCTGCCTTTGTGTGTTTGTTCATATACATCTACCTATATGAGAAAATTTCACATGTGCATGATCTACCTATAAGTATTTTTAGTGTTTTCTTTTTCTTCATATATTTGTTCTGATGTAAGTTTCATGGAGGCATGAAAAAAATATAAGCAAACCATTTATATATATATATATATATATATATATATTATATATATTATATATATTATATCTGTTTTATACAGACAATATAAGCAAAATATTATTAAATCTATTTAAGAGCAAACAGGCTTTCCGAAGGAACCGATTACAAGGATATAAATCCTGCCGTGGGAAAAATAGAACCCAGACTCCTTGGAAATATTTTTTTTATCAGTTAGTGTTCTTTCTTTCAAAAGGAGGAATTCTTTGAGGAATGGTACATCCCTAAATTTCTTGGCATCACATTTTACTTTTACCATTCTTTTTATTTACCTTTTTTTTTTCTTTGATTTTTTTTTTTTTTTTTCCAAAAACGTAGTTCTTCTTAAATGAGGAAATTCCACTTGAACCAATGTGTCTTATATATTTTACATCATGTGTTACCTTGATTATTGTTCTGGTTATTTACGTACAATAAATGTTCTTCAAGGAAATTGTTGTTGACTTTTCCTGATGTACTAGTTAGATAGAAACATTTTCATAGGACATGTAGATGTACATTCATTTCATACATACAAATGTGTTTCTCTATATAGATATTTGTATACAAGTGTATATTAGAAGAGAAAGTATATATATATATATATATATATATATATATATGTGTGTGTATGTGGGGG
Source organism: Doryteuthis pealeii (assembly GCA_023376005.1). Taxonomy (NCBI): domain Eukaryota; kingdom Metazoa; phylum Mollusca; class Cephalopoda; order Myopsida; family Loliginidae; genus Doryteuthis; species Doryteuthis pealeii. Next base: position 34,503,644 of record CM042144.1, read on the forward strand.
GGAATGTATTGGAAAGGTGAATAACGAGCACAAACATTTCAATTCAATTAACATTTTGTCTCTGTTTGTTTCTGATGAAGTTTCTGAAACCAACAGAGATTAAATAATAATTGAATTGTTTGTGTGCATTATTTACCTTTGCAATATATTTCCTCACATTTTGTCGGATATTTCTTAATATGTTATTTTCTTCATAGATATATAGGAGTAAAATATGGAAATAAATCCAACAGGTTGACTTCTCGGGCTGACTATTTGTGTTGCTTTTAGTTCTTGTTGGCTCTTTCTTCTTTCTTGTTGGACTGCTCATTTCTTGTTTTTAATAATCAATTAACAAGACTTAGTTGTTTTCTGATAAAGCTTTTATTTCAACAACAGCCCATGATTCTGCCATGAGGAGACTGACAGCAGAGCGAGCTACTTTTGAGTCTGCTTGCTCTGAAATCTTTGTTGCATCTGATCTAAAACCATTTCACACCTAATCACACGCTTTCTAAGGGACTGTCAGTGGAATGTCAATCATTGGCCATGATAACTTTCCACTGAAATCCCACTCTTCTGACTCTAACAAACCCTAATTCAAATATTCTAACTACAGGTATGTACATAAACCATAAACTACTTATGAATTATGGAAAACTTGATGGTGAAGTCAACATTAAAACATTTCAGTTTTTATTAAACCTTCATTAAAGGACATTAGGATGAAAAAAGTGTTCACTGAACAGTTATGGATGTTGTTTTTTTTAGATAATGGAAGATGTGAAAGTGTATACTAACAAAACGGTTATGAACTTTTTCAGTATTTCATATTAAATTTAGTTTTACTGTAATAAACCTATTTTATTCTAAAAAGGTTTTTAAGAAATGTTGGCATTGGAATTATTTTTATATCAAGTAAAAAAAAATGATAAGCTTTAAAAGATTTGTTTACATATTGCTTAATACGCATGACCAAAAAATGTTTTATATTATATAATTTTAAACAAAAATGGTAGTGGTAAAATTGAGAAAATTCCATTTTTTTTCTCCCACAAAAATAAAAATATCTATTAAATTTCTAAAAAGGGGAACTCCCCAATCATACTGCTGAGAAATCTAGACTGACAAGTCTTTACAATGGCATTAGATTTATTATCAAGAAGATGAATCAACATGTCATTGAATTTCAACATTGTAATGAAACCCAAGATGAATGCCAGGTACCTCTGCTAGTTATTCATAGAAGAGAAGTTTATTTTTATTAACTAAATGCAATAAAATGTGTTTGTTTCATGTATGTTTTCCCCAAATATATGAAACTTATAATAATGACATGAGGAGGTGAGAAAACAAATATATAATCCCAGCTGACTAGCAAGTGTAGACATAAAAATAAACACTTGCTGTGTCAATTAGTAGAGGGAGGAAAGCATTGGTTTAAATGAATTATATAAACTAATATTTGTTTGTATATTCACTGACTGTGACTATTACTGCCTCCCTCATAAGGGTGGAGGTGGGTTGCAATAGGTGTTTACAAATAAGGAAAAAATAACATTATCTACACAAGTGTCTGACAAGACATTATTTGTGAAACTGACATTCATATTGAACAGCCTGTCTTAGACTTTTCTTTTACTTTTTGTTTTTGTTTTTAGAAACAATTAAAAAAGATTTTAACCATGATCTGTATGTGTGTGCATTTACCCAACACCACCTCTGTGTGCATATATATATATATATATATATATATATATATATAAATAAGAGATTTATCCAAAATTTGGTAGTAAGGGATGATTCTATATGTGATTTCTAAGATACACTGTTTTAATATAGTATGATCCAGTATGTATAAATACTGCGAATCTTTAAATCACTAAAGAGAGCTCAATGTATAATAAACTTTTTAGATTATATACAGAGCAATATTTATCATAGAAAGGAAGGAAGAACTCAGCACCGTAATTCCATAATAAATTCATTTTGACCAATATTGGGGCCTATATAATTCTAAGTTGATTTAATATAGCTCCCCAAAATCCAGTCTCATCAGATGGGTATCAATTCACTTTTGAAAATGCACTTCACAAAAAACAAAAAGTAGGATTTAAAAAAATAAATTCAAACAAAAACAAAAAATATTAAAAAATTTTAACAGTATAAATTGTCACTATGGTGACAGGAAGTAGAATGAGAAAAAAGAGATACATCTCAAGTTTGGTTTCTTAGGGTATGGTAGTCAGACAGACAATAAAAAACAGAATATTATATTAAAATATAAATAGAGAAGTAGATAAAAAAAATTTAATATTTAAACATTAGAATATAATAGATAAATAATGGTGTATAAAAAAAACTATAGATAAAAAAGGAAATAAAAGGGGATAATAATAATAATAAAAAAAATAATTTTGGTCGAAATAAATTTATTATGGAATTACGGTGTTGAGTTCTTCCTTCCTTTCTATGATATATATATATATATTTATATGCAATTCATTTACCTCCCTTCTTTTACTTCTCAAAAAAACAAAAAAAAAAAAGCTGCAGGAAACGGGGAGTAATGAAGCAACCAAAGAGAAGTATGGGAACTATATTTATTTTTGGTTTTATCCTGTTCTCTTCTGCTGGCTGGTATTGAGCACTTTTTATTTATTTTTAAAAAATGTTCAGAAAAACAAACAAAACTTGTTCATTTATATATATATATATATATATATATATATATATATATATATGAACTAGTTTATATATATATATATATATATATAATATATATATATATATATATATATATATATATATATATACAAATGAACTAGTATATATATATATATATATATATATATATACAAATGAACTAGTATATATATATATATATATATATATATATATATATATATATATATATATATATACAAATGAACTAGTATATATATATATATATATATATATATATTATATATATATATATATATATATATGAACTAGTTATATATATATATATAATATATATATATATATATATAATATATATATATATATATATATATATATATATGAACTAGTTTATATATATATATATATATATATATATATATACAAATGAACTAGTTTATATATATATATATATATATATATATATATATATATATATATATATATATACAAATGATCTAGTTTATATATATATATATATATATATATATATACAAATGATCTAGTTTATATATATATATATATATATATATATATATTATATATATATATATATATGATCTAGTTTATATATATATATATATATATATATATATATATATATATACAAATGATCTAGTTTATATATATATATATAAATGATCTAGTTTATATATACTAGCAAATATATGCACCCTCCGGGTGCAAGGATTTAAGTTTTAATGTAATAAAATATTGTATTAAATTAGAAAGGCTAATGAAACTAAATAATAATACAGATAAAAAGATTTGAAACAGAGGGAGTATAATAAAAAATGGAACAACTGAAACTTACTCTTCCATCACTCTCGTCTTTCATTGTTATTTTTTTCTAATTTAAATATTTAGTTAAAAGAGGAAGTAAAGAATAAAATGACAGTTATTTTATCTTGATAATGGATTTCATTTAAGAGTCATTGAAGAGATTTTTGCTTATATTCATTAAAATAAAACCAAACAGTTAGAAATCAATAATACTAAGCACATATTTATTAAATTCGATTTTTTAATATTAATATGCAAATTAGCCTTCCCGTTCACACTGTAAACCGCTATTTTGTTGTATATATAAATATAATTGCATTTAGTCAGTATGTAGACATAGTTAACAGTATTAATAATGTAAGACAATTTTATTAATAATTGATGTTTAGATAAAAATAAAATCATGGAGAATGTGATGTCAATAACTAAGAGAATTGTGACTTGAGTAGGAATATAGTTTCGGTTACAGACGGAAAAAACACAATCTCCATTATAATAAGATATATATATATATATACAAATGAACTAGTTTATATATATATATATATATATATATATATATATATATGAACTAGTTTATATATATATATATATATATATATATATATATATATATATATATTATATATATATACAAATTAACTAGTTTATATATATATATATATATATATATATATATATACAAATGAACTAGTTTATATATATATATGGTAAAGAAAAACCTTAAAATCGGCCAATTTGCAGTTATCGACACAGGTATCAGTGTATACAATGATACCTGTGGGTAGAAATAGATCTATAACCACAAAATTAACAATTTCTAAGATGACTGATTTTTAAGCTTTTTCTTTACCAATTATATTGCTCTGTTCAATAATATTGAACATCAAGCTCTTAACTCGGATCTAAACAACTCTAACATTCTGCTGTTGGAAGAAAGATCCAACTTAGAACCATCCTAATACCAACTGACTACCCATCTACTGATATACATATATATACACAATGAACAAGTTTTATAATTATATATGTATCCATATATAAATGGGAAAATCTCACACGTGCATGATCCATCTATAATACAATTGTTTTTTGTTTTTTTCTTCATATGTTTGTTTTTGTAAATGAATATCTTGTGCTGGCCACTTCAGCATTTATTTTGTTTTCTGCCTTTTGTTATTATTGTATTAATTTTTCATTTCCTCTTTTACTTATCTTCTTCCTCTATTCAAAACATGTGCTCTTTCATGTTAGGCCTGCCAATAGATTGTATCTCTCTACCTTACATCACATTGTATTTCCTTCTCTAGCAATTCTCAATGTGCCTTGCCACATTGTTGGCATTTTCACATTTCAAGAGGTTCTCGGTGCTAATGTCCTTTCCCACCTCCTCAGCATCCATTACTATCATCATCAGCATCATCATTATCATATGAGGTCAGTGGGTAGACATCTATTTAAATTCATATATATATATATATATATAGTGATGCTGATAGCTTTTTGATTTAGTGCATCTTGGGACACCCATATTTGCTTTAAATGAGTACCCGGGAAAATCTATGGGTCCCAACTACAGTTTCTTAATAAATTGTAGGTTTTTTATTCATGATCTGGGGAAACAACTAAAGCCGTTTAACTCCTACCATGTAACCTATAATGTGTAATTCGTTTAAAAGAAACTATTGAAATGTATTTTCAGTTGGCTTGAAATGGTGAGGGGAGAAAAAAAGAAACACTGGAACACATGGACATGATTTTACTGGGTCCTTTTTTATTTTTGTGCGTCAGGAACACAGGACATGTATCTTTCAGCATCATAGGGTTGGTTTAGCTTAGTCAGTAGAGTATCCACCTGGCAACCACAAGGTTCCTGATTCAATACCGGGCCCCCTTCAACTCAGTGTATGAGTAGCACAGGGTTCTGTGTGATAAAGTAAGAAGCTGATGGTAGATGTGGCGCTCCACCAGATGCTAAAAATCAATCTCCTTGGTCTAGCTAGTGAAAAGAGGACTCCCTAACTATCTGGCTGATACTGACTTTAGCCATCCTGATGACTTTACTTACCTCATACAAATGTCAATATGTCACATTTTTTTCAATTTTACTCCTAGAAATCGTATCCCTACATTTACCATTTTGAAATCAGGCTGATTTTTGCACCATCTTCTCATTTATAGGATGTTTACAAAGTTGCTATATTTATATTTTAGATCCTCTAAATGAAATAGACTCCCTCACTGTGTGGTTGATACTGATTTTAGGCTACCCCGATAACGACTACTTATATATTATATTTTTTATAGGCCAACTGAATGGAATAAAAATAAAAAAAGGAAGAAAAACCAAAGTCAAGATGATAAATATTGTAAAGTTCTCAATACTTGTAGAGCTTGTTTAAGGAACCAAAACAGTGACAGAAATTAATTACCCAGGTTTCACCAAGAGGATCTTCAGGATATGTACACTTCCATAGTTCCTATCATAAATGACAACATTATTTTTTGTCTACATCAGCATTTGTGTTTGTCTATGGATTCAAGATGGTGACAGTCAACAGAAAAAAAAGGAGAAAGTGAATAGATAATAAATTGGAAGGAAAAAGAAACTGAAAAAATACAATAAAATAAAGTGACACAGATGGAAGAAGATAAAATATGGAAATTTAATGAGAAGAAGGAAAATGAAAGAAAAAAAGATAAATAGTATAGTCAAATTAGTTATTACAAAAACAAAACAAATCATATATATATTATATGTGTGATTTTTTTTGCTTATCTATATATAATCCCAATTTTCCTGGTAGAGCACTGTAGGGGAGACATTAGTTGAACTTTACTCGCCTGTTGTTTATTGACATGAGTTCTCTGGTGATTGTAAAAACATACATCCTGAAGTATGTATCAATTAAGTGTTTGCCCTGACTGCTGTAAGAGTAAGGAGCTTGGCAGACGAAAATTCTGTTGGGTTTTGCTTCTGGTTAGAGGTAGCTGTTAAGAAAAAAGTCGAGCCGCACTGACGAGACATAAACATTGAAACGCGTGTCTGTGGATGACATATATATACTGATAGTTACACATCCTGCATCTATGACGCACAAAAATCTAAAAGGACGCATCCATACGTCCCAGTGTTTTTCTTTTCTTCCTCACCATTTCAAGCTAAATGTAAATACATTTCAATAGTTTATGAGAAATGAATTACACAGGATATGTTACAAGGTAGGAGTTAGACAGCTTTTGTTGGGACCCATAAATTTTCACAGACACACATTCAGAGCAAATATGGGCATCTAAGGACACACTATATTAAAAAGGTATCAGCATGACTGTATGCATATATATATATATATATATATATATATATATATATATATATATTATATAGAAACTAAATAACATTTTTACATGTACTTATTTTAATTAATTCCTCTTGTTAACATGACAATGGTATTTCTTGTTAGTCTGTAATGAGACCAGCTAGTGTGACTGAGAATAATATAAAGATTTTATATAACTGTGTGGAACATATTTGTATTAAGAATAGTTACTTGAAGCTCTAATTGTTTACAAAGGATTATTATTATTAGTTACTTGAAATCATATAATTACTTGAAATACTTAAAACCCCATAATTGTGTGCAAATTATTAGTATTAAATAGAAATACTTAAAATCATATAACTGTGTACAAACAAATGATTATTATTAAGTATGGATAATTATTTGAAACCATATCATTTTGTAGAAATTATTTGTATCAGATAAGAATATTTGAAAGCATACAATTGTATATAGATTATTTGTATTAAGAAGAGTTACTTGAAGCTGTTTATAAGTGATTACCATTAGCTACTTCATCATCATCCTGTCGCACAATTAGCACGGATATCCATGACAATCTCTTGCCAATCTTCTCTATCATTCATTGCTCCTGGGAGGTCCTCTGCTCAGGATTCAGTATCCTTGCAGAGTTGGTCAATGTAGATTGATGGTTTGTGAGATAGGGGTACAGCTGCTTCCTGCTGGGGTGCTGCTTCCACGACTTGTTCAAGACCGCATGCAGCATTCTTATGTAGCTCCCACCTTACCTATTCTCAAGGCACCATGTTAGGGTCCAAGTAGTGCAGCCATACAGCAGCACCGATGCAACCACAGCCTGGAAGAATTGTCGTTTAAACTTGTCAGTGAGATCAGACAGTTCAGTCAGGAAACTACTGCTCCTCATCTCTAAGTCTGGCGCCTATTGATGAGTAAACAAAACAGCCACCGAAAGGTATCAATGACATCAAGCCAACCAAATCTATGATAGCACACAAAAATTAGTTCCTTAAAACTATATAATTGATGGGAAAAAAAGACTGCCTTTGGCATTAATAAACCCAACAAGGGTTGATATACCCTACACCCAATCAACACACTTTCTGTTTTTTTATATTTGAAAAAGTTTTCCTACACTATTAGTTCATGCTAAAAGTGTGATAAGGGTAACCCAAATCAAACTTTTTAAAGCTTATTTTTCCAATGCAAGTATCATTGGGAATGAGAAAAATTGGTACAAAAGTAAATGGTACAAAGCCTGAAATATTGTCTAAAAAATTTGGCCTCAGGCTACCCTTGTTAGTCTGTTCCTCGCATCATAATGTAGAGGTATGTGTTAAAGAACCACCATGTTTATTCAAACGAGAGAACTGGAGAACTCTAAAAACAAGAAACATAACTGTGTATCAGATTAATGCAAAGTTAGACAACACAACTTTAACAACCTTTACCATGCTTTTAACCTGAACTAGCTATTACTGGTATTCATACAAAATATGACCGTTATCATCTTACAAAACCCTCTAGTTAAAAATGACACCATCCAAATTGTCCAAGATGAAATGCAAAAATGTAAATCCTGATTATCTGGTGTCACTTGTTGAATTATTATTTCACCCATTTTTAAATGGATTGCTCCAGAAACCCTGTAATCATTTCAAATAGGAGAGAGAGAGAGAGAGAGAGTTAAATCAAGATTATTATATTTTTTATATATTGAACTTTTATTGCAATAGGTCATAAAGTATTCATTATAAGTTGTAATAGTTTAAATATCATAGTGTGGTATATCCACAGGTCTTGCTAGTAGATATATTATTGTTTTTTTATTAGTTTTATGTCTTTGTTATTGCTGCTTTTTATCACAATATTCTCCTTCAATTACACCATTAAAGTAGTGTGAAATTTGAATAAATAAGAAGCCACAAATCTAAAACCTCAAATTCTATATTCCATGAATTCATCTTAGATGGATGATACTTTAATCAATTCAGCCATAAAACCTGAGGAGTTAAGAAAATTTCTCAGGTAAACCAAGATCGTGTTGCATATTTAAGTTCTTCTCAGCTTCTGCTGCTATCAGTTTCTGTGTCCTATCACTACAATCTTTCATTGGGTCATATTGGATTGTATCTCTTCATATCAGGTTGTGTCTCTCCATGTTCCATCTGTTAGGATAACTAAGTTATCTACCCTTGGTAAATTGCCTGTTTGGAGAGGATCAACTTTAGTCCTAGTTGATAATTTGCATTGACCAATCAAACATGAGGAAGGCAGTTAGAGAGAGCTGCCTATTTAAGCTCAATGTTTGGGGGACCATGGGAGTTGACACTTGGATAGAAGAATCTGTCCCAGGAGGAACAACGCCATCTTTTTAATTCTTATATCAGGAACACAGGAACTTACTTTCTTGTACAAATTTTATTCCCCTCAATTCCCAAACATTTTTTATTATGCATGTAAGAGAATCAGCAGCATTGACTGGATATGTCTGCCCACAATGGGCGATAGCTTAACTCTCACTAACTTCTACTTTCTTAAGACTCATCAAATCATGTAAGTCTCTATCAGAGGCCTGCTTTGGATGACCCTGGGTTCAAGGCTGCTGTCAATCAAAACTCCATGAACTTATTTCCATTGTGTTTTGGCAGTTATCATTAATTTTAAAATGTAACTACACTCCCTTACACAAATGATAGGCTATGCCTATCATCATGTAACAAAAGGAATGACATGCCATCAAACATATATACTATTCTGCATATTCATTCCACAGTTTAAAACACTTGACACATTGTTTCTCAAGTTTCTTTTTCCCTCCTTTCATTGCTGTTACATTTTGGTCGATGGTAACAAATTCGACATAGAAAAAATACGACCCTGAGTTACACTAATGATCACTTTAATTTACAACAATATATACAATTTATTTCTCTGTGTGTTTCTTTCCTAAGAGGATCTGAAGATCTAATACTACCAATTGCAAGCCGCAGACAGTTCCCAAATGGAGACATACGGTTTAAAGGAACAAACCCTAAATGCATTCTCATCTTTCACAAATTTCACAATATTTTATCACCCTGAGAGTATTTGAACTAAAATGTTGTGATAAAAAGCATTGATAAGATGATCAAGTCAAACATTAATGAGAATACATCAATGAAACTCAGATATCTTTAACACCCTATTGCTAGGGTTAGAAGTTTTGCTTTTTTTTTCAATACAATCTCCATTCTTTAAGATATAATTTCTCCCATTGAAAAAACAACCTTTAGACTGAGATTTTAGCCATTTGCTCATAGTGCTCTTCACTTCATCATTGCTTGATAACTTTGTTCCACACATAAATTCTTTGAGGGGGCCAAACAGGTGGAAATCAAAGGGGTTCAAATCTGGACTGTAATGAGGATGTAGCAGCTGTTCCCAACCAAACTGACTGATGGTTTCCTCTGTTTTTACTATAGTAGGAGACCTTGCATTATACCTATAACAACTGACCTTAAAAAAGGCAAGGTTATGCAAAATTTTGTGTTTTGTACCCACAGTTCTTCAGAAATATTCTTTATTGTAACTCTTTTGTCAGACAAAATGAGGCCATTAACTGAATCCACCATTTTAGGTGTACTTGCCATTGTGGTCATTAACTGAATCCACCATTTCAGGTGTACTTGCCATTGTGGCCATTAACTGAATCCACCATTTCAGGTGTACTTGCCATTGTGGCATTAACTGAATCCACCATTTCAGGTTTATTAACTGAATGGTTTACTTGCCATTGTGGCCATTAACTGAATCCATTTCAGGTGTACTTGCCATTGTGGCCATTAACTGAATCCACCATTTCAGGTGTACTTGCCATTGTGGCCATTAACTGAATCCACCATTTCAGGTGTACTTGCCATTGTGGCATTAACTGAATCCACCATTTACTTGCCATTGTGCCATTAACTGAATCCACCATTTCAGTGTACTTGCCATTGTGGCCATTAACTGAATCCCATTATTAACTGAATCCACCATTTCAGGTGTACTTGCCATTGTGAGCCTGCCTTTAATACTATTTCAACCTTCTTTAAACAATTTAACCCTTTTGTAAACAAATCTTTTTATAAAACTGGCTTCTCCAGATAGATCACATTTTAAAGAATCAAAGAAAATACAAGTCAAAATGAATAACATTTAGTTTAATTCCCATTATATCTATGATGATTATGTCTATGATGATATTGATATTTCTATTTAGAAATGTATTTTGTTGTTATCTCTGGTATATAAAAAATTTGGAGGATTAGAAATGATCATTTTGAATGGAGACCGCACAAGTTGCAAACTAGACTGGAAATTGTTTTATTTCCCAAGAGCATTTTTCTTTTGCAGGGTTATGGTAACATGTATAAAATTATCATATTATTAATAATGTAATCTGGTATATTTATAAATAAAGAGAGCTTAATATTAGTGATCAAGTATATGCAAGTCTGATGATCACATAGGCAAGAAACTGATAGTCACCAATCCCCACTGACTGTATCTATGTTATTCTAGCTTATATATATATATATATATATATACAGTGTGTGAAAAAAGTATCGAGATTTTTTGTACTTTTTGACACATCTTGTATTCTGAAAAAAATTAGCGTTCCATTAATTGTTCATTTCTATCTTGGTAAATACAGCTTCAATCTCAATACTTTTATAACACCTTTATATATATATATATATATATATATATATATATGACTTTCTAAAAAGTTATTTTTCACAAAACTTTTTCTCCTGGTGATGACCTAAGGTCAAAACGAGTTGAAAACAAGAAATAAATAACATAAATATTCCTGTTTGTCTTATCACTTTTGTTCATCTTGTATAAGAATAATTTTATTAATCTATAGATAGACAATGATTGACAATATTTCATCTAGAACATAAAAATGGGATTTACTTTTCCGGAAATGTTCCTAATTAGCCGGATTTGTTCTCAATTTGTTGAATCTTATCTCGAAATTTAAATTCTCTTTGCAGTTAAATCAAACTTAACGAACATAAATTCCCCCATCATATGACACCCCACCGAAAGTAAAAATACTAAAAATCAAAGAATTAACCAAATTTAAGGAAATTTTCAGTATTGATATATTAATGAATAAACAATATAATGAACCAGTTATTTTATTTGAAAACTCTTATATTGTTTCAGGTTAGTTAACTTTGAACCACATATCTTTGAGGCGTAATACATTCACAAACATACATGGTTCAAAGTTAATTGACCTGAAAAAATGTAAAAGTTTTAAAATAAAATAACTGGTGCATCATATCTTTTATTCATTAATATATCAACACTGGAAATTTCATTAAATTCGGTTAATTCCTTGATTTTTAGTATTTTTTTCTTTCAGAGGGTAACATAAGATGGTGGAATTTATGTCTGTTAAGTAGGATTTAACCCTCTTTGCTTTTCCCATTGAAAGAAAGTCTTTACTTTTATTTGACCTTTGATATGGAAAGCCATTTATTAAACTTACAATTGAAATGAAACAATTTTTAACATTTTTTTATTTTTATTTTTTATTTTTATTTTTTTTCTTGTCTATTTTAAAAACTTTTTTTTATTTGACTATTTTTTCATTGCTTTGTTCAGATGATTTGATTGTTCAACTTAGAATAAAAAAAAAATTTAAATAAAAATAAAAAAACTTCTTTTTATCTTCCTTCAGATTTGATTCTACTTACAATCACCAACAATGCCATTGGTTAAGCAAGAAGCTACTGTCAAACCATTGGAGCTGAAAAGCCCCGCCCAAGGCAAGGTCTACAAACGTGACCCAGACAAGAGGTATGTACACACTAGAATCCGACTTGTGAATTGGATGGATTTGGGGCAGTTTTGTTAATGTGCAGGTCATTGCCTTTTTTTTTTTGGGCTTTTCTGGTTGCCAGGTGATGACACTGCACAAAAAGTAGAGTACAATAAGGAAAGGGTATATATATATATATATATATATATATATATATATATATATCTTTCAGAGTATTTTTTGATGTGTACATGTTCAATTCATGCCCTTTTGTATATATGTTCAACATGCGTCTTTTGATGAATACAGGTATCCAGGATGTGCTGTTTGTTTGTACATATTGAATATATGGGATTATCAGGGATCTGCCTGTGAGAAAGAATAAAACTATGTTTGCATTTGGGTCATGCCTCTACATATATATATATATATATATATATATATATATATATATAAGGCATTACTTGTCTGTTGTTTACAGATTCAGGTTGTCTAGGTGATTGTAATATACATCTACTGATGTATGTATTTATCAGTTAAAATGTTTGCCTCTTACTGACAGTTACGGATGGCTGAAAGGAAAGGTGTCATACTGCTGAAAAGAGGATGTCACTTTTATCAATGTTAGGTGTTCAAGCCTCAATAAAAGTCAGAATTTTGAATGATGATTTTAATTTCAGAAAGATTATGAGCATCAATCTTTTATCTACATTTCAATATTCTTTTAATTTTTCTTCCAATGTCAGCGTTCCTTTTCATTTTAGACGACCGTCACAGATGATGATGTCACTCCATGTCTTCAAGACTTGTGGACCCTCTGGTGGCTAGTTAGTCCAATTCTGGACTTGCAGATGTGATCACACACATTGAAAGGGAAATTCCCATCTGCATTTGGTGGTTCATGACAACAAAGATAACACCATTCTGCAGCACTGTTAATCTCGATATTGAGCTGTTTAGCTCCTGTGTAGCATGTGTGTCACCAACCCTGCCCATTGTAGGCCAGATCTTCCAATGTACAGAAGTAAACTTAATATTGATAGGAATAGTTTTATATCTACACCTTATTTTCTCGAAATAAAAGTTGCTTTGGTGTTTATTACAGCCCTAGCCTAATTACCTTTGATATATTACAATAGTATACTTATCTGAGCCTTTTGAAAGTGGTGACATGAGCCATGGACACACAAGATGCTTTAAACACAATAAGCTGTTGAAGTTAAAGAGACAATGCTTTTTGATCTTGCCATCTTACAATACTTTGCATATCGTTTTCGATGATTGTGTTTCAAGTACAATAATAATAAAAAAAAAACTCATTGTGTTGATATTTATCTCTAATAATAAATGTGAATGTCAGTGTGTCACATTTGTTCAACTTTACTCCTAGAGGCTGTAGCCAAACACTTCATACCATTTTGAAATCAGGCAGACTGAGCAAATTAAAAATATTCAGGGCTGAATCTGGACCCCACAATTTTGAAATTTTGGATTCCCAAATTTTAATTAATGTGATTGTTGAAAACAATTCTTTTTTATTTTTAAACAAAGAGTGCTCAATATCAATATTTGAGCATATACATCTAAGTTAGGATAGTGTAGATACAGTCTGATTGCTCTGACGATTATATAGTCAAGAAACCAGGTACCATTTATTCCGTTTCTATATTTCAAAATTGATAGGGCCTATAAATTATGTATGGTAGTGTAGAAATTAAAAATAACGGTAATTCTGAATCATGGAAAAAACATACAAGTAATTGACAGGACTTTATCTTTCACTAACCTTAGAGTTGGTCTCTGATTGGCCAGAACCAAGTGTGAGAATAGAAAGATAGTTAAAAAGCCATTTCTCCCTGCGTGTTGGTTGTATAAAGACATCTAAAAAACAATATTGAGTCTTGTGTTCATTACAAAAACAGCAATGGACACAAAAATGAGAAGTACCAAGAAATCTCAAGAAGGAAGATCAGGATAGAGAGAAGCTAGCCCAGATGCTCAGATAGCAGATAGATGACTCGTAATCAACTTGCTTAGAAGAAGATACATAATATGATGGTAAGAAGAGAAGAAAAAGGCTATACAATATATGCTATCTATAATATATATAATTAGAATTTTAGCAATATAGTAAGATTTCTACCCCCAGAAAGACTTAGATAATTTGGTACTCACTGCCCAGGTGATGTGTTAGTTTTATACACCTACACAATACATATCTTTGGTATATAATGGAGAGAGACAGACAGACAGATAGATAGTAGAGTACAGATGATAGATAAGATGATGGTTCTTACTTGTTAACCATTGCTTCTACTGTTTCTAACTCAGCCACCCACTGTTCTTCAGTCTGACTTCTCTTCAAGGCTTTCTGCTGGGGGTTGATCTTTGTTGATTTCTTTGGGCTGTACTTTCTTGTTTCAATCAATTTAACCATCAACACATGTTGTTTTCTTCTAAAGATTTATTTCAACAATCCAGCCCATCTTCATCCATCATGGGGGGAGAGCGACTCAGAACAAGTGGCATACAAGTCTGCTCACTCTGGATTCTTCATTGCATCTCAAACTAATTCTCACACATCTGTAATGGCATGCTTCTACTGGAAGGTCAAGCTGAATGTCACCGTTGTCACTTATCGGCCATGGTAATTTTCCACTGAAATCCCATTCTTTTGACTCTAATGAACTTTATTCAAATATTCTTACTACAGGTACATACATAATTCATAAGCTGCTTATGAATTATGTAACATTAGTAATATATATAGTAGGATTTCTACTCTCACAACAACTTGTATAATTTGGTACTCACTGCCCAGGTGATGTGTTATAAATATATATATATAGTAAGATTTTTACTCTCAGAACAACTTATATAATTTGGTTGTCACTGCCCGGTTGATGTATGGATAAGAAGACACTGAAAATGACAGGCATCAAGCCAAGACAATGTTAACACCTATCAGATGTTGATTTGATGTTGTGAAGGGATTCAAATTTGGATTTTGTCAATTCTGTGTGTTCCTCTTATCAAATAAGAGAGTTCTAAAAAAAAAAGGCGGGAAGGTGACAGGTATTCAAACAATGACATAACAGTAGATTAGGATTTACAACCAGAATGAGCTGACATGTAGTGTCGACAGTAAAGTGGTGGGAGTGGTGGGGAAACCTGAGGAGTAACCTAGTGTAACTTTCCTACAAAGAATAATCATCGTGCTGTGCTAGAGTCAGCAGATAACAATCAAGATAGTTTAATACAAAGCATTCTGTGAAGGTCAGGGTGGGTGGGACAGAGGTGATGTTACCACAACTTAATGTCAAAGTATATAATGATTAACTGTATAAGAGAGAAAAGCCTTGGGTCTAGCTATATACCAGGTGTGTCAAAAAAGTACCATGATTTTTGTACTTTTGGACACACCTTGTATTCTGAAAAAAGTAACGTTCCATTCATTCTTCATTTCTATCTTGTTATATACAGCTTTAAACTAATTAATGAATGGAACGTTATTTTCTTTTTCAGAATACAAGGTGTGTCAAAAAATACAAAAATATCAATATTTTTTGACACATCTTGTAAGTAAGCTTCAGAAAGAACAAGATATATTCATTAGGAAAGGTAAGTCAAAAGTAAAGTAGTTGGAGTGGGCTATTTTTGGTATGAGCCAGGTAGTGAGGGAGTCTATCCATTTTTCATTAGCGCTAGACCAGTTTTTGCATCTGAGGTGGTGCGCCACATCTACTATCAGATTCCCACTTTACCACACAGATCATGGCCATGCTACTCATGCACTGAGTTGGCAAGGGCCAGTATTGAACCTGGAACCTTGTGGTTCCTAGGTGGATGCTCTACCATCTGAGCTAAACTGAAATTCTCACCTGGTGATATTTGTTGTCTCCCTTTGTTTCACTTTGTCTCCCATGATTTTTTGCTTTATTTTTACTAGCAAATATATGCACCCTCCAGGTGCAATTATTTAAGTATTAATGCTATAAAATATATTAAATTAAAAAGGCTAATAAAACTAAATAATAATGCAA
Organism: Doryteuthis pealeii; assembly: GCA_023376005.1. Lineage (NCBI taxonomy): Eukaryota > Metazoa > Mollusca > Cephalopoda > Myopsida > Loliginidae > Doryteuthis > Doryteuthis pealeii. The sequence goes on from CM042144.1 coordinate 34,520,293, forward strand.
ATAAAAAGATTTTAAAAAGAGGGGGGGGGTATAATCGAAAAATAGAACAACTAAAACTTACATCTTTTATTGCTATATTTTCCTAATTTAACTATTTAGCTAGAATAGGAAGTAAAGAATAAATTATTTCTCCTTGTTAATGGATTTCTTTTAAAATTTATCTCTGAGATTTTGCTTATATTCATTAAGATAAAACCAAACAATTAGAAATCAATAATACTAAGCACATATTTATTAAAATCAAATTTTTAATATCAATATGCAAATGAGCCTTGCGTATGTGATGAGTGTTGAGAAAAGATTTGGTCTATCCTTTCACATTTTAACTAATCACCAGTAAGATTTACTTCAAGCATAATTATAAACAAACTGATGAATTTTTGCATTTATATTGGATCTGACAAAAACTAATTTTACAAATTGTGAAAATCAAGTTCATGAATATTTTTCAACACTAATGATAAATTAAAATAAATAAAAACTAAAAACAATGAAATGTTTTTATACTAAAATAGTTTCTATTGAATAAGAAGAGAAATGCAAGTTGTTTTTATTTAGAAAATATTTTTATGTTTATTCAAAGAAGAAAAACTCTGAATTCAAACCTGTTAAAGTCTGCTTAAAAATTGACCTTGTGTCACATCCTGCTTGTGTGGAGGGGTTGGTATATAAATAAAAGATAATCATAAAACAAAAATACTTTTCTCTACATAGTTTGTCTCTAAATCTTAGATGAAGGTCTTATAATAATTCACCTTAACATTGGTAATATGTCTCTCTGACCTATGTATCACACTTGCATTGAAGTGTGAAGACATTATTGTGATTTAAAAAGATTTTTATATTGTGGCATGATGGTCATCTGGTGTGCAGGTGGCCCTGTTGTTTAAGGTGCTTGGACTGGCTGGATTTATTTATGGATATAGCCAAGTCTACTTGGCATTAACAGTTGGACCTGTGATTAATGTGTGGCATTGGCTTTCTTTATTTAATGTACCAGACCCAGTTGTTGGCAAGAGATACTGTAGAGTATTTCAAAGCTTTGTGGTTCAGGTACAATGTAAACATTGGCTCATCAGTAATATATATATATATATATATATATATATATATATATAAGTGTTATGTGTCCAACAGAAGAAAATCAAATATTTTATACAGTCCACAAAATGGTTTGAATTTTTTCAAAAAGCTTTTAATTTCATTTTTAAAACAAAATTTTTATATAGGTATATACATACTGGCCAAAAATCTGGTTGGCCTGGGTATGACATCAAACTGCATCAAGTGGTGAAGTTCCAGTTCTGGAGCTCTGAGGAGTGTAAAGTACCCCTTTATCTCCATTAATCCCAGGTCCACTCTGACCCGGAGTGGTAGTACCTGTTAGGGTCCCATCTATGGGTTGAATAGATTAAAAAATTAGTTTAAAAAAATGTTTTAAAAAATATTGAATATCGCACAAGAATTAATAAAACCAAATGTCTTTAGCATAAAATAGACAAAGTGTTGACATGCCATAAAATTCAACCAACCAACAAAAATCTGGCTAAATAGTCAGTTAATGATTGATGTCCTATGAAGAGATTTGCATGAAAAATTCGGTCAAGAATAGTCAGATGGACCCACAGGAATCCAAAAGAGTTTTAGAACTTGCAACATGAAGAGAAGAAGCTAAGACATAGAACAAGATAGTTTGCCTTCAAAAATGTTTAATGAAGTTTCTAGGGTGTAGTGACTAAATATGTTGGACTGTAATATTGTAGTAAGTTGCTGGAGTCCTCCAAGGAAATACATTGGCAGTATTTTTTTTTCATAATCTGCCTAGATTACATACTGCAAATGTCATAGATCTAATGAAACAAAATGGTTTCACACTAAAAAAAAAAGAAGCAAGACGCAGACAAAATCCTACAGAAACTATTACTGTGAGATATACAAACATAATCTAGCACTTTTTGCAAATACACCTGCTCAAGCTGAATCTGCTGTATAGCCTGGAGCAGACATCAAGGGGCATTGGTCTCTATGTGAACTCGGATAAAACAGAGTTTAAGTGTTTTAATTCTGATTGTGCCATCTTTAGCACATCCATCTAGGAACTTGAACTGTACTCGAAACACACCTGATTCACAACTATATAATTACTGGGGTAAAGATATAAGAAATTGTATGTGTGCAATATATATATATATATATATATATATATATATATATATATAAAGTTAGTTAATTAATGATACTCATACATTTCTACTGAAAAGAAAATAGGTAGATATATTACCCTTTTTTAAAACTTTTAGTGGATTCCTCCTTTCAATTTTTCTGTCTTGTATCTATTTATAAAATATCTTGATGGGATTTGGGCAACCTCATAAAATACATAGAATTTGAGTCATCCTAGTACAAAACCTTTCACAATAATTACTGTTTCTTTGGTAAATAAGAAATGGGAGCAAAGCAGCAGAGATTGGATCGTTTTTGGCACCTATTCCTCTAAAAATGGCTCTATGAATTTCAGGATCTCCACAAAGAACAGTCATTAGCGATATCTGGATGGCTCGATTGAATGAAAGATTAAATAGTTTCTGGTTGTTTTGGGGGACGAGCCTCTTGAGCATTGTATTTTTCTCTGGTCATTTTTAGATGCAGTCCTCGCTTTTACCTAGCTCCTTCTCACCTCGTTTCGGAATGTTGCAAATTCTTTCTTTGACACCTAACTATTTTCGGTTTTTAACACTTTGTGTAGAAATGAAGACTGAAAATAGTTCAGTAAGGGTAAACCAAAGCCACTTTTTTTAGACATTATTTTTCCAATGCAGGTATCATTGGGGAATGAGAAAACTTTTGGTAATTATTTACCAAAACCATTTTTTTCTTTTTTTGTTGGATTTTTTCATCATTATTTTATTGAAAGTTTTTTATGCCCTCCATAGCTGGTGGTTCACTGGAAGCTGACTGACAGCAAGTCTCATCAGCTCTCCAGGACTCTTCTGAGTATTCTGGCTGATCTTAACAATGCTGTTGTTTGGATGGACTAGATTCTTCCTCTGATTTCCAATTCATTCAGACTCTTTTCCAAACCTTTGGGAACTGTTCCAAAGGCACCAATTACAATTAGTATGATCTTGACCTTCATGTTCCCCAATTTGTTTTAGTTCTCTGGCCAGGTTTAAGTATTTCTGTCTTTTCATTTCTTTCATTTTCACTCTCTGATTTGCTGGAATGGCAAAATCTACAAGATGACAAGTTCTCTTTTTCTTATTAAAACTTGGTCTGGTTTTCTAACCAGAAATAGGTGATCCGTCTGTATCTCAAAGTCCCAAAGGATTTTATGCATCTCATTCTCTACGGCAGATTCTTGTTTGTGCATATACCATTTAGTAACATGGTGGAAATTATTATCATTACAGATTTTTCAATTTGTAATTTAAATATCAGATTTATTTGAAAAGTCTGGATATCAAAACTGGACTCAATAAAGTCTATGAGATACAAAAATTGTTTTTATTTTTATTTTCTTTACTCTTTCTCTCTCTTCTCCACTACTGAAACCATCACTTTATTTTAGGTTTTATTCTGCTGTATATATATATATATATATATATAGCATTAAATTTATATGATTATTATATAAGCTATTGGAGAAGATAAAATCAGTCTCTTACCTTTGGGAAGTTCTTTTGAGAAAAGATTTGAATTTATATATATGTATATATATATATATATATATATATATATATATATATATATATATATATATGCCATGGAGGCGTGTGGGCTAGTGGTTAGAGTCGTGGAAAATGGACTCGTCAATTCAAGTTCAATTTCTAGACGAAGCTGTTGGCATTTCACATAGCGCTAATACCCTTGGGAAAGGTATGAATCCATATATTCTCCCTCCAGCTATGAGTTAAATAATAGGGCAGACTGGGCCCTTCAGCCTTGGGTAGGTAATCAGTCTAGGAGAGGGATAACTCTGAATTCAAAATTCCTGAGGTCGGTCGTTGATTGGGTTTCTGGCAACCCTTGATGCACCAATTCTTTCCTATCGACTGTGCCAAAAAGTGTGGATGGTCCAACACAAGCCTTCATCACTATAAACAAATCACTGTATGAATGTTCATTGTATGAACACTCATACATCGATCGACGGGAGAGTCCATCATATATATATATAAATTCAAATCTTTTCTCAATAGAACATCACAAAGATAAGAGACCGATTTTATCTTCTCCAATAGCTTATATAATAATCATATAAATTTAATGCTTCAAAAGAGTCCAATAATAGATGAGAAAAACTTTCCATTCGGGACTTCTCTCTCTCTCAAAAAATTATCTTTTATTATTTTCAAATTATTTTTTTTACTTTTGAGAGAGGTTCCTTGGAAATAATTTTTTCATTTATTCTGCTCATCTCATTCATTTTTATTTCATTCATTTATTCATTTTGGCATTAATTCTTAACTATATATATATATATATATATATATATATATATATATAATGACTTTGGAAAGCTATTAAGCTGTCTATATCCTAGTTATAGAATTTATGGCATAATTAATTGAAAATAGATAAATGGTATTACTAGCATCAGTTAATATTTGTCATTGAACTCGCTGTCAATAGTTTGCCAGTCTAGCCCAATAACTATTACTATATGAGGTCCCCTATTAGAATTTAATAGTTATCTACTTTTGAGAAATTAAAATGCTTGGGGTGAGCATGAACATAGACTTTACATTATTATTATTATCATTATTATTATTTATTCTTTAAGTTTTTTTTTACACTGTTATGTATAGTTATTTACTAAGCTTAGATTAGATATGGCACTAGGCCAAAGGTATGGGATGCCCACTGAGAATCAAACTCACTAACAATGGTTTGCGAATCTAACTTGCTAACCATTATATACTGTTATGTATATTTACCTCATCCCTCCACACAAATAGGATGTGTATCATGGTCAGTTTCTTAAGTGGAGTTTAACAGGTGTAAATTCAGAGTTTTCCTTCTCCTAGACTGGTTGCCAAACTAAGTTCAAAGAACCCAGTCTGCACTACTATTTACCCATAGCTGAAGGGAGAATAGTTGGATGCATACCTTTCCCAAGAGTATTAGCACTATGTGAAATGCAAACTAGTCCAGGATTTGAACTCAGGTTGTTGAGTCCATTATCTTACAACTATAACCATCACACCATCCACCTCTGCTTAATATGCACCTTTTGTGGTGTTTAAGTATGCATTTATTAAACCACTTTGTCACAAGCAGGATATGATACAATGTTAATTTTGAACAGGAGTATATATATATATTCCAACCCCTCTACACAAGTAGGATGTGACACAAGGTCAATCTATGAAGCAAAGTTTAATAGGTTTAAATTCATAGTTTTCCTTTTAGACTGGTTACCCTGCCAAGGTTAAAGAACCCAGTTTGCCCTAGTTTGCTTTACTCATAACTGGAGAGAGAGTAGTTGGATGCATAACTTTCCCAGAGTATTAGCACGATTTTTTGAAGAGGAGTATAGCTGGCTTGAATTCTGAGTTTTCATTCTTCTTGACTGGTTGCTTTACCAAAGCTAATTAACCCATTCTGCCCTATTATTTTACCCATAGAGTTTTTTTCTTTTTCTTTTTTTTCTTTTTTTTATCTTAACATCAGTAAATTTGATCTTGATAGGAATAAATCTAATAGTTTTCAGTCCTAATTTTAAAACTTTATCAAATTGAAAAGTAAAACTGTCTTTTCAAAGATTTTAAAAGGTTAATATTGCCAACAGCTGTCTACTAAAAGAAGAGGATCTACTTCTGGGTGCTTTTTCTCTCACGGTCCATTACCATCTGTATGATGATATATTACTTATTGGATAGTGTTTATCTATTTCTAGGAAAGGTTTAGTTGTTTTTCTTTCTTATGGGAAGAGAGAGGAATTTAAATGTCATCTGATTCACATACCTGTGTGTGGTGGTGCACACACACACACACACACACACACACACACACACATATATATATATATATATATATATATATATATATATATATATATATATAAAAACACATGCATACCCACCCACCCACACATACATATGTGGCCCATCAATAAGGGTATAGCCTGAGATGGTATTAGAAGAATTTTGATCTGAAATTTCCTCTGTATAATGCTTGAGTTATGTGTTTGTGGGGGGAGGAGTGTTAATTTATGTGCCTTGACAAGGAAAGGGATTATGTTGAAAAATAAATATTTGTTGTGCAAAATAAATGATCATTAGGTTGCTGATTTATTAATGTACCTATATATATGTAGATAAATGTATACATTACATACATATATGTATATGTTTTTATGTGCATAAATATGCGTATGTGTGTTTGTGGACATATTTATATATGTTTATGTGTGTGTGAACATATCTATATATGTTTTGTGTGTGAGCATATATGTGTTTTGTGTGTGAGCTTATCTATTACGTACTTTTTTGTGTATGTGTGTATATATATATGAGCATATCTACATGTATTATCAGCGTTATTTGGACTATTGTCCTCATCTTCATTGTTATCTGTACAACGCTTCGGCCGATATGCCCTCCGGCCTTCTTCAAGTATTTCTTTTCGGACTCGGGAACCTTCTTTTCAACCTCGGGAACTTTCTTTTCGTAATCGGGAACCTTCTTGTCGTAATCGGGAGGGCATATTGGCCGAGATGTTGTACAAATAACAATGAAGATGAGGACAATAGTCCGAATAACGCAGATAATACTAATCATCAAGCTTCATCTCAAACATTCAGAGAAATAATATCTACATGTGTTTGATAACACAGTTCTAAATATGTGTGTGTGTGTATGTGTGAGAGAGCATATTTATCTTAGTGTGCATATATGTGTGAGAATATATATACGTGTATGTATATATATATATATATACATACATACATGCATAATATGTATAATTATGTTTGTGTGTATATGTATGTATATAAATAATGCCCAGACATTAAAAGAAAATTGCGTTTTTAAACAGATAAGCTCCCTCCCGTCATTGTCCATTACCAACATTATTAAAGGAAGTATTACTCATCACACTCTAGAATTTATACAACTAAATATTGTATATTTTAGCAACAGGGGATGAGCAATGCTCTTTCAGATACTTTGCTTTTCCTTTATAAATAAACATAAAACTAAATGGCTATGTAACTCTTAGTAGTCCCCAGGGAGTCAAATGTGACATGACCGATTTCAACAAAGTTAAATATATTTTGTTGTATATTCTTCTTTCTGTGTAAAGTTCTTCTCCTTGTTAAGTTTTGTGTGGAGACATTTTTTTTATCCTAACCAAATACAAGACATTTCCGTGCCAAATGATATTAATTCATTTTTTATATCTTATCTGTTAAACAGCCTCATATGATATTATGTATTGTCCCCCTTATTGGAATTAATACCTTGTCTTCATTTTGTCCTTCACTTAAATAATGTGTGTCAAAAAAGTATTGAGATTTTTGCACTTTTGACACACCTTGTATTTTGAAAAAAATAATGTTCCATTAATTCTTCATTTCTATCTTGATAAATAAACTTCAATCTCAATACTTTTATGACACACCTTGTATTCTGAAACAAAATAACATCCCATTCATTCTTCTTTCCTATCTTGGTAAATACAGCTTCAATCTTGATACTTTTATGACAAACCTTGTAATCTGAAAAAAAAAAAAAAAAATGAAACGTTCCATTTGCATTTCTATCTTGGTAAATACAGCTTTAAACTTGGTACTTTTTTGACACACCTTGTATTCTGAAAAAAATTATTGAATGAAACATTATTTTTTTCAGAATACAAGGTATTCCAAAAAGTACAAAAAATCTTGATACGTTTTCAACACACCTTGTATTCTTTCAAATGATGCTAATTAGTTTTTGAGGAATCTCCATTGTTCTATCTACCCTGTCGTCATGGCTTAGAATACTGTGGCTGCACTCCCTTAATAGGGGTAAGGCCCTATCCCTAAGAAGGGATATCCTGGGTATTAAGTGTACTGGGTAGTGAAGCTCCCGTTATGGAGCTCTGGGAAGTGTGATGTACCCTTTTATTGTCATTATTCTGACCTAGAGTTGAAGTACCTGCTAGGGTCCAATCTATGGAAGCCTCGTCAGCTGGGACTTTAGAATACACCAACTGCACCTCTGCAGAGGGGTAAGAACCCTCTCCTCCAATGGGGCTACCTGTTGGCTGTAAGTGGCGACCCATGATACTTAAGGATGGAATCCTGGTGGCTAAACAGTCTACGACATGCAACACTCCACTTGGGATCCCTACTTAGGCTAGACGGGCGTTTGGAGAGGCCCCCTCTGATCAATTGGCTGGTCATGTCAAGCCTATTACCCTTATGGCAAGCCCCAACCCTTTTTATCATGTAGGTGCTAGAAGGCAGTGGCTGAGGGCTTTCATGTCTTGGGAATGATGTTAAACTCTATCTAATGGTGAGGTTTCAGTTCTGGAGGTTTGGGGAATATGAAACAACCCTTCATCACCATTGCTCCCTGGTCCACTCTAACCCGGATTGGTAATACCTGTTAGGACCCCATCTATGATTTAAATAGAAAAATGTGTATATAAAAATATTGATTATCTATTAAGAATGAATTTATTTCAAAACTTTATCAGCATTAAATGACCCACTGAGGTTGATATGCCATAAAACAAAACAAACCAGACCTTTATATACTCATCAAATAATGCATAGTTTACTAACATACACAAGCAAAACACATTATTTGTTCTAAAACAACAACCACCACCCCACATCATCATCATCATTGCATGCCAGCAGCATGGATTCTTTTGATTCTCTCTTGTTATCTGTCCCTATTGGCCATATCTCTTGAAGTATGGCCTCTAAACAATAACCAGTGTCTGCACAAAGTTTTTGCAGGTTGACTAACACTGGTGTGTCCATGTGTACGAGTCCATAGAAGAACATCACTTATGATTTTATCCTTACTGCTCCATCAGTGCTCAACATGCTGTTTGTGAGATGGGAAGTAAGTGGCTGTATAGCTGGTGTTTTATGGTGTGCTGCTTCTATGATTTGTTCAAAACAGCACACAGTATCCTTATGTAGTTCCTATCTAAGTTTTTCTCCAAACATTTAATTAGTTGAAGTGTTGTAGCAATACACAAAAAAGTGTAACAGTAAGAAATACACTGAATATAAGACCCTCCCTACTCTAAATTAAAAGGGTGTAAAATTAGATTTTTTTTATCCCAAAAAGCATCTTTCTTTTTCTGTTTTATTATATATCTCACCAAGTTTCCTCAGATTTGACAGGATTCTACATATATAAATCAATCAGCCCTTCTACTTATGGATTTGATATCAGTTGTGTTACTATGTAATAACTAGGTGACCAGTGAAAAAATCACTGATATATTTCAATTTTAATGAGATCAGTTTTAGAAAATAAACTAACATTGTTACTATATCAATATAATTCTTGAGTACTCTGTTGCATGTGTGTGTGTGTGTGTGTATATGTATATATATATATATATATATATATATATAATGATGTTGTTATGGGATCCAAGTATGTTTCTTTGTCAGTATATATGAGTATAAGGTCATTAATCATCTTAACAACAGCAACCTTGAACACCTTTTTGATCTCCATGTTTCTAACACATGTGGGCATGCCTACAAAGTCAGAAAACAGCATTGCTCATATGACTTTTGGAAACAATTTTTCACGCTCAGAATTGTCGAGGCATGGAATAAGCTGCTCGAGTCCGAAACACTGCATTTTTCAAGTCCTCCGTGCTTCCTGTAGTCCACCAACACCATACCTAATGCCCCTCTCCACACAAATAAGCATACACACACATGCATATTATTACTGTAAACTGTTTTTGTTACTAATACATTATTCTGTGTACTAGACATGTGACTTTGATGAGTTGTGGTGCACCTGAACACTGTACACAGTAAATTTTATTATCATTATCATATATATTTATCTCTATTATATATTTGGGAAAATTGTTTTTATTTGTTCATGCTTCTAAAACAACCAAAAAATTTTTCCCAAATATATATACATATATATAATAATATAGTTTGGTATCTTATTATAATGGAGATTGTGGGTTTGTCTGTCTGTAACCAAAACTATATTACTATACAAGTCACAATTCCTTTCGTTATTTACATCATATTCTCCATTATTTTATTTTTTATTTAAACCTCAATTATTAATAAAATTGTTTTACATTACTTACCATATCTACATACTAATAACATGCAATTATATTTATATATACAACAAAATAGAGGTTTACAGTGTGAATGGGAAGGCTAATTTACATATTGATCTTAAAAAATTGATTTTAATAAATATATGCTTAGTATTATTGATTTCTAATTGTTTGGTTTTATCTTATTGAATATGAGCAAAAATCTCTTCAATAAATCTTAAAAGAAATCCATTAACAAGAAGAAATAACTGTAATATTATTCTTTACTTCCTATTTTAACTAAACAGTTTAATTAGGAAAATTTACCAATGAAAGACGGAAGTAACAGAAAATGATGGAAGAGTTAGTTTCAAAGTTGTTCTATTTTTCAATCATACCCCCTCTGTTTAAAATTTTTTTGTCTACATTCTTATTCAGTTTCATTAGCCTTTCTAATTTAATATAATATTTTATTATAAAATATAACTAAAATACTTGCACCCGGAGGGTGCATATATTTGCTAGTATTTATAAGTAAAGAGTGGTCAATATCATTGATAGAGCATATATATATAATATATATATTTGAAAATCACTTAGGTGAGAAACTGATAGTTACCAAGGGCTGATGACTTTATGCCTTCACTACCTTTTATATATAATGTTCACTCTAGTACCTGTAGTTATAATGGTAATCCAGGGCCGGTGCTAGGGTCTCATAAAGTCCCTCTAAATCATTGATATGGGCTCCTACTCTACTACATGACAATTTTCATAAAGTATTATTCATATGAAATATATAGAACCTATCCTTCTGGAGCTCCCAAGCAGGTGGCTCAGCTTGTGCGGGGGTAGTAACAAATGTGGTATGATTAATTTTTTAATATTTTTAATTTTTTTATTAAAAATTTTTTTTTGTTAATACAAAGTTCAAATATTTCATGTATATTACACATACCGGATGGGTGGATGAATGAATAAGTCTGTGTTCTGATATGAAGTGATTAACTGAATTTTAATGTAAATTTTTACTGCATATTGTTTGATCCATATGGTTAATATTAACTAGTTGCTGTTAATGTTTGTATGTAACCATGACCTAGCAAAAAGGAAAAAAAGAAAAATGCTGCATCATAGCAATTTGGTTGGTTGAATTTTATGGATTGTCAACTCTTGTTGGGTTATTTTATGCTGAAGACATTTTTTTAAATTTGTTCTTGTCGAGTATTCAATTTTTTAAAAACATATATTTTAATACTCATTTTTTAATCTATTTAACCTGTACATGGGACCTAACAGGTATGACCCCTCTGGGTCAGGGTGGACAATCGTGATAAAGGAGTATTCCACATTCCCAAGAGTTCCAGAATTGGAACTTCATCATAAATGCATTTAACATCATACACAGAACACTAAAATCCTCAGCCACTGCCTTCTAGCACATATATGGTAAAAAATGTGGGTGTTTGTCATAAACACAATAGGGTCAGGACAATCATATAGGTTCTAGGGCTTGACGTGATCAGCCGACTGATCGGAGGGGGCCTCTCTGACTGCCTGTCTAGCCTAAGTACAGGCCAAATTGGAGTGTTGCATGTCATGGACAGCAGAATTCCATCCTTAAGCATCATGGGTTAGCAAGTTTGCCCTATTGAGGAGATTTTACCCCTCTGCAGTGGTACAGTCAGTGTATTCTTCAGCCCCAGACGACAGGGTAACATAGCAATTTGCAAGTGAGTGATAATTTTGTTGGGTCTGCATTTGTGTTAAATATTTTTTTCATCATTCAAATCCTCGATATTATGGAGATAACTCTGAAATGTTAATTTCACTCTTTCCTAAATAGAGACATCAATAGCTTTTGCTTTGAATGTCATTTTATGTAAATCATTCAGATTCTCAAATATAACATACTAGTGATGATAGGAGGCACTTATTGTGTAGTGGTTATCGTCATGGCACATGGACACGGCAATCTGAGTTTAAGTTCTGGATGAAGCTGTTTGCATTTCATATAGCACTAATACCCTTCATAAAGGTATGCATCCAACTATTCTTCCTCCAGCTATGGGTAAATAGTAGGGCAGACTGGGTTTTTTTAACTTAGGTATGGTGACTAGTTTAAAAGAAAGACAACTGTTAAACTCTGCTTAGAAATTGACAATGTGTCACATCCTGCTCGTGTGGAGGATTTGGTAAATATATACATATATAACTGCATATATGTATATAAAATAGTTAAACAATTAATACTTCCCTCATTTTTTAAACATTGGTATCTATATGGGATACATCACACCTTTTCAACCTCGTCCATGCTTTTCGACTTCACGTGTTCCAATCACATTTTCATTTTGGCTTTTTCATGTACCAATCACGTCATTAACATTCAATTATGAACGCAAATCAATGAACAGTTATGAACCGTTTCTACACATTTTCCAAACTCAATGTATTCAAAACATCCATCATCTTTTTAACTACATAAATCTTTTTTTTTCTCATTGACTAGTTTCATATTGTCCTAAAGAAGGTTTTTTTTATAAACCAAAATGTTCAAACATCGACACTACGACTAATAAATTTCCATCCATTGTAACATCCTGTGTTTGTTCTACATTTCTCGACATATATAATTACAGTATTTAAAGATTGCAATATCTACAGGGAAAATGTTAAACATCTGATATAGAACATAAATAAACAGTATAACAGAAATTAAAACGTGTCACATCCTGTGCTTGCGAAGGGTTGTAAATAAATAAAAGGATGACTTTGGCATTAAATAACTAATGAAGTTTGATTTGCCATTAAAGAAAAGTTGATCTTGTGTCACATTCTATTTGCACAGAGGGATTGGTAAATACATACTAGTTTTGGATAGCCCGTTTGTTCTTCTTCGGACAATGGTCGATCCTAGATGTTCTGTCTTCTTACCTGGTTCTTGCTTGGATATGTTATATACCCCTTATAAGAAATTGAATATATAATGAGTGAGAGAGATGATTAGATGATGGTCCTACTTTTTAACTTCTTCTTACTTTGTCTACGTTGGCCGCCATTTTCTACCGTTGATCTAGTGGGCTTACTTCTCTTCAGGGCTCCTGTTGGGGGTTCATCTTTGTTGATTTCTTCGGGCTGTCATCTCTTGTTTTTAAATTATTTAACAAACAAGACTTGGTTGTTGTTTTTTTGATAAAGCCTTATTTCCAGAACCCAGCCAATGATTCTGCCGCAGGGGAAATATCGAATAAGAGTGGCTACAATAGCTTCTGTGCTCCTCAGAAATCAGGTCACATTTCAACTAAACTAAAATTAATTCTCATGGCACCAAATTGTGTGCTTTCAAGGGGTCAAGTACAAAGGATACTACGAGTCCATAACTGTCAGGTAATTTTCCATAGGACCCCATTATTCTCAATCTAATGGACCCTAATTCAAAATATTCTAACTACACGTATGTTCATAATTTATAAGCTGCTCATAAATTATGTAACAGATATTCTTTTATTGTGTAAAATAATAATGAAGAAATTTGGCTGATAAATATCATGTGACTAGAAATATGAAATCTTAAGAGCTTAGGCTGGATATGTCTGTTAACTGGCAAAATTCTTGATATGTCTAGGTATTAAATTTGCTTGCCCAGAAAATCTCTTTGAAAGCTGTCTTAGCAGATTGGACTGTCTGTCTAAAAGAGAGTTGCATTCATTTTTCTCAACTTGAATAGACATATATACAGATTGGACTGTCCCCAACGACTGTTTTCAGGGCTACAAAGAAGTTAGAATACTTTAAATGCAATTTGTCAAATTGTTGCATTCGTTTTTAAATGCCTTATATATCTATGTTGTTAAGTATTTCTTTTTACATACATCTATACACATATTCTTGTAATTGTCTCTATGTGTTGGTGTGTATACCCAAGATGTCCCCCAAAAAGATTTATATGCACATACCAGAGATCCTTCATCTACTTGACAGGAAGAACGATTGTTATTCTGAACAATTTAAGGCACTCTAATTTTTTTTTTGGTCTTGTTTAAAATTTAATACCAATTTCCATTATTTATTATGTACAGACATAAACTGATATATGTGTACAGTTGTCTATGTGCATGGGTGTCTATAAACAAGATGTCTCAAAAAGATTTATACATGCATGCCCGAAATCTTTCAACTATTTGGCAGGAAGAAGGAGTGTTATTCTAAATAATTTAAGCCTCACTAATGTTTTTGGTTTTGCATAAAATTAATAGTAATTTCCATTATTCATTGTGTACACACATAGTTATATATATATATATATATATATATAAAGGTATCCAAATGACTGATTGTAAGGGATGATTCTATTTGGGATCTTCAAAATCTCACTGTATAACCATACTGTATGCTCTTGTAGGTGCAAACATATATTCATACAAGGATTTTTATGAATCCCTAAAGAGAGCTCAATGTATTATAATCAATAAATTAGATTAAATACAGAGCAATATTTAACTTTCAAAGAATGAAAAACTTAACAAACCGTCATTCCGTAATAATTTATTTCGGCCAGAAACTCAAAAGGCTTTTAAAAATTAAAAAAAAAAATTCTTAAAAATCCTTAAGAAGCCAGCCTCCTCAGATGGATTTTACAAAATTTTGTAAAATCCGTCTGAGGAGGCTGGCCTATTAAGAATTTTTAAGAATTAAAAATAAAAACAATTTTAAAGCCTTTTGAGTTTCTGGTCAAAATAAATTATTACGGAATGATGGTTTGTTAAGTTTTTTTTTTTCTTTGAAAGTTAAGAAAATAATAGATTAGGAAAAATCCTACAAAATGTGAAGAAAAGTGAATAACAAACCAAATAATTCAATTAATGAAGCCCCTGTGACCAACAGTGGCAAAATATTAATTAAATTTAATTGTTTGTCTTCATTATTCACTTTTCCATAACATTTCCTCACATATACACATGTACATGCATGTGGTGTAATGGATACAGTGACTAGAGTTCAAATCCTGGATGAGGCTGTTTCCATTTCACATAGTGCTAGTATTTTTGGGAAAGTTATGCATCCAACTATTCTCCATCAAGCTATCAATAAATAGTAGGGCAGACTGGACTCTTTAACCTTGCTATGGCAACCAGTCTAGGAAACGGAAAACTGAATTCAAACCTGTTAAACTCTGTTTGAAAATTGACCTTGTGTTTTTATTCTGCTTGTGCATAAGAGTTGGTAAATACATACATGCAACCCCTACACTATAATGTATACATCATACATTGTATATACAGGTTATCAAACAAAAAGGTATAAAAGGGTATTTTTATTGTCAATAAGATGGACCATCCCTTCATATATTTGGAAGAGGCTTTATTTATATATTATATATATTTTAAAAATAGGCCGTATTTGTTACATATATATATATATATATATATATATCTAAGTCATCCACAGACACTGTGTTTCAACATTTCATGTCTCATCAGTGTGGCTAGACACAGCAAGTAATTCTGACCAGGAGTGAAATCCAACTGACTTTTCATCAACTTGGTTCCTTAACCTCTCGGCTGTCAACAGCTGCCATTAAGGAGCTGTATTTTAACTGATAAATACATACATCGGTGTATATATATTTTACAATCATCAGAAAGTTCAAATCTGTAAACAACAGATGATCATTACTTTATTACGCCGGCAGTGAAAGTCAATTAAATTCGCTCCTAAAGAGCTCTACATCCACAGACACCGTATTTCGATGTTTCAAGTCTCATCAGTGTGGCTAGACACAGCAACTACTTCTGACCAGGAGCAAAACCCGACTAACTTTTCATCAGCCCAATTCCTTAACCTGTTGGCTGTTGACAGCTGCCATTAAGGAGCAGTGTTTTAACTGATAAATACATACATCGGTGTAAAGGCCTCTTTAAAATAAATATATATATATATATTGTAGATAATATCATTGATGATATATTTATATTTGAATTAAGGTAGTGTTGACATGGAGTCTGAAGATTGCATAGGTAAGAAACAGTCCAACCCAGAGTGGTAGTAACCAGGTGTTGACTCCATGTCCATGCTACCTTAAATCCAATATATGTATATAAATATATATTGAAGTATATATTTCCCAAAATATTGCACACCATTTATTCATTTCTGAGGATTCATTTCCAATGTTCTTTAATTTAAGTACCTTATATTTTTTTCAATATTTTATTTTAGTTATTAGCATTAGTTAAATATATAGGCCATGGTGTTTTCATCATATACAGGGTGTCCATAAAGTATGTATGCATTTAAAAAAATATTAAATTTTAAAGTGCATACGGACTTTATGGACACTCGGCACCTTACTCTGTATATCCTCTCTAACTCTCTCCTCTCTTTTGATTTTCTCTCCCTCCCTTTCCAAAGATTTCCTTCTGACCATTCAAATTTCCTCACAAACACCATTCCATCCACCTGACTTCATCCCCTAATCCACTCCTCTCCCGTCCACTTTCTCTTCTATAAAACACTTGTATGATGCTTTAATAATCAAATAAATGACTGATGAAGCCATGCTTAAAGTTTGGTGAAATATATCTCCTACATACACTTGTCTGAGTTTTGTTCCTTTGTTCCATATATCTTTACTACATACATACATATATATATATATATATATATATATGCTCTAATACCTCATGTAAAAAATATTAACACCAGAAAAGGCTTCTTCAACCTTGACAAATCAATAGCTCAATCTATAATCCACGAGAACAATCTTCCTCTCCATGATAATGGATAACAAATGAAAATCAACAAACACTACAAATCTCCCACTACAATCTCCCACATTTCGCCTCTAACATAACTTAGCCACACATGAACGTTTCTCCCCCTCTAACACATTCGGCTACACACAAACATTCACTTACACCAAATTGACCCATAAACCACTGTCACCTCCCCAGCACCTCAAACAAACATCCTCTACCCCTCTACTCAACTGGTCCTCCTTAGCTCACACCAAAAAATTTCCCTGCTCCCCCTTAGCTCATACCAAAATTCAACTGACCCAGCGACCCCGTCCTACAAAATTCCCACTCCTCCTTAGCCCACACCAAAATTCCCACTCCTCCTCATCTCACATCACTACACACCACCCCCTTGACCTCCCCTTTACTCACATAAATCAATATACACCCACACTAATTGACCCTTCAACCACTCCACCGCCCCAGCACTTCTAACAAACATCCTCTACCCCTCCATTTCAACTGATCCTACCACACTCCCCGCTCCTCCTTAGCTCACATCACTACACACTCACCCCCTTGACCTCCCCGACACCGCCACCACCACATGTATTTAAACGTATGCTTTGCTTCAATAAAGTCTCAGATCGGCTGAGAAGTCTGTGCATACAGACGAACGTACCACCCTGTGACTTGTTTAGTTGATCATTTCTTGACCACTTTCCTTCTATCTACAGCATATATATATATATAATATATATATATATATATATATATATATGTATAATGAAGTGGTTATGTAATACTTATGTCTGGTGTGCAAAGTTGTTTTTATTTCTTATTGGATGTTGGATTTGCACTTGATTGTGATTTCAGCTGATGGTGACATCTCCATTTGCCACTGTTCTTACCTTGTCATGCATAGATAATATCAGGTTGGCCAGCAATTCAAGTTCTCTGTAATTAGAATGTCAAATTACTTTGCCCTTTGTTTCTATCTCATGCAAACATTGTCTCTTATATGAACACACATATATGTGTATATGTTTGTAAAATTACACACACACACACACACACACACACACACACATATATATATATATATATATATATATATATATATATGTTGAAAGATAAAAGGAGAGAAAATGTTGTATGGATAAAAATTATTATTATAAACCTTCAAACTGTAAGCATCTCTCAAATTTTTCAAAAAAATTTTTTTTTCGAACATATCCAAATTCCCTGTATTCTTACCATTTTATTTTCAAATATCAAAATATCTGCTTTTTTTTTTTTTGTATACTTAAATTTTTTTTTTCTATTATTATTATTATTTTATTTGAGTTTCACATCAGTGTTAGCTGATGTCTTTCACTGGAGTTGAGTGACAGCAAGTCTCCTCAGGTCTCCAGGACTCTTCTGAGTATTCTGGCAGATTGCAGCAGTGCAGTGTTCTGAATGTTTTCAATCCTTCCTCTGATATCCAAACTTTCCAAACCCTTTTCTAATGCTTTTGGACTGTTCCAAGTGCACCAACTACAATTGGTATAACTTTCACTTTCATATTCCATAACTTTTCAGTTCTCTGGCAAGGTCCAGATATTTGTCAATTTTTTCATTTTCCTTTAACTTCACCCTGTGATCCGCTGGCACTGCAAAATCCACCAGTTGACAAGTTCTTTCTTTTTTGTTAATCAACACTAGGTCTGGTCTTCTTGCTGGGATAAGGTGATCCGTTTTAATTTCAAATTATTATTATTTTTTTAATTTTTTTATTTTGTATTTATAATAATAAATAGAATATAATGTATACAAGGACAAACTCTTGGTTGAAATACATGTTGGTTCCAATACATAATTTTTATCTATACAACATTTTCTCTCTTTTTATCTTTCAACATACTTATCAGATTCACTTCCATTTTTCAACTTATATATATATATGTATGTATGTATTTATTAGAGGAAGTGCAACAGACTATGCATATATGTCTAATATATTCATAAAAATATCAAAATCTTATGAATGCACATACATAATTATGCCTTGTTGATTTATAACCGAAAAATAGTCTATAATTGCGTATACATACATGTATATATTTGTTTATTTAATTTTTTTCTATGTTGTCCTCATCTTTATTGTTATATACACAACATTTTGGCCAATGTGCCCTCCACCCTTCTTCAGGTGTTTCTTGTCAAATTTGGGAACCTTTATGGAATTTCTAACCAAACTCTTTATCCAATCCATTGGGGTAGATTGTTCTGTTAAACATCGACCAAAATGTTGTGTATCTAACAATAAAGATAAGGACAACAGTCTGAAAAATCTAAGTAATACAAATTATCAAGCCTCATCTCAAAAATTCAAATAACATATATATTTACCAACCACTCTACATGAGCAGGATGTGACACAAGGTTAAATGGAGTTTAACAAGTCTGAATTCAGTTTTCCTTTTCCTAAGCTGGTTACCTAACCTACTATTTATCTATAGCTAGAGGGTGTTGGATGCATACCTTTACCGAGAGTATTAGCACTATGTGAAATTAGCCCTGTTGGCTAAGGCATTAGAATGCGCTGACTGCACCTCTGCAGAGAGGTAAGACTCCCCCAATGGGGCCACCTGTTGGCCATGGGTGGCAACCCGTCATGCTTAAGGATAGAACCCAGGTAGTTGAGCAGTCCATGACATGAAATATTTCACTTTGGTCCTTACTTGGGCTAGACGGGCGGTTGGAGAGACCCCCTCCGATCAATCGGCTGGTCATGTCAAGCCCTAGCACCTATATGATTGCCCTTATGGCAAGCTCCAGCCCTTTTTATCATATGGGTGCTAGAAGATGGTGGCTGAGGGTCTACATGTCCTGGAAATGACATTAAAAATCTATCTGATGGTGAGGTTCCAGTTTTGGAGGTTTGTGGAATGTGGAGAACCCCTTCATCACCATTGCTCCCTGATCCATTCTGACTCGGAGTGGTAGTACCTGTTAGGGTCCCATCTATGGGTTAAATAGAAAAATGTTTTTATAAAAAACATTGAGTATCCATTAGGAATGATTTTATTTCAAAACTTTATCGGAATTGCATGACCCACTGAGGTTGATATGCCGTAAAACAAACCAAACCAAACCAAAGCAAAGCTATGTGAAATACAAACAGTTTTGTTCAGGATTTGAACTCTGGTCAATGATTCCATTTCTTATGATTCTAACGATTATACCACACGCCTCCACCCCCCCCCCCCATATATATGTGTTTATGGAAATAAATTCATATTTATATGCATGTGATTTATACAATATTCCTGTATTATGACAAAAGGTCCATCTACTGAAGTTTGAAATGATCAGTGGGCAATAGTAAGACAAATACCATTGTCATTATTACCTTATATACTGGCTAATCAACAGCCCACCCTCATTTTACATATATAATAAGGGTGGGGTGAACAGTTCATATGATGATCATATCTACTGTTGATTATTATTTTTTTACCAATAGGATCCAAGCACTACAACACTGATGGAAGAAGTGTGTGGAGTACAATAATAAATAATCCTTGTTCAGTCACATTTCATGAGATTATCTTGGTTATCCCATCAACTTTTCAGCCAACCCTTGTATGTATGTATGTATGTATATATATATATATATATATATATATATATATATATATAACATTTTTTGTTCTTTATATATACAAGATGTGTCTCCAAAATTAATGGGACTGATGTCACAAACAATTTATTTTAATTCCAAACAACAATTTACATGGTTTCCCCTTCAAAGCAATCCCCCCTCCCTTGAGTCTAATGCACTGTCCCATCCTTCTTTGCCATGCTTCTATGCATGACTGGAAGAATTCTCCCAGGATGGCCCTAAGCCCCCCCCCTCTTTATGGCCCTCTTAATGGTCTCCTTACCTTTGAGTCCCCTTGATGATCTCCTTGAGCTTGGGGAAAAGAAAAAAAATCACATGGAGCAAGATCAAGTGAATAGGGATGTTGTTCCAGTACAGTGATGTTCCTCTCAGCAAGGAATTGTCAGATTCTCAGAGTGATGTGAGCAGGTGTAGCAGCCATGTTTTGTCCTTCCATGATTCTCATCACTTTCTTTAACCTCAGTGACATCGGAGACTTCAACTGACTGCTCTGAAAGTTAGTTTCCAAGTCATACTCAAGAATCCATGTCTCATCACCAGTAATGACTCTTCAAAGCAACGACTGGTCACATCAAGTCCTAGCACCTATATAGTTGTCTCAACCCTATTAGCTTTATGGCAAACATCCAGCACTTTTCATCATATATGTGATAGAAGGTGGTGGCTAAGGGTCTTAATATCCTGGGTATGACATTAAACTGAATCTAATGGTGAAGTTTAAATTCTGGAGCTCTGGGTGAATGTGGAGTACCCATTCATCACCATTTCTCCTAGGTCCACTCTAACCCAGAGTGGTAGTACCTGTTAGGGCACCATATATGGGTTAAATAGAAATGAGTTTAAAAAAATGTTTTAAAAAAAATTGACTTTGAAAAAAAAAAAAAGAATGATAAAACAAAACATCTTCAACATAACCCAACAAGGGTTGACATGCCAAAAAATCCAACTAACCGACCATCTACAAAGCAAGTCTGGTTCAGTTTGAACACACTCGAAGATGTCCAGATACACCTGCATGAGGTGCACTTTCTCATCATTACTCAGCAGTCATGCCACTATTTTTATGCAGACTATCTGCATGCCCAAATTTTTGGTGATGATCTTCAAAACGTTGTTTTTCACATCCACCTGACATATAATCCTTTGCATAATCAACTGATGATCACCACACACTACCTACCTTACTCTAGACGGGTAGTCAGAGTGGCCCCAGTTGGTCATGTCATATGATTGTCCTAACCCTATTGCCGTTATGGCAACTCCGCAACGCTTTTTATCATATATACCCTAGAAGTCGGTTGCTGGTGGTCTTTAGTGTCCTGGGTATGTGATTAAACTTCATCTCATGCTGAAGTCTCAATCCTAGAGCTCTGGGACGTGTGGAGTACCCCATCATCGCAATTACATCCAGGTCCATCTGGACCCAGAGTAACATTCCCAGTTGATTTTTTTATTTGAGGTTATTGTTGTTTAATCACATTAGTTATATAGAGCTGTGTAAATGGAGTTCAGAACCGTTTGAATTATGCAAATATCCCCAGTGGTTCAAAAGTTATGAGAATTTAAAGCCCCGAAATTGGGGGTACAAATGTAGACATGATTTTGTTTCAAAAATATGTCAAATCACGGACCATTAAAAAAAAAGAAATTCAGTGATTTCTTCACTGTTTCTTTATTTTTGGAGCTATTTTAATAAAATTTTGTATTCATATGTAAAATTGTATGTTCTTTCTGATTATGCACTCAAATTGTATGTATCTCTATGCTTTAACCCATTATTTAGAGAATAAGAGATACAGATAGCAGCGTTTTTTTTGTTTTTTTAAAAAGTTTAACACCCAGTTATTCAAAATTTTCATTATAATACTGCATGTATATACATGTATAGTATTAATTCAAATAAATAACATCACTTTGAAGAAAAATAAAACATTTATTGCAAAAACACAGACATAATAGGAGGGTTCAGTTTATTTTATGGTAGGAATTTACTTGTAAATTCTAAAAAGAGTTCTGAAAAAAAAAAAGTTATTTCATTGTTGTGGAAATTTCCATAAAATACAATAATTATCAAATTTTTTTACGTGTGAATCTTAAAATTCTCATGCCAAAAGTTAATGTTAAATAAATATTGGGTAAAACTTGCAAATCCTACTCAAAATTCTCATCAAAATCCCATTATATTACAGGGGGACACAGAAAAAAAAAACAGAACCCAAATTATTTATTTTCCCATTAAACTAACCCTAAACCCCCTAGTTAAAATTAATAATTTTCTTACAAAATTTGTGGGTTCTGTTTTTCCTGGGTCATAGTTTGTTTTGAAATGTACGATGCACGATTGAAAAATACATTGTACGTTTACGAATTTTGCACAGATTGATTTTTCAAACGTAAATATATGTATACACATATATAATATTAATTTAAATATGTAACATCACTTTGAATTTAAAAATACATTTCTAAATGCTTATGTTGAATTACATAAAAGAAATAGATTATCTATTTACATGTTTTCACACAAACTGTGTGTGCTTTTGTTTATATTTCTCGTAATTTCAAGTTTTTTTTTTTTCCCAAAATTGAAACGGACATAAAAAATAATTCAATTATTAAAAACACATAAAAGTTAAATATTTAGATTCTTATTTTATTTTCAATGATATAAATATTTTAAAAATTGGACAAGACATAAGCAATAAATTTAAACTTTATTATCTGCATAACATAAACAATGCCTTGCTGTTTAACGTAAACTTTACAGTACGCAGTATAGTATGCCTGTCGGACAAACAAATTTGAGTTTTTTTCTTCAAAATACAAATTTTTGAATCAAATCCCAAAGCAGATAGCAATATTTACATTTTACACATCATATATCAAAATAATTCTGAAACTTTCTAATTTTACAGACAAACTGCTTCTTTTTTGCATATCATACTCATTTTGAACAAATAGTCTTGGAGTTTGCACTATTGTAATTTTACTTCCACGGGTCCTAGAAACAAAAAAAAGCTCCCTTTTGTACTTCCAGGTGTCTTCTAATTGAATCCAAAATTTCAAGAATATTGATAAAGATTAGCAACTTAGATTTTCCAAAGAAATGTAGAGTGTAAAATGTATTCTCGGAAAAAAATTCCTATCACGCATTTTCGGTTGTTTGAAGCAAAATATGTTTTTAACTCGCTGTAAAAAAATTATTCAATTTATAAAAACACATACAAATTACATATTTAGAGAGATTTTTTTTCTTTCCAATCATATAAATATTTTAAAGATTGAACCATAAATATACGAGAAATTGTAATTTTAAATCAATAAGGTCCAATTTGTGACGTCAGTTGACAGGGTGTTTTTACATCCGAAAATCACGTAAATTCAAGGTTTTTCTTCAAAATCCAAAGTTTCAGAGCAAATCCCGAAGCACTTAGCAATCTTTAAATTTTACAAATTATATATCAAAATAATTCTGAAACTTTCTAATATCACGGACATAGTGCTTTTTTTCTGCTTCTCTAATATTTTGTAAACAAATAGCCTTGAACTTTGCCCTCTCATATTTTCATTTCCACGCATCCTAGAAAAAAAAAAAAGACCCTGTCTGTACTTCCAGGTATCTTCTATTTGAGTGCCAAATTTCAAGAATATTGATAAAGATTAGCCACTTTGATTTTGAAAAACAAAACAGCGTGTAAAATTTATCCTAAAAAAAAACAAAAACGGTCATATTTTTGTTTTCAGCTCTTTGACCAAAAATATGGTTTTAACTCGTTGTAAAAAATAATTCAATTGATGAAAACCGATAAAATATGACATATTTAGACAGATTACTCTATTCTCTTTCCAACCATATAATCTTTTTTAAGATTGGTTATGAAATACTCGAGAAATTGCAAATTTAACTAATTAAGGTCACAAATTTGAAAATGTCAAGCGTTTTTCAGCTAAATGCTTGTAATGCTACCTAGAGTGGTAGTACATGTTAGGGTCCCATCTATAGGTTAAATAGAAGCAAATGAGTTTGAAAGAAATTGAGTTTTAAAAAAATGAATAAAACAATGTCTTTGGGGTAAAATAACCCAACAAGGCTTGACATGCCGTAAAATCACACCACCCAACCTGCCTCACTTGCTCAATGTTGACCTTAGTACTGCTTGTTGAAATTTCTTTGTCTTAGATCACCATGGTGTACTATACTCCAAGCTTGCTGCTCATGGTGCAACTGAGAGCCTGAACTGGAGGCCTATTTTAAAATGTTCCTTGATCCAATGAGAGCAAGACATTTTTGTTTCAGTTTGAGCTAAATACTCTAGTGTTGTTGGTTAAAAAAACATTTTTATTTGCATTTGGAATATCATTTGAATAAAGGGTTTGGTGAGACTTATAGTGTGAATGTTTCCGTTTCAACATTATGTAGATCATGTCTTTTACTAAAAATGTTAATTAACCTCTTTGTTTTGTTTAATACTTATTGTGGAAGGCTTCCTGCTCCTGAGTCATCTGCCACCTCCTTGTGACCCTTTTTCAACCTCTTATACCATTCAGGGCCAGTTTAGTTCAATCGGTAGAGTGTTCGGCTAGGAATCACAAGGTTCTTGGTTCAATACCGGCCCTCACCAACTCAGCATATGAGTAGCACAGGGATCTGTGCGGTAAAATGAGGAGCTGATGGTAGTTGTGGTGCTCCACCTCAGATGCTAAAATAATCTCCTTGGTCTAGCACTATTGAAAAGGGGATAGACTCCCTCGCTGTCTGGCTGATACCGATATTAGGCCACCCCGAAGACTTTATTTTTTTTTATACCACTCATAGTGTTATCTCTATATGCTTGATGAAGAACTCCAAGTGCTTGGAATGGAGTTTTCCATAACAAGACCTAAAATTTCAGATTCTATTCCTTGCTCATTATTTGTTCCTCAATGCTCATAGGTGAACAATCTTGGAGAGATTTGTATAAACTGATCGGTATTCAACTGTGTTATAAGTTGAATCTGCTTCTGAGAATCCAGACTTGTTAGGTGGTATAAATAACAGGTTGGACTATTCCACTATGTGGCAGGATCAAGTCTTTCCAGGATCCTGATTGGCTGGTGGTTTCAGTGTGGATATTTTTATCCATATATACTTAACACTTGTCAGTTGCTACAGAGTGTATTCTGTTATGCTCTCTTTTTTTTTGTCTGGTGACTGGACGCTAGTCACAGCCTCTTTATGAAGGTGAGTATAATGTTCACTCTACAAATCTGAAAAAGAGGAGGTGTAAACAAAAGCACGTGAAAAACAAATGCAATGCTTGCAGAAAGCTAAAATTACAGTTTTATACTCCCAAGATATCATGTTAGAGATAATAACATAATCTGCTTATCCCTCTTTTGCCCATAGCTCACACAGTACACCCGATCCCATCCTTTTTCAGACAAACCTCATATACGTATATAATTATGTATGGCCAAAATGTCACGTGTTTTAACATCTCCCATTTCCATGAATTAAAATTCAACAAAACTCAGTAAAAAAATGAATGAAACATAATTTTTGCTATATTATGAGGTGGAAGGATTATAAAAAAAATCACACAGAAAAATTATGTTTTACAGTCTTTAAAATGGAAGAATTTTATGTATTGAATACTGTATTTGTCAAAATGGTGCATTTTTGCAGTTTTTATTCTCTCTTGAAGATGTGCTCTTTTTGACATGATCTATTTTTCATATGTAAGTTTAGGCTCTGTTCCTAAGAAAAGAAAAAAAATTAAAATAAGTGAGAATTTTAAGTTTTTCATGAAATTTTAAAGAAAGTGGGTGGTACTGTCATACTGAAATTTTGGCCATACCTATATATAATACTGGAAGTAGCTACCCGGCTTTGCCTGGGTAGAGGTGTGGATAATAAAAAGTTAGTCTCGCAGATCCATTGATTGATTTGATCTACTATAATTGATTTTTTTAATGTTTTGATCACAAATGCTGCCAATGACTTTCCCTTCTCTTACTATTTAAATTTAAATTTTTAAATATTTTCAGGAATATAAATAAAATCTTCATTATTTTTGCACAAAAAGCAAGCTCTGGTAATAGTAAATATATATTAAATTCACTTTGTTTTATTTTCATAGTTTCATCTGGACATACATACACACCAACTGCCCTTTATATATGTATAGATAGATATACATATACTTATTGTCAGCTCTTTTTTGTTATATATATATCATATGGGTGAGAAACTGTCATCATGCACAATGGCTTTCACTTCACTACCTTAGATATACACGCCCATTTAATGATATTGATCACTCTTTACTTATAAATATAGCAAACTATAAACATATAATCATATTGGGTCTTATATATAAGTTGATACAATAAATAAGATCCAAAACAAAACTTTATATATATATATATATATATATATATATATATATATATATGCTGTTTACATTTACGTAAGAAAATGGAAAAAAGGAGTTTTAGTGGTGGGCATTTCAACATACACTGTGTTAATTATGGGGAGAATCGCACTATGTCCTAATGTCTCCAGATATGGTCGATTCACATGCAATTTGTCTAAACTTACTCATTACTTATCCTGTCTAACTGCTAGCTTGTTCTTTCGTTAAATATACAGGTAAATCCTCCCCCAAACAGCAGACATCACCACTTTCTTAGATTATTGCACCGAGTCTTTTGGCCTAATTATATGAGACAAATATGTTTGTGTGTGTGTATTTGTATGTGCAGGTATCTTCATATGTGCATATATTTGTACTTTTATGTGGATATATATATATATATATATATGTGTGTGTGTGTGTGTGTGTGTGTGTGTGTGTGTGTGAATGTGCACATTGCATTGGGACATGAAAACAACTAGGATTTTGTTTTATCTACAAAATCTGTCTAGGACAAAATGTCCCCTCCCTCCACCAATCTCAGATTATACATCTGACAAGGGCTGAAGATTAAAATTGATGACATTTTATTAAGAGGTTCAATTGTCTGATCAATTCCTGGTATATGAAGTTGGCTGCTGTGTGTGTGTAAATGTGTGTAATTATAATATATATGTATATATGTGTGTGATTATAATATATATGTGTGCGATTATGATGTATGTAAGTGTATGATTATGATGTATGTATGTAAGTGTATGATTAGGATGTATGTATGTAAGTGTGTATATGTGTGTGATTATGATATATATATGTGTGTGTAAAAATGTGTGTGATTATGATATATATGTGTGTGTATAATAATGTGTGTGATTATGATATATATATGTGTGTGTGCGTGTGAAAATGTGTGCGATTATGATATATATGTGTGTGTATAATAATGTGTGTGATTATGATATATATGTATGTGTGTGTAAAAATGTGTGTGATTATGATATCTATATATGTGTGTGTAAAAATGTGTGTGATTATGATATCTATATATGTGTGTGTAAAAATGTGTGTGATTATGATATCTATATACGTGTGTGTAAAAATGTGTGTGATTATGATATCTATATACGTGTGCGTAAAAATGTGTGATTATGATATATATGTGTGTGTATAATAATGTGTGTGATTATGATATATATATGTGTGTGCGTGTGAAAATGTGTGCGATTATGATATATATGTGTGTGTATAATAATGTGTGTGATTATGATATATATATGTGTGTGTGTGTATAATAATGTGTGTGATATGATATATGTGTGTGCGTGTGAAAATGTGTGCGATTATGATATTTATATGTGTGCGTGTGAAAATGTGTGCGATTATGATATATATGTGTGTGTGTGTAAAAATGTGTGATTATGATATGTGTGTGTGTAAAAATGTGTGTTTAATAATGTGTGTGATTATGATATATATATATATATATATATATATGTGTGTGTGTGTGTGTTATAATGTGTGTGTGTAAAATGTGTGTGATTTTAATATGTGAGTGTGTGTGTGTGTAAAATGTGTGTGATTTTAATATGTGTGTGTGTGTGTGTAAAATGTGTGTGATTTTAATATGTGTGTGTGTAAAATGTGTGTGATTATAATATGTGTGTGTGTGTGTAAAATGTGTGTGTGTGTGTGTGTGTGTGTGTGTGTGTGTGTAAAGTGTGTGTGATTATAATGTGTGTGTGTGTGTGTGTTTAAAAATGTGTGTGATTATAATATATGTGTGTGTGTGTGATTATAATATATATATATATATGTTTGTGCGCATGCGTAAAAAATGTGTGATCATGTGTGTTGTGTAAAAATATATGTGATCATAGTGTGTATGTGTAAATATTATTAAAATATATATATGTGCATGTGAGCATGTAAATATGTGCTTATTATATATATGTAAATGTGTACTTATAATATGTGTGTGTGTAAGTAAATGTGTATATGATATGTATATATATATTTGTGTGTGTGTAGATGCCTGTGTATATAATGTATATATATATATATATGTGTGTGTGTATGCAAATGTCTCTGTGTGTGTGCGTTGTGTGTATGTAAATGTCTGTGTGTGTGTGTATGTAAATGTCTGTGTGTGTGTGCATTGTGTGTGTGTATGTAAATATCTGTGTGCGTGTGCGTTGTGTGTGTGTGTATATAAATGCCTGTGTGTGTGTGTGTGTGTGTGTGTGCATTATGTGTGTGTGTATGTAACTATGTGTGCGTTGTAAATGTGTGTGCGCATGTAAATGTGTGTGCATTATGTGTTGTGTGTGTCTAGTAAGCAAAACTGAAATTGATAGTTTCAAAAAGTAAAATTCTATATTTATCTAGTGTGTCAGCAATACGTCCCACTTTTTAAACTGTCGCCTGTAGTGCAAGTGAATTTAGCCAAAGTGTTAATGGTCTTTTCCATCTAGTTGGTGTCTTACCAATTATTTGTCTTCTTTTTTTCCATCATTTCTGATCATGGATGAAACTGGTGCACATTGTGTGTTTCAAGACAAGTGAATCTTTAATTGCTACACTGACAGATTCTCAGTCTCATGCTGTTCTGGATAGAATTTTCAACCCACAGCATTCTGGATTTTTTATCCAGAACAGCATCATTCCAACATAACATGTAATTAGAATGAAAAGCTCTTTGTGGAACTATTACAGATTCACCAGTTAAAAAAAACAACAAAAAACTATTTCAACAGCAAATGCACAGTGTGCACTAGTCCAAGCCATGATCATGACTGATTGTATCTAAAAAAAACAAAAAAAAAGGGCATCAACGAGATTACCATTTGCCTAAGTTCACTTGCACCGTACTGGTGACAGTTTAAAATGTGGGAGGTATTTCTGCTGCACCCTGTACATGTCTGTGTGATAAGACATTAGTTAGATGGAGCTACTATTACCATTTGCCTATGTTCACTTGCATCATGCTAGTGACAGTTTAAAATGTGGGAGGTATTTCTGCTGCACCCTGTATTTCTACCAACTCTACAGAAAACATAGAAAATGGTTGTTTGTCTCTTGCTAATCTAACAAATAAATAAAGAATAAAATTTGTACTTTAAGCCAGGAAATTAAATAACCTCAAAGGATTACGTTTATTTAAAGGTTATGAGGAAATAAAATTCTTTTTTTTCTTTGGTTGTTTTGGGCCAAGAAGAGGATTTTCTTATGCTTGTCTTTGTTTCTTATTTTCATCATAACTTCTGTTGGCAAAAGCAGACTCTTTTGCCTTTGATGGTGCTGTATAAAAGCAGCAATAGTCAGCATTTAATCCAATGATAGTTTTAAGTCTGGCTCATTCTCTGCGTTTATTTACTTTTTATTATTCTGGACCTAAATTGATAGCAATCTAAGTAGAAAGTATCTCTTGTTAAAGGAAATGTGCATTTTCATTTACACTTCTACAGGTAGCAGGATGGTAAGATCTCTCAAAAAACAAGGGACGTCTTGGTAGGACACAACACTGAATCTGATGGGGAGGCTCTAGTTCTTAAGATCTGGACAGTGTAGAGCTACCCCCTTCATTTTATTTACTCTCAGATCTACTCTGAGTTGATATTGAACTGACTACTGAATAGCAAGTTCAATCCTCACTGGATGCCCCATAATTATGATTGTCCTGGTTATAATGTCAACTGCATTTAGTAGTGATATTCCAATTCTTTAGCTCTGGTGAGTGGAGTACCTCTTCATCACTATTATTCCTAGGTCAACCCTGACCCGGAGTGGTTGTACTGGTAGGGTCCTTTCTATAGGTTAAATAGAAAAAAAATGTGCTTAAAAAAATTGAGTTTAAAAAGAGTTTGAATTCCCATAAAGAATGAATAAAACAAAGATTGACTTGCCATAAAATCTAAACAACCAACCATACTTGTGACCTTGTGTCATATCCTACCCTTGGTGAATGGGTTGGGTAAAGAAAACATCTCATTGTGGTGTAATGGTTAGCAAGCTACTCTCACAGATCAATTACTACTGAATGGCAAGTTTGATCCTTGCTGGATGCCCCATACCTTTGAACTTGTATAACATCCTTCCATTATTGAACAAATTCGGTAAAGAAAATATCCCATTGTGGTGTAATCATTAGCAAGCTTCAATCCTTGCTGATACCCCATACTAGCAACTTTGTGTCAAAGACATTCCATCATGGTGCAATGGTTAGCAAGTTAGTCTCACAGATCCATTACTACTGAATAGCAAGTTCAATCCTTACTGGATGCCCATTCTTGTGACCTTGTGTCACATCCTACCCATGCTAAATTGGTTGGGTAAATGTCTACACACTCATTTTCAAAATCCAGACTGAGCCATTAATATTTGTTCATTAATTTAATTGCACGTGTTGACTGTTTGACTGCACATCCAGCTGAAGACTTTCCTTTTGCATCTATTTTATTTTTTTATTTTGTTCGCATTTCCTGTTGGACTGTTTTGGTTCTTTCAACATCATCTTACCCTCATGTCTTCTTCTACTCCTAATGCTTTTGCCTTTTTTGTTGTCTCCTTTCCTTTTTCTTATGGTAGACTGAATATGTTTATAGTTGCGTTTGCATCTCAGAAACTTGCATCATTCTGTGCATCTCCTCCTCATCTTGACCTTTCAAGCTGCAAGTTTGGTTTGGCTTATATGCACAGGATGTAAATGAATTTCACTGTTTATGTATGTTTAAATTCTATCTCATGAACACAGCTGGAGGTTTGTTTTTTTTTAAACCAAAAAAAGAATCCTGGATAAAGGAAGCATCTTGCGGCTGTTATTAAATCACACTTGGAAAATCAACATTTAAAAAAAAATGTTATTTACTTATATACTTTTATTTATATTTTCTTGAGGGTGGAGTCTTTCATTTTTTCTGACTTTCTGACTCAGACTTGTTTTCTTTCTTTAAATTTAAAAAACAACAAAATTTTAATTCTTATTTTTTTTTTCTTACTAAATTCATAATCCCCACCCTCTGGCCTTTGTTTATCATTATTCTTTCTCATTAAATTGTTCCTATTGTCCATCAGAGTTTGTAGTAATAAATGAGTAACCCATTTTAGAATTACCAGATGCTGTTTTGCAAAACTTTCTTTACTTCCTTGTGACATGGATTGGATTACATTCTGCTATCTCGACCTCAGCATTTTAAAATGAGACAGAAAAAAAAAAGATAACTTGCTATTTTTGATACTGTAGGGTCTCCATAATTGTAAGTAATTTTCTAAGCTTAGCTTAGTTTGGCACAAGGCTAGAAGTATGGGGGCACTAAGCAAAAATTGAAATCCACTAGTAATAGTCTGTTAACCATTAAGTGGCCTCAGGAATTCAAAATCTTGACTGTTTGAAAAATTAAATCAAAAATATGTATCAAATTTTTTTTCTCAATGTCCTTGACTTTTTTGTTGGGATTAATGACCAGGAAATAATAAATGTAATAATTTGTATATGTGTAGGTATGTTGTTTGTAATACATATATATTACAACTAATTACAATTTTATATATATATATATATATATATATATATTATGTTGGCTGTTAACTCATGAGTAAGACCATTTCCTGTTCTTTTCTTTTTTTTTTTCTCATAGTTGAGTGCCAGTAGCATTTGACACTGTATCCTTGTTTTCTCAGATGACTCACCAGGCCAGCCCTGGAAAGACATACTCTTCCACATAAAGTACATGTTGGAACTTCTCCACTTTGAATGTTGCTGAACTGAAAATCACCCTTTCTAATAGCCCACTTCAATTTTTGGTGTTTAATTCAGTTGGACTCAAATTCTTATCTATATAGGAGAGAGAATATATTTTGCCTTATTTATAAATAAAGAGTGCTCAATATCAGTTATATATATCTATAATTTAAAAAATTAACTGAAAATGCAAGAAGTTTTCAAGGAAAAGTGCTCAACACTACAGCAGAGCAGGTATACAACCCAGTAAAATATCAAATTATAAACATGTAGTATGCACAATCATCAAATACTTCTAGTGTACATAATTTGATATTTTTCTAGGTTTATATATATATATATATATATATATATATATATATATATATATATGTGTGTGTGTGTGTGTGTGTGTGTATGTATAA
This sequence comes from Doryteuthis pealeii, assembly GCA_023376005.1. NCBI lineage: Eukaryota > Metazoa > Mollusca > Cephalopoda > Myopsida > Loliginidae > Doryteuthis > Doryteuthis pealeii. Next base: position 34,553,490 of record CM042144.1, read on the forward strand.
TCAGTAGCAACTCTATGTAAATAATGTTAATTTTTAGAACAGGTTTATAAAAAAAAATTAGTTAAAAAAAAGGTTGTAGAAACCCATCAATTTTCAGGTAGGCCGAGCAATTAATTATAATTAATGGAATTTCTAATTTAAATTAAATCAAATAAATTAGGGAAATAGATCACTAATTAGAACTGAGTCTATTCTAATAGTGACCACCCCAAGTGGAGTTTAACAGGTTTGAATCAGAGTTTTCTTCCTTCTAGACTGGTTGCCTAGCCAAGGTTAAAGGGCCCAGTCTACACTACTATTTACTCATAGCTGGTAGGAGAATAATTGGATTCATACCTTTCTGAATGGTATTAGCGCTATGTGAACTGTAGCTTCTCCCAGGACTCAAACCCGGGAAAACAAGTCCATTTCCTATGACTAACCTCCAACTAATAGATGTTTTTTTAATATCTCCTAGAACTAGAATTTTACTGGCATGTAGATTTCAAAAACTAGGTCTTATAATCAAATAGATTTTATATAACTGAAGTATTATTATTAAGCTTACTGAAGGAGATGAGCTTAGCATAATGGTTATCATTATAAAAAATGGAATCTGCGACCTGAGTTCAAATCTGGGTAAGGGTGTTTGCATTTAACTTCACACTAATGCCCTTGGGAAAGGCATGAATCCATCTCTTCTCCCTTCAGCTATGGGTAAACAGTAGAACAGGCTGGGTTCTTTAGTTTTGGTTAAGAAATTAGTTGAGGAGAAGGAAAACTCTGAATTCAAAACCACTTTTACTTTTCTTGAAATCTGACCTTGTGTCACATTTCGCTTAGGGTGGAGGATTTAGGTAAATACATACTAAGCTTACTAAATCTAACTAGTCATAATGTAATCTGTAGAATTAAATTTATAGAAAAAAATGTTCATAGATTAATTCATTTTTTCTTTTCTTTTCTTTCTATTTTAGAATTTTTGTCAACAGGGGTCTCATGTTGCAAAAGGTGAAGTTTCTTGGCTTTGATATGGATTACACCATTGCTGGTAAGTTGTTATTAATGTTCTCTTAAAATTGTTTGTGTCAAGTGACAACCAAAAGCAACCACTGTTATCAATTTCTTCAACTGCAAAAGTCTCCTGACACAGTCTTTTGCCTGCAACACTATCACAGTAGTCCTTGCTCAATCTGTCAAATGTTTGCTCTTCAAGTTAAGATCAAAACACAGTGTGAAGGTAGGCCTTAGATAATAAGTAACTGCCCTCCCCAAGATCTCACACTCAGCGCTGCCTGACCCATGCGGAATTTGCATATTCAACAAGGGTGACAATAGTCTGCCTATGAGCCACTCCTCACGATGAGGAGGCTGCAAGTTCGATATCTGTAGTCACTCACTATCCCCCCCTCCCTCGTGGGCCAGACATATATGGACGCACTTAGTTCTTGGAGGAAGGGAATCTTCTGGTTCAAATCAATAAATCCTGTTTATATTCAGTGAATTTTAAGTCCTTACGGTTGTTTTAATATTTCAGTTTTCTTCAGCATTTGGGTATTGTTGCTCATTCAATTATTTTTATAATCCAACCTTCTGATGCTGAAACTTTTTTTTTCTATTATTATTTCATATATATTGAACATTATTTGTATCAAAAAGATAGTTTGATTTTTGCTCAGAACCGAAGCTACAGCCTCAGTTAAAATTTGACATGGAATTACCCATATATATTTCTACATATATTCTTATATTTTTATTTGGTGGTATACAAGAATAATAAATACTAACAATAAAATGCAAGCATAGTTGGACCTTGACTTATGAGTGGCCTAACTTATAAGTTTTCTAAGAGTTTTTTCATAAGTTTTCTATGGAGGTGCGTGGTCTAATGGTTAGAGTCGTAGGAAATGGAGTCGTCGACCCAAGTTCAATTCCTGGATGAAGGTGTTTGCATTTCACATAGTGCTAATACCCTTGGGAAAGGTATGAATCCAATTCTCCCTCCAGCTATGGGGAAATAGCAGGGCAGACTGGACTCTTTAACCATAGCTAGGTAATCAGTCTAGGAGAAGGAAAACTCTGAATTCAAACCTGTTAAAATCCGCTTAAGAAATTGACCTTGTGTTGCATCCTGCTCATGCGGAGGGGTTGGTAAATATATATATAAGTTTTCTAAGTTTTCTCTGTGTTGAGAGCTAAAATTTGAGGTATGAGCGAGCTTTAGATATGCTTATGTTAATAAGTTTACTAAAAATATTTAAATTTCCAAATATATTCCTAAAAAGATAAACTTTAAAACATATTACTGCACATAATTTATTACCTTCTATTTTATGTGTTTTATACAATAGTATTATTTTTCTTATTTAAAAAGAAATGTAATTTAAAAAGAAATGTAATAAAAAAAAAAAGAAGGGTTTTTTGGAGGGCTGGAACAGATTAATAGCATTTCAGTTTATTTCAATGGGGAAAATTGATTTGATATACAAAGAAATTGTGTTATGATTAAAACAAATTAAACTCATAAGTCAAGGTACCACTGTATATAAATTTAACATCTTGAAAATAAACCAATATTATTCTGCAAATATACAACAATAATTAAAAAAGTAGTTTTATTTGGATTATTCGGACTATTGTTTTGATCTTCATTGTTATCTGTACAATGTTTTAGCCAAAGTGCTCTTCGACTTTCTTCAGATATTTGTTACTGTCAAGGATGATAGTAACATAGAATAATAATTAACACAGCTTAACACCTGTACCCTAGCTATGGTTAGCGGAATGAGAACAGGATACCCTTGGGGGTTGAATAAAGGGTTGGGTTCAAAGTTCCGTGATGGCTCCCGATTACGACAAGAAGGTTCCTAAGTTCGAGAAGGCTCCTGAGTCCAACAAGAAATACCTGAAGAAGACCAGAGGGCACATCAGCCGAAACGTTGTACAGATAACAATAAAGAAGAGGACAATAGTCGGAATAATCCAAATAATACTAATTATCATGCCTCATCTTAAAAATTCAGAGAAATAATTACAAAGTAATTCCAGAAAAAATATAAAAAATAGTGGAATTCTTCTTATGTATTAGTCAATATATCATGTGTACATCTGAATTAACAGAAATAAAAAATAATCAAACCTGAACAATAACAAACCTGGCCTATGCTCTACAGCGAAGGAAATAACATTTTTGGATGTTTGTTTTTTAGAAGCATTGTGGAATAAAGTATATATTATTATTTATATTTTACTTGAAGGCAATTACAATGTGTACGCTGATCGATGTAGGGTTTTGTCTTTGCTTCTACAGAAGTGTCTAGCATATATTCTTTGTCTTATCTGAATGGTTTTGTGTGATAGGAGGCAAGTGGCCATACACTTGCTCTTAGGATGCACACATAGCATTGTTGTATAGTAGCATTGAATATGGAGGCATGTGGTGAATGTTTAGTCTTAAGAAATGGACTTGTCAACCCGAGTTCAAATCCTAGACAAGGTTGTCTACATTTCACATCGCACTAATACCCTTGAGAAAGGTATGCATCCACCTGCTCTCCCTCCAGCTAAAGGTAAATAGCAGGGTAGACTGGACTCTTTAATCTTGGTTAGCAACCAGTCTAGAAGAAGGAAAATTCTGAATTCAAGCTTGTTAAAGTCTGCCTAAAATATTGACCTTGTGTCGCATCCTTCTCGTGCAGAGGAGTTGATAAATATGTACAGTAAATTGGTAAATATATAAGTTGTATAGTCCCCATGTAGCTTTTTCTCAAAATGTCTCATTAGAATCCTAGTGATGCAGCCATACAGTAGCATTGAAGGAAATCTTAGAAGGAAGATAGTTATGTGTACTTGTTAACTTACCTGGGTTTTGATTGTAGGTGTTTATCTAAGCAATATAAATTCTCATCAAGAACATAAGTAACATAAGTTAAACCAAAATTAAAAGAAAAAAGAAACCTAAATTAGTGAAGTATAAAAACTAAATTATCTACTGATGTTTGATCTCTGAGAATAGATCTTCTTCCAGACTTTATAACCTCATCAAAGTTCCTTTCCTCTTTTATGCAGAGTGGAAATATTTTACTCCATGTTCAGAAATTACTATCCTCAGCTTTGAAGATATGCATGGAATCTGTTTGAGTAATTTTTGTGCTCTTTATTTATCTTTTTTTTTTTTTTTTTAATGGTCTCTGATTTGTTGCCACTTAACCTTCAAATTCCAATCAAAACATGAAAATAAAAAAAAAAGGCGGAAAAAAATGTAAGCATTCCATAAAAAGATGCTCTGTTTGTTTAGATCAGAGGTCCCTAACCGACGGCCTTCAAGGGCTATCCATATGACCCTACACCCAACTTTCAAAATTTTCTTTTTGCTTTTTGATGTTAACTGTGAAAAAGTATCATTACAATTACATTCATCTTCAGCATTCAGAAGATTTAAAGTCCAAGTTTCTTGCTGCCACATCCTTGATTTCTATAAGAACCATCTGGACAACAGTACTTGTTAGCATCCCATCTATGAGTTGAATAGAAAAAAAATGTGTATAAAAAATGTATTAAAAAAAAAAAAATGAGCTCAAGAGAAAAAAATAAAATGTCTTTGGCATAAAATAACCGAACCAGAGTTGACATGCCACAAAATCCAACTAACCAACCTTCTGGAGAATTCCTCAACCTTATCAGTCATACCTAACAAGTAGTAAACATGTTTGGCATATACCACTGTAAACAGTTGTTCTACAAAAAGAAACACGCTAAGTGTATCATGTATTTGAAACTGCTAATTTGTCATTGTTCTGATGTGCTTATTCTGTCAATCTCTTCATTTAACAATACTGTCTGGCTGATACCAACTTTAGGCCACCCTCTTGACTTTATTTATATATATATATATATATATATATTTATATATAATATATATAAAGTGCCAGGTTAGCTCAGTCAGTAGAGTGTTCGGCTAGAAACTACAATGTTCCTAGTTTGATACTGGCCCTCACCAACTCAGCATATGAGTAGCACAGAGATCTGTGCGGTAAAGTAATGAGCTGATAGTAGGTGTGGCGCTCTACCTCAGACACTAAAAAAACAATCTCCTTGGTCTAGCGCTAGTGAAAAGGGGATAGACTCCCTCACTGATTGGCTGATACCGACTTTATGCCACCCTGACGATTTTATTTTTATATATATATATATAATATATAATATAATATATATAAGAGATACTATACTGACTTGATTCTATATACCAAACAGAAAAAAAAAACAGCTGTGTCAAGAAAACATAGAATATGCAGACTCTATCCCCCTGCCAAGGGGTAATATTGCTTCCTACAAAAAAGAGTGTCCTAAATATATCACTTAACTGAATCTGATGGTGAGCAACCAGTTCTAAAGCCCTGTTGAGGTTGTTCTTTATTCTATATTTGACGATTTTGTCTAATGTGACATAAGCAGTGTAGTAGTTTCAGTTACAGACAAATAGACCTAATCTCCATTATTAATAGAGATATAATTACTATTGATAATATAGTTTGCTATATCTATAAGTAAAGAGTGTTCACTATCATTGATAGAACTTTTTTGTGATAGCAAACAACATCAGATGTCTCATTAATGAATTATGATTGTTACTTTCACTGTCTATACACATTGTAGACCTGTTTGCAGTTGTGAGATCTCATTACCTGACCATAAGCTTGTGCTTTATCAGCACCAGTGGGGTCACCTAGGTGTAAGATGTTGTAAGACCCAAAATAACAAATTATCCTTGGATAACATCACTGATGACAAGGTCAGGTACATCTTTCAGGTGTATTTCTTGATATGTGAATTTAGTTGGGTTAAGCTTTGCAATTCTTGGTCTGAAAAGGGGGACCCCTGGTTTAAATGATTTCTTCCAATTGAAAGAAAATGGAATTTGGAGATAACAATTGGAAGATTAATTATATTTGCCCATTTAATGGGTGCTGTTCTCTCTCAAAGTTATGGCCACAACTGTTCTGACCTGGGATTATCTGTTCTTACACTATAGCCTATAAATAAATACACCCCTGGCATTTCTTTAATGAAAAGTTAATTTTCTTCTAAACCCATGATAGTGAAGGGGGTCTGGACTGTGACATTGTAGGAAGCATGTTTGAACTTCAGTCACGCGATTACATTCACTTTCAAATTAATACCCTCGGGGAAGGTATGAACCCAATCACCCCTTAGCCTTGGGCTAAATAGTACCACTACTATTTTTCTACAAGGATGGATTTGGCATTATTATTTTTGGACTGTTACATATATTTTTGTTTACAGAGTTTTAGTTTTGTAGAGTTTCGTAATAAATAATACCTAATGATATCCATTTTACTTGTATTGTGTTCAATTTGAAAATAATAAAATAATACCCTAGTAGATTGAATAAAGGGTTCAGTTCAAAGTTCAGTGAAGACTCCCAATTACGACAAAGGTTCTTGAGTTTGAGAAGACCAGAGAGCACATCAGCTGAAATGTGTATATCTTATAATAATGGAGATTGTGTGTTTTTCTGTCTGTAACCGAAACTATATCACTACTCAAGTCACAATTCACTTAGTTATTGATATCACATTCTCAATGATTTTATTTTAATTTTAAACCTTAATTATTAATAAAATTGTTTTACATTATTAATACTGTTAACCATATCTACATACTAATGATATGCAATTATATTTATATATACAAGAAAATAGTGGTTTACAGTGTGAACAGGAAGGCTAATTTGCATATTGATATTAAAAATGTGATTTTAATAAATATGTGCTTGGTATTATTGATTTCTAATTGTTTGGTTTTATTTTAATGAATATAAGCAAAAATCTCTTCAATGAATCTTAAATGAAATCCATTAACAAGAAAAAATAACTGCCATTTTATTCTTTACTTCCTGTTTTAACTAAATACTTAAATTAGAAAAAATAACAATGAAAGACGAGAGTGATGGAAGAGTAAGTTTCAGTTGTTCTATTTTTCGATTATACCCCACCTCTGTTTCAAATCTTTTTATCTGCAATCTTATTTAGTTTCATTAGACTTTCTAATTTAATACAATATGTTATTAAATTAAAACTTAAATACCTGCACCCGGAGGGTGCATATATTTGCTAGTAATAGTAAAGAGAACAGCATTCTGGGAAATCCAAATAATATTGATAGGAATACTTGAAACCATGTTTAACTGTGTGCAAATTATTTGTATTAAGGAAGTTTTCTTGAAGCTATAATTGTTTATAAATGATTATTATCATTAGTTACATGAAACCATATAATTGTTTGGAACACTTGAAAGCATATAATTGCTTGAAAAAGAAAAAACTAATTTCAGCACTAAATAACCCCCAAATGTTGACCAACCAACCCATTAGTTAACTTATTTACTTATTCATCTGTTTATCATATTCTATAAATTTTTTATAATACACTGTCCTGTGTCCAAAATACTGATTGGCAGCAATAGGTGTGGCAGTCCTGCTTTTAGCTGCCGAAACTTTGTTATCACACCTAGCAGCTGACGAGGGCAGGGTATCACGTGGTATTTATTACAGGTTGTATGACGAAATAAAAAATCCAAAAAACATTGCATAAATTTAGTTTGTGGGGTTTCATGTTTGGTTGTCCAACAACAATTGCTTTCTGCCATAAAAGGGATTTATCTATTTGCTATGAAATGTGATTACCCCCCCCCCCCAAAAAAAACAAAACAAAACAAAAACTGAGCATCCTCTAAAGTGTGATAATTTCATTATAATTTTCCTTATGAACTGTAATATTGTTATTTAATTTTGTATGAAAATCAATATATTGACTGCTTCTTACTGTTTTCACTTGAATTTTATCATTAATCTAACTTGAATTGTTTTGTTTATATTGGTCTCTGTTCTCCTTTGCCTTGACATGACACATAACTGTTTTCATGGATTAAGTCTTTGGATGATTTGTTGATACACTTAACCGACTTTCCATTTGGGGTTACTAGGAGTTTATACCTGTTATTTTTTCTATGTGTTTCAATTCAAAGGATGACACAAACAAGTTTCTCCATGTGGTGGGAGTAATATATATATATAATCTCATTCACTGCTTACAAAAGTTATAAACAGGAAGGAAACCTCATTCTTAACCACTGGCCAGGAGTACATCTGGGAATTTGTAATATATCCTGGTTGAGTTTTTTTATTTTCTATTTATTTTTTGGTGTATTTTATTTGAAAAGCATGTGGATTTTTTATACAGTTAGAATGAAAAGTAAAACTTCAAATAAAGTATTTTAGTTATTCTGCCTTCAGTATTTTCCCCTTTTACTCTCACTTTGTCTCTCTATTTTTTGCACTCTCTCAGGCACTCTTTCTCGAACTATTTTTGGTCTCTCTCTCTCTCTCTCTCTTGATCTTTCACTCTTGCACTGTCTCTCCTGGCACTCTTCCACACACTAGTTTTTTTTCTCTTTCTCCTACTCTTGCACTGTCTATCTTGTTACTATTTCTCTCACTGTCTAATTCGCACTTCTCGTACTCTTTATTCACACCCTCTATTTGGTTATTTCCTATGTTCAACATAAACAAAGGGGAACCACTCTTGACTGATAAATTATTTATTTATTTATTGATCTACTAGAAAAAGAAGACGAGTTTAGGGTTGGGGGTTAGGGTTAGGGAAAATAAATAAATAATTCATCAGTCAAGAGTGGTTCCCCTTTGTTTATGTTGGATTTATAGGAAATAACCCTCTATTTTTTGCTCTCTATCTTTTTCTCTCTCATACTCTTGCACTGTCTCTTTCACACAGTTTCTGTTACTCTCTATCTTGTATATTATTGAATATTAGTACATCCAATTTTCTTTCATCCTGTTTTCTTTCTGTTATTCAGTACTGATTTAGTGCCCTTATTTCCCATGACTCTAACCATTATGCCATGCGCCTCGGCCTGAGTTCAAATCCTAGACAAATGCTAATACCCTTGGGAAAGGTATGAATCCATATATTCTCCAGCTATGGGTAAAATAGTAGGGCAGACTAGGGATCTTTAAACTAGGATAGGTAACCAGTCTAGGAGAAGGAAAACTCTGAATTTGAAAATCCTGCAGTCAGTCGCTGATGCATTTTCTATCGACTGTTCCAAAAAGTGTGGATAGTCCAACATAAGCCTTCATCACTATAAACAAATCACTGTGTGGGTTATTCATTGGATGAACCTTTATGCGACTAAATTGATGAGAGTCCATTTCAGTGTCCTTATTGCAAAGTCTTTCAATTCCTATTGTTTGGTTCACCCTGTCAACTTGGGCTGTAGTATACTCCAACTGCACCTCTGCAGAGGGTTCAGATTTCTCCCCCATGGGGCCACCTGTTGGGCCATAGGTGGTCACTCGTGATGTTTAAGGACAGAATCAGCCGTCCATCTCATGCAACACTCCACTTTGGACCTTACTTCAGCTAAATGGGTGGTCAAGGGGCACCCTCTGATCAATCAACTGGTCATGTCAAGCCCTAGCACCTATATGATTGTCCTGGGTGTATTGCTCTTATGGCAAACTCCAACCCTTTCATTATATATGTGCTGTTGCTGAGGATCTTAGTGTCCTGGTTATGACTAAACTGCACCTAGTGGTGAGGTTCCAATTCTGGAGTGTGCAGTACCCCTACATTGCCATTACTCTTAGGTCCACTCTGACTCATACTGGTAGTTCCTGTTAGGGTTCCATATATAGGCTAAATAGATTTTTTTAAAATGACTTTTAAAAAAGTGTTCAAAAAATATTTTGAATACCCAACAAGAATAAAACAAAAACATCTTCAGCAGAAGATAACCCAAGGGTTGACATGCCATAACCAACCAACCAACCAACCAACCAACCATTGTTTGGTCACATATAATTTTTGTTTCTTTTAATTTCTCCATATTTGACCTTAGAATATTTTTGACTTTGTAATTTCACTGAGCTTATTAATTATTAACATAACATAAATGTATTATTAGTCTATTTAAATTTCTCCTTTATATTGTTGTAATGAAAATGGAAAATGGAAATGGTGAACTGAGCTCTAATTTCAATTATGTTGCTTACAATCACTTCATGAAAACTCCATTGGAGAAGGCATGGATCTGCTTCTCCCTCAGCTATGTGGAAAATAGCCAAGCTCCTTAGGCTTGCCAGTTATGATGGTGGACATCCAGTCTAGGAGAATAACTATGAGAATCCAAACCATAAAAAAGTCTATAGTAAAACACTTCTCAGAACTGCCATACCATTTTGTATAACTGATGGGAGTCCCTGTGATGTAATGGCTAATGTGATGGATAGTGACATCATAGTAAGTGAGTTTGAACTCCAGTTCATGTTATTACATTATTATTGCTATTATTTCAATCTAATAATCTTGGGAAAGGTATGAACTCCCTCATCTTCCCAGGTATGGGGTAAATAGTATCATTACAGAAATTATATAACAGACTGATAAAGGGAAGCTGTGAAGGGCCATAACCAACCAAGTATTGAAGAGACATGCCACTTAATATTAATATCTTTATGCACTTACACCTTAGATTAATGTATAAAGCATTTGTAGATTTCAGTTTTAAATATATATATATATTTGTGGAGTGGGTAATAGTGTGTGGAGGTAAAAGGAGAAATCCTCATGTGGTACATTGCATAACTGACCGTGCTGCCAGTGTTTTTTCAAGAAAGCACTTGTTTAATGAAATGTAAATGACTAAATTATGTTTTTTGAATGTACTTGAGTAACGATAATAATTCTATTGCCAACATTAACAAATCAACTTGCTTAGAAGAGCGAAAGAGAAAACACTTTTCTTATATGCTGTTCTAACCAAGAAAACAACAACAAAAAAAATACTAAATGCTGTTCACACAAATGAAAATATGTTCAAACGGAAAGAAAATAGGGTACTATTAAAGCACTGGGGTCTGGATGTATATTTCTTTTTAAATGAAATTTTATGCTACCTATAAAAATTTCTGTGCCTGAAAAATTCCATTGGATACATTAACCTATCTTTTGATTTTAACTTGAAATGATATCATTCAATTGGTTTTCTTTAATTTCATTGAATAAGCAAGCAATGTTTTGCATACAAAACACTAATAGTAGGCCAGACTGGGTTCATTAACCTTTCTTAGGCAACCAGTCTAGAAGGAAAAAACTAATTTTAAACCAATTTTAAAAATTGACCTTGTATCATACTGTTACATATTATGTGGTGTAATGGGTTGTTGACAAGACCCTGTAGTTAGATTGAAATAGGTTCATTGGAGTTGAAAGTGTAGGCTGATAAATTTCCATTGGATGACTCCAATTGACTCACCATGAGAAAAACTTAACTAGTTAGATTTCAGTTTCAACCTGAGAGGGACACAGAGCAGACATGCCACTGCCAGGTTGATTCTCCCGCGTGGTGAATAAGAATGGGTTAAATAAATCTTGATCAAGGAAAAAAATGTCTTATGGTTTGATTAATTGCATAACTAAAAGAGTTAGTCCTTAGAAGAAGCAGTTAGAAGAACGTAGCCACTAGTAAATGACAAGATGATGATAATAGCAGAAGCAGTAAAGCCGAAATGAAGAACAAGTCTCTGTCACCTGAGTCTCCTCTCTCTGCCCGATGTATGATGTTGGGTATAAATGGCTATGTAAACAATACATCCTGTCTGGAGGGGTTGGCCAAAAAATGTGGGTTTCATCATCATCATGTCATGCAATTAGCATAGATATCCATGACAATCTCTCACCAGCCTTCTCTATTACTCATTGTCCCCAGTAGTGTCTAGCATGTTTTATTTGTCTCAATTGGATGGTTTGTGAGATAGGAGGCAAGTGACCATACAGCTACTTCCTTGTTGGGTGAACAGTTATCATATTAAGAAATGTAATTGGTGATCCAAGTTCAAATCCTGGATGAGACTATGTTTCGCTTCATGTTAATGCTTTTGGAAAAGGCATGAATCCATCTGTTTTCCCCCTATGGGTAAATAGGCCAGACTGGGTTCATTATCCTTGGTTAGGCAAGCAGTCTAGGATTAGGAAAACTGAATTGAAACCAGCTGTACTCCATTTAAAAATTGACCTTGCGTCACATCGCCCTCGATGCAGAGGGGTTGGGTAAATACATATAAAACATAATGCTTTTATTAACAATCTAATAGTAATTTGATAGAAAATTATTTAATAATTTTAATATTTTATCTTAAATAATTTTTCAAATATTATACTTAAAAGTTGTATCATTTTAGCTTAGACCAGCACCTAAGATATGTGGCCCCCCGCTCTACTAAATGTTTGATTTTAGCCTGTACATCTGATTATGAGAAACCTACCACCCAGTAGGTAAGGGTTAAATGCCAATTAGTACATTTTGTTTATTGATGAATTTGTGATTGGTTTCTACTAAATAATAAGATATTAGAACTTGCAAACCTATTAGGTTCTTATTGTAACAATGGTTTATTCTGATATTATTGCTTCTATTTAAAAAAAGAATGAAGGATTCAAATTAGAATTTTATAGTAAACAGCAGTCTATGATTATATTGTTACTTCTATATAGGAAGGAAAGAAGGATTCTAATTAGCATTTCATCGTCAACTGCTGTCCATAATGCTATTGATGCATCTATTTAGGATGGAGTGAAAGATCCTAATTATGATTTCATACTTAGAAGTGTTACATCGAAAATTTGAATGATTAAAAAATGACATACAGTAAGTCACATAAAGCTTATAATTCATTTGACTGGAAATTACTTTATTCTTTAAGATTATTTTAAGTGTATAACTCTCAGAGATGCTGATAGGTACGTGTCCTGTGTCCCTGATGCACAAAAATCTAAAATTATGTAGTAAAATCATATCCATGCATCCCTGTGTTTTTCTTTTTTTCCCTCTCCATTTCAAACTAACTGTAAATACATTTCAATAGTTTCTTAGAAATGGATTACACAGGGAAGGTTACAAGGTAGGGGTTAGACAACTTTTGTTGTTTCCCCAGATCATAAATAAGAACCCTACAATTTATTAAGAAACTTTAGTTGGGACTCATAATTTTCCCCAGGGACTCATTCAAAGCAACTATGTGCGTCCCAGGATGTACTAAATCAAAAAGCTATTAGCATCACTGAGCTCTAATAACAATTTTGCTCTGATGTGCTGTTTTTGCTCAGTTATGTACATACAAACATAACAATTTGAATTATTTGTATTATTTGTATTGTTGTCTTAATCTTTATTATTATATACATAATGTTTTATTGAAGCGTGTGACATAATGGTTAGAGTCATAGGAAATGGACTCGTCAACCTGAGTTCAAATCCTAGATGAAACTTCTTGCATTTCATATAGTGCTAATACCCTTGGGAAAGGTATGAATCCAGCTATATTCCCTCCAGCTATGGGTAAATAGTAGGGCAGACTGGACTCTTTAACTGTGGTTAGGTAACCAGTCTAGAAGAAGGAAAACTCTGAATTCAAATGTTTCTAATCAAACTATGGAGTTTTCATGAAACCAAAGCCTTTATTCAATCCACCGGAGTAGACTGTTCTCATTCTGTAAACTAGAGATAGGCAGTTTAACCGAAAAAAAAAATGATTTTATTTTTGGTTTCATCTGCACATTGGAATGACAAGTTTCAAAAAATCCAAATAATACAAAGCGTCAAGCCTCATCTGAAAAAATTCAGACATGACAATTTTAATAATAAATATATAGATAATAATCTTAAGACAATTGCTGTGCATCAGTTATTCTTTGGCTGAAATTCATTGTTGCTTTTGGCATTGTCACTATTATTTCTCTAAACAATAGTGATGATTATGGTAATAGCGAGTTTCTGTGCAACTCCTAAAAATATTTTTAAAAATATTCCAAACTGGGAAGACATAAATAAAACTCATAAAAGATAAGAATATGTACAAATGATTTAAAATGAAAGTATAAAAACAGGTGGGGTTTTTTTTTCTTTGATTTTTTTTTTTTTTTTTTTGCTTAAATAATCGGACAAAGTCAAAAAACTGGAATAAGTAGAATTCCATAAATGCATGCATGTCTTCACCAGAACACAGCATTTTGCAATTAACCTATAAATTTAAAATGACACACCTTGTTCGTAAGCCATTTTCATTAGTTATACTATACAAATGTAGGTATGCATTCCTATAAAGTGTGTTTATGTGTTTGTGTGTGTGTGTGTGTGTGTGTGTGTGTATATATATATATATATATATATATATATATATATATAATTTCTTTTCTTTTTTTTTTTCAACTTTGTATGGTTTGTGGCATATTAAGATTCTGCCAAGTTTTTTAGTAAATATTTATGGTCATCTTTTTTATTGGAAAATTTATACATGACAGGTTATATTTACATATACTTGGTTTGTTTATTTTCCTCTCTCTCTCTCTCTATATAGTGGAGTGGCCTATTAGCAGTTTCAGCCAGACAGCAAAGGAGTCTATCTCCTTTTCACTAATGCTAAGCCAGGGAGATTGTTGTTGCATCTAAGATGGAGTGCCACGCCTACCATCGGCCCCCACTATATTGCATAGATCCAAGTCATAATACTCATGCACTGGGTTGGCAAGGGCTGGTATTGAACCTGTAACCTTGTGGTTCCTTGGAAGATGCTCTACTAACTGAGCTATATATATATAATGTAGCTTGCTATATTTATAGATAAAGTATGCTCAATATCGGTGATATAATATATTTAATTTAAGTTAGCATAGACACTCAGTGATGGTTGGTGATTGCCATTTTCTTGCCCATATAATCATCAGACTTAGTCACCAGCAGAGTTAAACTATCTTAAATTATATATCACTAATAGCTTTGGGAGAATTATACATCCAACTATTCTCCCTTCAGCTATAAGTAAATAGTAAATTATTTTTTGTTTAAGTTTCCATAGTTTAACAAAAAGTCCCCTTGACATAATTTACTTGAATAAAAATGGATGCAAGTTTTGGTTCAGTTTTACAGTATGTTTCCATTGTAAATTTAATGTCTAATTTCATCATTATATGTACATTATAAATCAAACCTTCACTTTAAATCCCCTTTTACTCATGTAGACTTTTAAACTTAAATTTTCTCAAAAAAAAAAAAGTCCCAAAGATATGAGTCATTTCCATATAGAGCAGATAAAACTACATTGGAAATAATTTTTTTGTGTGAAAATAAACAATTTCTGAATTTTTGAGATGAGGCTTGATAATTTGGATTATTCGGACTATTGTCCTCATCTTTATTGTTATCTGTACAATGTTTTAGCCGATGTGACCTCTGGCCTTCTTCAGGTATTTCTTGTTAGACTCTGCAGCCTTCGGGAACTCAGGAATCTTCTTGTCATAATCAGGAACTTTCTTGTTGTAATCGGGAGCCTTTATGGAAATTTGAACCCAACCCATTATTCAATCCACATGGGTATCCTGTTCTCATTCCATTAACTATAGCTGGGTTATAAGTGTTGTGTCCATAAAAACTTGGGAATCTAATTTAATTTACTCACAGTCAGCCTGATTCCAAAATGTTGGGCTACAGCCTCTAGGAGTAAAGATGAAAAAATGTGACACACTGACACACATATTCATTATTTGAGAAGACAAATAGATCTGTTATAAGTTTATATTCATACCCCTAATAAGTTGAGGGATTATAAGTTGACTTATCATGAAACTATATAATTCTAGTCATACCAAACATGTAATTATGATGTATGAACCAGCAAGTATAAGTAACTTTTTTTTGTTTTTGTATAAAAGATGTTTTAAAATGAAATATTCATGGATTAAATGTCTCAACTCCATTGGTTAGATTTCTACTTCTGCTGCCACCAAAACAAAAAAAAAGAAAGAAAAGTGATCTAGAACTGTAATTAAACAGGAATGTTCATTCCTGTGAGATATGTGACATAATCACATAATTTGTTGTCCTTTTATAGCCTCTTACAGATCAAAATGTAATGTGTTTAGTAAGAAGAGTGCATTTCCGTTTTAGGATCAGCTGATAATTTGTACAGTCAAGAACAACAACAACCTTTCTATAGAAATATACAAGGTGTGGCAAAAAAGTATTGAGATTTTTTGTACTTTTTTACACACCTTGTATTCTGGAAAAAAATAATGTTCCATTCATTCTTCATTTCTATCTTGGTAAATACAGCTTTAATTTGGTACTTTTTTGACACAGCTTGTTTTCTGAAAAAAATTAATGAATGGAACATTATTTAAAAAAAGGTTTTCAGAATACAAGGTGTGTCAAAAAGTACAAAAAAAAATCTTGATATTTTTTTGACACACCTTGTATACCAGTCATCGAATGAGACAACTTGTACCCACCAGTTGAACTCTCCAACAATTCGGCTTTCACTTTATTCGCCTATTTTTTGACACCAAATGAAATAATTAAGTAAAAGTTGCATGCTAATTTTATCTGCTTCTGTAGACAAAGAAATGAAAAGAATTCCCCCTCCCCCCATTTTTTTTCTTCCTGCTTTTATATTATTCTTTTGGCCCGAAATCATTTAAATCCATGTGGTCTTCTTTTGCAAGACTAAACTTATATAATAAAATAAAAAAATAATAAAAAAATTTTTTTTTTTCCCTAGAGTTGTTTTGATAGGCAATTTCCATCTTTACCACCAAAATCCTACAACATAATAATGAAAAAATAAAAATCCTTAACCATTCCTGAAATTAAAAAAAAGAATTCTGATTTCACAGGTAAAAAAGTAAACTTTTTTTTCCTTTTTTTTTTTTTTTTTTTTTTTTTAAATTAAATTTTTTTTTTTTTTGCTAGTGCAGTAGTTCCCAAATGTTTATTGTATTTGGATTGCACTTTACCAGCAAAAAAGAATATTTTGCCACTCATTGTTCATCAATTCAAAAATGCATTTAAAATACCACAATTATTTGTGTATAAAACTATTTTTACAGATTTTTCTACCCAAGAGTTAGGGGTGCATATCATATATGAGAACTATATAATTAACTTCTTTCCTAAGCAAATGCCTCACTATATTCAGAGTAGGATGACCAAAAGTAAGTTATATATGGTTCAAACTGTGTTTTATGCCATTGCAGAGAAATATCCACAGGAATGTGTTTTTTTTAATCATTTTGTTTCTCCTAATGTGAACTTATTTTTTTGTGTGAACATGTCTAAGTGTTTGTTCTAAAAACTGCAAATTTGGTGTTTCCAAACACAATGTAAACTATAAATTCTTATTTTTAGTAAGTTGAACCGATAAAAAGTTGAACAAATGCTAAATTTAGGTTATCTATAAATTCTAAAAAGTCAGTGTGTATTATACACAATCATTTTTTATTTTTAGAATTTTCTAGTCCAAAGGTTTGTGTCTTATGCAAACATAATTATGGTATCCAATTTATATATTTCCATCATCATGTCGTGCATTTAGCACGGATATCCATGAGAATCTTTCGCCAACCTTCTCTATCATTCATTGTACCTGGGAGGTCCTATGCACAGCATTCAGTATCCGCGCAGAGCTGGGTAGCCCATATTAGCATGTCCATGCGCTGGTTTCCACAGGAGAATGTTGCAGCCATGTTCTTCACTGTTGTCTCTGATTTGCAACTGCGCATACCAGTGTCAACTTCGTTAGGGAGAGTTAGGTTGAAGAGCCCAGTCTGCCTACTATTTATCCATAGTTGAATGTATACCTTCCCCAAGGGTATTAACATTATGTGAAATACAAACAACTTTCATGACCTGCAACACTCCACTTAGACCCTTACTTAGACTAGACGGGCAGTCGGAGAGGTCTCCCCTTCGATCAATTGGCTGGTCATGTCAAGCCCTAGCACCTATATAATTGCCCCAACCCTTTTTATCATACGGGTGCTAGAAGGCGGTGGCTGAGGGTCTACATGCCCTGGGAATGACGTTAAACTCTATCAGATGGTGAGGTTCCTGTTTTGGAGGTTTGGGGAATGTGGAGCACCCCTTTATCCCCATTGCTCCCTGGTCCACTGTGACCCAGAGTGGTAGTACCTGTTAGGGTCCCATCTATGGGTTAAATAGAAAAATGTATTTATAAAAAGAAATTGAGTATCTATTAAGAATTAATTTATTTCAAAACTTTGTTGGCATTAACTGACCCACTGAGGTTGATATGCTGTAAAACAAAACAAACCAAACCAAACAAACAACTTTGTTCAGGATTTGAACTCAGGTTTCTGAGTCCATTTCCTATGATGATAACCATTACTCAATGAGTGCCTAGTCTGATTTTGATTGTATCTGTTAAAAGCTGTTTTTTCCTTGGAGCTTCTTAAAATCATATATTTGCTTTGTTTTTAGACATCCAGTGGTTTGTAAATCTAGAACATTAAAAATCACAAATTCTTAATTGTACTTGACCATTATATAGATATCAATGTTCCACAAAACCCAAGTAATTTAAGTTTTTTTTTCTCAAAAGCTTAAAATTCTCTAATCTTTAAAGAAAACTGGCATATTCCCAAAATAATCAGAAATTTATTGTTGTAGTTTGAAACTTGTGACTTAAAGGACATAAATCTGCAATCTAGGTGGTCATTTGAACACATTGATAATCTGATTGAGGTTTTAAGTTTTCATAGCCACTCCCTTAAAAAACAAACAAAAAAACAAACTTTTTTCTTTTTCACAATTTCTTATTCTTCTTATTTACAAGTTTTCAACTGTTATTTCACTCCTTGTGAGTTTTTCACACCAGTGTGAGCTGGTGGTCTTTCACTGAAGTCTGAGTGACAACAAGTTTCCACAGGTCTCCAGGACTCTCCTGTGTATTCTAGCCGATCTCAACAATGCTGTTGTCTGGGTGGTCTCAATTCTTCCTCTGATTTCCAGTTCATCTAGTGTCTTTTCTAAATTTTTGAGAACCTTTCCAAGTGCCTGTATCATTTATCATTATTACTATTATTAGTTCAATTTTTATTCTTAGCTTTTTATGATTAATTTTTTAAAGATTTTATATTAATATCTTATTCTTTCTATTTACAGTTTTTTCAACTCTTATTTTTCTTAAGTTTCAATTTTCATTTTTTCCTTTCCTTTTAATCTTCCTTAATTAATATCCCTGAAAGATTTTGGTTATTCATTATTTATTTTACAGTATTTTCTTAACATTTCAGTTTCACTGATTTTCCATTTTGTTTAAACAGGCCACTTTCCAACCAATTCCAAGTACAGAACCTTTTGATCTGGAATAGTTGTTGAAAATTCTTGCAGGGAACTCAGATCAGATGGGCCATGTTTAATCTGCTTGAATTTACACTGCATTTCTCTTTCTACCAAAATGGAAAAATAACAAAAATGAAGATTTTTGAATAATTTGGGAAAGGAAGTAGAAGTAAAAATATAAATTAATGTTTTTTTTTGTTTGTTTATTTTAGGATGAGAAGTTTTTTTAAGCATTTTGAAATTTTTTTTCCTTTGGCCTGTTATATTCCATTATTTTTTATTTTTTTTATTAATCATATTGTGCCATGTTCCCTGATTATGTGCTTGACACCCTAGAATACCATAACAGCACCCTCTGCAGACAGGTAAGACCCCCCCCCCTCCAACCAAGGTTGTTCTCAGTATGACATTAAACTGTGTTGAAAGTATAGCAACAAGATCAACTTGTAAGTTGCAATTATGATTTTTGAGTCATAATGTCAAAAGTTCAATCATTGCCAAAATAAAATCCTCAGCATTCTTTATGACACTACCTTGTTACATCTCAGCCCCCGCCCCAACTAATGGGGCCACCTGTTAGCCATGGGTGGCAACCTGTGATGCTTAAGGATGGAACCCTGATGGCTGAGTAGTCACTGACATATAACACTCCACTTTGGCCCTTACTTTGGCTAGACAGGTGTCAGAGAGACCTCCTTGAATCAATTGGCTGGTCACATCAAGCCCTAACACCTATATGATAGTTCCAACCTTATTGCCTTCATGGCAACCCCACAACCGTTTTTACCATATATGTGTTACAAGGCAGTTGCTGAAAATCTTAATGTCCTGGGTATTACATTAAACTGTAACTGATGGTAAAGTTCCAATTCTGGAGCTCTGGGGAATGTGGAGTACCCTTTCATCACCATTACTCCCAGGTCAACTTTAACCCGGAGTGATAGTATCTGTTAGGGTCCCATATATTGATCAAATAGATCAAAATGAGTTTATAAAAATTTCATAGATATCATTAATAGATAAGATTTATTCTATGTATTAATGATTTTGACTATAAACTAAAAACTCATTGATAAACTTACACAATTCCTGAGGTTATTGTGATGTAATTTCGGTTACAGACAGACAGACACCGAATCTCTATTATAATAAGATGAAATCTGATGGACCAAATAGTAAGGGAAAATAACCCCAACACCATAAAACCAACCAACCCTGTGAACTAAGTGCATTGACAAGGAAAGTGATTATATTGAAAACGTTGACCCGAGTTCAAATCCTAGACAAGGTTATTTGTATTTCGCATAGTGCTAATACCCTTGGGAAAGGTATGAATCCAACTACTCTCCCTCCAGCTATGCATAAATAGTAGGGCAGACTGGGCTCTTTAACCATGGCTAGATACCCAGTCTAGGAGAAGGAAAACTCTGAATTTAAACCTGTTAAACTCCGCTTAATAAATTGACCTTGTGTCACATCCTACTCGTACGGAGGGTTTTGATAAATATATGAATATATATATATATATATAGAAAAAGATTTGTATGTAATAAATGCTTTTTTTTTCCTTTTCATATTTCCTTTTTTTCTAATCATTTGGCTACAGACTTATTGATGTATCCATGTATGGCATTAGCCATTTCATGAACAAAAGCACAGATTAATGATGGCTTCTTTAGCAAAATACCAAGGAGAGGTAACAGAGGAGCTGACAGTAAATAAATGAAGTACCTTAAAAAAAAAGCATCTGCAGACCAGGAAGTAGATACGGAAGGTGTTAGGTCGCTGCCTGTTTGATTGCCTATGTTGGTGTGTTTACATTTTTAGGAACAGGACATTCTAGTGGGTATCATTACCAGATATATATTTGCCATGTGTTTCTTTAACCGTTTTCATGCTGAGCCTTATGGCTCACAGAGAATCACAAAGCGTTACCTCTTGTCAGTGATCAAGGTACTCCTGCCAACATCTCACATGGCATATCTTGCATGCTTCTTCAATCTTTCAACTACCCTATGTCGTCCTTAATGTAGAGCAAATTGCTAGTTAATAAGGATTGCCTCACCCCATCCAAGAAATGTTAAAGTGGCTGGAGGTTAATTTCTTTCTAATTCTTTTTCTATTGTTCCCTCTATTATCATCTTGAATTCTAGCTGGAATACTTGAAACCATATAATGTGTGAAGGTTATTTGTATTAGATAGGAATACTTGAAACCCTATAATTATTTGCAAATTGTTAGTATTAGATAGAAATACTTAAAACCATATAATTGAAAATTATTTGTATTAGATAGGAAACTTGATATTATATAACTGTGTGCAAATTATTAGTACTAGCAGGAGCTGTGGACATACCACAGTATAATAATCTAATTATTACGACGTTTGATATGTTTACTATGTCGGCTATTACAAAATAGTTTGATATGTAAAAAGTATAATAATCTTGATTTAACTCTCACTTTTTTTTTTTTCTTTTTTTTCTTTTTCTTTCCTTCTTTTCATTATGTTCGATTGAAACAGATCAGAATTATTGCTTCTCCATGCTCACAACCTCTCTCTATCTTTCCCCTACACTCTTACTTTCTTATATTTTTCCATGTAGCATATGTTTTTTCTTCCCTTTCTTTATAATAAAAACAGAATGGGCCATTATTTAGCTGAGGTGATGACTCTCATTAGAAATAAAAATTCGGCAGATAAGTAATACCAGATAATCAGGATTTACATTTTGCATTTCATCTTGGATGATTTGTATGGTCTCATTTTTAACCAGAGGATATTGTAAGATGATAACTGTTGTAAGATTAAGGAACAAGCGTATTAATATATAGATTAGATAGGAATACTTGAAACCATATAACAGTGTGAAAATTATTTGATTGATTGATTGTTTTGTTTTATTGATTTGTATTTGTTTTTATGGCATATTAACCCTTTTCAGGTCATTTAATGCTGAATCAAGTCATTTTGATAATCAAAGGACTCGGGTTGCTTACTGCACCTGTTGTTGCTTAAGTGGTCACCCAATTAAGTATTGAACAGGCTCATAACTTCAGTGATCAGTATCAGCTGGACAGTGAGGGAGTCTATCATCTTTTTACTAGTGCTAGACTAAGGAGATTATTTTGCCGAGTTGAAGTGCCACATTTACTGTAAGTTCTTCACTTTACCGCACAGATCAGATTATTCAAGTTATGCTACTCATGTGCTAAGTTGGTAAGGACTGGTTTCGAACCCAGAACCTTATAATTTCTTGGTGAATGCTTTACTGATTGAGCTAGACTGGCCCATATAAGATGTATAATATTGCTTATGAAAAAAATTATGCCTTGTGTGACCCATATACATGTCAGCATGCCAGAAATCTTTTTCTTTTCACCACATCCTGTCTCTTCATTGTTAACTTCTTCATTCCATACATGTTTTCCTCCCTCCCCCTCTCTCCCCTTCCTTCTCCCCTTCTCTCTCTCTCTTATAATTATATATATATCTTTTGTTTCTTTACCTTCATCTTGTATCTTCTTTCTTTTTTTCATTTTTTTTTTCATTTCTCCACGCTCCCCAGCACCATCCACCTCCTTGTCACCTATTCGTACCTTCTCTTTTCTTCCTCCTTTTGTGAATTGTTTTAAAGCAAAATATCTCAAATTCCTATCCCAACCCCCCATTGTCACATTTACCTCACTCTGTCTACCTGCCACCCCCAAATCAACTTTCTCTTTTTACCCCCCCCTCCACGCCTTTTGTCTTCATTCATGAAAACCAGTTCCTTTGTGTTTGCTAAATTACAGTCATGGCTTTCTCTGCATTCTTTGGCTCCTCATTAAGCCAAACTCAAATGCCAAAAAATAACTGGCATTCACACTAAATCCTTGTCTTTGTTTCAAAACCTTTTGGTCACAAGGCTTCAATCAGCATTCTTGCCACTCATTCTTTGGTAACATCATCAGTAACAAGGGATATCCCAACTCTGCCTACTTTAAACCAAAGATCACTGCATCTATTTGTACTAGCATTTAATAGATATTGATATTGGAATTTTTTAGTATTATTTGTATTATTTGGACTATTGTCCTCATCTTTATTGTTATCTGTACAACATTTCGGCCGATGTGCCTTCTGGCCTTCTTCAGGTATTTCTTGTCGGACTTGTGAGCCTTCTTGAACTCAAGAACCTTCTTGATGTAATTGGGAGCCATCACGGAACTTTGAGCCCAACCCTTTATTCAATCCACAGGGATATCCTGTTCTCATTCTGCTAATCATAGTTGGGGTACAGGTGTTAAGCTGTGTTAATAATTATTCTATGTTACAGTCGCGCTTGACCAGGATTGAACCTGCAGCCTTGAGATAACTGTCACATAGAACTGTCTTAAAACCAATGCCTTTATCCATTATGCTATGTGTTTCATTGGGAGAAATGGGATTTTTTAAATAACAGTGGATAGATTTAGTTGAGTATCCAGTGGAGAAAGGATGCCATTAGCTGTAATTGACTTGTAAAGTAGGCAAAGTAGCCTATTGTTGGTATTAGCTGGACAGCGAGCACTAGGCCAAGGAGATTGCTTTGTGTCTGAGGTAGAGTGCCGTACCTACCATCAGTTCCCAACTTTACCACACATATCCAAGCTCTCCAACTTATGTGGTGAGTTGACGACGGCTGGTACCAAACTCAGAGCATTGTGGTTCTGATGCGGATGCTATACCAGATAATGCAAAAGACGTTCATATTTTGCCATAAAAGTAATTTATGTGATCATATTTTAGAAATTGCTGGTTCATATTTTTATATCTGTACCACACAAAAGTTAAATCCACTTCAGCTCTTACTTATGCTAGATGAGTGGTCAGATAGGCTCCATCCAATCAGTTGGCTGGTCATGTCAAGCCCTAGCACCTATATGATTGTCCTGGTTGTATTCTTCCAATTACTCTTCTGGTATGCACCCAGCCCTTTTTACCATATGGGTGCAAGAAGTGGCTGAGGGTCAACCAGCAGTTTATTAATTCTACCAATTTATCAATACATTTAAAGTTAATGTTAATTCTACCAGTTTATAAAACCAAACAAAAATATTCACCTACAAACTATTTGCTTTAAAATCATACAGACAAAAAAACAAAAAACAAAACAAAAAATTGGCATTAAATAGCTCACAAGGGTTGATATGCCATTAAACAAAATAGCCAATCAACACAAAAGGTAAAGGAAATTGTCTGTAAAAAATGTAGTTATCATATCCACTTTATAACATTATTAATTTTATCTAGTATATTTTGTTTTAATTTCAGTTGCTTTTTAGGGTAACTACTCAAACTAGGGGTTCACACTAGGAGATTTAATATGTTATAGATATATTTAAAAATCAGAACCAAGTGTATGTAAATAAAAGGCTGAGAGATTCAACTTTAAAAACTGTGGTGATCTACATAATTATTGTTATGATCTTTATCATTTTAGAACTTAAGCACTTTAGCTAGATTAATTGATACAATTATTTAGCTTAAGTGGCAATTGACAGTCAAATTATCACACAGCTATTGTTGTGGTGGTGGTTGTCGTCAAGGTATTGCTTTAGTAGCTAAGTCGCTGTAACCAAGTTGCCACACTGATTGCTAAGTCACTGTGACTGAGTTGCAGCCAAAGTTGCTGTGATGGTATTGCTGCCCTTTTAATTAAGTTGCTAAGTCATGGGGACTGAATTGCAGCGTTTGTAGCTAAGTTGCTATGAGTGTGTTGTTGCACTTGTGGCTAAGTTACTGTGATGGGAGGGTTGCTGCCATTCTCGCTTCTCTGATTTGTCTGTCAATTGCCACTCAAGTTAATTACTTGTATCAATTAATCTAGCTAAAGTTGCTGTGACCAAATTGCTGCAATTATGGCTAAGTCACTATACTTGTAGATAAGTCGGTGCACTTTTAGCTAAGTCACTGTGACCAAGTCGGTGCACTTTTAGCTAAGTCACTTTACTTTTAGCTAAGTCACTGTACTTTTAGCTAAGTCACTGTGACAAGGGGAACAAACATCATAGTTACCTCATTTTTCTTTACACTTGCATTGTGATAGCCTTCAAAACCAACCACCAAACCAATATAAACACAATGCTTCAAGCATTAAAACATTTTTAATTCCTTTTGGTTTCTGACTACCTGACCTAAATGTAGACTCTCCATTGAGATAGCCTGTGTTTGTTTGCAGGTAAATTATTTCCTGCCTATGTAATTAGAAATGAAAGCAATTAACTCTAATTAAAGTGATTCTAATTGACCAGTGTTTACTTCCTCTTTGCTACTTCCTTTCTATTTTGTATCTTGTTGATTTTTCTCTTGCAAATTTCATAAAAGGATGCAAATAATTTCTAAAGTCATTCCCCTCTTCTACTTAGAGACATTATATTTAATTTTAACTCTCTTGTGTCTAAAATAGCAAATATCCTTAATTCTGTGCTTACTTTAAGCCACTCACCACTGTAATCCTACCATAAACCACTGGCAGCAGATCTTGCACATGTCACTTGTTTACACTGAAACATCCCTACAAGATTTACAAGAATAAATAAAATAAAATGTCTTTGGCATAAAATAACCCAACAAGGGTTTTCATGCCATAAAATCCAACCAACAACAGATCAATATGTAAATAATCCCACCATAAATGATAAGAACTATGCTAGTTTACTTATATTTCATTAGCCTTTGTATGGGAGTAGGCAAATTTTGAATTCAAATCTGCTGTACTCTGCTTAAAACTTGACCTTGTGTCATATTCTGCTTTTGGCAGAGAATTTGGCTAAGTAGATATCCATATTTCTGGTAACATTGATAGCAATATGTTTGCTTAACTTTAAAACCAGATTTTTACTCAGAAAACGAATAAACAGGAAGACTTAAGAAAGTAAACATTGAAATTGTAAATCTTGGAGTTTTCCTGCAATGAAATTTCTAATTTGCAATTTAGTTCAATCTGTCACTTCAGTACACTTTTATATAAATATGCCCTGATTTTTATAAGATATTTCTAATATATATATATATATATATATATATATACACACACACACACACAGTGATGCTGATAGCTTTTTAATTTAGTGCATTCTGTGATACTCAGATGTGTTTTGAATGAGTCCCCAGGAAAATTTTTGGATCCCAACAAAAGTTTCTTAATAGATTTAGGGTTTTTATTTATGATCTGGGGAAACAACTAAAGCCGTCTAACTCCTACCTTGTAACCTATCGTGTGTAATTCATTTCTAAGAAACTATTGAAATGTATTTACAGTTAGCTTGATATGGTGAGGAAGAAAAAAGAAAAACACTTGGACGCATGGATACGATTTTACTGCATCATTTTAGATTTTTGTGTATCAGGGACGATGGACGCATGACTATCAGCATCTCTGTATATGTATGTATATATGTATATATATATATATATGCACAGCTAAAGTTACTTTTAATGCTAAGAGAATCAACACTGTCAGAATGTGCTGTTGGCATGGCCTAGAATATGCTGACTGCATCTCCTATAAGACTCTCCACAGAAAGGCTTTCTTGGATATGACATTAAACTACATCCAGTGGTGAGGCTCCTGCTCTGGAAAGTGTGCAGTCACTCTTTTATTATCACCAGCCTGTTGGCAGGGCTTAGAATATGCTGACTGCATCCCTTGCTGAAGGGTATGCCCCCCCATATCTCCAAAAAAGGGTATGCATCCCATGGTGTGGCTCTATTTCTGGAGCTCTGAGGAGTGTGTAGTAAGGAATAACATTTTGTTGTGACTGAGTTATCAAATAAGATTGAAATCCAGAAGAAAGGTTAATGAACATTTATTACCCTTTGGTACAAAACAATAGTAATTAAAATCTCTGTAGCAATACTAGCTACTACTCGACTAATACCCTCATGTAGTCCATATTATTTATGTGTTTCCTTGGACGAGTCCAACTTTCGTGTAGGAGGAATATCTTCCCTTACAACACTTTTTTAAATTTTGAGTTTTTATTTCTCTTTTTTACTTTTTTTCCCTATTTTGAAAAAACTTTGAACTATGTAGTACTATAACACAGAAAAGTAGAATTATCTTTTATAAGGTCATTAAAAGAAATTTGAAAAAAATGAAGTAACAAGCTTTTATCGTGCAATTTGAATAAAATCAGAAAATGGATACTCTAACATTTTCTATTACAATTAACATTCAAGTGTTTATTTGAGCCTGAGCATCATCCTATTTTTATGATTGCAACTTTGATCCACATCCTCTCTAGACTTGGATACCTATACTTCTGTATGGAAAACTTTTTTTTTTTTTTTTTAAAGATTTCTCTTGTAAAACACTTTCAGCTTTCACACCTGGTTTTAGAAACCCAGATACAAGGAAAGAGTCACTGCAAGTATTTAAATAAACAATCAACCTGTCTGCTAAATGTAATAGTGGGGAAATGGCAGTAGAATTTTTGAACAGAAGTGTCTGTTTGTTGGTAGGAAGGCCATTGTTATTAGAAACCAGGCCAAGAATACAAAGTACTTACTCCTTTTATTTTCTTTTTTCTTTTCTAACTGTAATTTACAGGACATGCATAGCACAGTCGACTTGAATAGGCAAAGTTTGTCTATTGCATCATAAACCTGTCTGTTTTCAAATGTTATCTGTATTGCGCACAGGGAGCCCAAATGAGAACTTTTCCTCTTAGAGGCTTTTTTTATGGTCTCATTCTTCTTATTCTTTCTGTCCCAAAGGAATCTCCTTGGGATTTTACAAGCTGATTAATTTTTGTTTATTGGGAATTAGTTAAGATCTTTCAGCTGTTTGCCAGAAGGAACTGTCATAGCGGAACTTTATGCAAAAGATGCTCTGCTGAGTAAAATAGATTGGTTTTGATTTTGGAAAGAAATAAGAAAAAAAGGGATTTGATCCATTGGAGGATTCATGGGAGATTTAAAAGAATTTGAATGTGGAAAGAGATCTTTTTTTTTTTTTTTTTTTTTCCAAAGCCTAGCTTGTTTACCAAAACTTCTATTGTTTCCCAATGATACCTGCATCAGAACACGATACCTTCTTCAGGATGCATGGTAAAATCTTGTGTAATAGACTTTAAGTTTTTGCTTTATAGTTGATGCATATTCCTTGTTGCATATCGGTGGAAGGAGTGTAGTAGTCTGTGTTATCTGGTGTAACTGCTGTTAATCTCTGCTGTATATCTAAGGGATGGAGGCGTTATCTACTATGTATATTAAATTGAAGAAAATTTGAAAATCAAATTCTTTTCTAAAAGCCAATTTTATGTTAGATAATCCACCAAGATGCAGTGAGAAGGTTGTTATTTTTCTTATAAGAATTTTGTTGAAATTTTTTAAGTTTTGGGATTTCACTCCCCCATGCAAGTCTCAACTGCTTGAGATGGATTTCTAATTTCCTAGGCTTCAAATAGTTTTGGAATTATTAGCATCAAATAGTAAAATACTTAAAACCATATAACTGTGTGCAGACAAAGGATTATTAGATAGAAATAAAGTAAAAGTCATTGGGGTAGCCTAAAATCGGTATCAACCAGACAGCGAGGGAGTCTATCCCCTTTTGACTAGTGCTAGACCAAGGAGATTGTTTTGGCGTCTGAGGTGGAGTGCCAACCATACTTTACCACACAAATCCCTGTGCTACTCATATGCTTAGATGGCGAAGGCCACTATTGAACCAGGAACCTTGTGGTTCCTAGTCAGACAATCTACCGACAGAGCTAAACTGGCCCTAGAAATAGTTACTTGAAACTATATAAATGAGTATGAATTATTAATATCCTATTGGAATACTTAAAACTGTGTGTACATCTTTTATATGAGATAGGAATACTAATATTGATTTCAGTGGCAACACAAGTTCTTTTTATAAACTTTCCACTTGCACTTGTACTGTCTTGCATTGAAGTCAGACTGAGATATTTGTCTCAGGCAACACTGTGTTTATATTGCCAAGTCTCATTTCTGATTGGTAGCATAAACAACTAATCATATAAATGGACTAGTTTTCTTTTGCAAATCTCTTTTTTGTTATGTCTGGTTTTATGGAAGGCAAGCCATTTTTTTTCTTCAGCAAAGGAAAGTAATACATATTCATTTTGACTATCTCACCTAAATCATGGACCTACATGTGAGACTTGCTCACTTTGCTCAACGAGGTTAGTCTCTTCTCTCACTAGAATTGAATAATCTATAAGGAGTGTAACTGCCATTAAACAAATAAAACCAAACCAACCTACCTATGTATATTAGATTGAAGAAAATGGGAAATCGAAAATCCTTTCTAAAAGTAAATTTGCATATCCACCAAGATGCAGTGGAAAGGTTGTTATTTTGCTAATAAGAATGTTGTTGAGATTGTTTAAGTTTTGGGATGTCACTCCCCCATACATTTCCCAGCTGTTTGAGTTGAATTTCTAATTTCCTGAAGTAAAAGAACAAAGACTAAAAGAGGAAGGTAGAAACAGAAGATGTAAGTGCAGTCTGCGTACATCTGTTGATGATATCAAGGCAATAATAACCCCCAACCAATTGACGATGAGAAACAGCTGCATAGAAAATTTTAAGGCCAAGAGATATTTAAAGGAAAAAAAAAAAAGAGTAAAATGGATGTATTCTTTTATACTTAATTTCATATAATAGGGAGGGTTAAAGATGATTTTGTCAGATTTAGAGTGGGTTTGCCTGTTAGAGGCACAGGTGTATGTTTTTAGTCTGAGAGATGTCCTATTATAATAAAGCTGTATCTCATTTCTGACACGTCTTATAAAGATTTAGGAATGGTATTTTTTTTGTTGGCGGGGGGGGGGGGGCTGTTTTTTTCTGAATTTATTTTTATTTTATTTTATTTTTTGACTGATATACACTATCAAAAATAAAATTGAAACCCTCTGAAGGAATGGCATCATTTGGTTTTAAGGTGTGGAAGGGGAGACACTTTAAAAATATATGCAGTATCAGAGATGCTGTTAGGTATGCATCCTGCATCCCTGACACATAAAAATCTACAAGGACGCAGGAAAATTGTATCCATGCGATTCAGTGTTTTTTTTTCTCCCCCCCCCCCACCATTTCCAGCTAACTGTAAATACATTTGAGTATTTTCTTGGAAACAAATTATACTGTATGGGATACAAGGTAGGGGTTAGATGGCTTTAGTTATTCATAGATAAAAACTCTACAATTTATTAAGAAACTCTATTTGGGACCCATCAAATTTCTCAAGGACTCATTCAAATCAAATCCATGCGTCCCAGGATGCACTAAATTAAAAAGCTATCAGAATCACTGCAGTATATTAATATAGGGTTTCAGTACTGTTGATATACCCCTTATTTTGGAACCTAGGCATGTGATAATTTATTGTAATCCAGCTATCTAAATGGTACATTTAATCTTGATTAGATTGAAAAATATTCAATGTTGCAGTGCTTAATTTATCCATTAATATATACCTTTGTGCAAATTAATTGAAACACAAAATGGATAATTCTGTTATTATAATATCGTAATCTCTCTGTGAGTCTTGCCAGTTGTTTGTGCAATGTTACAATTCTTGTATGCTTCATTGGAGTAACTTTCATTGCAGACAATGGCTGTAGGACAACTAATCAACAGTTGAGACAATAGTGTCTGGGTATGATAGAAATCTGATGCAATCATGATGATGTAATATTTTTTAAGGCCAAACAAGTTATATGAATAGATTCATTTTACAGCACACTACTGAAGAAAGAATAGAAATCACTTACACCCTGTCACTCCAGTGCGTCTAAGTATAATTTCTATAAGGATTCTAT
Source organism: Doryteuthis pealeii (assembly GCA_023376005.1). Classification (NCBI taxonomy): domain Eukaryota; kingdom Metazoa; phylum Mollusca; class Cephalopoda; order Myopsida; family Loliginidae; genus Doryteuthis; species Doryteuthis pealeii. The sequence goes on from CM042144.1 coordinate 34,584,523, forward strand.
TAAAAAACAAGACTTCAGGTTTGATGAATTTCATGAGGAACAAAACCTGGTTTTTGAAACAGTTTAACTCTTTTAGTGCGGAAAGAGCTATCCAAGTCAGCTAAATATACTTAATGCATGAGGGTGAGGTGCAACTTAGCCCACATTACTTAAAAATTTTGAGTCTTGTGTGATATACCCCCCAAAAGTGCCTCTTGTTTAATATACTGCAGCCCTAATAATAGAAAATAAAAAAGATACTTTATTACTTCTAAAACTTTTGTAAAACAGTCATTTTTAGAAGTATTAGTAGGGCTGGTTTAGCTTAGTCAGTAGAGTGTCCTGCTGGGTACCTCAAGGTTCCTGGTTTGATACTGGCCTTCACCAACTCAGCATATGAGTAGCATAGGGATCTGTGCAGTAAAGTGAGGAGCTGATAGTAGGTGTGAATTTTTAGTGAATTAAAAAAAAGAATCTCTTATAAACACTTATGCGATATACCCCCATTGCACAATATCCTTTTTTTTTTCCTTCAACATTTTAATTGTTTTTCAAAATTGTAATTGTGAAACTCTAATATTTTTTTTTATTTGCTAGTTTTAATTTTATGGCCAAAAGGGCATTCCAGCAATTAAATTTGTTGCCAAATGCACTGCACCTAAAGGGTTAATTTTAAAAGTTTAGCTAAATTTTGAAAAAAAAAAAAAAATAATAATAAACGAAGCCAAACCACAAAGTTTAGTTAAATTGGATGATTTTGCAATTTAGTAGCAATTTCTTGAATTGCATCATTTGCTTTGTCTACTTTTAGAATTTCCTTTGTGAAACATTACCCACTCAAGTTTGTTTTTTTTTTCTATAAAAAAAAAAAAAGAAAGGAGTAAAAACCCAGTCAATGGATTTCTTTGTTTTGAGTGGCAGTGTAAGTTTATAAAGACTAAATGAAGGTTACAGAATACAGCGTCCTCTTTACGAACAATACAGGACAATTTTAGTTAAAGCTACAAATTCATTTGTGAATTAGTAGATACACATGCACTAAAACATTAAATGGTGCTGAATAGCATGATTTTTATTAAAGAGTTCTGCAGAAATTTATTGCAAGCTCACTTGTTCTCATATTTTCTCTTCAAAGAGCAAAAATATAGTTTAGTTCTTTTGTTCGTAGTGTAACTGACTTTTTCTGACTTTTGATTGGATATTATTTGTTGCCTATTGAAACAGCAATAAATAATGTTCTGGTTACTTGCATTGTAAAACCTCTGTACGTTTTGAGATAGGTATAGATATTAACAGTGAGACAGATATTAAGAAACTGAAAGAGATGGATATGAAGAGACTGAGATAGTGTCACTCATAATGACACACACACACACACACACACACACATATATATATATATATATATATATATATATATATATATACATCATCAAAAGTTGTTACCGTGTTTTCATTGTAGTAGCATTAGTAGTTAATCCAAAAGGGCTCAATATATTTCATAAAAATAGAGAGCATCTATAGTTGTAGAAAAAGGTTTTTCTCTCTACCATGGTTTCAGTGTTTAAGGTACACCTTCCTAGGAGAACTAAAAAATCATAGGTAGCTAATCTTATATATACTTGTCTGGTTTAGAATTATTTTTTTATTTCTCAGTGTTTTAATTAGTATGAATTTTAGTCTTTAAATCTAAACTGTTTCCCATTTGAAATTAAAGATTAGTTTTCCATAAGCTTATCAAGCAAAAGAAATTTGTAATTCTATCTGTCATCTATCTTCAACTCCCACCCCTTTTTTCCTTTATTCATTTTGTTTATATTTTATTTAGGTATACTACTTGGGTTAAAGTTTTCTGGTAAATCTCTCTCTCTCTCTCTCTCTCTCTCTCTCTCTATCTATATATATATATATATATATATATATATAAATAATGTCTGCGTGTATTGGAGATAGGAAAATAGTTCTTGATTACAGATGTAAGAGCTATATCAATTTGTTATAGTGTACTATAGAATTAAAAGGTGTTTGTCACCATTGATTTCAAAGAACCATATTAGCTGCTTATCCTCAAGACAAATTGCTCATAAAAAGCAAAAAAAGCGTGTATATATATATATATATATATATATATATATATATATATGATGTGATATAGTTTTAGATGTATATGCACACAACATTTGTCCATACATACAGAACAGATGTATACATTATATAGACATTCTACATTATGTGAAACTAGTTTTTGTATATAAACACATATATACATATATGAAAAAAGAAAGTTAATTCTCTTTATTTATTGAATGTCCCTTGTATAACTTTAAAAAAATGCAATATCCCTATCAGATAAATCCAATCCTTCTTGACTTGTCACTATGTTCTATGTTAACCATAAAGCCTATTAAGCAAATACTATTTCAGTTGTAAATTCTAATGAAAAAAAAAGGAAAAATTGCAGCAATATTTAATTTGAAATTTGGAATGCAACTTTTCCATGGGAGCAACTTATACCTGCGTAATTACCAGATGGAATTAGTAATTCTAATTAAATTGTAACTAATCCAAATATTTATTTCACTTGTAAAATAAAAAAAATATGCAGTCATAAATGTCTCGCTATAGGGATAAAATTGCTGACCTTTTTGAATATATTTTTCTACTTTGATCATTTAGCTGAGTCAACAAGTATTTGAAACACATAAGATGAAACACAATACCGGATAAAAACTTAGCCTGACTTCTACCATGTGACTTGTAATGCATAAAAGCTGATATAACATTATCCTAAACTAAATATCCACAAGATCCACTGAAATTATATCCCACATGCAATTCTCAGTTTTCTTACTATAAACTCAACTTTCTCTTCAGTAATAAATTTTGGAATCTTATACTTGTAAAATCAATAAAACTCAAGTATGTATTTTAATGTGTGTATATATATATATATATATATATATATATATATATATATTCATTATTTATTTATGCTCTATCACAAATATTGAGAACTCTCCTAATGATACTGTATGTTGTCTTACAGTGATAGTGCCAACCATACACATTGATATATATGTAAGTATAATATATGTATATTTACCAAACCCTTCACACAAGCAGGATGTGACACAAGGTCAAATTCTGAAGTGGAGTTTAACAGGTTTGAATTCAGTTTTCCTTCTGCTAGACTGGTTACCTAGCCAAAATTAATGAGCCCAGCCTGCCCTACTATTTACCCACAGCTGGAGGGGGAGTAATTGGATACATACCTTTCCCAAGGGTATTAGCGCTATGTGAAATGCAAGCAGCCTCATCCATTTCCTATGACTAAGCATTACATCATGTGCCTCCATGTATAATATACATATATATATGTATGTATTTATAATATATATATATATATATATATATATATATATGTATGCATTTATGATATCTTATTATAATGGAGATTGTGGGTTTGTCTGTCTGTAACCGAAACTATATTCCTACTCAAGTCACAATTCTCTTAGTTATTGACATCACATTCTCCATGATTTTATTTTTATCTAAACCTCAATTATTAATAAAATTGTCTTACATTATTAATACTGTTAACTATGTCTCCATACTGACAACATGCAATTATATTTATATATACAACAAACTAGCGGTTTACAGTGTGAACGGGAAGGCTAATTTGCATATTAATATTAAAAAATCGAATTTAATAAATATGTGCTTAGTATTATTGAATTCTGACTGTTTGGTTTTATTTTAATGAATATAAGCAAAAATCTCTTCAATGAATCTTAAATGAAATCCATTAACAAGATAAAATAACCGTCATTTTATTCTTTACTTCTTCTTATAACTAAATACTTAAATTAGAAAAAACAACAATGAAAGACGAGAGTGATGGAAGAGTAAGTTTCAGTTGTTCCATTTTTTATTATACTCCCTCTGTTTCAAATCTTTTATTATACTCCCTCTGTTTCAAATCTTTTTATCTGTATTCTTATTTAGTTTCATTAGCCTTTCTAATTTAATACAATATTTTATTACATTAAAACTTAAATACTTGCACCCGGAGGGTGCATATATTTGCTAGTATATATAAGGTCTGTGTGCTGTCTTATCCTTATCCCTATGCAGAAAATGCAATTGGTATATTCGGACCAAGTCACCAATAAGAACACTTACATTAACCATTCATACTTAAAAAAATACACTATTTTTTTTTTTGATAATATATATAGTCTCACTCATACACAATAACATCTGTAGAAACCAACATCTCTCTACCTTGTTAGGATTTGCCATGAATTTTCTCTTCGTTTTTGTTTATAGTCATATAAGTTTCTTGACTGAAGTTTTTCCCCTACATCTCGACCATCAGGTTTCTAATCTTTTATCGCAAAGTACCTCCCTTTTTCATCATCATCATCATCATCTCTGAAAATTTTCTCGTACCTAGACTAAACAACCATCCAAATGTGTGTAGTGTTTCTCATCTCCCTAGAGACACTTAACTTTGAACGATCCAACTAAGTACAATTTAAAAACGAATCCCAGCTGATTTTCTTTAGTCGGTGGTTTTCCATTTTGTTAAAAAAAAACTCAATTTATTTATTTTTGCTCAGCTGTAATTTGAAGTCAAGAATTCACACATCTTTTTTTGAATGTTTGTTTCGTCTGTTAGACTCCTTCATCTTTCTATTCGTGTTCAATGTGTACTGAATTCAATGTTCTCTAGTGTTTCTGGGATATATTTCAAGACAAATTTGAAGGAATCTTTTTTGTATTTTTATTTTTATTCATTAATCCTATGTAATGGTTAACAAACTATCATTAACTGACTATTGTTAGTGATTTTAATTCTTACTGGGTGCTTTATGCTTTGTATATAGTACCTAAATTATGAGCATGGAATATATTTCAAGACAAATTTGAAGAAATGTTTTTGTATTTTTATTTATCAGTATTACATAATAGTTAACAAGCTAGAGTAACAAACTATTGTTAGTGATTTTGATTCTCACTGGATACCTTATGCATAGTGTCATATAGTATCTAAATAATGAGAATGGAATCCTCTGTAAATCTAAATAATGTAATGGTTAACAAGTTAGACTAACAGACGTTTGTTAGTGATTTTAATTCTCACTGGGTGCCTTATACTTAGTGTCAATAAGTATATAAATAATGAAAATGGTATTGTCTGTATTTACTATAAATAAAATCTGAAAAATCACAGGAAGTGAGAAACATCTCATAGAACTTGTTAATTCAACCTAGCAATTGCTTATTGCTCTAATCACCTTGTATCTTTGCTTAGTAAACCTTTTTCCTATTCTTAATACTCATTGTGTTTCTTCCTATTATTTCTCCATTAACTCTGATACTTGAGTTACAATACTTAGTAAATTACTAATCTGTCTAAGCTTACTACTTAGTGTAAGCTTAATGTCTTTATAGTGCAAACATGACCGCTCTACTAGCAGTATGCACCAAGTAAGTCACCCGAATTCTCTGGTCAGAAGGAGTGTCAGGAGCTGAAATTCATTGTAAGCTTTTAGCACAATACAGGGACAGTGCACCACCACATAGAAGTGTGTATGATGGATAGAGAAGTTTAAAAGTAACTGAGCAATTATGACACATAAAGAGGAAGTAGGATGCCTGTCAACCTCCACCACTGATGAGTCATGGTTCTGCCTATCAAATCATCCACCATGAGCTTGACTTCTATATAACAAGAGTGCAGATAATTTTGAATCTCCCTCATAGAAGAACCTAAAATGCAGCAACAAGTTTTAACTGTAAAAGAGAAAATAGCAACAATGTTGCTATAATAGAATACACAATAAACTCTTCCTGATAAAATCCACATTAGGAGAATAGAACAATCCAGAAAGTAACAAGTCACTATATCCTGATTATGTGTAGCATGTCAAATGCCTTACACTGTTAACAATTTTATCATATGGAGATTTAGCTCACATTAGACAATGTTTTTTTTTTCAATGCAAACAAGATGAAGGTCCTATTTAAAAATGTCAACATGGAGGAGATTATAAACAAATATAATCACTACCATACAAAATGATTATTAGAAACTTCTCAGATTGTTAAAATGAAATATTAAGAAAATAAATAATCTCTTAAACAACTACACAAAAATGTAAGTATGCAATTCCCTTTAAGCATAAAATAATCCTGACGAATTGACATGCCATAAAATTCTGTCAATCATATAAAAGTGAAAACTATTTCTTCTGTAACTTCAATAAATGCTCAGCCTGTTTGTATATATATATATATATATATATATATATATATAATGTATGTATGTGTGTGTGTGTGTGTGTGTAAGTGCGGGGTGTTATGGTTACCGTCATAAGAAATGGACTCAGTGACACAAATTCAAATAATGGACAAGGCTATTTGCATTACATATAGAGCTGACACCCTTGGAATAGGTATGCATCTAACTATTCTCCCTCCAGCTATGGGTAAATAGTCGGACAGATTGGGATCTTTAACCTTGCTATGGCAACTCTTAATTCAAATGTATTAAACTCTGCTTAAAAAATTGACCATCCTACTTGTGTGGGGGTGTTGGTGAATATATATATCGGGTTAGCTCAGTCGGTAGAGTGTTCGGCAAGAAACCACAAGGTTCCTAGTTCGATACTGACCCTTGCCAACTCAGCATATGAGTAGCACAGGGATCTGTGCAGTAAAGTAAGGAGCTGATAGTAGGTGTGGCACTTCACCTCAGACGCAAAAACAATCTCCTTGGTCTAGCGCTAGTGAAAAGGGGATAGTCTCTCTTGCTGATTGGCTGATACTGACTTTAAGCCACCCCGACAACTTAACTTTATTTATATAATTGGCTAGAATTATTGGCCTGAGCACATGGTTTGTAAGTAGATTAATATAGGACCCATAGGAGATGTATATGTATGTGTGTGATATATATATATATATATATATATATATATATATATATATGTGTATGTGTATGTATGTATGTATGGTTTCATTTTATTTAGGTCCATTTCATTTTGTTTGACTGGGAAACTAATTTTACTGGGCTTGACTCATGTGCAAAATAATACAAATAAGATGTGGGAGGATGTCTGCCAGTAACCTAATTCTTTTTCACTGGCAAAGAGAATCAAAGAAAAGCAAAAGGGAAATCTTGAGTTTCATCTATTCATGTGTGTCTCATGTGTGTATGTGTGCATAAATATTTACAAATATATGCTATGAAGCCTTTGGTGACTGTCTTATGTATATATATCCTCACTTGCTTCCCCACACTTAAGTACTTGTGCTAAATCTAAGTTACACTCTCTCTCTCTCTCTCTCTCTCTCTCTCTCTCTCTCTCTCTATATATATATATATATATATATATATATATATATATATATATATATGGAGAGTGAGAAAGAGGAAAGAGTGAGAAATTTAGAATTAAAAACAACTTACTTGCTGTTTTTTCATTACAGTGCTCAACACCAAAAGGCGGATCCACATATATGTTTCAAAATCTTAAAATCCTGTAAAATTGTCAATGGAAACGTCTATAAAAACAGCTTTCATTTACAAACATTTGTAATCTGTTTTTATCAATGTTTTTACAGAATTTAAAGTGTATATATATATATATATATATATATATATATATATATGGTAAAGAAAAATGTTTGAATATAAGTCATATTAGCATTCCTGAATGATGGTACATTGAGCCCTCCATATGGACCAACCCAAATTTAACATGCTGTTGTTAAAAAAGGGCCAGCTTAGAAACATTCCTAACACCAACTAAGCAGGTGATTTACATATATAGAGATAGAGAGAGAGAGAGAGAGAGATTGCTATATTTAGAAGTAAACAGTTCTCAATATCATTGATAGAGCACGAAAATTGCATTGGCAAGAAATTGTCAGTTTCCAGGTGCCTTTGACTTCATGTCTTCATTACCCTATCCTATATAAGATGATTGGGCAGAAAAAGAAGGATTTTTTTCTCTCTCAATCCCCATAATAATGAAATAAAAAAAAAATGAATATAAGAGATAACTTTTAAAATATTAATATACATCTGATGATTGTGTTGTGCAAACATGTGAACCTCTGAGTTATGGGTTTAACATTGCAGACTCAGTTTTTTTAAAGATTATTCTGCTTTAATAAAAGTATTGAACAATATCAAAAAAATATCTTGGAGTAAATTTTTGGTTATTATTGGCCCCAAATCATGGTTACAATCCCACACTGTTAAAATATATATAATTTTTTATTAATATAATTTATATATATACTTCATTAATGGTTATTTTACATTGAAGGGTGGATCTTAGAAATCACATATAGAATGTTTTGGATAAATCTCATCAACTTCAAAGTGCTATCATGGGTGATGTGTTCCAGTTTTTAAAAAAATTATATTAATGTGGAGGCTAGAAGGAGAAGGATTGATGAGAAAGGTGTTATAGGCATTTTAAAATGTGTGTACTGCATTGGAAATTAATTTTGTTTAAGGATGGTTTGTATTGTTTTATGTATAGAGCTTCTAGTATTTGGAGTTTTTGTTTATTTTTTTCTTTGTGCAGAATGTGTATTTTCCATTAGAATATTTTGGTAATTAGAGTGGGGGCATGAATGTAATTTTAGGTGTTGTGAAATGGAGCTATTATCTGTTAAATGGAGGGTTAGACGACGTGACAATGTGGTTGAGGTGAATCCGATGTATGTATTTTCATTTTCTAGGAGACTGCAATCTCCTAGGGGACATTTAAATCTGTATACTACATTGGTCTCATTAAGCCGACTTGTCTGGGGAGAGAAATTGTTGCGAACAACGAGGTTAGTTATTTTGAATTTTGTGTAATAAATAATCAATTTTACCTTATTATCAGGTGTGGTTGCAGTAACATTATTCCGAATTATTTTTTTAGTGCTATTTCATCAAGTTTGTAATTCCTGTGCATCTGGTTGTGATAATAAATGTTATTTGAAGAAGTATTTGCTATAGTATGTTTTTCTTTGTGGCTAGCATCTATTTTTTTTTTATGATCTGTTTGATTTGTTCGTCAATAACGTGATTAGGAAATCCGTTATTAACTAGCGTCTGTTTGATGTTTTTGAGTTCAGAGTAGAATATCGGCTTTGGGGAAGAAATGAGTTTTGCGCGATATATTAAGTTTTTTGTTATAGCTTTTTTGTACCTTTCAGGGCACTCACTATTAAAATTTAAAGTAGTTGAGTTAAGTTATGGGTTTTTTATATGGATATGTTGTAAAAGTGTTATTGTTAGTGTCGATCAATACATCAAGGAATGGGAGTTGATTTTTATTGTTTAGTTCATATGTGAAATTGAGGACAGAGTTTTTTTGGAATGCTTGTTGGAGTTCAATTAGTTCATTTGTGTTGTTAACAAGGACAAGAATATCATCAACATAGTGAACATAGGGGGCTTTTTTATAATATTAAATATTTTATTTTCAAGGTGGGCCATATAGAATTTACTAAAAGTCGGACCCAAAACAGAACCCATCGAGATACCGTCTTGTTGTACATATAAATTACCGAGATGGTCATTAACTGAACTTTGGTGGACTTATCCACAAATTTCACCCAAATATTAATAAGTTGGTCAGAAAACTAGAAAAGATCAAAAATAAAATTGTTAAACAGGAGATGTGTCTTTTGTTTAATTCTACATGTATAATTGAAAGAATGCTGCCCAAATACACACACACACACACCACACACATATATATATATATATATATATATATATATATATATATACACTTGGTCTGAAGATTGCATAGGTGAGAAACTGTCAGTAACCAGGCAGTTTAGACTCCATGTCCATCTTAACTTATATATATAGTTATTAGGATGATTGGAAATGTAGGTGTAAAATAATTAAAATATGAAATTTTGGCTGACTTGATTCAAACTCTCATTCCAATTAGAATAGAAAAACATCTAATTTAGTATAAAATCATCCCACTTTCTGTAAATGTTTGAAAGTTTAGTCATTGGAGTAGCCTGGTATCATCCAGACAGCGACGGAGTCTATCCCTTTTCCCTAACGTTAGACCAGGGAGATTGTTTTTGCATTTGAGGTGGAGTGCCATGCTCACCATCAGCTCCCCACTTTACTGCACAGATCCAAGCTGTGTTACTCTTGCACTGAGTTGTCGAAGGCCAGTATCAGACCCAGAACCTTGTGGTTCTGAGGCGGATGTTCTACCAACTGAGCTAAACAGATCTCTTGTTTATTCATAGGAAATATGAAAATATTCAATAAGAAATTTTTTTTTCTATTTTGTTTTATAATACAACCAACAAAACATAAAATATTAATAGCACAGTTAATAACTTTAACATTAACCAGGTTTGTCAGCTAAGGCTTTAGAATACACCGACTGCACCTCTGCTTACGTTTTTGGCAATTTAGTTTTTATTGGCTAAGGAACAGTAAGTATATACTTAGTTCTACAAAGTCTATCTTAGTTTGTACCCCCCTGTTGTACTCAGAGATAGTAAATAATGCCATCAGCAAACTAGCCAATTTCTGCTCCTTGCATATGTAGGGTTCAAGGCCATGTACCACATAAATTCAAAGTTGGATGTTTCTTAAAACCTACAATCATGTGATCATCATAGTTTAAGTTCTTGAACCAAAATTTAGTTTTTTTTATGCTTGTTGCAGCACTCAGGGGCTCAAGCAAGGCTTATATGAGGCTTCCTACAATGTGTCTTCAGGAGAAGATTTGACAGCTTGGTTGAGTTTTCATTTGGCAGCACATAAATGCATCCTGGCCTCCTTCCCTAAAAAACGCTATGCAGTGACTGCTGAAAATCCAACCCATGCTACTTATAAAAATATGTGACTTTTTTTTTTTAATTAAGATAAAATGAAAATACTGAAAAAAAAAAAAAAATTTTTAAATTAAAAGTGACATGACATTTAAAAAAAAATAAAAATAAAAAAGAATATATAAATATTTTTATTTTTTTTATTTGTATTTGTTTAATAATATATTGATTGTTTTTATTTTCAAAACTTGGTCGTATTAATTAAAAATTTGTGACAGTTGTTTTGAATTGAAATAAAAATGCAAATACTGGAAAAAAGAAATTTTGAAATATTTATATTTACATGTCGATAAAAAAAACTGGGGTGGATTTTCAGCAGTTACCACTTAGCGTTTTTTAGGGCAGGAGGCCAGGACGCATTTATGCGATATGCACTGTGCAGTCTCTTTTCTACTCTTACTTTGCTGTCTGTTTTGATGTTGGAATTCAATGATAAACGTTTTTTGTTGCTATGTCTTTCTGTCTGCTGTTTCTATTGTCCAATAATGATTTTTGATTCCGTTAGAGATAAAGTTTGTTTTTAAGAAGTCTTTATCTTTTTTGTGGAGTGACATGAGGGTTTGAACCTGTTGATATTTTTGAATTGTTTGGTGACTTGTTTAGCTGTTCAACAGACAGAAATAGACAGGAATGCATTTAAAATTTGAGGCCATCAAACATTTTGATTTGTAAAAAGATTTAAAAAATTTTTTTTTTTGTAATGGGTTATGGTTTGAAAGAAAAAAGAAGAATGCAGAAGTAATATAAGTTTTTATTATTTTCATGCATGTCTCTGATGAAAAATATGAATATATTTTAAGGGAAATGAATGATAATAGACACATTAATGATCAGATTTCAATATGGAAATCACACATATATATATATATATATATATATATATATATATATATATATATATATATATAACCTAGATCAAAGCGTTTAGTTAAATAAAATGTAAATTTTTATTTGTTCAGTAGAAACATATAGACAGGAATATGCAAATTGTTTTCTTTATTATTGAAACATATTCCCTTTTTCTGTAAATATATTCCTCCTCTTCTTCTTAAACTTTTTTCCATATAGCAATCTCTTCTTCCGATCTTACCTCTTTACATTCTCTTAATAATAAGCCAGTTCTGAAAAGACATGCAAAGTAATGAACATGCATTTATTTCCTGAGCAGACCTTTCATTTTGAAAGATCAAGACTTTGCATATCTTTTGAGAGATTTGTAACACTATGAGAATTGCATTTGTTGTTCTGCTTGGCACAAAATCATTGTTAGTAAGAATTCTTTTTAGACTTTTATAATGGACATACTTGCTACAAAAATTATTTGTAACTAACAAAAAAGAATTTGAACTCTTTTTTTGCTCATCCCATTTCCTGACTTACTTCTAACCTGATCAATTGATATTTCCAGACATTTATTAATGATGGAGATTCAGTCTCTATTTGTAACCAAAACTATGTCACTGCTTACATCACAAAACCCAAAATAATCAATACATAGAATAAAGAACAATTAATAATAATAAAATAAATAATAGCTCTTTCTTATAATTCAACATTTGAATCGTTTTCATTGTAATAATGATAATTTAAATAAATAAACTATATAAACTATGAAATTAATTAAGAAATTGTGTTATTACTTCAAATAAAATGAATATTTGTGAAATTTGTAATCAATTTAAAAATTTTTAATGCTCTAGGTGACTGAGCTAAACCAGACCTGATATTTATCCTAAAACCATGAAGTTAAAAAGAGAAAATAAGGAATGAACATAAGATCATTGGGTTTGGTAAAGAATTTCTGCCAACCACTGAGCCATTTATGTGTTTGGTTTTTGATATTGTTCTTGTCACTACTGTTCAGCAATCTATAACCTAATTTTTTGTTCATATGCAAACAAACATAAAATGCCAACACCAATACCACAGTAGAGAAACATGTGTGTTCAGTGTGTGGGAGGAATTATGTTTTTTTTTGTTTTGTTGTTTTGTTTAAAACCAGAAAATTATCAAGTTTCCAATCCATTTTCTTAAATGTTTTTCTTATTCACTTCATTGCTTCCATGACCTTTAAAGAAAATGAATAAGTGAAATCTTGATTTTAAAAAAGAATATATATGTGTGTGTGTGTGTGTGTGTGTATATATATATATATATATATATATATATACATAGACATCCTATACTAAGTCTAAGAATCCCATTGGTGAGAAACTGTCAGTAACATATCCATGCTACCCTAACTTAGAAATGTGTGTGTGTGTATATATAAGTGATTATTTTAAAAATTTATATGTCTATGTCAACTGGCAATATTTGAATGTTCTGATGAAAATTATAGGCATAGATGTAATAATAATTGAAACATTTTAAACGTCAACTAAATTGTCAAATATTAATAAATCCTTTTCATAACTGTTATTTTTCACATTTAATTATTATTTTTACATGCAAACATACACATACACACACACGTATATATATATATATATATATATATATATATATATATATATATATTTTTTTTTTCAATTTATTTTTTGATTGGTCCATTTCAAGGAGTACTTTCTAAAATTCAAATACTGATTTTTCCCCTTTTCAAGAATTAACTTTAATACTCCAATTGATTCCTTCTATTTTCTCTTCTTTTTTTTTTTTTTTTTTTTTTGTATTCCTTCAAATTTTAAGTTGGTTACATAGCCACCCACATCCCATCAGTCTTTTTCAGTCCACTGCAGGACTCAGACCTTCCTTGTAAATTATTGAGAGTAAGGAACCTTACTCTGACACACTGGCCCATGACTAGCTCTGCTCTACTATACTCACCAGACCCTTGGCTCCATGTGACTTTTTTGTTTTGTTTCTTAAAGGATATTAAAAGAAATATGATAACACAGCTTTACATCATTCAAAGGAGAAGTTTCAAAAGAGCTTCAACCAATAGAAAACTCATTGGAATCTGAGGGCAAAGAAAAATAAGGTTTATTAGGATAATTTATTTATTTATAGATGTAAACTACTTTTCAGTGACATTTTTTTTCTGTTTGTAACTGAATTATATTTTCATCTTAAATTCTGAAATAAGGAATTACCATTACTATAATGGAGGTGCATAGTGTAATGGTTATTGTCATAGGAAATGGACATGGTGAGATGAGTTCAAATTCTGAACTTGCTGTTTGCATTTCACATAGTGTTAATACCCTTGGAAAGTTATGAATCCATTTATTCTCTCTCCAACTATAGGTAAATGCTAGGGCAGGCTTTAACCTTGGTATGTCAATTGGTTTCAGTCTCTCTTCTCATTAGTCAGAAACTTCTTTGAGAGCTCCTCCTCCTCCTCCTCCAACTTGGTGGATGAACAGTCCATGATAAGCCACACTCCACTTAGACCCTTACTTAGGCTATACGGCGGGGTTGGAGAGGCCCCCCTCCAATCAATCGGCTGGTCACGTCAAGCCCTTGCACCTAGATGATTGCCCCTATCCTATTGCCCTTATAGCAAGACCCAAACCTTTTTTATCATATGGGTGCTAGAAGGTAGTGGCTGAGGGTCTTCATGTCCTGGGAATGACATTAAGCTCTTTCTGATGGTGAGGTTCTAATTTTGGAGGTTTGGAGAATGTGGAGCACTCCTTCATCCCCATTGCTCCCAGGTCCACTCTGACCCATGTTAGGGTCCGATCTATGGTTAAATAGAAAAATGTGCTTCTAAAAATAATTGAGTATCCATTAAGAATGAATTTATTTCAAAACTTTGTCGGCATTAAAAATGACCCACTGAAGTTGATATGCCATAAACCAAACCAAACCAAATCCACCACTGTACTCAGATTAGTGTCTTCATCTTGCTTACTATTATCACGTTTTAGTTATTTTATACTCTATCCCACTTTAATTATCTGCCAGATTTGTATTATTTGTATTTTTTTTACTATTGTCCTTATCTTTATTGTTATATATACAGCATTTCGTCCGATGTGCCCTCCGCCTTCTTCAGGTGTTTCTTGTTGAACTTGAGAACCTTCTCTTTGAACTTAGCTCCCAATCACGACATGAAGGTTCCTAAGTTGACAAGAAACACTTGAAAAAGGCCAGAGGGCACATCCGCTGAAATGTTGTGTGTATAACAATAAAGATGAGGAGAATAGTCTGAAAAATCCAAATGATACAAATTATTAAGCCTCATCTCAAAAATTCAGACAAATTCTATCTACCAAAGTCTGTAACCTTCTAGGAAGTTTAAAACAAAGCCTTTCTTAAATTCAAGTGAATAGATTGTATTCATTCCACAGTCAATTCTTAAAGGATATCTCATATCAGTTAATTTTTGTTTATGATATTGTTTATTTCTTCTATTGAACAAGAATATATCACTTTTTGCAATAAGACTACTGAAGACAACCAAAAGATCATCATGTACAAAAGCTGAAAAATATTTTGACAATAACAATCAATATAAGGACACTAATAGAGTATTAATTGTTTGTATTTTTGAGATGAGGCTTGATGTGAATGATTTTGATTTTTTTTAGACTGTTGTCCTCATCTTTCTTGTGGTATTTATTTTTTGAATGAGATCTTCAAAATTACTTTGATGCCTGTTTGATCAACTGTCAAGTTATTAAAAATGATTTTGCAGGCTGGATCATTACTATATTTGGATATACAGAGAACACCTGAAGAAGGCAGGAGGATACAGCAGCTTAAATATCATGTTAAAACATTAAATACCACAATAATGATGAGGACAACAGACCAAAAAATGAAAATTATTCACTAGTAGAGTACATTAGCAAAGTGGTTCCCAAACTTTTTCTCTGAGCTGCATTTTCAAAATGAAAATTTGCATTCACCTTACAAAATTTTATGTGATAAAAAGTACATTAAAAAATGAAAAATTACTAATAGTGTGTTAGATATAATATATAACACAAATCACCTTTATAGTATGATTAAAGTACACACATTTCAAGAGAGATATGAGCTTGTTTTTGATAAAGTGAGATGGATGAGATATTACTAAAAAGCAATGTTGATGCACATATAGGGAGAGCATGGTCTGCCATAAACAGATTATTAGTCATATAGAAATCTGATTTCACTGACAAGTTAAAGCAACAATTCTTCCAAGCAGTAGTTATATCAGTGCTACTGTATGACAGCACCACTTTTGAAGAAAGACATGCATATTGTTTCTGGTTGCATATCCAAAAAGATTCCACTACTACAATCGTGTTTAAATTTTATGGTATGACCACTAAAAATATTACCCATTTCTTCCACCTCATCTAATGTTAGATCTAAACAACTTGACTTGAATTTTTAAAAACTGTTTCTAAATCTTTTGATTGTCTTTCAATCTTTATGCTTCCCCTGCTATCCGCTTCCACCGCACCATTTGGTAACCATTACAATAAGGTATGAATGAAATTCATTTCAAATAATATTTTGACCATTTCAGAAAATAAAAAAAAAATAAACTAACAATTTGTACATTTTTGTGTTAAAAAAAAAGAGAAAAAAAAATTAATCACAAATTAAAAACATAATTTGGAAAGGGAATTATGAGAATTTTTTTATTTTTTTATGGAAAACTAGAAGTAGGAATTTCTTTACGATTTAAAATTAGTTATTTTGTAATTCCATTCATATTACTCAAGCAATATGCTTGTGTAAGTGAAATATAATTGTATAATTTGATATATATGTAGGATTAATAAAAAAATAAAAAAAGTATGATTTTTCCAAGAATTTTTTCTTCTGTTCATTTGTTAAAATATTTTGAATTAATTGACCTGTACAGTCACGAGTGTTGTCTTAAATAGGTCTATGCATAAATATCAATCAATATCATTAGTTATATATATATGTATATATATATATATATATATATATGTATATACGTTCACTTTTTTCCATTTGAATGAATGTAATTTCGATTTATTCCTTGCTTGTGTAATAAAAGAAAAATTTATAAAATAATTGCTTCAAGTGTCAATCAAAAGGCAAGATAGTTAAAGTACCCCTTCTTTTTCTCTCCCTCTCTCCCTCTCTCTCATATATATATATATATATATATATATATATATATAATGTTTTGAAAATTTAATAGACAAAATACTATCAGTTACCAACTTGTTTTGACTTTGTGACTTCACTACCCTAATTTAGATATACATGCTCTATTGATGATATTGAGCACTCTTTACTTATATATATGGTTTCTTCTTTGAAGTATAGGTGCTTTTTTAAAGTTACCCTGTTCCTCTAAAACTGTTTCTGGCTCCCAGGGAACTTTACATTTGGCTTTTGGTTTTGTTGGTATGCATTCAGCTGCTGCTTCTAGGTGGGCACTAACAAAGTTTTCATATTTATCAATTTGGCGTATACTTTCTTTTGAGTATCAAACTGTTTCTTACAATTATCAAATAGTGATTGGTTGTATGAACAATCACTATTTGTTTAATAATTGGTCCACTGTAATCTGTTGTGTTAGCATCTGTTAGGGTCAAACATATCTATTTAAAAATTATTAGTATTTGATAAAACCATGTACAAAAAAAAAACATTTAAGAAACAACTACATAAATATGAACATACAATGAATGCTATTCCCTCACCTCTGAACATAAAATAACCCTAAACAGGTTGACATGCCATTAAAGTCAATCAGACTATTAAATATTTATTTACCTCATTTCTTTTCTTTTTTCCCCTATTTCATTCTTTGAGTGCTGGGTATGACATTAAACTTCATCTAATGGTGAAGTTCTGGAGCTCATGGGAGTGTGGAGTACCCTTTCATCGCTATTACTCCCAGGTCCACTCTGACTCGGAATGTTAGGGTCCCATCTATGGGTTGAATAGAAAAAAAAGGAATTCAAGAAAATTCTGTTCAAAAGAAAAATTGAGTTTAAATTTTTTTTTAATTTGGATACCCATCAATAAAGAATGAAACAAAACATCTTTGGCATAAAATAACCCAACAAGGGTTGCCATGCCATAAAATCTAACCTGTCTTTCCTTTGTTTTTTTTCCCTAACCCCCCAATATGCTATCTTCTTCTATTTTTGTTGTCTTACCCTTATTTTTTGGTCTCTCTCCCTCACTCTCACTCTCTCTCATCTCATCTCACTATTTTCATTCTCATTCTTCCCTGATTTTCTTCATTCTTTCTTTTTCATTTTTTAAATTTATTTTTCCTCCATATTATTTCTATCTCTTCTTTTTTCTCTCTCTTTCAATTCATTATTTCTCTTCTTTCCTACTCCATCTCTCTTCATCTACTAATCTAAATGCTGGAAGGGAAAAAACATGAAGAAAACATCAAAAACATCAATTATACCTAACCCTCTAATAAACGTACAACAATTATTAGTATCATTACAAATCTTTGTTGGTCTCTCAACGCCCCTCATTACAAATCCAGTCTGACTAATTTGTCATAGCTTGTCCCAATGATCAAACACCCTTCTCTTAAACTCAAAGTAATTACCATATTCTTGAGCCAATGAATTAATATTTCCTTATGTACTAAGCGAGGGGAGAGACTAAGTCAGATAGTTTGAGGCACACAGCATCCATTTAACTGTAAATGATCAGTCTTGGGATGATCATAAACAATTCCCAGAGGGTAAGGAAAGAAAGTGTGAAAACCATTTATCAGGAACTCCCTTTGGGATCTTCAAAGATCTGAAAATGTTCATGCTTGGAGGCGTTGAGTGATTAAGATTGTCGGAAGAGAGAGGGATGCAAGGGAAATTTATTGATCTACCTTGTATTGATTTTTGTCTTTTTACAGGACAATCTGTGTCAGAATTGGTTGGGCCAACTTTTAGGTAGGGAAAAGGAATATGACTGATCATTCTCGCCCCCAAGACTTAATTTCAAAGCCAAAATAATTATACTGATTAGTACCTTTGAAGGATTCTTCTCCATCTTTTCCCTATCCTGTATTTCAGCAAAACTTCTCCCTAAATGATTTTAAGTCATTTCAGTTTTGGAAAGCCATTTAGACTATGCGCTCTGTTGGTAGGATTTGGAATATACCAACTGTATCCTTTCTAAATAGGCAAGACCTCCTTCTAAAAAATGAGTATTCTGGTTATGATACTAAACTGCATCCGATGGTGAGGCTCCGATTCTGGAATTTTTGGGGGTGTGGAATTATACTTTTGTTGCCATTACTCTTAGGTCCAGTTAAATCCAAATTAGAAGTAATGCAGTCAAGTCATTCTGAAAGCACTGGTTCCCATGAGATCATGGATATTAAGCAGTGATGAGCCTGTTCAATACTTAATTGGTTGACCATTTAAGCAATAGCATGTATTATAAACAATTGGGTTGTTTGTTTATCAAAAATGGCTTTTCCTTCTTGTCTAACCAAGGTTAAAGATACTAGTCTGCCCTGCCATTTACCTATAGCTGGAGAGAAAATAATTGGATGCATACAATATGGATGGAAAAATGCTATAGAGATAATATTGTATAGATATTATAATATATTTATATTTCATTTATATGACAGTTGTATAAATATCATATAGTAAAAATATAATATTGTATAAATAATGAAATGCATTTCCTTATTTCATAAATAATAAATTAGATAAATGAAATGCATATTCATAATTATATAAATAATGAAATAAATCAATAGAGTAGGAATAAGAAAATAATTCCTGAAATTTTAAAAACTCTTTCTTTAACTTTTTTTTTTCTTAAATCACTAGATTAAGGAAAAAAACTTTTTTTAATGTGTACCTCTCCACAGACTACATTAAGTAGCTACTTAGATTTCAATCTTAAATGTAATTGGATTAACAAAATATGTCACCCCCCTCCCCAAAGAATAGAATACTCACACTTTGATTGGTATACTTTCTATTTTTATTTTTTTTTACAAAAATTCTGCTTATGTAACACATTTCTCTTGTGTGAGGTGGGAAGGGGGTGAAAAGTTCTTGGCCTGACCAAGAAAGGAACAATCTATAGCCAGGAAATATAGATATTTCTACATATTTTGTTTTCATGTTCAACACACTTAGCACATCATTTCTCTAGTTTCATGAACTCTTCATTAAAAAAAAAAAATGAATAAGAAAAAAAGGGGAGGTTCATTCCCTTCTTGGTTAGATTAAGAACTTTTACTCAGATTTTAATGTCAACTCCTTTTAATAAATTTAATTACATTGCCAAAGTTTGTTTCCTTAACATCATCATCCTCATATGCTGACAGCATGACTTTATCTCACCGACCGTTCCTATTGGTCATTGCTTCTGGAATGTCTTTGGCCCAGCATCCAGTATCTACACAGAATTGTTCAATGTAGGTTTTTGCTGGCCGACCAACACTGGTGTGTCCATGTGTAGAACATCACTTATGAGTTCATCCTTCTTTCTCCAGAAGTGTCCAACATATCTTGTTCATCTTATTTCTCTGAATGTTTTTAGATGAGGCTTGATAATTAGTATTATTTGTATTATTCGGACTATTGTCCTCATCTTCATTGTTATCTGTACAATGTTTCGGCTGATATGCCCTCCGGCCTTCTTCAGGTATTTCTTGTCGGACTCGGGAACCATCTCATCATAATCAGGAACCTTCTTAGAACTTTGAACCTAACCCTTTATTCAGTCCATGGGGGTATCTTGTTCTCATTCCGCTAACCATAGCTAGGGTACAGGTATTAAACTGTGTTAATTATTATTCTATGTTACTGATGCCCCTGACCAGTATTGAACCTGCAGTCTAGAGATAGCTATCACTTAGAACTGTCTTAACCTAACTCCTTTATCCACTAGGCTATGTGTCCAATTGTTCATCTTACTTGGATGGTTTGTGTGATAGGAGGCAAGTGGCCCTCCAATTGCTTCAATCAGAGCAAAATTAATACAATTTGTAAAAATTAACTATTTGGAAACAACTGATTAGATTTTTTGTGATAAATTTCTTTATTCTCTGGTCTTCTTAATCTGACAGAGAATTGAATAACAATTTAAGACAATTAGTACATACTAACCTGTCAGCAGTTCTTGGAATATGGTGAGTGTACAAAGGGGTATGATCCCTTTCCCCCTAAAAAAGGGTGTTCTGGGTATGACACTAAATAGCATCTGATGGCGAGACTCCATTTCTGGGAAGTGTGGAATACCCCTTCTTTGCCATTACTCCCAGGTCCACTCTGACCCGGAGTGGTAGTACCTGTTAGGTTCAAATAGATTTATTTAAAAATTATTTGTATTAAGAATAGTTACTTGAAGCTATAATTGTTTACTGAAGATTATTATTAGTTACTTGAAACCATATAACTGTATGCAAACAAATGACTATTCTTAAATAGAAATAATTACTTAAAACCATATAATTATCAATATTTGAATACTTGAAATCATAAAACTATGTGCAAATCATTTCATTAGATAGGAATACTTGATATTATAGTTGTGTGCAAAAAGAAAACTACAGAGAAATGTAAATATAAACATACAATGAATGCAATTCCCTAACCTATATGCATAAAATAACTTTCTAGAGGGATTGACATGCCATTAAAATTAATCAATTTCTAGTGATGCAGGTCAATACAAAAACACCCAAAAAATGTCAGTATAGATGATATTTTGTCCTTCCCAAAAGAAATAAAATTATCCAAAAAATATGACAATAAACTTGAACTTTACCCTATAAACTTATCCCTCAAAACAATTCCCAATCCATTTAGCAACAAATAACTGCAGACAACTTACTATCATAATCAAGAAAAATCCTTGAAAAGATTTAATAAATCTGACTATCCCTCACAATTTAATGCTTGGCCCAAAATAACCCTAGATAGGTTGATATGCCGTTAAAAATCAATCAATCAATCAAAAGCTTCCAAGTCCCAAGTGAACTGATATTATTTGGGGAGGGGGGGATTTAAAAAAATTTTAAAATTTATTTTTAAACAGAAAAGTAACTTTTAATTCATTTTCCTAACAACTGCTTTTCATATTTTAGACACACACAAATCCATATATCTTCCTCAGTCCTGATAGGATCCTAAAAGGTATTACCACTCTTAGCCAGAGTGGACCTAGGAGTAATGGTGATGAAGAGGTACTCCGATTTCCAGAACTGAAACCTCACCATCAGATAGAGTTTAACATCATACCCAAGATAATAAGACTCTCAGCCACTGCCTTCTAGCAAATAACACTGGTTCAGATTAGTTCAGTCAGTAGAGCGTCCACCTAGGAGCCACAAGATTCCTGTTTCGATATCAGCCTTCGCCAACTCAGCGTATGAGTAGCACTGGGATCTGTGTGGTAAAGTAAAGAGCTGTTGGTAGTTGTGGCACTCCACCACAGACACCAAAAACAATCTCCTTGGTCTAGCACTAGTGGAAAAGGGATAGACTCCCTTGCTGTCTGGCTGATACTGACTGTAGGCCACACCGACGACTTATGGAAACTGAGGAAATTTTTGATTATTTTTGTGCTTAACCACTTGGTTCTCGCTATTAAACTGACCATGTGTCATATACAACAAACTGAGTGGGAGGCATGCTGTTAAGTACTGTGTGAAAGTCTTTTGCTGATTTTAACTGAATTTATTGACTTAAATGGATATCGGATAATCGTCATATTCCATCTGCCAATTTGTTAGTGATCATCGGTTGTGAATGATGATGAGACACATGAGTAAACATTTTGTCAGTATCAGACATTTTGTGGGAGAAGTGGGAGAGAGAGAGAGAAGCAATGAAACTTTTCAGCTTTCTTTGTGGGTGGCGATATTTCAGGAAAAATCTATACTCAGGGCTTATTTCCTTTTCTCTACCACTGATGATGTTTGGAATCTGTTATAGATAGAATCACAGCATCATTTGTTTTCTCTATGCTTGTCAATTTCCATCACACACACACACACGTGTATATATATATATATAATACACATATGCACATATATATAACTAATAATACACACACACATGCACATATATATAACTAATACACACACACACACACACATATATATAACTAATACACACACACACACACACCACACACATGCACGTATATATAACTAATACACACACACACACACACATATATATAAAGAGCTATGTAGGTTAGATAAATAAGAATTAAAAAAGAACAATAACCTATATTTTGAGACTGAATATAGCTTGCTATGAATATTTTGCTTTCGGGGTGGGGAGTCTCTGTGGTCTAGTGGGTAACTTGCAGGACTGCAACATGGTATTAAGTGAATTTGAACTTCAGTTATGCTATTACGTTCACTTTTGGACTAATAACCTTGGGAAAAGTATGAATCCTCAACTATGGGTTAAATAGTACCATTATTGTTTTTCTATAATGATGGCTTTGGCATTAAATAACCCACTAAGGTTGATATGCCATTAAACAAAGAAACCAAACCTAATTTGCTTTTGTGCAACAGATTTAACCTGTGGGTTGATTGGCAAAAATATAAAATTCCAACATTTAATGGCGTAATGGTTATTTATTCTGAAAATGAAATCAATGGGCCAATTTCAAATTCCAGTTGTTAATGTTTGCACTAATAACCTTAAGAAAGGCATGAACCCGTTTCTTTCCTTAGCTATGGACAAAATAGTACTATACACTGGGCTCTCTCAAATTCTAATAAAGTCAGTGCATATTATATATAAAAAAAAATTGGTGTATATAATATAAATGCATCCTGGCCTCCTGACCTAAAAAACGCTAAGCAGTGCTTGCTCAAAATCCAACCTGTGCTACTATTGAACTCCCTAGCTGTTTGAAGGCATTTTCCCCTAAAACTAGGGAGTTCAATAATAGCGCGGGTTGGATTTTGAGCAGGATGGATTTATGCAATAATACTCAAAAAATTATCCAGAATTTCATAGTCAAAAGTTAAGGATGTGTATTATACATAAGTGTATGTGTTATATATATATTTAACAACCCCTCTGCACAAATAGGATGTGACACAAGGTCAACTTCTTAAGCAGAGTTTAACATGTTTGGATTTAGAATTCTCCTTCTTTAAGACTGGTTACTATATCAAGGTTAGAGCCCAGTCTGCCCTCTATTTTCCCATAGATAGGGAGAGAATAGTTGGATGTATATGTTTCTTAAGGCTATTAATGCTATGTGAAATGCTATACACAAATAATTCCGGTACTTGCTTTTCCTGATTGTTTTTTATTTAAAAGTAGTTGTCTTAGACTAGCAAGTAGTGTGAGGTTCCTAATTTTCCTCTCAAAGATGGAAAATTCCCATTCAGAACCAATTCTTCTAGCAGTGAAATTTATATTTGCAAAGTAACCGACATCCTTAGGATATAAATAATTTCAGCATAGGGTTGGGTAAGGCAAGAGATAATACTGATTTGGTATTTTCAAAATATTTCTGTAAGAATGCATCCCACTTGGCCTGAATTGCTATTACTTTACACCAATGGTTCTCAACTGGGGGGCCTTATGCCCCCATTTTTTCTCTCTCTCTCTCTCTCTCTCTTTCCAGGAAGGGTGTTACTTTCCTAGGGAACCATATGAAATTAATGAGATAATATGGATCCACTGATGTATTCTAATGGGCCACATTAAAAGTGTTTATTATTAGCAATCTTTATTCTAATTGGTCTGTCTTAAGCATAAAATAAACCAACAAGTGTTGACATGCTGTAAAATACAATAAACCAATCTAATAGATTTATAATATTACTGTTTTTACGATGAGACATTTGGATTTTGTATAATTCTATTTTCTAATTTACAGTTTTATTTGCATAGAAATGAGAATTTTTGTAATCTATGACAAACTTTTTGTTATATGTAATACAGCTGCAATTTGTGTGTGTATATGTGTGTGTGTGTGTGTATATATATATATTTCCCTCCAACCCTGATATTGTCTTATCCTTTTTACCCAATACATACAATTTGATTTTTAAACAACCTACCAGTTGTAAAACTTTTGAAAATGCACCGGTCGAAAAGGCCCTTAAGTTCTCCATTTTTTCCCCTCTTTTTTAAACATTTCATTTAATTAGCTGATCAACATTTAATAAAAGTATGATATTGTTTAAGCTTTTGTATGAATTAAGTTGTACCAAAAATGTGTTTGTGTGTATAATTCAAATAATGGTTTTGAAGAGGCTGCAGAGATAAATTACAAGTTAGAAGTGGGTCATTGGCCAAAAAAAGGTTGAGAACCACTGTGTTTAAGCCCTTGTTTACTTTATATAGTTCTTAGAAATAGTAGTACATTCACCCCTTACATATTTTTCTTGTCTCTCTTTGCTGAACCATTCTTCTTTTTGTTACTACTTTCATTTTTCTTCCTCTTGATTTAAGATCCCTACCCAACTTTATTTCTGGATTCTCTCAGCCCAGCTACTTTATTTCACCCTCACCCCAAAATTTTTCTTTACCTCCCTCTCCTTGCTATTATCAAATCTCTTTCTTTAATTTTTCTTCTTTTTTCCTACTTTTCTCATTCTTTTTCTAGATTTTCCTTCTTTTTCCTCCTATCTTTCTGTTTTTTTTACCTTTTTTCTTTTCATTTTTGCTTACACTGGAGATTCTATCTATTTAATGTTTTCTAATAAATATTTTAAGTTTTGATCAATTTCAAATGAACAAAAGAAAATGAAAATTTATCAATTTTTTTCACTTTTAATAATTCTCATATTTTCTGATATCTCAACTTTTTCTTTCCAAAATCTTTCTCCCAGTAATTGCCTGAGGATATTTTCTGCAATTTTTGGTTATTTCAAAATTCTTCTTTTTTTTTTTTTAACATTGATATTTCCTGTCTTGTAACAACATCTGTTGTCATCTGATTCCTTATCAGCAGCCATCTTATTTTGTGTTCTTCAAAAAGAAAAAAAAATCATCATCGAATTAGTACATGTTACCTTTTTTTACTTTTTTTTTAAATTAAAGGAATGTTTTAAGATTTAAAAAAAAAATGAATGCTTGATACAAAAATCTGCCAGGAAAAATTCAGTTTCATGATGTGAGGGATGGTGTTGGTGGGGAGACATTAATCACCTATACTATAATAATCTAATGAAGACATACATTTGCAAACTGGGAAATTGTAAATGTGAAAAATGTATTTAATATCAAATATCATTTTCAATATACCAGCAGTATTTCAGGTTAAACAACAGCCCCCTTTTTTTCTGATATTACAGCCCATTGAAGTTGATTCAATTTACTTGGTTCAGTAATCACATTAGGTAGATAAGGATAAGGGAAGAAAATGGGATACATTTGAGTTGAAGAATTCTAACCCTTCAGGGTTTCTCTAATATCCAAAGGCAAACAGATTTTTATAAGAAACCAATCAATTTTTTATTTGTTTTCTTAAATATGCAGCATGAAAAAAAAAAGAAACGAAAATATCATCTGTGAAATCCCCCCCACCCTCAAAATCAGTGCTGGACTTATCTATAAGCTAATAGCTTAGGGCCACACATCCTGAGGCTTCATTTAAAAAAAAAATATTTTTCTTATTAGTTTTTTTATTATTTAACACTAATTCACCATAAAACTTAACACATATATACATCTGTTTGTGTGTGTATGTAAGTATGTAAGTCTAGAAAATATCTTTTAAAATATTACCAATTTTTGAAGTAAAAAAAAAAAAAAGAACTTTAAAAAAAGAATTGTTAATCATAACCAAATTTGTCACATTTTTTATTTCATTTTCACTTAAAAATAACTTTTTGATGTAACTTCATGACATCACTCCATAATATAGCCCTAATGATGGTTTAATATATACAAGGTGTGTCAAAAAAGTATTGAAATTTTTTTGGTACTTTTTGACACACCTTGTATTCTGAAAAAATTTAATGTTACATTTATCGTTCATTTCTATCTTTGTAAATACAGCTTCAATCTTGATACTTTTATGACACACCTTGTATATATATTAAAAAATCAATGAAACCCTGGTACATAGGCATAACCATTCATTCATAAATATATACATCCTCTGAATATTTGTTTTTTCATATTCTTATACTTACATACCAGTGGATTTATTTCCATTTTCCTTATGTATGTATGTATATATATATATATATATATATATATATATATATATGTGTGTGTGTGTGTGTTTGTTTGTTTGTTTGTTTATTCATTTATTTATTTATTTACTTATGCGTGTGTGTATCCAAACATCAGTTCTTTAATTACTGCTCTCAAAATCTGGGATTAGCTTTATTCATGGCTGGAAACCCTAACTGGTACATAACTGAGGCTGAGGCTATGGATATAATTGTAATTAGAATTTCTAAAGCAGATATAGGCAACCTGCTGCTGCTGCTGCTGCTATTTATTACTTTCTGCATGGCAGGCTTAATTTTATGATTATACCAACTTAACATTTTTATTTATTTATTTTTTTGTTTTATTTATATTTTTCATTCTTTTATTCCTGCTTTCTCTCCATGGAGATTTGGTGGACATGAAATTTCTTTTTTTAAACAAGTTTTATTTTGGCGTGGAAGTGGGAAATCGTTGCAGTGGCCTAAAGTCAGTATCAGCCACGCAGCAAGATTTTTGTGTCTGAGGTGGAGCACCACCACTACCACTAGCTCCTCACTTTACTGTACAGATCCCTGTGCTACTCATACGCTGAGTTGGTGAGGGCCGGTATTGAACCTGGAA
The DNA here is from genome assembly GCA_023376005.1 of Doryteuthis pealeii. Lineage (NCBI taxonomy): Eukaryota > Metazoa > Mollusca > Cephalopoda > Myopsida > Loliginidae > Doryteuthis > Doryteuthis pealeii. The sequence continues at coordinate 34,612,080 of CM042144.1, forward strand.
CTATGCAGTTTCTATTTGGATGCTCTACCGACTGAGTTCTGATAGGACTGTGCTATAAAAACAACTTTAAAAAAATGTAAATGTGAACATACACTGAATACAATTCCCTAACAATTAAGCAGAAAATAACCCTATATGGGTTTACATGCTGTTAAAATATCAATCATTAAAATATGTGACTGCAAAAAGGGATTAAACTTGTCAGTAGTTCAATATGGTTTGGATATTTAGTCCATATCAAAAGTGCAGTAAGAATAACCCAAAGCTGAACTTTATTTGGTAGACCTTATTTTTCCAATGCAAGTATCATTGGGGAACAAGAATAAAATAAAGTTCACTCCAGGTTAAAAGGACAGTAAGGGTAACATAAAGTCAAATTTCTTCCCATGCAGGAATCATTGGGGAAGGAGAAATTTTTTGGTAAACAGGCCAAACCCTTACTGCACTTTTAACCTGGAGTAATTCAATAATTGTTAAGTTTTGGATGTTTGAAGTAATTTATTACAACTGAATGTTGTTCTGTTATTTCATTTAATTTTTTTTTTTTCATTTTAGTAGAATCATTAATAGATCATTGATACTTGATTAGCAAGGACCAAAGCTAATGGTAAAGTTAGTATATTTTTTAGACAATATAGGTATAGAGATTAGTAAAACAATAATTTTGTATTTAGGTTAGGGACTTTCTATTATTACTAAGAGTTTATTCATCAGGTTTTATTGTTCACACTTGCCAGTGAAACCATTAAAAAATCGTCTATTATAGAGACCTTTGTCGATTGGTGGTGGTATAGTAGTAACTATCAAATGGGAGACCAGGATTTGATTTCTCTTCTTGGGAGGTGCACTTAGTATCAGTTTCTAGATGTCTACTTTTTATAAGTCTGTATTTTATTTTATTTCATCATATATATGTCATCCACAGACACCGTGTTTTGGCGTTTCACACCTCTTCAGTGTAGCTAAACACAACAACTACCTCTGACCAGGAGCAAAATCCGACTGAGTTTTCATCTGCCCGATTCCTTAACCTCTCGGCCATTTGACAGCTGTCATAAAGAGGTGGTGTTCGGGATAAGTTTGACATATTTATATTTGGTTATTTTTCTCCATAGGTTGGAGATATTGACACACACTATGCATCATTTAAAAGCTTGGACCTTTCTTCATTCATATATGTGATGTCAGATAGATGTTCTTTTTCTTCTCTTTCTTTCTTTATAATAAAAATAGAATGGTCCATTATTTAGCTGAGGCGATGGCACTCATAAGAAATAAGAATTTATTGGATAAGTAACACCAGATAATCGGGATTTAGATGTTTGTATTTCATCTTGAACTTTGTGGACGGTCTCATTTTAATCAGAAGGTGTTACAAGATGATAACGGTCATATGTTGGAGGCCGTGGTGTAATGGTTAAAGTCATTGAAAATTGACTCCTTGACCTGAGTTCAATTCCTGGACGAAGCTACAGTTCACATAGCACTAATACCTTTGGGAAAGGTATGAATCCAACTACTCTCCCTCCAGCTATGGGTAAATAGTAGGACAGACTGTCCTCTTTAACCTTGGGCAACCAGTCTAGGAGAAGGAAAACTCTGAATTCAAACCTGATAAACTCCACTTGGGATGGTCACTAATAGAATAGGCTCAGTCCTAATTAGTGATCTATTTCACTATTTTTTTTTTTTCAAGGTATGAACATGTGTATTAATATATAACAATTAAATAATCGTAGAGCTAATGACCAAAAACAATTAACTGGATTGATATTCTTTAATGGAGTATTAATTAATTTTTTCTTTATTGCCAACAGACCACTTTTCATTTTTTTTTTCATTATTAAGGACTGTTGTCTTGTATTTGCCAGTATTTCTTTTTCTCTTTAAGTTTCCATTATTTTGGAGAGAGATCTTGGTTGACATTTTAGGTCAAGTGTTTAAAAGTTGTTTTATGAATTTTAATAAAGACATTCCAAGGAGAGAAATCATAAAACTCAGGAGTGTGTGTGTGTGATAGAGAGAGAGAGAGAGTTGGGGGGGGGTTGTGGTGGATAAGGGTCTGGGTTTTTATTTCTATGGAACCCCTACTACCCTCCATTTTGTTTCTTCATTACCATCAGCATGTCTCAACATCGCCCTGTTTGCTAAATAATACATTTCTTTTTTTTTTATATAAGTAATTTACAAGATATTTTTTTGTTTTGGTTGATTCTAATAAGTACTTTCATCCACTGACAATCAATGCAGTATCATTCCCCCATCCCCAGCTCCGTCATCCCATTTGTCTGTCCCCGACCCCCTGTCATTTTCCAACACGAGCTCCAGTGCTACCAACGGAGTTGGTTGATTTTCCCCTACTTGTGTATCAGAAAAGGTAAGAGAAGACAATGTTATGAGAGGGGGGGGAAAGGCATAGCCCCAGGGTTGTTTCCGTTCATGGTGCGCATCACTTACATGGACAGACGATAACACCCCACCCAACCCCCTGTCACCTTTCATAGAGAATTAAACAGTGATACATAAATGATACATTTTGTCTTACTAATTACCATATTATTAAGAAGTGCTTTCTTTGGCTCTATTAAAACAGCGTTTGGAATTCTATAAATGCAGCCAGAACCAAAGCCGGATTGGGACGGGGGTGTGGGTGCTGGTTGATGGAGAGACAAGTGGTGGGACATGATCTGGTCAGACAAGATGAGAAACTAGAAGTACAGAAAATATAATTTGTTCTCAGATCTGGTTGACATAAATAAAGAGAAAGAGAGGGGGAGAAGAGAGAAGGGGGGAGAAAGAAGAAGAGAGGGGAGGAAGAAAGAGAGAGGGGAGGAAGAGAGAGAGTGGGGAGGAAGAAAGAGAGAGGGGGGGAAAAGAAAAAATGAGAATGTGGTGTGCTCTCCCCTCCCTCCACGTCGTCTGCCATTTTCTGTCATCACTAGAAAAAATCGTTCTCTCTTCCTTCAAGGCATTTTTTCCCTTAACCCCAAAATGTACTCTTGATGGATTTAGAGATGATTTTTTGAGTTTCTGAGTTTTTCTTAATTTTTCAACATTCAAGTGATGAAATAAAAATTATTTGGTGCCGTTATAGCATGTGGCCTACCTTTTTGATTCTGTTATAGTATGTGGCCTACCCGGTTTGAATGTGTCCTACCTCAGTAAGACTATATCTATAGATATAAGTAGTAGGCAATTTATTGAAACTAATTATTTTTAACATATATTCAATTTCAAAAAATGCAATTCAGTCATTAGCTGTATATAGTAATTAAGAATAATTAAAAAAGAATTTTTCCATAATTTACACCATTCAGAGATCTATTTAATTCTAAAATAGGGTTAGGGGTTAGGGCTAGCAGTTATTGTTATAACCTTATAATAAGCTTTTATGGTAGGTTACATACTATAAGAGAGACATGATTTCATAGGCCACATTCTATAATGGTACCAATTAATTTCATATACCTACAATTAGGATGTGTTTGTTTTAAGGTTAGGAAATTTTTCAAACTTATCTAATTAGAGACTTTATACATAAACTAGCAGAAGTACCTGGTCAATGACAGGACTAAGAAGGTTTTAGGAACACCAGGAAGTGAGAGAGAGGAGGAAGAATGAGGAATTAATTTTAACTATAAAAGAAGCTAAGAATTTGCATATTATAATATTCATTTATTTTAGGATTTTTTTTTGTTTGTTTACATTTAGAATATTTTAAAAATGTAACCCTAAACTTGTGAATATTTTGAAAGGTAATTTTTTTTGTAGCTACTTATGAATAACTTTTGATGAATTCCACAAATCAATTGATTGAATTATATTATTGAATCAGTAACAAATCAAAAACTAATTTTTTTACGTTTTCTCAAAAAAAAGGTTTAACCCTTAATTCAAAACTAGATTGACACAGGGCTAGTAATCTATTTGCTATTGAAATCGCAGCACTATTATTGGTACGGTGAGGCTGCATCCCTATACTTTCCCTGGGTTTACAGATAGTAGGAGGTCTTAACACCTATTATGTTAATGTTGAATAATAGGTACCACTAAAATACGTCACGTGATCAGTTTAGGCCATATTGAAGGAAGAAACGTATATATATATATATGAACTTTTTTAAAAAAAATCTCGCAAAAAAGAAATAACGAACATAAAGAGTTGTTACAAGAGAAAAACTGTTAATTCAAAGATCAAATTATCCAATTAGGGAAAAATTACTCATCATTATCGTGAAAAATAAGTAAAACAGTCCGTTTATTTACAACCTGGTCAGTTTTTTATTGATATTTTTTTAGCAGAATTCTGTATTCAAGTTATTTTACTAAAAAGCTCTCGCATTGAAACTTATAAAAATCTTCTAATATAATTATTCAGACTCTTATCTTTAGTGAAAAAAAGTAAAAATTGTTTTTAGTCGGTTCCTGTTTTTCATATTTCATAAAATAAAATAGGGGGTGGGTAGACCTCGTTAAAAAAATATTTCATCTAATACATTTTAGAAAAAAACTATTTCATATTTTCATTAAAAGTAATTATGGACATTTTCATGAAAATCGGACCATCTATTGAATTTTCATAGAATTTTAAAAAAAAAGCCTCTAGTCGTAACTTGTTTTTGCCTATGTTAAATTCCAATTGATTTAACGGTGCTAAAATGTAAACATTGTTTTTCGTTTATAATTTTCATTATTTCTGTAAGTTCAAAAACTTTTAAAAAAATCATCAGGACATTTTTTAATGCTTCTTCTTTAGACAAAAAATTTTCAAGATAATATTAATATTTATGTAAGTTTCATTGTGTTAAATATGGGTGGAGGTAAATTTCACAGGGAAAATTGATGGTACATATTGAATATATTTGCTACAAGGATTGAACTTACCACCTGCAGGTAGTGAAAAGTAATGATTTATTTGATTAACCTGTTTTCCCTGCTGGTTGAAATGGGTTCAGCCCATTCAGCTCAATATAAACTCTTGGAATTTCTTTCACAGAAGTAAATTCACAATTGTCTGGTGAAGTTATGTCAGACTAACTAAAGAGGAACAAACAAATCCTAATTGTAGGGATGTGAAAATAATTTTTATTTCATCACTTGAATGTTGAGAAATTAAGAAAAATTAAAAACTCAATCCATATTTTGCTTTGGAAGATAGATTTAGATTGTGGGATGGATTGACAAAAATATTAACCCTCAACATTTAGTTATCTACTTTTACTTAAATCTAATCTTATTATAATGGAGATTGTGTGTTCGTCTGTCTGTAACTGAAACTATATCACTACTCAAGTCAAAATTCCCTTAGTTATTTGCATCACATTCTCCATGATTTTATTTCTACTTAAATCTCAATTATTAATAAAATTGTTATACATTATTAATACTACATCTCTTATTATAATGGAGGTTGTGTGTTTTTCTGTCTGTAACCGAAACTATATTACTACTCAAGTCACAATTTTCATAGTTATTTACGTCACATTCTCCATGGTTTTATTCTTATTTAAACCTCAATAAAATAAAAAATTTTTATTAATACTGTTGGCCATATCTATATACTAATAACATACAATTGTATTCATATATACAACAAAATAGTGGTTTACAGTATGAACAGAAAGGCTAATTTACATATTGATATTAAAAATTTGATTTTAATAGATATGTACTGAGTATTATTAATTCCTAATTGGTTTGATCTTAATAAATACAAGCAAAAATCTCAGGGGATATATTAGAAAAGAAATCCATTAACAAGAAATAACTTTATTATTATTTATATTATTTATAATTTTATTCTTTACTTCCTATCTTAACTAAATAGTTAAATTAGGAAAATTTAGCAATGAAAGACTGGAGTTTCAGTTGTTTTACTTTTTGATAATACCCCCCCCCCTCTGTTTATCTGCATTCTTGTTTATTTTCATTAGCGTTTCTAATTTAATATAATATTTTATTACATTAAAACGTGAATACTTGCACCCGGCTGAGGGTGCATATATTTGCTAGTACAAGTAACTGACTTAATAGCAATATTATGTTGATAGTGGATTCAAGAGATATTCACTAAAATATTGGGCCTGTCATTTATTTTGACCACTTTTAAATGATTTTTGGCAAGTCCTCGAGGCAGTGTACACACAGAGTAGATTGTTTTTTTTTCTGGTTGGTCAACACTGGTGTTTCTATGTGTAAGGAGTCCATAGGAGAATATAATTTAGGAGTCCATCTTTACCTCTCAAGCAGTGACCAGCATATTTTATTCCTCTTACCTGAATTGTTTGTGAGATTGAAGCTAAGTGGCCATACAGCTGCTTCCAGGATTTGTTCAAAACAGCATGCAGAATTTTTGTCTAGTTTCCATCTATTTTTTTCTTTTTAGGCATTTTGTTAGAGTTCAATTGGTGCAGCTATACATTAATATTGATACAGCTACAGCTTGGAAGATTTCCTGTTTTATTCTATTAGTTGAGATCGGATTTTTATATGGTTGTTAAATTGTCAATAGCAGTATGCTTTTCCTATGTTGATATCATCTCTCAGTAGATGAGATGCTGTTACCAAGTTATATGAACTGGTCTACTAATTTTAGAGGCTTGCCAAATAATGAGGAGATAGCACCATCTTGTTTAAAACACATGACATCTGTTTTACCCAAGTTCACATAAAGACCAATGCCTCTTGCTGCCTGCTCCAGGCTATTCAAGAGAGATTCTGCTTAATCAGATATATTGTGTTTCTCGAAAATAAGATAGGGCTTACATTAATTTTTCACTCCGAAATATAACATTAGGGCTTATTTTCCAGGGATGTCAAGTGTTTGTCGCATGATGTGATTTTGAAGAATGCTTATTTCTTTCGTCTGTTTGCCACTCTCATCTAGGGATTATTTTAAGGTAGGTATTATTTTCGGGGAAACACAGTATTTGCAAGAAACACTAGATTATCTGCATAGTCTGCATTATGCAATTCCAGAAACATTTGGTAGGCAGGGAGGATTTTAATTTTTTTAAATTCTAAACTTTTAAAATTTTGGATATCTCCAAATTATGTTTTAAAATGGTATGCATTAATTCTTTTTGTTTGTTCCTTCTTGCATTTCTGTCCCTATCTTTAAACTGGCTGTGTGCGTGCGTGCGTGCGTGTATTGGTGTTGATGTGTCTTTTTATTTGTGCGCTTAACTCTTGCAAATCATTAGCACTTTTCTGCAAATATTTCCTTCACTTCTTCCAAATTTTCAGTTTTTATCTTTAGAGAACACATGCCCACATTTAGCTATGAACATCTGATAAAACTGATTGAGTAGTCTAGCTGTTACTCGTGGCACAAGAGCATTAGGCCATAGGATTACTCACATGTGCGTATGTAAAAGTATATCTGTGTGTATATATGTTTGTTTACACATGCACACATACATCTATATCCCGTATGTATTTGAATGTATATATTTGCCTGTGTTTATATATGTACTATGCATGCATATGACATATGGTACACATGCATACAGAAAATGTAATCTTTAAATATATAGTTCAGGTTAAAAGTGCAGTAAGGTAATTCAAAGCCAAACTTTTTTAGACCTTATTTTTCCAATGCAGTTCTCATTGGGGAACAAGAAAAGTTTTAGTAAATGGTTGGTTGGTTGGATTTTATGCTTTGTCAACCCGTGTTTTTGTTTTTTCTTTTTTTAATGCCAAAGATGTTTTTTTATTCATTCTTGATGGGTATTCAAAAACTTTTTTTTTTTTTTTTTCAAGCTCAATTCTTTTTTTTAACACATTTTTTAAAACTCATTTTTATCTATTTAACCCATTGATGGGATCCTTATAGTTACTACCACTCCGGGTCAGAGTGAAACTGGGAGTAATGGTGATGGAAGGGTACTCCACACTCCCCAAAGCTCCAAATTGGAACTTCACCATTAGATGTAGTTTAACGGCTTACCCAGGACATTAAGACCCTCAGCCACTGCTTTTTAGCTCATATGATAAAAGGAGTTAGGGGTTTGCTATAAGGGCAATAGGGTCAGGACAATCATATTGGTGCTATAGCTTGACATTACTAGCCGATTGATTGGAAGTGGTCTCTCCAACAGCCCGTCTAGCCTCATGGCCAAAGACAATTGTTGCATTGCATCGACTGCTCAGCCACCAGGATTCCATCCATAAGCATCACAAGTTGCCACAATGGGGGGATTTTACTTCTCTGCAGATGTGCAGTTGGTGTATTCTACTGCCCCAGTTGACTGGGCAGTTTAGTAAATGGACCAAGCTTTTAGGTTACCTTAACCTGGACTAATGTTTTCGAGTAGATATGTAAAATTAGGAAACTTATTCATAAATTCCTGTACAAGGTATTTTATATGGATGGATGTACATAGTGTAATGATTATCATCTTTGGAAATGGACTCTGTGAACTGAGTTTAAATTCTCAAGGCTGTATGTATTTCCCATAATGCTGGTACCCTTAGGAATGGTGTGCATCCAGCTATTCTCCCTCCAGTTATGGATAAATAGTATGGCAGACTGGGCTTTTTAACCAGTCTAGGAAAAGGAAAACTCTGAATTCAAACCTGTTAAACTCTGCTTAAGAAATTAAGCTTGTGTCGCATCCTACTCGTGCAGAGGGGTTGGTAGATGTGTGTGTGTATGCATGTTATTTTATCAAAACCTGCCAGTAAAATCAATCAATCACAGGAAACCTTTCAAATTTCAAGTCTTCTTTACTACTAGGATGAGTCAAAAGTTTTGTAATATTTTAGTAATGTGAGGCACAATTCAGCAGCCCTGGATGCTTTTGCCAGGGTCATGAAGGTGATGAACCATAGTGGACTGTGACATGACAAGCTTGCCTGATATTCTTAGTGCTACTTGCCGGATTTGCTTTTATGGCTTGAAACATGGTCTTGGAATCCATGGCTTTAGGCCTAACTGACTATGCTTGATCATCGAGGTTCTTGCTGCTAAACAAAATTTCTTTCATTTAGAGATACATATGTGTACTTATAAGAAGTGACTGAACTTTATGGAGTGTGTATATATATATATATATATATATATATATATAGTTTTGGTAAAGAAAAAGGCTTAAATATTGGTCATATTAATGGTTATATATTTATTTCAATCCATATTCATATGGGCTTTTTCCGACCACTACTTTATTGTAATTGAAGTTGTGGTCTGAAGAAGCCCATTTGAATACGGGTAGAAATAGATCTATGACGACATTTAAGCCTTTTCCTTACCAAATATATTGCTCTGTATGTAATTCCTGAATTATGGTACATTGAGCTCTTAACTTTTAACATTCAGTTGTTAAAAAAGGCCCAGCTTAGAATAATTCCTTACACTAACTTAACGATTTAACTATTGATATATATATATATATATATATATATATATATATATATATATATTCTCACATAAAGGAACCGCCCTGTCGGCTGGGGCGTTAGAAAGAACCGACTGCACCTCTGCAGAGGGGTAAGACTTCCCCAATGGGGCCACCTGTTGGCCATCGGTTGCGACCCGTGATGCTTAAGGATAGAGCCCAGGTGGATGAGCAGTTCATGACATGCAATACTCCACTTTGGCCCTATCTTGCGGGCGGCTGGAGAGGCCCCCTCCGATCAATCGGCTGCTCACGTCAAGCCCTAGCACCTATATGATTTTCCCAACCCTATTGCCCTTATGGCAAGCCCCAACCCCTTTTTATCATATGGGTGCTAGAAGGCAGTGGCTGTGGGTCTACATGTCCTGGGAATGACGTTAAACTCATCTGATGGTGAGGTTCCAGATTTGGAGGTTTGTGGAGCACCCCTTCATCACCATTGCTCCCTGGTCCACTCTGACCCAGAGTGGTAGTACCTGTTAGGGTCCCATATATGGGTTAAATAGAAAAATGTATTTATAAAAAAATTGTATTATCCATTAAGAATTGATTTATTTCAAAACTTTATCGGCATTAAATGACCCACTGAGGTTGATATGCCGTAAAACAAAACAAACCAAACAAAATCATATAAGGGAAGGGCATCCCATCGTGGTAAAATTGTTAGCAAGCTAGTCTTGGGGGTCCATTGTTACTGAATAGTGTTTGTTCCTCACTGGATGTTGCATACTTACAATACATTGTATCTCATCCTACCCATGGGGAATAGATTAGGTAAATACCTACCTCAATCGGCCAAAAATATAAACCAAATACATCAGGGAGATATTTTTTAAACTTTTCAAAATCTTTTTTAGTGTTAAAAAAGCTTTAGAAAAAGAAATGTCAGTTTTGTTTAACTGCATCATGGAATTGTGGGTACATTTCATGATTCCAGATGATGCTCTTTTTAGTTGGGCCATGGATTTCTCAAGTGTGTGTATGTGTACATAAAGAAAAATGCACCTGTCTTTACAAACTCTGGTGGGTATATGCACATCTAGAATACATTAAGTATTATTTGTTTATGACTAGGTATCTGTGTAAGTTTGATGCGTGTCTATATGATGTACGTCTATGTGTAAAAAGAACTGTTTGGAAGTGGACCTAATAGTGCTCTCTGTTTCACAATCATCTGGCAAGCAGATGCTGATTTGCATCCTCTTCTAACAGGTATTTAAGTATGGCTGGCCTCATTATGAACATGAGAAAAAAACTGGATTCTGTAGATGGCTGAATTTGTGCATTAAATAAGTAGGACAGGAAACTATAGACGTAATAAATAAAAAATGTTGTTTTTTTTCTCTGAGTTAAATAATTATATTTTGACACAATCCCAAAACCAATAAAAACATTTGATTTTTTTTTTTTTCAGGAAAATGATAAGTTTATTTTATATGTCAGTCTAGTGGTCCTTATAGTTGTTATTCTTCAGTTCTAAAGTACTGGAGATAATAATTGTTATTATATTCCATGAGCTACATGCATTTTAAAAAATTTTGACTTGCATACTTATTTTATATATACACTCTATATATAATTGTTTGAAAGCATATGGTGTAATGGTTATGGTTTTGTAGTGTAATGGTACTGGTTTCTTAGGAAATGGACATGATGAGACAGGGTCAAATCTTGGACGAAAGTATAGAGGTAGGTAATACTCTACCTTCATAAAGTTAGAACCCAAAAAGCTATACATTCACTTTCAGACTAAAACCCTTGGGAAAGTTATAAAACCCCTCCCCCACAGATATGGGTTAAATAATACCACTACTGTTTTTTTTCTTCAGGGATGGCTTTGGCATTAGATATTCCATAATGGTTGATATGCCATTAAAAAAAACCCTCAAACCTAATCAGTGAGTTTCACAAAGATTAGGGGATGGATAATACTCTACCTTCATAAAGTAAGAATACCAAAAGCTAAAGAATTTTTTTTTAAATGGAGGACTATTTCTTCAACAGAGACTGTTATTTTCAAAAAAATAGACAAGAGCAAGACATTTATGGTTGACTTTCCCCTTTCTTATTCATTCAGGTAAGTTTATGTGTAAAAACTTAAAATTCTGATGAAGGTAGCGACGCCCACACAAAATCATAACTTACAAAACAAAGGAGAGGTATTTTTCAAAGCAAAAGTGTAAAAAAAAAATTAAAAAAAAAAAAATGAAAGGAGAAAAAAAAAGGAAAAGATGTATTTCCTGTAAGTGAAATTGAGACATTTTTCTGATCTTCTTCAACAAAAGAAGATCGCCTTTGTTTCTACCTTCCTGCCCAAATACAACTTTACTGTTTCTCAACACCCCAAGAATTTTGGTCCACAAGAAGGGAATTCTTTTGAACACAGATCATATCAGGCTAATATTAATATTTCAATTCTGAGCAAGAAGATAGAAATGGTGGTAAGAAAGGAAGTGAAAAAAAATTGGAAGGACACTGAAGATGGAAGGAAGGAAGGAAGGAAAACAAGAAAGAAAATAAAGGTGAAAAGTAGGTAAATGAGGAAGAAGAAAGATTAAGTGAAGGGAGGAGATGATAAAAAAAAAAAGAATATTTGGATATTGTAAAAGAAGGAAACATAAAGATGGTGACTGAAGGGAGTGATAAAAGTACAGGACGCTCTGAAAGTCTTGTCACCCATTCATATTGTTTTAAATTTCATTATTTCAACTATATAAGTTATGTAATTACTTTAACTTTAAAACAAATGTTTAAAAATTGAATTATTTTCTAGTATTTTCATTTGTATTGTGATTATTTCACCTTTATATAATAAAAAAAAAACATGGGGACATGCATATTCAATAGTGATGCTCTGAAAGTCTTGTCACCTTTACATATTGTAACTTCCATTATTTTTTTTTGTTTTAATTATATAATAAGTTATATAATAAGTTATAAAATTATGTTTAAAAATTGAATTATTTTCTAGAATTTTGGTTTGTATCATGTAATTATTTCACCACTATATAATAATAAAAATAAAAAAACAATCTTGCGGTGCATACTCAATAGTAATGCTCTGAAAGTCTTGTCACCCCTACATATTGTTGTAACTTTTATAATTTTTTTGTTTTAATTATATGATATATAAGTTATGTAATTATTTTAACTTTAAAACAAATGTTTAAAAATTGAATTTTCTAGAATTTCAGGTTGTATTATGTAATTATTTCACCTCTATATGGAAAGGTGGAGGGCATACTGAATAGTGAAGAGGCTGTAAAAAAATACGGGGTGGTCCAAAAGTCTTGTCACCCCTACATATCATTTTAACTTTTATTATAGTTTTGTTTTAATGATACGTTATGTAATTATTTTATTACTAAATTTTCGGGTTTTATTATGTAATTATTTGAACTCTTTGAAAAAATATGGGTGACAATACTTTAAGACAACCCTTGCATTAAGAATTAAGAAATTAAAAATTAAAAGAAGATAAGGGAGAGAGGAGGGGAGGGGTAAAAAGGAAATAAGGTTGTTAATAGGTAATGATGTGCTTGAAGATTTATTTTTTGGTGTTGGGGTATTCGATGGTAACCAGTATTGAATGGGTTAATGTTAGCATGTATCTTTTGTTGTCTGAGTTTGCCATCTTTTAGCAGCTGTTGGTACCTGCAACATCAGCCAACTGTCAATTTTTGAGGTATTTTCTTGGTGAAGAGTGTGAGAGTAGGAAAATGACAGAGTGGTAAGGGAGTTTGGGAAGGCTAGGAAGTAAAGTACTTCCACCCTTAATCGTGTTTCCTTAACCCCCCCCCAACTCCCCCCCTCAACTCCACCCCCACCCCTTATTTTTCAGTTGCTGGGGGGGGGGAGATAAATGCTGCAGATTGATTCCAAGATAAGAAGACAAATAGAAAGAAGAAAAACTTTGTAGAGTTTTATGCCAGGAATACTTTACTTTTTTTCTTCTTTTTTCTTTAAAAGAAGTAAAAAGACAAGCCAAATGTTTAAGGCTTTTTCGGGGTTTTTTCTCTCTTTTTTTTTTTTTTAAATAAAAAGAAACAGGATAATGCATTTAGTTCCATCTCCATTTCTGGATAAATTTCTTTATTTAACCCTTTTTAATTAAAATTACCTGGCAACTCTAAAATTCATTGTTTAAATTCATTGTTTAGTTGGAGGCGCATGGTCTAACAGTTAAAGTTGTAGGAAAAATGGACTTGTCAACCCGAGTTCAAATCCTGGATGAATCTACAGTTCACATAGTGCTAATACCCTTGGTAAAGGTATGAATCCAACTACTCTCCCTTCAGCTATGGGTAAATAGTAGGGCTGTTTTCTTTTTTGCAACAAAGACAATTTCCAGTTTTTGTTTTTTGAATGCAAATAAAGCAGAGTGCCAATTTATCTGTCCCAGATAAAAAAAAATGATTTCTCACATGGCCAGCACTATGTTGTAGCCATGATGAGTAAAGTTGGTTACAAAAGGTTACAAATCCTCACCAAAATGTCAAAGAGAAGAATACTTACATCATAAGGATTTTGTTGTCTATCCAGAAATTCTTTCATGATGAAAATATTTGTGATATCAGATTTTCAAAGTAACATGCATGTCAGGCATGTCATAAATGAAAGATTTTAATACAAAATACTTTAGGAATACAAAACCTCCACTGCTTAGTGGCCTTACCCCATCCCAAGGAAGGCTAGGGGAGTAAACCCCAAAAACAAATCAGGAGCCCCGAGTTCCTATGATGCTGAAATCCAGTGCTACCCAGCAACTCCTGCAACACTGTCGCTGCCAAACTACGTTGGTTCCTTACCTTTCCTTTGGATCACAGTGTCAGTGAGGAGAGGGGGGGTTTGCTGCTTGGGCAACAGCTCATCCTCTGAATCCGTCCAGGCTATGTAGTTAAAAAAACAAAAAAAAACTTGGACACTACCCCATCGTCTCTCATGGACAGAAGGTTGCCAACCAACCAACCAAACTTTATGAACATCAACAATCATCTTAAAAACTTGTATGCAATATGGGTAATTTGGTTTCTCTGTTTAATGGCATATCAATGTTTGTGGGTTATTTAATGCCAAAGCCATCCTTATAGAAGAACAGTAGTGGTACTATTTAACCCATAGATGGGGGATGAGAGGGTTTGATTGAGTTATTAATGCAAAAGTTAACATAATAGTGTAATTGGAATTCAAACTCACTTACTACGATGTCGCATTTCAGCACATTAGCCACTGTACCACAGGGCATAGTGTACAAATCTCATGCAAGAAAACCTTGAACAGTGTACAAATCGGATCTATTCAACAATAGGCACCCTAGATATGAGTTGTTTTCAAAGGAACAGAATTTTGCTTTTCACCTGTTGTTTGTAAACAAAATCAAAGATGATTTTTTGACATTATAATTTCATACAAACTGAAGACACGTTTTTATACTAAAATAATTTTTGATTTTAATTTAAAAAAATTAGTTCTTTCATGATGTTTCTAGGCCTAGGTGAAAAAAATAATTTTGCACTAAAGTAAAATTCTGTTCCTTTGAAAACAGCTCTGCAATTGGGGTGCCTATTAGTGACTTGATCCTACAAATCTCATACAAGAAAAACTTCAAATTAGAATTAATCAAATGTAATTTTTGTGAAAGTGTACCAATAAGTCTGTTGCCTGGCACATAGTTCTTAACTGAATTTTGATCAGAAATGTTCACTGTATAATGTTTGATTTATGTAATTAATATTCATTTGTGAATTAAGAAAATTGACATGGAAGGAAATTGTGGTGGAAAATAAATATTTATTGTGCAAAATAAATGTTCTTTTTTCTCATTAGGAATTGAGCTGTGTTCACGTTTCATTTCATATTAATTCCCTTGGGAAAGGCATGAATCCATCTCTTCTTCCTCCCTAACTTTGGGTAAAAAAGTAGTGCAGACTGTTCTTTAGCCACGACGTGGCATCCGGTGTAGGAGATGGAAAACTCTGAATTCAAAACCAACTGTACTTCACTTATAAATTGATTTTGTGTCACATCCTGTTTGTTTTGGAAGGGTTGGATAAATACATACTTACATATGAGGGTAGATCAATGAGTTTGTAGTCTAACATAGGTGATTGTTTTATCTGAAATTTTTACTGTATAATGTTTGATTCATGTGTTTACTAATAACTTAAGTGCATTGTTTTAAAAATCCTTGCTTTATTAGGCTCCACACTTAATGATGTGTATATGTGTGTGTGTGTATATCTATCTATCTATACTATATATATATATATATATATATATATACATACAAGTTAAGGTAGCTTGATGAGACTTGCAAAACTCCACTTTGGCCCTATCTTGGGCTAGACAGGCGATTGGAGAGGCTCCCTCCAATCAATCGGCTGGTCATGTCAAGCCCTAGCACCTATATGATTGTCCCAACCTTATTGCTCTTATGGTCAGCCCCAACCCTTTTTATCATATGGGTGCTAGAAGGCAGTGGCTGAGGGTCTTCATGTCCTGGGAATGACGTTAAACTCTATCTGATGGTGAGGTTCCAGTTTTGGAGAATGTGGCACGCCCCTTCATCACTATTGCTCCCAGGTCCACCCTGACTCGGAGTGGTAGTACCTGTTAGGGTCCCATCTATGGGTTAAATAGAAAACATGAGTTTATAAAAAGTGAGTCTTAAGAATTAATTTATTTCAAAACTTTGCCGGCATTAAATGACCCACTGAGGTTGATATGCCGTAAAACAAACCAAAGCAAAAACCAAACTAAGGTAGCTTGGACATGGAGTCAACAGCACCACATTACTGACAGTTTTTCCTCTACACGATCTTCAGACCAAGTGAGAAAAAAGGATTCAGCAGTTGAGCTATATATGCTGGGGTTTGGTCCTTTAAGGAGGGGAGGAGGAGGATTTTGATTTGCCAGGTGCTATGTGGATACTTATAAATATAGCACTCATATTATATATATATATATATATATATATATATATATATGAAAATAATTATAATAATGATATATAAAATAAACAAGAAAACTCCAGAATGTATTAAATGCAATAAAAGAAATAAAGTAGCAAATCGCTAAATTGATACAATGCTAAACTAGAACTCCCTCTCTAGAATCCCACACAGAGAAAACTTGCCTTTCTATCATGTGCCACAAACTAAATTAAACCTCCCACCAAGTCTCAGCTGTTTGACCTTTCACATGATCCACCACACAACTGCATATAAAGAAATATGAACACAAATAATTCACTTGGTTTGAAAATCACTAAATTAAAAAGCTATCAGCATCACTGTATGATGTCCTTGATAGATGTTAAACTATCTGATGGTGAGGTTCCAATTCTGGAGCTGTTGCGAATGTAGAGCACCCCTTCATCACCATTACTCCCAGGTTCACTTTGACTTGGAGTGGTAGTACCAGTTAGGGTCCCATCTATGGGTTAAATAGAAAAAAATGGGTTTATAAAAAAAAAAATTGAGTACCCTTCAAGAATGAAATTAATTTAAAAACTTTGTTGGCATTAAATGACACACCGAAGTTGATATGCCATAAAAAACAAAAAAACAAAAGTAGAAACAAAACTCACTGAATGTATTTGTACTTTTCTGAAAATGATCAGATTAAACATAAAAACATCAATACAACCAGTTATACACATTTTTTTTAATCAAACATTGACCCAATATTTTGAATATTTTAGAATTGTTTTTATAATTAATTTTTTTCCGATTTAATCTTATTGCAATATGAGTATGAGAGGTTAAGAATGTGTCTTTATGTATGGAAATTTGTGTAAGTGGAGGAAACTATACATGTGTGTGTGTGTACAAGTTGGGTGTGAATATGTGCAAGTGTACAATTTCCTAAAAATAAAAAATTAAAAAAAAAAGACATAATATCAACGAGAAACAAAAAAGAAAAGAAAAATGAGCAAAAACTTTGATATTTTATTTATTTTTAATTTTTATTTATTTATTTTTTTAGAATTCTTTTTTATTTTAAATCTTGGAAATTTTTGAAAATAATAAAAAAAAAATTAAAAAATTGGAAAATAGTTCAACACTGTTTTTATGGTATCTTTTTTTAAATTTTCATTTTTGAAAAATCATTTTTTCTTTTTTATTAATTGTATTTTATTTTGTTTTAACTCTGACTTGTGTGACAGTCCTAATTCTCAACTACCAACTATTTAATATAATTTCAATACTGATGGAGGTGGGAGGGTAATACAATTTTTCTTTCTTTCTGTAAATTCAATCTTCAAAAGACTCTCCAGTAATTTCACCTCCTGGCAATAAAAGTCACTACTAAATGTTTGTGTTACTTTGCAGTTGGATTGTTCTTCAGCATGTTTATACCTCTGGGATATTTCACTCACTCTAACTCAAATTTCAATTTTAGTTTTGTGGCAATGGAGATTCTTCAATTTCTTGTGTTACTATAAATAGACTCCAAAACTTTTACTTCTAATGTCATTGGAGGTCACATTGTCTTATAATAACTGCACTATTGTCATTCCTTCTGGTTTTAGGTTCGAGTAGAGGGAAGAGACTTTTTGTTGTTATCTTATTTGACTTATTGATTACTAGTAGCAGCTACCCGGCATCACCTGGGTAATGGGGGGGGGTAGCAAAAAAAAAGTTAGTTTCACAGATCCATCATTACTGAATCACGAGTTATATCCTCTCAGGAGCCCCATTAAAATCCCTATGTAAAAAAGACCTTGCGTTGATCCAGCCAGTCTGAAAAGAAAAAAATAATGTCTATTATTTAAAATATTAAAGGCAAAAGAAATTCTATGCTGTTATCATTTAAATTTTGTTTTTTGATTATCTTCACAAATATAAATCAAGCCTTCATTATTTTTGCTCAAAAAACAAGATCTGGTGATAGTGAATGTTTATATACATTTACTTTGTTGTTAATTGTTTTATTTTCATAGATTCCTCTGGACATACATACACACAAACTGCCCTTTATATATGTATAGATTGTTCAGTTATTTAATTCTGAATTATCATTTTAGATAGGATAGTAAAGTAAGTATTTACCCAATCTCTTTGGGGAGTCCCTATTGTGTAGTGGTTAATGTGCTGGAATGTGACATCATATGTGAGTTCAAACTCCATTCACACTATTACATGGACTTTTGGACCAATACACTTGGGAAAGGTATGGACTCTCCTCATCCCCCCAGCTATAGATTAAATAGTACCACTATAACATAATAGAGAGAGAATGGAAAGAATGGGGATGCCAGGAATGTAATAGTTACGTGCAAGTTAGCATGAAAAAGTTTTTAGGAGAAATATAAGAATTACATGTAAATTAGCATGGAAAATTTTTAGGATGAGTCAGCAGAAGGCGACATGGCATTTTCTCATTGGTCGAGGAGATGTCACATGGGGAAGGGTGAAAGAGTAAGAGTGAGAGGTAAAAATGTTAGGTGAGTTTAGGATAATGCGTTGACTGATTGAGATGTGTCTCTGGTTAAGAGTAGTTTTGATTTAGGGGAAAATAAAAATCTCATGAGAAAAAGCTAAGTTGCCTTGTGTTGTTACTCAAAACTATAAATGGCACAATTCAAGATGTCCTCTAGCCTCCCAAGATCAAAGATTTGTCAGCCCAACAACCAGATTCGAGCCTCTCAAAGTAGTAGCGGTCCAGAAATTAAATGTTTTATGTTAAAAAGATAGCTGGCTATTCTTGGTGCGTGTTCCTAGGGTTTGCTTTTTACCCCATCTTATTTGGTGGTCATGCTGAAAAGGAAGGAATTCAAGGAAGAAAAGGAAGAGACAGAGACAAAAGGTAGTTTAAGGATTTAGGCTTTATTCACGGGTCATAGCCACCACATGGTAAGGAAATTTCTCCCTGGCTAGTAGTAGTGTCTAGTCACAATTAAGGCCTAAGTCCAAATGGCTGAGAGATTATCTTTGGGGTTAGAAGTGAGTCCTTTTTTCTGCACATGCTTGGAGGATTCTTTTGGTGTGAATATTCATGGGTGTTTGTTGTTGTTTTTTTAAATTTTATTTTATTTTAATCCCCATATATGATGATTATTTGTATGACACACCATCACTCTGTTCTGAAATGAGAGCAGTAATGTTACACCACTACTGTTCTTATATAAGGATGACTTTGGCATTAAATAACCCATAAAGGTTTATATACCATCATTATCTATCTATACATAAAGGGCAGTTGTGTGTATATGTATGTCCAAAGGAAATATCGAAAATAAAACAATTAATGACAAAGTAAAGATATATACACATTAAATATCACCAGGGCTTGGTTTTTGAGCAAAAATAATAGAGATTTGATCTATATTCGAGAAGATAATTAAAAAATAAAATTTAAATGATAACAGTATGGATTTTTTTTCGTTTAATATTTTAGATAGGAGACATTAACATTTCTTTTCAGAGTAGCTGGATCAATGCAAGGTCTATTTTTTTTTACATAGGGATTTAAATGGGGCATTCCATGAGGATTCAACTCACGATCCAGTAATAATGATTCTGTGGGACTAACTTTTAAAAAAATCCCCCTGTACCCAGGTGATGCTAAGTAGCCGCTGCTAGTTTATCAATAAAGATATAAACAGCATAGATTGGAAAAACAAAAACAAAAAGAAGATTCCTGCAGGATTTGAACTCCCATGCTTTATCTTTAGAAGCTCATCTAAGTACTGTAAGGGGGGGGGGGACAATTATAAAAAAAAAAAAAAAAATGAAAGAAACTTGTGAATCACAGTGAGCTGGTGTTAGACATGCCACTTTTCACACGAGTTCTTTATCTGTTCAAATTGCCGTTAATTGCAGAGCAAAAATTGTGGGCTGACAAATCTGAGGGCAGAGAAGAAAAAATGATCTAAGATTAAAAATAAAAGGTTGTCTTTGAAGGAAGACTGCAGGCAATCATTAATTTTTCACAAGTTTTTCTTTAATCATGTTTCAGTGCTATTTCATCACAACTCGAAAGCTGTTATTCTACAACCATTAAATGAGCAGCAGGAATCAGAAATATATAAAAGAAATATTCTGTTTGTACAACAACTGAGTGCATGTCCTTTTATAAAGGAAAAATGGTGGAAACCAGCAATTACCGAAGTTCAATAAAATTCACATCCTTTTATGTATATATATATATATATATATATATTACTCACAAAGGAAGGACAGAATCTTAGATGGTCTATAGCACTTTTTAAAGCAGGATTCAATAAATACTAGCCCAGTATCATTGATTTATATATAGTTGGTTTTATTTTGATATATATTTAAATGTATTTAATGTGTAGAATTTTATGAAAATATTATTTACAAACAAAGATTTGTAATATCATCTTGTCCTAGACTAAATTTAAACACATTTTTGAATTCAACAGTAAACAGACCGGATGTTGCTTTGAGCAAAAAAATACTAGTGAAATTTAATAAAGATATAAATCTATGATATATCAAAACATTGATTTAAAAAATAAAACAAATTAGATTGGGATAGAATAAAATAAAAAGCAAATAAGACAAAATACTAAAAAGAATAATAAAAATAAACAACTTAAAAACAAGATTATATGAAGAATAAAAGATAATAAAAACAAATATACAGAAAAAGAATTATTAATCTTATATATAAATAGAGATAAGAAATTCATTTTTAACATTTTAACTTTTTCTACTTTAAACTGCTCACAGCGGCTCTCCCACCATTATGCATATGACACCCAAGCAAAGTAAAAAAAAACAACTGATGGTTAGTTCATTATAATTGATCAGAAGGACTCAGATTACAATAATAATAGGATTTTATTTGAATGGAATTAGTTTTGAGGGGAATAGATAGTGAACTTTGAAATATCCTATTATAGAGGTAAGAAATACCAAGAAAATTTGCTAGGCAAAAAATTAAATCCCAGGCAATACTGGATAGCTCTGCTAATTGTTTATAAGAAATTATTACTTAATAATGTATTAAAATTAATGTATATTGTGGATAAGTTTGTGTTATATCAAATTAAATGATAATGTTATGCAATAGTGTACTGTGGATTTTACAAGCAAGTTGTGAGTACAGTTTTACATGACAGTTCCAAAGACAATAGATTATTGTTTATATCCCCCCCCCCAGAGAACATCATCCCAGTGATCAGTTTGTACTTATAACTGTGTTGTTGAAGAATCAATCCTAGAAATTAAATTTGATGGTTGCTGTTATAGGAAATGGACTTTGCAATCTGAGTTAAAATCCTGGATGAGGCTGTTTGCAATTCACTTAGCATTGGGAAGGTATGGATCCAACTATTCTCCCTCCAACTATGAGTAAGTAGTAGTGCAGACTTGGCTCTTTAACTTTGGCTAAGCAACCAGTCTAGGAGAAGGAAAACTGTATTCAAACTTGTTAAGCCCTGCTTAAGAAATTGATCTTGTGTTGGATCCTGCTCAGTCAGAGGAGTTGATAAATATATATAACTAATTCCTTATTATAATAACGATACCATGAATAGTATGAGGAAGTTGTTATGGTTTTGGTTGACAGGTCAGTGACTCAAAATAAAATAGTTTTCAATTTAAGAAATTTGAATCCAACGTGCAGAGAGTTGGGTGATTGGCAGGTGTCATTGAAAAAACAATAAGAAATTCGATAATGGAATTTAAGTTATTTAATGACACAACAGAAACCAAATCCCCTGTGATCAAGATAAAAAAGGAGAGTTTTGGTTGTGGGTAAGAGATTGGCTAGGAGATGATTTGGTGGGGTGGGGGGATGCTCACAGATACAAAATGAAAGTTTCTTCCTCTTGTTTGTTGAATCCATATATGACTGTGTAATGGGCATAGCCGATCCTCCCAATGTAAGCAGCAATGAATCGTCTATGCCATGCACAAAAGACTCAAACGGTATGAGATATAATTTGCATGGTGGCTTGGTGAGCTGTAATAAAACAGGCAGTCACTCACACTGGGGCAGAATGAACCAAGCAGTGGACAGAGAGAGTGGTGTTTCAAGGACTTGATTTTTTGAGTGTTGGATTTTCTTCAGACATCCACAAATTTAGCTCCCTTGGTGGGGAGTCCCTGTGTAGTAGCTGATGTGCTGAACTGTTAGTGAATGGTAGTTAGTGAGTTCAAACTCCATTTGTGCTATTACATTCACTTTCAGACTAATATGCTTGGGAAAAGTATGAAACCCCTCTCAGCTGTTCTTCTACAAGTGTGGCTTTGATATTAAATAACCTCACAAAATTGATATGCCATTAAACAAAGAAACCAAACCAAATCAGCTCCATTGGCAAGTAGAACTTTGAAGATGAAAGATAACTCTTTACTGTATCTTCCATGTAACACAGTAAGGCTCTCACAATTTCTCTGATAAATAAGTGAAATACTGAAGAAACTTCACCTAGAAGAGAATTGTGTCCACAATAAAGTTCCTATATATAGTGATGCCAATAGGTTTTGATTTAGTATATCCTGGAATGCAAATATTTGCTTTGAATGAGTCCCTGGGAAAATTTATAGGTTCCAACTAAAGCCGTCTAACTCCTACCTTGTAACCCAACCTGTTTAATTCGTTTCTAAGAAACTATTGGAATGTATTTACAGTTAGCTTGAAATGGTGGGGGAAGAAAAAAGAAAAACACTGGGACGCATGGATATGATTTTACTGCGTCCTTTTAGATTTTTGTGTGTCAGAGACGCAGGACATGTACCTATCAGCATCTCTGTATATAGTAATTGAGTTATGATCAGAAAAAAGTTATAACAATCAATCATTTACAAATGAATTAGATTTCAGCATTAGATAATACATAAAGAGTTGATATGCCATTAAACAAATGAACTAAACAAACAGCTTTGGCTTTATTTGAACTTGCTCAACAATTTCATTTTCTGTTTCACCAATCATAATACTATCCATTTCATTCAAAATCATATAAACAAATGTTTTGCACTGATTGAAAAATTTCAAACTTTGCAGTTAACACTGTATTATTGGTTTTGTCGATGTAAACACAAAATGTAATGTCTGTTTTACCAAAATAGCACAAACATTTATGTCTGGCCATTTGTCTCAATTAATTTGATGGCTAACTATTTTGTTTTCTGTTTCAAATGAATAACAGAATCTTGCAACAGAGTGAATCTGCAGACGCTGCCATACGCTGCAACTCTTTAAAAAAAAAAAAAAAAAAAAAAAAGTAAAAACAGCACTTGCTATTTTCTCATTCTTTTCTGATTCCTTGTAAATGCAAACAAACCAAAAACGAGTTTACTTTGATCTTACACCCTCCCAAAAGTCACCCTCTACCTACACAAACATTGAACCTCTACCCCCCCATCTTTTTTTTTTTTCCTCATTTGATTCACAACAATGTTCTTTGTTCAAGTCAGATTAATGCAGGTGTAGCTTGTATGTTTGTCTAGGAAACTGTTTATCTTGTGTTCTGCTTTTCTTCTAGAGTTGGGCAACTTGTATTTGTTAAAGGATTTTAAAGTTAGTGGTAAGAGGAGGGGAAACATATGCTGATCTTGGTGGCAAATCACTAGGGGGAGGGGGAGTATTTCAGATGACCTTTTACTTTTTGTACCCTTTTTTTTTATTGAATTTCCCACTACAATTACTTCTATCAGAGCATGTCTTCTTTAGAGTTACTTGCCCTTGGATTCTTATATCAATTGTTTTTTAGCTCTAGGCATTGTTTAACAGATGTGTGTGGCAGGGTTGTGAAAATGTCATGACTGAGGAGCTGGGTTGAAAGGGGTGAAATTATTGTTGTTCTATCTATATAAGAAATATACACAGACAGGTGGGTGAGTAAATGGGTAGAGTAGGGGTACACACAAGAAAAAAGACTAGAACATAAAGAAGACATTGGTTAACATGTATTTATTTTTCCGTGATTCTTATCTATTTGGGAGCAGCTGACGAGATATTTTTAAAAGAGATTTTTTGATCTGGGTCTTTTTAAATTTGGCCATAGATTGGATAGTGATTTAAAACAATTCACAGTTGATGGTAAAAGGGATGAAAGTAATGATTGTCTTAGAGTGGCTGATGAGATATTTTACTGATATGATATGATATATATAAATAACTCGGTCCCAAGTGTTTGTAGATATCAAAAATTATGTATACAGTGGTACATTGACTTGCGTGTTAACATTTTTGTAGCCATTTTTAGGCTTCAATTGGAGATTCCTTGTGTTAAGCAGAGCATGATCTTTAGTGAAAAAACCTTTGGTTGTTCCTTGAAGTCCCTTAGTGTTGAGTATGATCCTTTGGTTGTTTCTTAGTGTTGGGTAAAATCGTTGCATTGAGCAAAGTCATTGGTTGCAGGTCCATTCATCAATGTCAAATAGTGTGCAAATGAATGGTTTTCAATATCGGTGATTAAATAGTTATCTAACCACATATTCGAGCTGTTGATTAGCTGGGTTTAATCTATGTGACTACGCAGAGTTTATAAGTTTAAGTGATGGATTGAAATATTCTAACTTACGAGATTTACAAGCTATCATTGTGTTGATTTTTTGCTTTGTTTGGTTTGGTTTGGTTTATGGTATATCAACCTCAGTGGGTCATTTAATGCTGATAAAGTTTTGAAATTCATTCTTAATGGATACTCAATTTTTTTTTTAGAAACACATTTTTCTATTTAACCCATAGATGGGAAACCTAACAGGTACTACCACTCCAGGTCAGAGTGGACCAGGGAGCAATGGTGATGAAGGGGTGCTCCACATTCCCCAAACCTCCAGAACTGGAACCTCACCATCAGATAGTTTAACGACATTCCCAGGACATGAAGACCCTCAGCTACTGCCTTCTAGCATCCATATGATAAAAAGGGTTGGGCTTGACCATAAGGGCAATAGGGTTGGGGTAGTCATATGGGTGCTAGGGCTTGACGTGACAGCCAATTGATCAGAGTTTGACCACCCATCTAGCCCAATTAAGGGCCAATGTGGGGTGTTGCATTTTTTTTTTTTTTTTTTGGCTTTGTGTTGAGAGCTGAAATTTGAGTTTTGAGAAAGCTTCAGATACACTTAAGTTAATAAATTCACTAAAAATATTCTTAATTTATTATGCAGAAGAAAAATATTATTTATAAAAAATAAAGCATATTACAGCACTTAATTCATTACATTCTATTTTATTATGTTTTTATACAATACACTGCTATTTTTCTTATCTAAAAAAAAAAAGATGTAACAAGAATAATTATTGAGAGGGAGGTCTGGAAAAGATTAATGGCTTTTAAATTTATTTCAATGGGAAAATTGTTTTGATATGGTAAATACATATATATATATATATATATATATATATATATATATAGTAATCCAAATGACTTGTAAGTAGGGGATGATTCTATTTGGGATCCTCAAAATATTACTGTACAACCAAACTGTATGTTCAAATAAAATGACCTTGTGTCACATCTTCTCATGTGGAAGGGTTAAGTACATACATATACATTGGTGTGAAAAAAGAATTTTATTGTAAGTAACATTTTTGCTTGTTTTTCTTTTTCTTTGGTTTGTTGGTTGGTTTTAATGGCATATCAACCCATCCGGGGTTATGCCATGTCTAACAGTTAGGAATTAATATATGTTGTGTATTTATATTTATACTTTTTAGTAATTGGTTTTAACAATGTGTTAGCATCATTGGGGATTATGTTGTATGGTATTGATTAAGTTCATGTCTATATTCTATGGTATAATTGTATTTCCTTCAAAAAGGACAGATGTCTTCTATGTTGACTTTTTCAAATAGATCTTTAATATTGTTTGCATTAAGATAATGGTTTCTGATGTGAGCAAAAAACCTGCATTCTATGAATTAGTGTTTGACAGTCAAAGGTGTTTGACATGTTTCACACTGTGGTTGTTGTTCTTGTTTGAGTATATAGTGCATTAGTTTTGTGTGACCAATGCGTAATCAGGACACAATGACTTGTTCCTTTCTAGACTTTCTTAAAGCTAGTCTTTTTCTTTCTGTACAGCTGTGTTTTTTAAATGAATATCTTTCACTCATAATTTATTTCAACTCCTCATCTTACAACACAAGATAATGAGACATGATTCTATCAGTTTAATCTCTTTCATTACCCTATTTCTAAATACCAGTGCTACACTTGCCTCTATAATTCTGAATGCTAACAATTGTATAGATTTCTCAAGATATATTGTCTTCAGTTTTGTCAGGCTTGTAGTTATTTGTGCGAGTGAAACAAAATTTCAAATATCAAATTACGAAAAAATATTTTGTTCCAAATCTTGATAAAACACTTATTTCAGAATTTAAGCAAAGATTTTTTTTTTCTAATATTTTTTTATTTATTTTTTTTAATTAATAGACATAGCCGACCCCCCCCCCAACCCGGCATAAGTAGCAAAGAATTGCCTGTGCTATGCCTGAAAGCCTCGAATGGCAAGAGGTGTAATTTACATAACTGCTACGCGAACTGTAATAAAAACAGGCAGTTGTTTACACTGAGGCAGAACAAACCAGGTGGTGGGAGGAGTGACAGTGTCGACGACAGAGAAAATAATGTATATTGTTCGTTTATCCAAGGATTTAAACCAGTGAGTTTGAGAATTTTAGAAAGAAACAGTGTTTACTGAGAGTCTGTACCCCATTAGAAGATTGTCCTAAACTTTTTGTGCATTGGCTTTTCTTCAGTTTTTTAAATTGAAAAAAAAGTTTTGCTTTCAGATGGTGACATGATATTATAAGCATTACATAATTTAAAAAAAAAGGAAAAAAAAAACCAAACTTTTAATGTTTTCAGCCGTTAAAGTGTCTGAGTAGGAGCCCCAAGGTTCCTGGTTTGATACTGCCCCTTGCCATCTCAGTGTCTGAGTAGCACAGGGATCTGTGTGGTGAAGAATC
>CM042144.1:34639484-34686984 GCA_023376005.1 Doryteuthis pealeii
TGTTTATTCTTTTAAATCAACCAGATTTAAGAAAATTCTATCCCAGATTGATTATTAGAAACTCACCTTTCTAAGGATGTCCCATCATGCAATAAAATGTAGCCAAGCTTTGTCATGAATCATTACTATGAATAGCAGTTCAACCTTGATGCGTATGCCCCAACTTGTGGACCTCTTCATATTCTAACCCATAGTGAATGGGTGGGTAAATGCCTACGTCACTTCTCTAAATAACAAACTTAATATCAGGGATGGACTCCTGATACAAGAGAAAGCCAACAGGTTCATCGTTCGAATTGAGTATATAGAAAACAACAAAATTCAAAAAATAGAAGACAAAAAGAAAGTAAAATCCAAAATAAATAAATAAATCAGGAACAATATATAAAGGAGAAAACACAGATAAACTGAAGAATAATGGAATGAATAGTTAGAAAAAATGCTAATGGGGATACCAATTGAGGGAAAGGAAGAGATTGGAAGAGAGGGAAGCAGGGGTATTCTGTATGTTAGAAAGGAGATAGAAAAAAGAATGGTGATAGGAGAATAAGGGATACAATGGACAGAGAAAAGAGAAGAGAATGGGTAGAGGAGAAGTAGAATAGAAATGAATGAGAGAGAGATGAGAAGATAGACAAAGGAAAGGTAGAAGGCAAAAAGGAAGAGAGGAAGGAGAGAGGTAAAGGAAAAAAAAGAGGAATGAGAGGGCTGGGAGAGAGGATGAAGAGAAAGGGAAATCAGAGAGAGGAGAGGAAGAGAGAATAAAGAATTGTTTTTAAATTTTCAACAAAAATAAAAGAAAGAAAATGTATTTTGGTGAAATAAAAAACAATCCACAAATTCATTCACAAAAAAATTACAGAGTTGAACAAGTATAATAATGAAAATCGAAGTAGGTTTTTTTTTGTTATTTTTTGTGTTTTTTTTTTTGATTTGCAAATGAAACATGACTAATTCTCCTATATGAATGAGAGAATAATTACCAGAAAACCATTAAAATTTCTTATAAATACTAAACCTTAGTCAATTACATTCACCATGCACACTCACAAAAAAAACCCCTAGCATCTATTTATAGTCTTTATTTCTACTTCCATTAATTCTATCTTGTTATTCCCTCTCTCGTCCCCATTTTCATTTCCTTCTCTCTCTCTATCTAATTTTGCATTCTCTCTTCTTCATAATCTTTCTTAATTTTATCTTACCCGCAAATTCTTTCCTCTTATCATCACCCTTTCTTAACTCTCACTCCTCTTCTAAATCCCAACTGTTCCTTTCTCCTAATCAAAACTTTTTTCTTCTTCTCTATTCCTTTACCAATTCCAGAAGTGCCTGCAAGTTATCCAAAACTTCAACATTTGTTCCAAATCTGTTAGTAATTTCTATTCATTTCCTCTTTTGGATTCTCCCCCCCCCCCCTCCACTAGAAAATACCGGAGTCTTAGCCACCATACACCCTCGATAACATACATGTAAAATTATATATTCTTTAAAATTTATCTGTACATTTATGAGAAAATACTTTGTTAAATCATTCTGATATTCCCACAAAGCATACATCTCTTCTGAAGTGCATATAAAGTCTATATTTGTATATGGTGTATAAACTGCAAATACCGTGACCTGTGTGTGTGTGATATATATATATTATTAATAGTATGTAATGTATATAATGGTGAGTAGTATAATCACCATATTGGGTAGCATTATTAGTGGAGCCTTCATATCAATGATAATAATAAATATAATATATATATATATATATATACATATTACATGTGAATTTCTGAGACCTCAGGTTCTCATGCTTTTTACGCATCATTCAGAGATCAGACTATCTGATGAATGTGTAAAAATCTATGAAAAGCGCCCACGGCACAAAATTGCCATGTAATGCATTATTTACAAAAGCTGATCCAATCAGTTTGTCCCTAAAGGCTTTTTTACTATTTATTTTTATTTTTTTTTTGTTTACTACACCAAAATTATACAAAATTATTCCTTCCTTTTAGGAAGATTTATGTTTGAAAGGAAATCCATTTAATTGTTTTAAATTCATCATAATTTGCAATTATGTCAAAAACTTTTAGGAAAACAAAACCCAGAATTCCAACCAGCTGTTACTCACGTAAAGAAAATTGTCTTCTTGTTACATAATGGCATAGGCATTAGCTTATCAATTTGTTTAAGGTAGTGTAAATTAGAATTAGGTTTATTGAAAAATCACACAGAATCAATTAAATGAGTCATACAGTATGACAGGTAGGAGTTGAAACCAAGTTAAACTCTAACAGGATTCATCATTGGTGAGGAGTCATTAGCAAGCAAACTTCTGGGAAAGACGTAATTTGAGCATCAGTGATAAAGCCCTTTGTTGATGTATAAATGACATTTGTGCTAGATTCTTCCATGCCGTGTTAAAAATGGTCTCAGAAAAAAAAATGTATTTACACCAAAAAGAACTTAATTGCTTTGTTCATAGTTAAGATAACAAAGATGGACACGGAAAAAGAGATCCAACACCAGAATAATGAAGAGAGAGCCAGAGAAATCAGTACAGCCTGCAATTAAGCTCTAGCCAAATTAAAGACCATAGCAGAAATAATTAGAGACTATTTACCATTCTGTTTACTCCTCGTCCATGGGAGGGGTGGGTAGCACACACACACATGCCCAGTTAAAATCTTCTACTAAGGTATATAACTGAGTTCTGATAATCTGAGTATAAATGACAAAGCAGATGCCAGACAGAGATGCAGGATGAAACTGACACACATTGCTCTCAAATTCAGCACTACCAAATTAGCCTTTCGCAATAGGTTTTTAAAAAAATCCATCCTTACCCAGACAGATGGATAAACCCATTTAACAAGATCATATTGAAACTTCGTAAAGATTTACCTTCGCTTTCTGTTATGCGAAAAAAAATGTTATTTTGTTGTTTTTTATATCATGTTCAAAAAGAACCACAAAAGAAAAAGTAAACCATAAAATAATAATAATATATAAAAAAAAAATGCAAAGTTCTCACTTTTTGAAAGCAGAGTTAATCTGTGTTTTAGATGTGGTTATTGATCGGATGGTATTCTTTTTAGTATAACAATTTAAAAGAATGGACATGTGTTTCTAAAGCAGAGAGAGAGATGAGAGAGAGAGGAGAGAGAGAGAGAGAGAGAGAAGAAGAGAGAGAGAAGAGAGAAACAATAAATGTACAATTGGGCAATAAAACAGACAGGGAAGTGCTCATCTCAGAAAGACACTTGTTCTTTAACAAAAGAGCATTTAGATTATTGCTCAGATTCAAACCTGTTAAACAAAAAAACAAAAACAATAAAAACAACAAACAAACCTGGAAAAGTTCTTAAACATTCTAGTATATTAAACACTTGCAGTTGATGCTGAGAGCTTTAAATTTAGTGATCCTGGGATGCACATATTTGCTGTTTGAATGATCTCCGGAAAATCTATGGGTACTTCAAAGTTTCTAAATAGATGTTAGGTTTTTATATGAGCTGTAAACCTATACTGTGAATTCATTTCTAAGAAATTATTAAATGTATTTACAGTTAGTTAGAAATGGAGAGAAAATACACTTGACGCATGAATGATTTACTGCATGCTTTCAGATTTTTATGCATCAGGATGCAGGATGCATACCTTGATCAGCAATCTCTGCTCTATGTTAATATGCCATAAAAAACAAAACAAATCAAAAAACAAAACAAGCAATCAATCAAATAATGTTTCACTCAGTTATATGCCTTCAAGTTTCTCTATGTAATGTATATATAAATGCACTTTCCTGAATCTTCATATCATATCATCTTGCAACACCCTTCTCATTAAAAATGAGAACATCCAAATCATCTAAGATTAAATGCAAAAATGTAAATCCATTATCTGGTATCACTTATATGCATAATTTTTATTCACCTCAGCTTTAATAATGGACCATTATATTTTATAAAAGAAAAAGGGAGAAAAATACATGCTGCACAGAAAAAAATAATAAGAAAAAAAAAATAGGAAAATTAATTCAATCAAACATAATGAAAAGGTGAAAGAAGGAAAGAAGAAAAAAAAGAAAAAGGAGTGAGAGAAAGTTAATCAAGATATATACTATATCATATGAACTATTTTGCAATATTTCTCATAGTTAAACTATCAAACGTAAAATTAAATTATCATACTCTGGTATTCTCAACAGGTCTTGCTAGTTACATTTATTTCTGATATTTTTGGCTTAATTATCTGAAAACATGAATTATGTGGCTTAGATTAGATCTGGTTGGCTTGTAGATGCAGCTTTTCAGATCACTGTTAGTGGCTGGGAAACAGGATCAGATGAATGGTTGATTTTGTCTATAACACACACATGGAAGAAAAAAATTGTGACAAACAAATTTATAGTGAATATCTTGTCAGCGACAGTTTTAGTTTAGAGAAGAGGGGGGACAGTAATTACTCTGTAGGGGACTATGGCATAGCCAGAACCACTTTTGTTGTCTGATTCTGTCTGCCAAATAAAAATGTGTGTTCCTGTTATGTGGGGTTTTCATCCTCTGTCTTGTCAGATCCTCAAAAGGCTCATTAATTCAAGTGTAGGTTCCATTTGTGTCAGCAAAGTTCCACATTGACTCTTAGTCAAGTGAACTTTGCTGACACCAAATGGAACCTACACTTGATTAATGAGCCTTTTGAGGATCTGACAAGAAGAGGATGAAAACCCACATAAAAGGAACACACATTTTTATTTGGCAGACAGAAGTCAGACAACCAAAGTGTTCTGGCTAGCCATAGTCCCTACAGAGATAATTCACTGTCCCCCCTCTCTCTCTCTAAACTAAAACTGTTGCTGACAAGATATTCACTATAATTTGTTGTCCAAATTTTTTTCTTTCCATGTGTGTGTTATAGACAAAATCAACCATTTCATCTGATCCTGTTTCCAGCCACTAACAGTGATCTGAAAAGCTGCATCTACAAGCCAACCAGATGCTAATCTAAGCCACAATAATCATGTTTCAGATAATAAGCCAAAATATACAGAAATAAAATGAACTAGCAAGACCTGTTGAAATACCAGAGTATGATAATTTAATTTTTACGTTTGATATGTTTACTTGAGAAATATTGCAAAATAGTTCAATATGTAATAAGTATAATAATCTTGATTAAACTTTCTCTCACTCTTTTTCTTTTTTTTTCTTTCTTTCCTTCTTTTCACCTTTTCATTATGTTTGATTGAAATAGATTAGCATTATGGTTTTTGTGTGCTCATCCACTCTATCTTTCCCCTAATCTCTTTCTTTTTTTCTTATTATATTTTTTCTGTGCAGCATGTCCTTTTTCTCCCCTTTCTTTCTTTATAATAAAAATATAATGGTCCATTATTTAGCTGAGGTGAAATAAAAATTTGGCATATAAGTGATACCAGATAATCAGGATTTACATTTTTGCATTTCATCTTAGATGATTTGGATGTTCTCATTTTTAATGAGAGGGTGTTGCAAGATGATAATGATTGGAAGATTCAGGAACAAGTGAATTAATATATACATTAGATAGGAATACTTGAAAGCATATAACTGAGTGAAAATTATTTGATTGATTGATTGTTTTGTTTTATTGATTTGTATTTGTTTTTATGGCATATTAACCATAGAGCAGAGATGCTGATAGGTATGCATCCTGCATCCCTGATGCATAAAAATCTGAAAGCATGCAGTAAAATCATATCCATGCGTCCAAGTGTATTTTCTTCCCTCACCATTTCTAACTAACTGTAAATACATTTAAATAATTTCTTAGAAATGAATTACACAGTATAGGTTACAAGCTCATAAATAAAAACCCTACAATCTATTTAGAAACTTTGAGACCCATAGATTTTCCCGGAGACTCATTCAAAGCAAATATGTGCATCCCAGGATGCACTAAATCTTAAAGCTCTCAGCATCACTGCAAGTGTATTAATATATAGATGTTAAGAACTTTTCCAGGTTTGTTTGGTTGTTTTTTTGTTTTTGTTTTTTTTTGTTTAACAGGTTTGAATCTGAGCAATAATCTGAAATGCTCATTTGTTAAAAGAACAAGTGTCTTTCTGAGATGAGCACTTCCCTGTCTGTTATCATTGCCAATTGTACATTTTATTGTTTCTCTCTCTCTCTCTCTCTCTCTCTCTCTCTCTCTCTCTCTCTCTCTCTCTCTCTCTCTCTCTCTCTCTCTGCTTCTCAGAGAAAACACATGTCCATTCTTTTAAATTGTTATACTAAAAAGAAATACACCATCCGATCAATCAACCCAACATCATAAAACACAGATTAACTCTGCTTTCAAAAATAGGTAAGCCAGACTTTGGATTTCTTTCTTTTTTTATATATATTATTATTTTATGGTTTACCATTTCTTCTTTATGTGGTTCTTTTGAAATGATATAAAAAAACAACAAAATAAACCTTTTTTTTCCAAATACAAAGAAAGCAGAAGGTAAAATCTTTAACAGAAAGTCTTCAATCATGCTCTTGTTAAATGGGTTATCCATCTGTCTGGGTAGAGGATAGGATTTTTTTAAAAACCCTAACATTGCAAGGAAAAGGCTCATTTGGTAGTGCTGGATTTGAGAGACAATGTGTGTCAGTTTCATCTGCATCTCTGTCTGGACATCTGCTTTGTCATTTATCAAGATTACTCAAAGAAACTAGTTATATAACCTTAGTAGAAGATTTTAACTGGGCAATGTGTGTGTGTGTACCCAACCCCTCCACCATGGACAGGACGTAACAGAATGGTAAATAGTCTCTTATTACTTTCTGCTATGGTCTTTAATCTTCTAAGCTTAATTGCAGGCTGTACTGATTTCTCTGAGCTCTCTCTTCATTATCTCTGGTGTTGGATCTCTTTCCGTGTCCATCTTTGTTATTACTTAACTATGAACACAAAGAATTAGTTCTTTTTGGTGTATACATTTTTATTTTCTGAGACCCATTTTAACACGTGCATGGAAGAATCTAGCACAAATGTCATTATACATCCAAACCCAAAGGGCTTTATCACTGATCTCAAATTAACTCTTTCCCAGAAGTTGCTTGGTCACATGACTTCCTCAACCAATGATAGAATCCCTGTTAGAGTTTAACTTGGTTTCAACTCCTACCTGTCATACTGTATGACTCTTTAATTGATTCTGTGTGATTTTTCCAATAAACCTAATTCTAAATTTTACACTACCTTACAAAATTGATAAGCTATGCCTATCCATTATGTAACAAGAAGACCAATTTTTCTAAGTGGAGTACAGCTGGTTGGAATTCTGGGTTTTGTTCTTCTAAAAGTTTTTGACATAATTGCAAATTATGATGAATTAAAACCAATTAAAATGGAATTTCTTTCAAACATAACTCCTTCCTAAAAGGAAGGAATAATTTTGTATAACTTTTGTGTCAGTAAACTAAATAGTAAAAAAGCCTTTAGGAGACAAACCTTGATTTGCTCAGCTTTTGTAAAATAATAGATTACATGGCAATTTTTGTGCCGCTGGGTTTCATGATTTTTACACATTCATCAGATAGTCTGTCTCTGATGAATGCGTAAAAAGCATGAAACCTGAGGTCTCAGAAATTCACATGTAATATGTATATATATATATATATATATATATATATATATATAATATCATTGATATTGAGCACTCCACTAATAATGCTACCCAATATGTGATTATCACTAACTCACCAATTATATACCATTACAATACTATATATATATATATATATATACACACACACACACGGTCACGGGTATTTGCCAGTTTATACACATATACAAATATAGACATTTATATGCACATTCAGAAAGAAATGTATAGCTTTGTGGGAATACAGAACTAGATTTACACAAGATTCTTCTCATAAATGTACAGATAAATTATTAAAGAATATATACTTTTACATGTATGTATGCGAGGGTGTATGGGTGCCTAAGACTCCGGTTATTTTCTAGTGGAGGGGGGGGGGAGAAATCAAAAGAGGAAATGAATAGAATTACTAAACAAGTATAAATGGAAAACAAATGTTGAAGTTTTGGATAACTTGCAGGCACTCTCTGGAATTGGTAAAGGAATAAGAGAAAAAAGAAAAAGTTTTGATTAGGAGAAAGGAACAAGTGGGATTTAGAAGAGAAAGTGAAGGAGTAAGAAAAGGGTGAATAGAATAAGAGGAAGAAAAATTTGGGGTAAGATAAAAATTAAGAAAGATTAATGAAGAAAAGAGAGAAATGCAAAATTAGTGAGAGAGAAGGGAAATGAAAATGGGGACGAGAAGAGGGAATAAACCAAAAAGATAAGAATTAATGGAAGTAGAAATAAAGACTATAATAAAATGCTATGGGGTTTTTTTTTGTGAGTGTGCATGTGAATTGTAATTGATAAGGGTTTAGTAATTTATAAAAGAAAATTTTAAAATGGTTTCTGTAAATTATTCATCTCCATTCATTATAGGAGAAATTAGTCATGCATTTCATTTGCAAAATGCAAAAAAAAAAACAACAAAAAAATAACACAAAAAAAAAAAACCTACTTGATTTTCATTATTATACTTGTTCAACTCTGTACATTTTTTGTGAATGAAATTTGTGGATTGTTTTTATTTCACAAAATACATTTTTCTTTCTTTTTTTTTGTTGAAAATTTAAAAACAATTCTCTTATTCTCTCTTCCTCTCCCCCCTCTCTCTGATTTCACTTTCTCT
Organism: Doryteuthis pealeii; assembly: GCA_023376005.1. Lineage (NCBI taxonomy): Eukaryota > Metazoa > Mollusca > Cephalopoda > Myopsida > Loliginidae > Doryteuthis > Doryteuthis pealeii. Next base: position 34,648,232 of record CM042144.1, read on the forward strand.
TTCATCCTCTCTCCCAGCCCCTCTCATTCACTCCTTTTTTTTCCTTCTACCTCTCTCCTTCCCTCTCTTCCTTTTTGCCTTCTACCTCTCTCCTTTGTCTATCTTCTCTCTCTCTCTCTTCATTTCTATTCCATCTCCTCCTCTCACCCATTCTCTTCTCTTTCTTCCTCTAGTCCATTGTATTCCCTTTTCTCCTATCACCCATTCTTTTTTCTATCCTCCCTCTCTCTACATATACCCCTCCTTCCCTCTCTTCCAATTGTATCCTCCAATTAGCATTTTTTTCTAACAAATTCATTCCATTTTCTTCAAGTTTATCTGATGTTTTCTCCTTTATATATTTTCCTGATTTATTTATTTATTTTTGGATTTTACTTTCTTTTGTCTTCTATTTCTTTGAATTTGTTGTTTCTCTTATATACTATTCGAACGATGAACCTGTTGGCTTTCTCTTGTATCAGGAGTCCATCATGATATTGAAGTTTGTATTTAGAAAGAAGTGAAGTAGGCATTTACCCAACCCATTCACTATGGGTAGAATATGACAGAAGGTCACAAGTTTGGGGCATCCATCAAGGATTGAACTTGCTATTCAGTAGTAATAGATCTCCATGACAAGCTTGCTAACCATTATTGCATGATGGGACATCCTTAGAAAGGAATGAAGTATTCTAATAATCAATTGATAGAATTTTCTTAAAATCTGGTTGATTTAAAAAAAGAATAAAACAATTATTAGAATTAGTACAAAATAAAAAAACGCCCTCTGGGCGATGTAAAAATAGATTTTTGAAACTTATTGTGGGAGTAAAAAATTCAATGACAGCAAGTTTGTAAAATCATCAAATTCATTAAAGGATTAAAAAATAAAAAATAAAACAATTTGAAATGTAAACTTTAAATATTTATTAAAATAAAACAAACTATATATAGATATATAATACCAGTCATGTATTAATTAAAACTTGTTTTAAAAAACAATGAGGACTGTCTATTGTTGCATGTTCAAATTTTGAGTGTATTTATTCTATGTTATGACGATTTTGGGTAATGTGACGTAAGCAGTGACATAATTTTTGTTACAGACTAAAACCGGAAGCGAATCTCCATTATTAATAGAAATATTTTTCACAAAGATAACAGAAAATTATCACTCCTTTGGGTAATTCAAATCATCCAGAAAAAAGTAAAATTGTCATCCCCCCACTTCAATTTTTCTGATTTTTTTTTCCAGGTGTGGACTATATTAATCCCCAAAATCTGAGCTTCCAATTCCAAACATTGGTGGAGTTATGTCAATTTTTAGCTCTCCAAATTTGATGGGGTTGGTGGAAAATGGCGACTTTTTGTAATCTATTTTTGTAATCTATTTTTGTCTGTAAAATCAGTTCTAGAGTTTCCCTACTCCTAAAAATTGGTTTATAAAAGCATTTTCGCCCAAGGAATCAAAAATCAACCAAAAAAAATCAAAAAGTCAACCAATTTTGAGTTATTGATGATTTCTGATTTTTTCATAGCAAGATCAATATCCCAATGTGGCACTGCTGCATCTATGACAAAAAATTTTGCTATTATTATTTCACATATATTGAACATTATTTGTACCAAAAAGTTGTTTTTTTGCTCAGAACCGAAGCTACAACATCAGTTAAAATTTTGCAAATCAGAAATCCTTAATAACTTAAAATGGATTAACTTTAACACTTTTTTGATAGCAGTTTCGAATTCCGTGGGCTAAAATGCTTTTATAAACCAATTTCTAGGAGTAGAGAAGCTCTATAACTGATTTTACAGCCAAAAATAGATTACAAAAAGTCGACATTTTTTGCAACCCCCACCAAAATTTGGAGAGTTATGTCAATTTTTGGAATTGGAAACTCAAATTTTGGGGATTGTCTAACTTTAAGAGAGTTTTAACAATTTTTTGCAAAATAGAGTAGCTTCAGTTCTGAGCAAAAAACAAACTATCTTTGGGTCCCAACTAAAGCTATCTAAATCCTACCTTGTAACCTATCCTGTGTAATTCATTTCTAAGAAACTATTGAAATGTATTTACAGTTAGCTTGAAATGATGAGGGAAGAAAAAAAGAAAAACACTGGGATGCACAGATACGATTTTACTGTGTCCTTTTAGATTTTTGTGCGTCAGTGACCTATCAGCATTTGTGTGTGTATGTCAATATATATATATATATATATATATTAGAAAGAAAAAAAAAGAAGCAAAACAGTATTTTAGCTTTAGAAAACATTATATCATAATCATAAATATTTAATACTTAATGAAATTTTAAATTTAATTAACTTCATGAAACATGAGATATATTTAAGTATTATATTTTAGCAGCAATAAATTTACTAGTTTGTGTGTGTGTATATATATATATATATATATATATAAACCTGTTTGTTTATGCCTTACATCAGTATATTTTTCTCTTCTTAAACAGATGTTTACTTAAGCCAATGTTCTTGTCTTGCATGTAAATAACTGAACAAATGAGGAAACAGCTGTTGTTGAAGTTAAAACAAGAAAAAAAAAAACCTGAATCCAAGTGAAGATCTTTAAGATGAAGGTGCATTGTTCTTGTCAGCAGGAGTCAGTTACGTCTTCCTGCGGAAATGCTTGATGAAGCTTGTCATCGATAATCTCAAATGATAGCACAGCATATAAACACCATAAACAATAATAAAACAAAATAATTACGATTGACATAAAAATGCTTTTAAAATGTTTCTCAAAGAAATCTCTATAACTAATTTAGCTTGTCTCATGTTTCATGAAGTTAATTAAATTTAAAATTTCATTAAGTATTAAATATTTATGATTATGATATAATGTTTTCTAAAGCTAAAATACTGTTTTGCTTCTTTTTTTTTCTTTCATTTTTCTTTTTAGGCTTTTTGATCCTCACCCCTCCCAAATGCTCCCGTTTGGGAGATCTGGGGTGTGTGGAGTACCCATTTATTGGCATTACTCTCAGGTCTCCACCCGCCAAAGTGGTGTCCAGAATATGACATTAAACTACAACTGATTTTGAGACTTCGGGTCTGGACCTTTGGGGACTACACAAAAAGTAAATATACAAGTATATAATTTCCTAACCTCTAGGCATAAAATAACTCTGAAGAGGTTGATATGCCATTAAAATCAATCAATATAGTACCATATTTTTATCTATGAATTTATTGTCTATTTAATCTCAGAAATATAACCTTAGGGATAGGGACAAATTAAGGCAATGTCTGATGGTGAGGCTCCAGTTCTGGGGAGCATTGAGTACTTATTTATTGCCAGTACTCTTAGGTCTTCTCTGATCCACAGTGGTAGTACTTGTTAGGGTCTCATCTATAGGTCAAATAGAGGTAATTCCATGCCAAATCATCTAGAAAAAAAGTAAAATTTTCACCCACCCTCCTCAATTTTTCTGAAATTTTTTTAGGTGTGGACAAGGTTAACGTTAGACAATCTCCAAAATTTGAGCTTCCGATTCCAAAAATTGGCAGAGATATGTCAATTTTTAGCTCTCTAAATTTGGTGGGGTTGGTGAAAAATGGCAACTTTTTATAATCTATTTTTGTCTGTAGAATGAGTTTTAGAGCTTCCCTACTTCTAAAAATTGGTTTATAAAAGCATTTTTGCCCAAGGAATCCAAAAAGGCTTTCAAAATATCTTAAAGTCAACCAATTTTGATGATTTCTTATTTTTTCATAGCAAGATCAATATCTGAATGTGGCACTGCATCTTTGACAAAAAATTTTTTCTATTATTATTTCCCATATATTAAGCATTATTTGTACCAAAAGGATAGTTTGATTTTTGCTCAGAATCATATTCCACACTTGGACCAAATTTCAGAAAAATTGAAGCGCGTGGGTGACATGGCCTGGATGATTTGACATGGATTTATCGATAGATCTGTTTAAAAATCATTTGTATTTTATATTACTATGTGCAAAATGTCTCTTTAAGAAACAACGACACAAATCCATTTTTACTTAGTATCTTTTGAACTTAATATAATACCCGCCCTGCAAAGTTAAGCAGTGATGAGCCTGTTCAGTACTTAATTGGGTGACCACTTAAGCAACAGCAGGTACTGTAAGCAACCTGAGTTCTTTATTTATACAGAATGACTTGATGTTACATGATTTGAAAATGGTTGATATACCATAAAAGAACAAACCAAACTTGTCAGTAGGGCTTGGAAGAAATTAACATCATCTCCTGCAGAGGGGTTAAACCCCCACCCTAAAGTGGTGTCCAGTGTATGACCCTAAACTGCACCTGATAATGTACTTCCAGTTCTGGAGCTTTGGGGACTACACAAAAAAGTAAATATACACATATGCAATTCCCTAACATCTAGGCATAAAATAACTGCAGACAGGTTAATATGCCATTAAAATCAATCTATCAATCAATCAATATAGTACCACATTTTTACCTATAAATGTATTGTTCATTTAACCTTAAAAACATTTCAGAAATATAACCTTGGGGGTTGGGACAAATTAAGGTGATGACTGATGGTGAGGGTCCAATTCTGGAGCTCTGGGGAGTGTGGAGTACCCATTTATTGTCATTACTTTCAAGTCCTCTCTGACCTGCAATGATAGTACTTGTTAGGGTCTCATCTATAGGTCAAATAGGGATAACAGTACTTGTTAGGGTCTTATCTCTGGGTCAAATAGATCTGTTTAAAAATAATTTCTATTTGATATTACTGTGTGCAAAATGTCTCTTGAGAAACAATTGCACAAAAATGTAAATATGAATATACAGTGGACTTGATTTTCTAACCTCTTGGCATGAAATAACCCAAAACAGGTTGACTTACCATTTAATTAATTAATCAAGTATTCTTGTAGCTAATTATAATTATATGAATATGTAAAAGTATTTTGATAATCATCTTTATATTTACACCATAAAATATTTGATAATCTCCATCTAATATGTATTTACCAAACCCTTCCCATGAGCAGGATATTGACACAAGGTCAATTTCTTAAGTAGAATTTGACTTCAGTTGTCCTTCTCCTAGACCAATTGTCAAACCAAGGTTAAAGAGTCCAGTCTGCCCTACTATTTATCATAACTGGAGAGAGAATAATTGAATGTATACTTTTTCTAAGAGTAGTAGCACTATGTAAAATGCAACCAGTATCATTCAGGATTTGAACTCTGATCGCCAAGTTCATTTCATTTAATGATACCATTACACGATGGGTGTCTCTGTGTATTACAATGAAGGATTCACATTGCAAAGAATCTTTCATTTTAAAGAATCTTTCCTAAACTTTAAAAAAAAAATGTTTGTTACATATTACAAATGATTTTTACTTATTTGTATCAATTATGAAGAATAAGATTTAAAAAAAAAACATTTTTATTATCCATTTTTGGTCAGAACAAATTACATTGAAGCCCATTATAAAAAGACCTTGAAGAGTGCAAACAAAATTTTCTAACTCTGTTATTCAAGGTATTACTCTAATAAAGAATCTACATGTATATAATTTAAGCAACAATATTTGATTCTTGGAGTTGTTTTCACACACTCTGAAGTTTTTCATGGCATCCAGTGCAAATTATACATATTAACTAAGAGACTTTTTGCTTTCATATCAAATTGCAAACTTAGTTTATGTTCATAGGATTGAGAAATTTACCGTTTACAAAATAACTTCAGTCTTACGATAAAAAAAAAATGAACTGTTGAAATGGGCCAAATATTTATCACTCTATAAATTGTTTGTATTTTGTTAATTTACCCGACACAAACCACCCTGTCAGCTAGGGCATTAGAATAAACTAACTGCACCTCTGCAGAGGGGTAAGACTCCCCCAATGTCGGCTGTGGGTGGTGACTCATGATGCTTAAGGATGGAACCCAGGTGGCTGAGCAGTCCATGACATGCAACACTCCACTTTGGCCCTTACTTGGGCTAGATGAGCAGTCAGAGAGGCCCCTTCTGATCAATCGGCTGGTGACGTCAAGCCCTAGTACCTATATGATTGCCCCAACCCTATTGCTCTTATGGCAACTCCATACCCTTTTTATCATAGAGGGTGGTGACAGAGGGACTTCATGTCCTGGGAATGACATTAAACTTTATCTGATGGTGAGGTTCCAGTTTTGGAGAATGTGGAGCACCCCGTTATCACCATTGCACCCTGGTCTACTCTGACTTGAAGTGGTAATACCTGTTAGGGTCCCTTGTATGGGTTAAATAGAACAAAATAAGTTCTAAAAAAAGTGTTTAAAAAGAAAAATTGAGTTTACAAAATAATTGAGTACACATCAAGAATGAGTCAACCAAAACGTCTTTGGCATGAAATGACCCAACGAGGGATGACATGCCGTAAAACACAACCAACCAGCAACCTGTACAAGGTAAATTTTTAAGCAAAGTAAAGCTTCCCTTTCTTTATAATAAAAATGGAATGGTCCATTATTTAGCTGAGGTGATGAAACTCATAAGAAATAAGAATTCAGTGGATAAGCAACCCTAGATAATCAGGATTTAAATTTTTGTATTTCATTTCATCTTGGATGATTTGGATAGTCTCATTTATAACTGTGGAACATGAGTATCAATATATGGATTTTGTTTAATTCAGTTGGTAGAGCGTCCGACTAGAAACCACAAGGTGCCAGGTTTGATATCAGCCCTCGCCAACTCAGCGTATGAGTAGCACAGGGATCTGTGAGGTAAAGTGAGGAGCTGATGGTAGGTGTGACACTCCACTTAAGATGCTAAAATAATCTCCTTGGTCTAGCGTTAGTGAAAAGCAAATAGACTCCCTCGCTGTCTGTCTGATATCGACTATAGGCCACCCTGACGACTTTAGTTTTTTTTTTTACATCTACATTATAGAGTTTTGTATATTGATGCCAAAATTTCACAGTGTAAGTAAGTCTGCCATTTCAAAATTATTATTTTCCCCCATTAACAACACTTGCATTTTCAAAAGCTGATTTTAAGGCAGATTTTTATGCTGAATCAAAAAAATCATACTCATTTTTTCTAATGAAATCAAATTTTTAAGAGACAAGCTTTACTTGAACTGTATAGAACAGTATTATAACTCTATTTATTTGTGACAAGTAGAGTCCACATGCTTTTGAATAAGTGTTATTATGTACAACTTGTGAAGTATTCAAGCACATCTTAAAAACCAGACCTGACTAAACACAATAAATGATATTTTTAAATTCAGCATAAAATGATGATCATATATCACTTGATAAAATTTTGACTTTTGGACAAATAATTTTTTTTTAACACAGGCCAATTGATCAACTTGTCTTCTTGGGAAATCTTTCATATTAAAACAGAAATGTTCTTAAATCAATTACAGACAGTCTGGATACAAGAAACTTGATCTCTTTTTTAATCTTTCCTACTGTTGCACCACTCGTTTTCTATGATGACCTATTTTCATCAATAGAGTTCAAATTGAATCTATGAAGTTCCTTATTGGTTAAATTTAGTTTTTCTCTTGTTTACTTACTACTGAAATGACTGTTATTTTATTGTTTTAGTCAAGTGTTTTTTGTTTTTCTATCAGGACAGTACTACTTTTAGTTTATTTGGTGCTTATACCAATAAATCCACCCACCTGTCTAAATATCTTCAGGTACAACTGATTAACTTAAGAATTATTCAGTTAAAAATCATTTCAGGTGGATGAATACGTGAATTGCAAAATGAAGGAATAACTTACTCAGATAGCTGGGTGCAATTTTTCTTAAATTCTCTATTTTTTCACATTCTAGTTTTCTACATATATCTCTATAAAGCTATATATATATATATATATATATATATATATATATATATATATATATATAATATATATATAATGTTGAAAGGATGAATAACTAAAGGAAAGAAAATGTTGAATGGATAAAATTGATTTAATTTGAGTTACCAATGTGTGTTTCATCCAGGAGTTTGTTCATGTACACAGGTATTCTATTTATTATTATTTTAAAAATAAAAATAAAATAATAGAAAATCATAAAATATTAAAGCATATAAAGTAAAACCGCCTTCATCAGGGTAAAATGTTTGATATTTGAAGTTAAAACAGTCAAAATACTGAGAATTTTGAAGTGTTTGAAAAAATAATAAAAAAAAAAATTATTTGAGAACGCTTTTCAGTTGGAGAAAAATAGTGATTTTGGTAACGGTTATGGTTAGAGAAGAATATTCGTCTTTTGACTCGAGTCTCAATACTTCTTGATCCCACTTCATATATAATGAGAAAGTGTTTAAAATAAATAGAGAGATGCACTTAGTTTTTATTGTTGATTTTTTAATTATTTTTTTTTCATTTCTAACCAATTCCAAAAGCTCGAGACATCTGTCAGAGTCTGCTGTTGTTTCAGGTGTTGGGACAAACTTTATTACTAGCAGAATCAAATGCTAAATTCTTCTTCTCCCCCCCCCCTCTCTCTCTCTCTCTCACTCACACCCTGTTACTCTCACCCTATCTTTTTTTTCTCTTCTTTTCCCCTTGATGTAATTTTGATTTGCTTTAAAGTAAATATCTTTTCATTTTGGATATGATCTTTTTCATTTAGATTTTCTACTACAACTTTTTTGTTGCTTTTTTGGTCACCTTGTATTTTTCTTTCATTTTAAGTTTTAAGTTTTTTTCTTCTATTTTATCCATCAAAAATTAGTTTTTAGTTCATGCTGAACTTGTTAGAACTTATTTTTCCGATACAGGTATCATTGGGGAACAAGAATAAAATAAAGTGCACTCCAGGTTAAAAACACAGTAAGGGTAACCCAAAGCTGAACTTTATTTAGTAGACCTTATTTTTCCAATGCAAGTATCATTGGGGAACAAGAATAAAATAAAGTGCACTCCAGGTTAAAAGCACAGTAAGGGTAACCCAAAGCTGAACTTTATTTGGTAGACCTTATTTTTCCAATGCAAGTATCATTGGGGAACAAGAATAAAATAAAGTGCACTCCAGGTTAAAAGCACAGTAAGGGTAACCCAAAGCTGAACTTTATTTTATTCTTGTTCCCCAATGATACTTGCATTGGAAAAATAAGGTCTATCAAATAAAGTTCAGCTTTGGGTTACCCTTACTATGCTTTTAACCTGGAGTGTACTTTATTTATTTTGTTTTATTTTTGTTTGTCAGAATATTCTACTTGTTTCTTTTAAATTTATACACTCTTTATACTTAGATCTAAATTCCAGTTTTATTTAAAAGCACCTTTTCATCTCAATCCATTGTTTTCTTCATTGTCCATGGATTTCTTTAAAATATTTTCATTTATTCATTAATCATTTTTTAGAACCCTTTTATTTTTATATATACTAGGTGTCAAAAAATATTGAGATTTTTTGTACTTTTTGACAGACCTTGTATTCTGAAAAATTAACATTCCATTCATTGTTCATTTCTCTCTTGGTAAATACAGCTTCAATCTCGATACTTTTATGACACCTTGTGTGTGTGTATATATATTAGGATGGCCCAAAATTGACCAAAAATGCGTTTTTGACAAAAAATGAGGGAATTATCGGATTTTAATGAAATGTTCAGTGTTTATTTATCAAAGAATGATCTTTATAATGCATTATTTATTTTATTTCAAAACTTTCTCATTTTTTTCAGGTCACTTAATTTTGACCCCCCCCCCCTATGTTGGGGCCTAACATTTTTGCGAGTTGGTCTTATACTGTACTAATTACAGTATAAATAAAGAGATAAAAGACTGAAGTTATGAATAGCAAAAAAATATTTTTTTTACGGTGGTTTTTCTATGAGAAAATAAGTATCGGAAAATAAAATGTAAAAAAAAAACATAAATAAAAAATTTTTTGGAGATTTCTTTTTTCTCATTTCGATAATTATTTAATTGGCTATTATCTTCTAAAAGAAAAAATTATACATCGATATTTTTTCTGCATAAAAAGGCTATATTTTCAATAGAGTTTTTCTTCAAAACGTATACTTTGATTGACTAAAATGAGGTTTGCATTAAATAGATATTTATTTCTAGAATCTAAAAATATAACATTTTAAACTTAACATCAGAATATTTTTATTTTAAATGAATTTTATATATTAATTTTTCATAACAAAAATATTTAATTAAAGTTTTGAAATAAAATAACTTATGCATTATAAAATTTCTTAATTGATATAATCCATACTGAAAATTTAATTAAAAATTTTTTTGCAATTGCAAATGTTACATTAAAATTGTAAACAAGCGCTTAAAACCATTGAAAAAGAAACAGAATGGCAGATCGCATCGAAATTGACCAAAACGAATCCTTTTAGATGTATTAAAAATAAACTGCATATGTAATGATATTTTTCTTTTTTTAATGATGGTTATTATGTTACTACTTATCGATTTAGACAAAAGTTTGATATTAAATAATAGATTTAATTAATTTTAATTTGTTTTTAAAAACGTAGCAAACGATTTTTTGGGCCTCCCTAGTGTATATATATATATATATATATATATATATATATATTGATTCTCTTCACTTTTTAAAAATTCTTTTTCCTCATTCATTCTTTACTCATAGGTTTTATCCTTTCTTTACTTATTGGGTTTATTATTTCAGACTTTGCCCCAAAAATTCTTGTATATTTTTGTCTTTCTTCCATTTTGTTTCACTTTTTTTTTCCATCCCTTAATTTTTCTACCATTCTTCATCTTTTCTCCTCCTTTCATCTCCTCATCTCATTTTCATTTCATCATTTACCTGTCATTTTCTTTGCTTCTAATTTTCTCTTCTCGACTCTTTCTTTTTAAAAGAATCTTTTCACCACTTTTTCTTAAAAGAAAACATTAACAATAAAAAGAAAAAAAAAAGATTCTTCAAAAATATAAAGTTTTTCTTTATACCGATATATATATATATTTTTCATTAACACTTCACGTCTCACCTGAACTGATCGTACCTGTATCTAATTAAAAGTTGCAAACTGGAAAATACCATTTAATTACTTTCATTAACCAAATCTGCTGACTTTCATGTTGTAAACTCAGCAGGTGAAAAAGTCCTCTTGTTGAGTTAAATTTACAACCGGAGATAAAAGAGAAGAGGGGCTGTTAATGAAAGAAAAATTTTTTTTTTTTAAATCTTCTTGAATTTCATTACTTTTATTATTACTTTTTTTACTAGTATTTTTTTTCATCTTAATTTCAGTTGCTTTTTACAACCATCTAATTAACCATCATTTATTATATATATATTGCTTATAACTTTGCATGTTGAAATACTCTAGGGAAAGAGGTAAATCATGAATGAAGAAAGCAAGGAAAAATAATAGCACTTTTTTGCGATCTCTCTCTCTCTCTCTGTCTCTGTCTCTGTCTCTCTCTCTCTCTCTCTCTCTCTCTCTCTCTCATATATATACTCTATCAATGGTATTGAGCGCTATTTACTTAGAAATATAGCACACTATATTATCAATATTAATATGATCATGCAATCAAGTCATATATATATATATATATATATATATATATATAAGATGAATAAAAAGTGATAAGACAAATGGATATATTTCTTTTATTTCTTTTTAATTTTTCTCAACTAGTTTCGAATTTAGGTCATCAAGAGAAAAATTTGTCGTGAAAAGAAAAAAAATCATTTTATAAAGTTTTTAAAAAGTTTTCGCCAATGCAATTTTCAAACCAAGTGAATTATTTGTTTTTGTCTTTTGTGTAGTGCATCATGGCTAGTGTCAAACACCCAAGTCATGGTGGGAGGGCGAGTTTAGTTTGTGGGCCCTGGTAAAAATTATGGAATTAGTACACTTAGAGGTTTGATATATATATTTTTTATTTAGCAGTAAATGAACTAATAACTGATAAGATGCAAACTATTTTTTTTATTTAATAGCTAAACATTCTGGCTTTATAAAATATACCTTAAACAAACTAGTTTGATTTTTTAAATTATTTTTAGATTAATGGTATAATTTTTCCCAACACATGAAGAAAATATTATGAAATAATAATGTTGAAAAATTGCTATTTTCATCAGTGTTGCAGTGCTTGGAATCCATTGGTAAAAAAGTCACCAATGACAGATATAATTTTTTCAGCCTACTCTTAATAAAAAAACATGATTTTTTTTTCATCATATCTGTAATTTATTAGTAAATACTCAAAATATGCACCTTGGTCACCCAAACCCCTACACACACACACACACACACATACAAAATCATTTTGAAATCAAAACTAGGACTTATTTCTTTGACTTTTTAGATGATGAATATGTATATAGGTAAGAAAGTAGAATGTGACACAAGGTCAATTTCAGAAACAGTTTTAACAGTTTGAATTCAGAGTTTCCTTTCTCCTAGACTAGTTACCTAGCCAAGGTAAAAGTACCCAGTCTGTCCTACTATTTACCGATAGCTGGAGGGAGAGTAGTTGGATACATACATTTCCCAAGGGTATTAGCACTATGTGAAATGCAAACAACCTCGTCCAGGATTTGAACTCTGGTCAACGGGTCCATTTCCTGTGGTTCTAACCATTACACTACGCATGCATATATATATAATATGAAAAGACTGAAATAATTTCACATTGTAAGTATAAACTGTTGCTTATATATTTTTAATTTATAAGGTGAAGCTTTTGTATAATTGTTTTGTTTTTATTAAACTAATTAACAACTAAGGAGAACAGGAAGAGAGAAGAGTCATGTGAAAATTTCAACAGATTCTATATGATAGTAGATTTCTCCCTCAAGGGAACATAGAAGCCTAAAACTGTCAGAGAAAAGAAACTAAGAGGGAACCACCTGGGGGTTGGGGGTGGGGTGGTGAATATAATATGCATAGAACAAATTAGATTTTTTTTTCTTTTTTGTTTAATGGAAAAGGAACATAAAAAAAATTGTACATGCACATTAGGGTAGGTCGATTTTTCACTTTTTTGAAATATCAAATTGTCTATCTATGCAAAAGTTGTATGTTAGTATACTGAATACTGATACCAAATATTAGATCTTTTACTTGTACCATTGTTAATGGAAATAGCATCAAAGATCATTTGCTAAAATTCACAAAAAATCCTTGTTTTTAAAACATTTAAACTAGAATTTGATTAGAAAATTTACCGTTTTCAATATTTGAATCGGAAAATGTTATTTTATTAAAATGAAACGAATTAAATATTTTAAATAGAATTCAAGTTACAAATGTGTCCCCCCCCCATCACCACCGACACCAATTTTTTGGCCAAATGTAAAAACAAGGATTTTTTTGTGAATTTTAGCAAACAATCTTTGATGCCATTTCTTCAAACAATGGTACAAGTAAAAGATCTAATTTTTGGTATCAGTATTCAGTATACTAACACACAACTTTTTGCATAGATGGACAATTTTATATTTTATATTCAAGCTATTATGTTCACATTAACACTAATACTCTTGGAAAATGTATGAGCCCCATTATCTCCCTGTGGGTAAAATAGTACCCCTACTGCTCTTCTCCAAGAATGGCTTTGGCATTAAATAACCTCACAAAGGTTGATATGATATTAAACAAAGAAAGCAAATCTAATAAATTTCAATTTTAACTCAAGTCATATGTTTCTATTTCCTAGATAATAATGTGATTAACCTATTTATTTATTTTAGCTTATATTCTCAGGATATATTTTAATTTCCATTTCTTTGCAATTTTCTAAGTTTGATGATATTTACATTAGTGAAAGTAGCACCACATGAAAACATTGACAATTGTAAAAAGAAAGTGTCAACAAATTTGGTTGTTTTTAAAACAGTTTGCAATAACAACAGATGGGAAACATTATGTATGTCAGTGTATTAGTGATGATGATTGTGAAAAGGGATGTGATAGAAAATTTAATAGCTTTTCTTTTGGTAATAGAAATGCACGTCCAATTCAAAAAGATGCAACATTTTCATTCTAAAGTGTTAAAAGATGTGAATGAATGAGATGCTATTGATGAAATATTTGTATATTGCATGCTTTCACTCTCTCTCTCTCTCTCTCTCTCTCTCTCTCTCTCTCTCTCTCTCTCTCTCTCTCTATATATATATATATATATATATATATATATTATATATATAAAAGTAAGTAAAGTCGTCGGGGCGGCCTAATGTCGGTATCAGCCATACAGTGAGGGAGTCTATCCCCTTTTCACTGGCGCTAGACCAAGGAGATTGTTTTTTAGCATCTGAGGCAGAGCGCCACACCTACCGTCAGCTCCTCACTTTACCACACAGATCACTGTGCTACTCATACGCTGAGTTGGTGAGGGCTGGTATCGAACCAGGAACCTTGCAATTCCTAGCCGAACGCTCTACCGACTGAGTTAATATATATATATATATGTATACATAAAATCTGAAATATTTCCATGATAGGATTGAACCAAAATAGAGCACTCAAACGTACATATAAAGTATATATACACCCAGGTCTATAATCCTTGTCTATTTTCAAATCAGATTTGAAAAAGCTAAGAGGCTGAAATAAATTCATATCTGATAAATTTAAGGTTATGATATGTGTATATATATATATATATATATATAATATATATATATCTTATTATAATGGAGATTGTGTGTTTGTCTGTCTGAAGCCGAAACTAAATCACTACTCAAGTCACAATTCCCTTAGTTATTGACGTCACATTCACCATGAATTTATTTTTATTTAAACCTCAGTTATTGATAAAATTGTTATACCTTATTAATACTTTTGACTTTATCTACATTCTAATAACATGCAATTGTATTTATATATGCAACAAAATAGCGGGTTACAGTGTGAACAGGAAAGCTAATTTGCATATTGATATTAAAAGTTTAATTTTATTAAATATGCGCTTGGTATTATTGATTTCTAATTGTTTGTTTTTTTCTTAATGAATATGAGCAAAAAACTCGGGGATAAATCTTAAAAGAAATCCTTTAATATAAAGAAATAACAGTAATTTTATTCTTTACCTCCTAATTTAACTATTTAGTTAAATTAGGAGGTAAAGAATAAAATTCAGCAATAAAAGGAGGGAGTGATGAAAAATGATGAAAGACTTAGTTTCAAAGTTGTTCTATTCTTCGATTATACCCCCTCTGTTTCAAATCATTTTATTTGGATTTTTATTTAGTTTCAAAAGTATTTCAAATTTAACATATTTCATTACATTAAAATTCAAATACTTGCACCCGGAGGGTGCATATATTTGCTAGTATATATATATATATACACACACATACACAAACCAACCACTCTGCATGAGGATGATGTGACACAAGGTCAATTTTTGAAGTTTAGCAAGTTTGAAATCAGAGTTTGCCAAGCTAAGACTGAATGTGGCAGTGAGTTTCACATAGAGCAAGCATAACAAACCTAATAGTGTTGTCAATAGCCACACAAACAATTTCTCTGCATCCCCAGCATCCAGATGTGAGTTTTTTTCAAACTCACACACAAGGTACAACAAAATAAGTAAACATTAAACTTCAGAGAAATTTTATTTTCATTCTGCGGAGAGAAAAAAAAAAATCTACAAAATAACTCCCTCTTCAAAAGATCTTACTGCCTTAGCATTTTATGATCTAACAGTTTCAAAATTGTCTCTTTTTTCTTCATAAAACCTTGTCTGTCTACCTTCTTATCCCTGTAAATTGTCTTCTGCATTTAATCAGATAATCCCTCCCTGGCTCTTCATTGGTTAACAGGCAACTTTTGTTTATCTTAAGATTTGATTAAATTTAGAAATAAATAAACATTAAGAATTACCTTTTTTTTTTTCTGTTTTTTTTTTAAAAGTTTTTTTAACTATTCATAGATTTGTTAATTCTTTTAACTTTATTCTTTAACAAATTATGGCACACCCTTTGTAGCCAAATTTAATTTCCATTCACTCTCAAATAAATGAATTGAATATCAAATTACAAAACATAACTAATTTACCAGGATTTAATATAATTTACATGAGAAAACAATCAGTAAACCATAAATTCTTGAATTATTTTTTTTTTTTTTTTTGGAGATTGTGAATATTAGGTTGCAGATTTGTGAGTTTTAGCCACAAATCTAAACCCAGATTTCACAATATACAAATTTGGGGAAATTAGTAAAATAGGTGTTGAACCCATTTTACTAATTTCCCCAAATTTGCACAAAGCTTGGGATATTTTGCTCCAGTTTTTTTGATTGTCCAATAAAATTCAATTCTTTTAAATGTGTACATAGACTTTGCTTTAAAATTGAAAGTCATTTTAATGTCATTTTTAAGAGGGGTTAGGTAAATACATACTTTTTGAGAATCTGTACAAATGTACAATATCGCATCAGCAAAAGATGTACAAGTCTTTCATTGCTAAATTTAACTATTTAGTTAAATTAGGAAGTAAACAATAAAATTAGTTATTTCTTCTTGTTTATGAATTTCTTTTAAGATTTGCCCCTGAAATTTTTGCTCAGATTTATTAAAATAAAACTAAACAATTAGAAATCAATAATACCAAGCACATATTTATTAAAATAAAACAATATGCAAATTAGCCTTCCCATTAACAATGTAAACCAGTATTTTGTTGTATATATAAATACAATTGCATCTGATTAATATGTAGAAAAGTCCAACAGTATTAATAATGTAAAACAATTTTATTAATAATTGAGGTTTAAATAAAAATAAAATAATGGAGAATGTGACGTAAATAACTAAGGGAATTGTGATATAGTTTTGATTACAGACAAACACACAGAGAATCTCCATTATAATAAGAGATGTATACAGTGGAGGTGCGTGGTATAATAGTGTTTGTTGTAGGAAATGGACTGGGTGACCAACGTTCAAATAATGGACAAGTATAATGTTTGCATTTTATATAGAGCTAATACTCTTGGGAAAGATATATATTCAGCTATTCTCCCTCTAACTATGAGTAAATAGTAGGGAAGACTGGGCCCTTTATCTTTGGTATAGCAACCAGTATAAGAGAAGGAAAACTCTGAATTCAAACCTGTTAAACTCTGCTTAAAAAGATTGACCATGTGTTACATCCTACTTGTGAAGAGGTGTTAGTATATATATATATATATATATATATATATATATGTATATATATATATAAAAGTTGGCGGAGTGGCCTATTATTGGTATCAGCTGGACAGTGAGGAAGTGTATCCCCTTTTCACTAGTGCTAGGCCAGGGAGATTGTGCTTTGCTGAGGTGGAGCACTGCACATACCGTCATATCCCCAATTTACTGCTCAGATCAGATTACCCAATCAGTGCTACTCATGTGCTGAGTTGGCAGGGACCGGTATCGAACCAAGCACTTTGCGATTCTTCGGCAGGTGCTCTACCAACTGAGTTAAACCGTCCCCTTCATATATATATATATATATATATATATATATATATATATATATATAAATATTCTGTGTTTTTGGTGGAGCATCCTGGAAATGTTGAAGAATGCAAATATTGTAGGGGAAAAGAAATTCCGAAAGTGATGGATATTTATTTATGATCATTTATTCTACTTTCCATCTTTCTGACACTAGGTTAATCTTTCCAGCACCCCCACCGCTTTTTCTCTCCCTTTAACACCTTTTTCCATCAATTTCTTCATCTTGCATATCTCTACCCTATCCAAACAGTAAAACATCCTTCCAAATCCCTCAAATACACTTTCACCTCCAACATGGAATGTTGTCCTTCCTGGAGAAGAAGATATAAATATAGTTATGGGATGTACCCCTCACTCCTAAATTTTTTATTTTTGTATTTTTTTTTTGTATTTTTGCAAAGTGAATTTTTATTTATTTATTTTTTTATCATTGTTACATTTTCTTTACTGTTCCTTAGCTACCCTCATCTCTTTTTGTTTTATTTTTGATAATGTTTTTGTTCTTTATTTCATCCTTTTTCATTTTTTTTCCTGCCTTCGTCCTTTACCTATCATCTCCCTTCTCTTGGCGCTATTAGTTCCAAGAGGCTTATTAAAATGGGATACAAAAATTCTCTTTCTCTCTTATATTATTACTTCTTTCTTCAAATAAGAAAAAAAAATCTATTAACCTTAAAAAATGTTGCCGCTAGTGAGAAAGAGAGAGAAAATGCTGATTACATAGCTTTCTTTTAGGGAATTGCTTTGGGGGTTGGGTGTATGGTCGAGGGTGTCAGGTTGAAGAAAGCATATTTCCTGCTTCTTCAATTCTTCCTTTAACACCACCATCCCTACCCATGATGGAAAAATGAGTTACACACATGAAGACTTGCATAAAATTTGCAGTGGAACTCTCCATGTTAGTTGTTCAGTCCTTGGTTAGAGCATATACTTGTTTGCCTTGGGTATAACCTGTATCTGGCAGGTGAGGCTTCAGTTCTAGAGATCTGGGAAGTGTGCTGTCATCTTTATGTTGTCATTACTCTCACATCCAGAGTGGTAGTATCTATTAGGGTATCATCTATAGGTAAAATAGACCTGTTTGAAAATTATCAATATTAAATAGGATTATTTGAAAGTGTATGTATGTATGTGGTCGGATTCTGCTTTTTAAGGCTGGATATGTCAGTCATAGGAAATCTCATCAGAGATAATTCATACAAATTCCAGGAACAAACAATTTGTCTTGTGCAATCTGTAACAAAGTCGGTAAGTCAGCTTCTAGTCTTAAGAGATATATGGTGGTGCATAAGCATCAAATTTTATCATCTGATTCAACAGGAAGGACGTCCTACCTATGTCATATTTGCATCAAACTTTGTGGATCTGTAGCAGGTTTGATGAGACACTTGAGGGCTCATGAGAGGAAAGGTTCTGGTGGTGGAGTTATAGGATTGATCTGTAAAGATTATGCTATTGCTATGTGAGTGTGTGTGTGTATGTATATATATATATATATATATATATATATATATATATATAATAACAAAAAATGATTAGAAAAAAAGAAATATTTCTTTTGTTATTTAATTTTTGATTGTTCTTAACTAATTTCATATTAGAAGTGGTGAATCCATATGTTCAGTGAAATGTGTGTGTATATATATATATATATATATATATATATAATATATATATATATTAAAAAACATTTTTTTTTTATGGACTCTCCCGTCGATTTTCGACGTATGAGGGTTCATACACACAATGAACTCCCACACAGAGATTTGTTTATAGTGGTGAAGGCTTGTGTTGGACCATCCACACTTTTTGGCACAGTCGATAGGAAAGAATTGGTGCATCAAGGAATGCCACAAACCCAATCAACGACCGAAATCAGGAATTTTGAATTCAGTTATCCCTTTCCTAGACTGGTTACCTACCCAAGCCTGAAGGGTCCAGTCTGCCCTACTATTTAATCCATAGCTGGAGGGAGAATATATGGATTCATCCCTTTCCCAAGGGTATTAGCGCTATGTGAAATGCCAACAGCTTCGTCTAGGAATTGAACTCGAATCGACGAGTCCATTTTCCACGACTCTAACCACTAGCCCACGGGCCTCCATATATATATATATTTATATATTTACCAATGTTTATTCTGCATGAGTAAGATGTGACACATGGTCAATTTCTTAAGTGGAGTTTAACAAGTTTGAATTCAGAGATTTTCCTTCTCCTAGTCTGGTTTACATATTAAGACTAAAGAACCCAATCAGATCTACTATTTACTATTTTGGTAGTTAAAGAGATGAACTTGGATCACCATGTTTGATTCTTAAGACTATACATATTATGCCACATGCTTTCACTTGAAACAATTTAACTGTTATGCAAGTTATTTGCATTATTACTATTCATTTGAAGTTATATTTGTTTACAAAGGATTACTATTATCAGTTACTTGAAACCATATAATTGATTGCAACACTTGAAACCATGTAATTGCAAACAATTAGTATTAGATAGGAATATTGAAATCAATTAATTATATTAACTATTAATAATGTTTTTGTTCTTTATTTCATCCTTTTACTTGATGTTTTAATTTTTTTACAAATGGTTATTATCATTAGATACTCAAGTCCATATAAATACTTGCAAAATAACAAACTATTTTAATATTAAATAACCCAACATTGATTGAAATGCTGTAAAACCAACTAACATTAAACATGGAAAACAGGCAGTAGAATTGATTGGTTTTGGTTTGGTGTCTTTATCTAATGGCATATCAATTTTTATGGGTTAGTTAATCCTAAACCTATCCTTGTAGAAAAAACAGTAGTGGTTGAGTTAATGGGTTCATAGCTTTGTACTAGTTTGAAAGTGAATGTATTAGTTTGACTGAAGTTTGAACACACTACAATGTCACGCTTTAGCACATTAGCCACTACAGAATGGGAAGATCCTGTAGAATTGTATTGACAAATGTAAATTTTACATTGTAAAAGGAATAACAAAAATTTAGGACTCTATTAAAAATCAGCTTTTATCCACAAATGATTCTTTTTGTTTCCTTGGAATCCTAATTTAAGTTTTACAGCAAAGATAATTTGACTTAATTAGATGACCACTTAAGCAATGCGAGTCCTTTGTTTATCAAAATGATTTGGCATAAAATGTCCTGAGCATAGCTGATACCCCCAACGTAAGCAGCAAAGAATTGCCTGTGCCATGTATGAAAGACTCAAATGGCATGAGGTGTAATTTACATAGAGGTTAGACAAACAGTAATAAAAGTAGGCAGTTGTTCACACTGAGGCAGAACTAACCAGGTGTTGGAAGGAGTGACAGTGTCGATGATGATGAAGAAGATAGTGTTTGTTTGTTTACCCAAGGATTTGAATCAGTGAGTTTGAGAATTCAAGAAAGAACCAATGTTTACTGAGAGTCCATACCCTTTTGGAAGATTGTTCCAAACTTTTTGTGCATTGGTTTTTCTTCAATATGCTGTAAAATAAAACAACCAAACTAAAGATAATTTGACAATCTCCATTTTTTAAAACATTGAATAAAAACATCTTCTTGATGGTTTTCTATAGAATTTGAGATTCTAAGTTCAATTTCTAGTGTCAGCATTAACTTTTTTTTTTCCAATCACTGTTCTTTGTTTCTTTATTTATTTGTTTGTTATGCCTCCATGGGCATCTCTCCTTTTTCAATCTTTTCACATCAACCTGTGCAAATACCCCACCCTTCTATTCTTTTTTTTTTTTTTGCACAGAAATATATACACTAATTTAATATCTATATATGGATCAAATTTTTTAAAGTAATTCATCCAGTAATTTCCAAAATGTCCTTTTAAATTCTTTTTCTGTGCATCTTTTCTGAAATCATCCAAATTAATCTTTAACTGATTTTTTACACTATTGCTATTTTTGATCTGATTAGGCAATTATATTTATGGAGGTGCATGGTACAATGGTTAATGTTCTAGGAAATGGACATGGCAACACTAGTTCAAATCCTGGACAAGGCTGTTTGCATTCCACATAGCACTAACATCTTTAGGAAAGGTATAAATCCAACTGTTCTCTCTCCAGCTAAGGGTAAACAGAAGGGCAAACTGGACTTGTGTGGAGGGGTTGGGAAATATAAATATATTAACTATTTATGAAGTTTTAATCATTTCTGGAACATATCTGTTGATATTGAGAATTTAAAACTTGAAGTTTAAATTGTTAAAAAAAAAAGTTTTATCATAGAAAGTTCAGGAATGAAAAAAAAAAAAAAATAATTACAGAAGTTACAGTATCTTCATTTCTGACTAAACACTTCTGGGAAAGTTTGGATGACATGAGGAAAAACAAGTAACTGTTCAGAAAGACCATACCATTACAACAACTACCCAATGAAATGGGATATGTACCCACAATTTGAGGGTAGAATAAAAATGATCATGTCAGAAAACAATGGAGAGCCATCACAATAAATTTGCTCACTTACTATAGAAAGATTGTGTTGCATTAATCTTCCTATAAACGTCCTATAATTGTCTTTACTAATTTAGCTCTGAAACAGATTAAGTTAAAATAAATTTAGTCACCTGTTATAGGCAGATTGTGTTGCACTAATCTTCCTATAAGTCATTCCCTACTCATTTGGCTCTGAACCAGACTAGGTTTTGTAAATACCTGTTTATATGATGGATAACATCACTTCAGCTTTCATCATGCTGAAATTTGCTTAGAGCTACGTCTGGAAATGTGGGTGGCAGAACAGTAATTAGTATAGAAAATAGAACTGGCAAGCAGAGTTCAAATCCTGTGCAAAGCTGTTTGTGTTTCACTTTGCACAAATGCCCTTGCCAAATTCTGGACTTACTTATATAGCTTAGGGAAACACACGCCCAGCACCTCATTTTTTTTCCTTTTCATGTATAGAAATGTCATTCACTGGAAAAGAAAAAAAGTCTTTAAACATTAAACATAGAATTTGTAACCAGATGATTTGAGATATTTCACTCAGGTTGCAAGAACCTTGATGATTAGGCCTGGTCAGGTTGGCCAAAAACCAGTGGATTTTGAGACTGTGCTCTAAGGCTTTATATGTATGGTGGTTGTAATGAGTGGATTATTGGGAATTACAACAAACACATAATAAGGTCACATATATTAATACAGAAAAACAAATAACTCATAATTTCAACAAGTAATATGTGTATTAAAACAAATAGATTACAGTAATCAAAAATACTGATCAAAGTCCTGCAGAATATGCTTTTTTAAAAGTTCATGTAATTAGAGGAAGAAAGTGTTGAGTTACCTCCAATAGATAAAGAAAGGGTAATGTTCTATATATCAGCAGTGACGTAACTTGTAGAGAGAGAAAGATATAGCTTCAGTAATACCTTCAGTTGTAGGCAAATATTTCTGAGTTGAGCGACAAGAAATATTCAGGCATAAGTTTATCTTCTGAACTGTTTTTCAAAAACCTTCACTTTTATAGGATTCCCTAGGCTTGAAATTGGTCTTTTTGAAAAACTTATTTTTCAGGAACACTTCTGATTGGTTGAAAATTATCATTTTTAATATTTCTATTTTCTTGCTTTCTGCCTGTGCTGATCCTATGTGCAGATTGCTTATTTTTGAAATTTTATTTCTGCTTTCAAAGCGTTAACTTCCGGTTCACCACATATGCAAATCTGGCAAGTGGCACTCGGAGAGTATCAGATGAGCTTAGCATATCACAATCCAGTGTGGTTTATCAACTTCACTGCCACAACAAAAGCATCTGGAGCTGCTAAATTATACCTCATGTTATCAAAATATTGCAAAACTTTTGACCCACTCTAGTATATTAGTTGGAAACAGCAAGGGAGTTTATTCTCTTTTCGCCTGTGCTAGACCAGGGAGATTTTTTTTACTGAGGTGGAGCACAACACCTACCGTTAGATACCAGATGCTTTACCCAAGCTATGCTATTCATGCACTGAGTTGGTTAGAACTGGTATCAAATCCAGAACCTTGCAATTCTTAGGTGAATGCTCTACCGACTGAGCTAACCATCCATTTCCAGTAATAAGTAAAGTCATCGGGGTGGTCCAAAGTCGGTATCAGCCAGACAGCGTGGGAATCTATCTCCTTTTCAATAGTGCTAGACCAAGGAGATTGTTTTGGCGTCTGAGGTGGAGTGCCACACCTACCACCAGACCTTACTTTACTGCACAGATCCATGTGCTACTTATATGCTGACTGGGCGCGGGACAGTATCGAACTAGGAACCTTGGGGTTTCTAGTCGGATACTCAACCGAGTTAAACCGATCCTTTCCAGTAATATTCAGTGTTAATTTCCAGACATTTCTCTGACCTCTGAAATGTTGGACATTTCTCTGACCTCTGAAATGTTGGACATTTCTCTAACCTCTGAAATGTTGGACATTTCTCTGACCTCTGAAATTTTGGACATTTCTCTGACCTCTGAAATTGAGCAAAAATAAACAGTGCCAACATTGCTTGTCCTAAGGTATTTATTTTTAAAAATTTTTTTTACAGCATTTAGATTCCTGTATCTGTTGCAGTTCTCATCTGTTCTGCTAGATAAGGCCAAAGTAGAGCATTGGCGCCAATATAAAAACATGGACATGTTATCTGGGTAGATTCTTGAAAGAGCCCCAAAGATGATTATGGATCAGTTAATTGGCTTGCAGAAAAAAAAGTGCTTGTTAGTTTTTGTAGTAGAGACTAAGAGACTAATCTTCCTTTCAGTATTTGTGTATGCAGTAATTTCAATAAATAGTTAAGTAGAAAGTGGCTGTCAGGATTGGATTTTAAACAGATGCATGTGTTAATGAGCACTTAGATAAAAACAAACAAAAAACACATGTATAATGAATTTACTGTTGGAGTAATAGATGTTTTTATATATATATATATATATGTATATATATATATATATATATATATATATATAGTGGACTCTCCTATCTTGAACGATAGATGAGGGTCAGCAGTGAGTGATTTGTTTCCTCCCATGTTGTGCATACTATCAAGAAGACATTTTGTGTTTCCTTGAGTGGGATAGCAGCCCAGTCTTGCTGTGAACTATGAAGCCACACTGACAGATGGAATTTTCTAAAGCAGGAATCAGATGTTTTTGTTTTAAAGTTAGACGGAGCTGATCTCAATGTTTCAGTGTGTGTGTGTCTGAGTACTACTTCAACATTTCTGTTGGAGTAGTATTATTATAGTAATTATCTAAGGGCTCTCAATATTTCATAAAAAGTAGAGCTTTAATAATAATAATAGTAATATGAAAAAATGATGGGTCTACCACAGTTTTTATTGATCTGCTTTCTTCAGGATCCTACATTATATTGGACTAAGTTGAAACTACTATTATTTATCCAATTGAACAAAGATAATCATAAAATACATTTGTTACTGGATAAATAGTAGTAATTTCAACATAGTCCAATATAATGTTGGGTCCTGAAGAGATTGTATCACTTGAAACTCTGGTAGATACATGATTTTCTCATAATATTGTTATCATTAAATATACTACTGGGGTGCAAGTATTTAAATTCTAATGTAATAAAATATTATATTAAATTAGAAAGACTAATGAAACTAAATAAGAATGCAGTTGAAAAGATTTGAAACAGAGGGAGGTATAATCAAAAAATAGAACAAATAAAATTTACTATTCTATCACTCCCGTCTTTCATTGCTAAATTTTCCTAATTTAACTATCTAGTTAAATTAGGAATTAAAGAATGAAATGACAGTTATTCCTTCTTGTTAAAGGATTTCTTTTAGGATATATTAAAGACATTTTTGCTCATATTCATTAAGATAAAACCAGATAATTAGAAATCAAAAATACTAAGCCCATATTTATTAAAATCGATTTTTCGATATCAATATGCAAATTAGGCATCCCGTTCACACTGTAAACCGCTATTATGTTGTATATATAAATGCAATAGCATGTTATTAGTATGTAGGCATGACTAACAGTATTAATAGAACAATGTTTTTAATAATTGAGGTTTAAATGAAAATAAAATCATGGAAAATGTGAATTAAATAACTAAGGGAAATTGTGACTTGAGTAGTAATATAGTTTCGGTTACAGAAAGAAAGACACACAATCTCCATTATAATAAGATTATATTATATATATATATATATATATATATAGTCAAGAATATGTATAAAGTAAATAATTAAATATTGTTTTTTTTTTTTTTTTTTTTTTTTTTTTTTGAAGCATTGGAAAAAAAAAAGCAAAAAATAGATTTAAATTCCTAATTGGGTTCTTGTTAAAAATGACATTAACAATATGTATCAAATTGTGTCTATCTGGTTTCCTGTGTAAGTATATATATATATATATATATATATATATATATATATGATGGACTCTCCCATCGATTTTGACGTATGAGGATCCATCAACTTATATTGTCAATTTTAAAAATTTTTTTTTTTTTACTTGTGTTTGTGCCTCTGGTGGCACTTTAATCCAGTGACTGGCAAACAATCCCGCAGTCATATACATATATATATATATGAAGCGTATATGGCTTAACTGTTATTGCCATAAGGAAATTAACTTGATAAGTCAAGTTAAAATTCTGGAGTGGACGGTTTGCATTTCACTTTGTGCTAATGCCCTTGGAAAAGGCATGAATCCATCCCTTCTTTCCATCTATAAATAAATAAAAAAGGTAGACAAGGATATCTAGCTTTTGTAGGGGTAGCTAATCCAGGAGAAAGAAAAATTAAATTATTTTTTTAGAAATCTTTTTATATATATATATATATATATATATGTATATATATATATATATATAGTCGCGGAGTCGATAAGGACGTCGACCCTGTGGACATTTGTTAAAAAGGAATCGAATGACACAAACCAGGTAAAGGAGGACAAATGAGGAGATTTGGTTAACAAGTAACGGAAATCTTTATTAGCAGAAAATACAGGAGATGAAGGTAGAAAGCTGATAGGTTATTGGTCAGGTCATTGATATCTCAGGCTGAAATGCCATTAATCCATTCCAGCCCCACGCCCCCCATCCCTATTTTTTAAAAAGAAAATTTTAAGAAAATTTGCACTATAAAATTATTGTATAAAAACATTACAGCTCATAATTCATTACATTCTATTTTATTATATCTTCATTTTTCTATAAATGATAATTTTCTTTGTCATAAATTTGGAAACTGAAATGTTTTTAATGAACTGACTAGCATAAGTGTGTCTGAAGCTCACTTGTACCTCAGATTTTAGCTCTCAACACAAAGCAAAAAATAAACAAAAAGTGTGTGCATGTGTGTGGGGGGATATCTGTCTGTAAATAATCCAGCCATTTAATATGAATTAAAACCTAGCCTACCTAGGACAATGGCAAGTTGCAAATACAGTTTTTTAAAGTACTCTCCTTTGGACTTCATACACTTCTCTTTTACTCTTCGAAACATTCTGCAAAGTCTTCTTTACTGATTACAATCAGCTGCCTCATTACATTCTCCTTAATCTCAACCACAGTTTGAAATCCTTCTTTGAATGACGTGTTTAACTTTGAGAAGACACAAGTCAGAGGGAACCAAATCTGAACTGTAGGAGGCTGACAGATCTGCATGATGCAATATCTTGCCAAAAAGCCCTGCATGAGATGAGAAGAAGAACGTGCTGTTGAGATATTCACGATTTGGTTGGATAGTTTTCTGGCAGTCAGAAGAATCCCCAGATCTTCTGAACTTCATACTGTCAGTCAATTTTTTTCTTTTGACTCTAACTCGCATATGTTAAGCATTTGTGTGTGTGTGTGTGTGTGCTTTCGGCTTGCTGAAGACCCCCCAGAATAGCTTTTACTTGATTCCCCCTCCCCCCAAATTTAAAGCATTGGCTCCAAACTTGTATCTGACTTGCACTCATTGATTCATCCCTAAAAGCTGCCTTTAACAATTGAACCGTTTCAATGGACAATTTTAAACAAATTTTGATGCATGTTTACACTGAATGCAATAATCCCACAGTATACTTACTGCCAAGTGTGTAATACCATAAGTGTGTCTGTTTACTAAGTACCAGCAATATAACATCATGTGATCAGTTTAGGCAATATTAAAGGAAGAAACGTAAATATTTAAAAACTTTTTTTTATAAAATCTCGCCAAAAAAAAGAACATAAAGAGTTGTTACAAAGAAAAACAGTTAATTCAAAGATCAAAATATCCAAGTGGGAAAAAATTACCATTATCTTGAAGAATAAGTAAAACAGTCCATTTTCTTTTTACAACATGGTCGATTTCTTTATTGATATTTTTCAACAGAATTCTGTATTCATGGTTCTTTTACTAAAGAAATTCTGCGTAGAAACTTATAAAAATCTTCTGATATAATTATTCAGACTCTTATCTTTATAGAAAAAAATTAAAAATCATTTTTTATCAGTTCATTATTTCAGATTTCATGAAATAAAATAGAGGGGGAGGAGACTTTGTAAAAGAAAATATTTCCCCACACATATTTTAGGAAAAACTTATTTTAAACATAATTTCATCAACAAGTAAATAATTATCAAAATTTCGTAAAAAATTGACTGTTAGTTGATTTTTCATAGAATTTTTAAAAAGGCCAGTTGACATAACTTGTTTTTGGCTATGTTAAATTTCAATTGGTTTAATGATGCAAAAATGTAAACATTGTTTTTTGTTCCTAATATCACTTTACTCAGGACTGCAATTTCCTCTCAAGATATTTAATATGGATGCAAAATTTTTAGACAGACCTTGTGTGTGTGTGTGTGATGAAAAAAAAAATTCTAAAAAGACCTTGGAACAAGAAAAGAAAAACATCATTTATTTTAAAACCTCAAATAGCCGGAAACAATGTTATAATTTGTTTAATGTACAAATGTGTTTTTTTAAAAATTGAGTTAAAAAAAAAAATTTTAATAGCCATCATGAATGAGTAAAACATAAAATTTTCGGCATAAAATAACCCAACAAGTGTTGACATGCCATAAACTCCAAAAAAGAAAGTTAAAATTATACAACTAAAACTAATCTGCTTCTGTTTATAAGTATTGTCTGAGTGTGTCTGCTTAATGTGTGTGTCTTCCCCCCTCTTTAATATATTTTGGTGAGTTTGTATTTGTTAGCAGACAGGTATGTATACCAAATCAACATGAATCTTTATATATGTGTTGGAGGTGCTGGGTGTAATGGCTAGAGTTATAGGAAATACTCATCGACCTGAGTTCAAATCCTGGACAAGGCTGTTTGCATTTCACATAGTGCTAATACCTTTGGGAAAGATATGCATCCAACTACTCTCCCTCTTGCTATGGGTAAATAGTAGGGCTGACTGGGCTCTTTAACCTTGGTAACCAGACTAGGAGAAGGAAAACTCTGAATTCAAACCTGTCAAACTCTGTTTAAGAAATTGACCTTGTGTCACATCCTGCTCATGTGGAGGGGTTGGTAAATATACATATGTGCATTCACAAGCATGTCTGTTTGCATGCAGGTGTGTTTATATGTGGGTGTTTATGAATAAATGTGTATACACACTTGTACCAGTATTTCAGGATGTGTCATTTGTGAGCAGATGTATAAAATATGAGGAAATGGGTGTGTGTTTAAGTTGATATGTTATGAACGGATGTAGATGTTTAGAAAGCTTAGTTTAAGTCTGGCACAAGGCCATGTGATACTTTTCTGAAGTCAGTATTGTCTGTCACAGTCAAAATAATTGAGTACCCAGTGATTTTTAAACTGATTACACTATCAGCTCAGTCAGTAGAGGACTTGCCTTGGAATCGCAAGGTTCCTGGTTTGATACTAGCTCTCGCCAACTCAGCGTATGAGTAGCATAGGGATCTGTGCGGTAAAGTGAGGAGCTGGTGGTAGGTGTGGCACTCTACCTCAGATGAAAAAAGAATCTCCTAGGTTTAGTGCTAGTGAAAAGGAGATAGACTCCCTTGGTGTCTGGCTGATACTAACATTAAGCTATCCTGTAGACTATACTTTTTTTTATACCATAGAATACAGATATGATCTTAATCAATACCATACAACATGATCCCCAATGATACCAACACATTTTTAAAACCAATTACTACAAAAGTATAAATATAAATACACAACATATATTAATTCCTCAAATTGAATATATATATATATTC
This sequence comes from Doryteuthis pealeii, assembly GCA_023376005.1. Lineage (NCBI taxonomy): Eukaryota > Metazoa > Mollusca > Cephalopoda > Myopsida > Loliginidae > Doryteuthis > Doryteuthis pealeii. Next base: position 34,677,850 of record CM042144.1, read on the forward strand.
TTTCTTTGTCGGGAGAGAGCTATCTGGAAATATTGAAGAAGGCAAATATTGTAGCTGAAAAGAAATTCCTATTAAACTCCACATAAAAATTGACTTTGTGCAGAGAGCTTGGTTGAATAAATAAAGGTTTCATCAGATAATAATTTGAAAATTCTTTTTGTTACCAACTTTTAAAGTCTCCTAATTATCTTGCCATAGCAACCCCATAAACAGTTACGATATTATCAGATATTTTTCCTAAAAATTTTGTCCAGTCAGCAGGACTTAAAAATGGTGACTGTATCTTGTGTAAGATACCACCTACCAAATGGAATATCCTAGGTATGACACTAAACTGCATCTGGTAGTAAGGCTCCAGTTTTGAAGATCTGGTGAGTGTGGAATAACTATCATTACCATTACACACTGGTCCATTTTATCCCAAAATGGTAGCATGTTCGATTCTATGTGTAAAATAGACCTGTTTGTAAATTATTTGTATTAGATAGGAAGACATGATATCATAATTGTCCACAAAACTTAAGAAACTACACAATAAATATAAACATACAATGTACACAATTCCCTAACCTCTAGGCAGAGAATAAACCCAGACTGTTGTCATGCTATCAAAATCGATCAATTGATCCTAAAATTTTCTAAATCTGAGGAAGCTTTACAGACAAAATGTACAAATATATTAACACTCCACCATATTGGATTTCTCTTCCAGTGACAAACTCTGTTATGATATGTATAAAAAATGAATTAGTGGCTGTAGGTAAGATGATATGCTTATGGGGGTGGGATTTCTATTAATTTTTCCTGTGCTTGTGATAGTGATTCTCAAAGGGTTGACACTTGGCTCCCAGGAGAATTTTAACCATATGTATAAATCATGAATATAGTGGCAAAAAATGTTATTAGATGATAATTCAAATGGGAGAAGAATTGAGAAAAGTTGGAATCAGAAATGGAGGAATGTGACCTGGGACTCGGAACTAATACTCTACACACATGCACGCACACAGCCCTGTTTAGCTTTAAATCTTCTATATATTAATACTTGTGTTCCTTATTTGTATGATCATTATCATCTTGCAACACCCTCTACTTGAAAATGAAATCATCTAAAATGAAATGCAGAAATGTAAATCCTTATTATCTGGTGTTATCTGCCGAATTCTTATTTCTTATGAGTGTTGTCACCTTAGCTAAATAATGGACCATTCCGTTTTTATTATAAAGAAAGGGAAGAAAAAGGACATGCTACACAGAAAAAATAAGAAAGAAAAAGAGTAGGGGAAAGATAGGAGTGAGTGCATGGAAGCGATAATGCTAATCTGTTTCACTCAAACATAATGAAAATATGAAAAGAATGAAAGAAAAAAAAGTTTGAGAGAGTTAAATCAAGATTATTATACTTTTTACATATTGAACTATTTGATAATAGGCCTTAAGTTAGTTAGTTGTCAGGGTGGCCTGAAGTTGGTATCAGCCAATCAGCGAGGGGGTCTATCCTCTTTTCACTTGCGCTAGACCAAGGAGATTGTTTTTGCATCTGAGGAGTGCCACACCTACCATCAGCTCCTTACTTTACCACACAGATCCCTGTGCTACTCATATGCTGAGTAGGCGAGGCTCGGTATCAAACTAGGAACTTGTGGTTTTCTAGCCGAACGCTCAGCTGACTGAGCTAACCCGGCCCTATGTTGTAATAATTAAATTTCTCACATGTTCGATGTTAAGACATCCATCCTCTCAGCAGAGCTTAGAACACAATGACTATATCTGATATAAAGTAGTAAGACTCCCCCCCAAAAAAAACGCAATGTCTTGGGTATGACACTAGACTCCATCTGGTATTGAGGCTCCTGTTTTGGTGATGTAGAAAGTATGGAGTACTCCTTCATTGCCATTACTATCATGTCCACTTTGCAATTTATATGCATGCAATTTTTTTTTTAAGTCAGAGAACTGAGTGTTCATGTATGTGTGAGTATTCTGAGGATATGTTTATTTGTTTTGTTGTATAAAAGCAGATTTATTTGTATAAGATATAAGTTATTGATAAATTATTATTTATGTTGGTTGGTTGATTTTATGACATGTCAACCCTTGTTGGGCTATTATTTTTTTTTTATTGTTTATTTTATACTTAGTCACTATATCAATCTTTTAAAGAGCCAATGTAATAATAAAGTTAATCATTTTACCCATTATTTCAAATAGATCTATTTGACCCTTAAATGGGACCCTAATAGATACTACCATTTCAGGTCAGTTTGGATCTGGGAGTAATGGCAATGAAGATGTGACTCTACATTCCTCAGAGGTCCTGAACTGGAGCATCATCACTGGATGCAGTTTAGTATCACACCTGTGATTATTTAGTCAGGTATAAAGCTACAATAATCAAGTAGCTAATAATGAATAAATTAATAGGTAATTGTTTGTAAATTTAGCTTACTAAATTTATGGTCAATAACTTTTTTTATAGAACTGCAGAATGACTGCATTGTTAGAAAAATGATTTGGTAAACTTTGAGATTTAATTGGGTCCATTTACATTCATTTTGCATTAATATCCTTGGGAAAGGCGAATACTTTTCTCCCTCTAGCTATGGATAAATAGCAAGGAAGACTGTTCTCTTGCCTTGGTTGGCAACCATTTTAAGAAAATGATAACTATGGCTTCTCTTGCCTTGGTTGGCAACCATTTTAAGAAAATGATAACTATGGCTTCTCTAGCCTTGGTTGGCAACCATTCTCTGAGAGGACAACTCTGGATTCTTTAGCCTTGATTGGCAACCATTCTAAGAGAATGACAACTCTGGATTCTTTAGCCTTGATTGGCAACCATTCTAAGAGAATGACAACTCTGGATTCTTTAACCTTGGTTGGCAACCATTCTCTGAGAGGACAACTCTGAATTCTTTAGCTTCATTTGGCAACCATTCTAAAAGATTGTTGGCTGGTGGTTTTTAATGGCATATCAACCCATCTGGGGTTATTTCAATCCAAGAGGTGAGAAAATAATATATATTATGTTTCTTTAGTTACACTTTTATGGTTAATGGTTTTAACAATGTGTTAGCATCATTGGGGATCATGTTGAGGAATTAGTTTTGTATGGTATTGATCAGGTTTATGTTCTATGGTATAATTTTATTTCTCTCAAAAAGGACAGAAAGTCATTTATGCTGACTTTTTCAAATAGATCTTTCATATTATTTGCATTAAAAAAAAAAAATCGTTTCTGATGTGAGCAAAAATCACACATTCTATGAGTAAGTATTTAACAGTGCAAGGTGTTTGACATGTTTCAAACTGTGGTTGTTCTTCTTGTTTGAGTATAAAGGAGTGTGTAAGTCTTGTCTGGTCCGTCTAAGAGAAGGACAACTCTAAATCAAAAACCAGGTCAATGAACCTCTATGAAACCTCCTTTCCTTAGAAACTGTGACAGCATCATTGGGGGGGGGGATTACAGGAGTCTGGAGGAATAAGCAGACTCTTTTTCTGAAAAATCTTGATAGGCAGATGTTGGCATATTTTATATAGATTCATCATTCATTCATACCCAAGAATTATTTTACATTTTACAAGCACAAATGTTCTGAAAGCTATTTAGATTTCTGTTTGTAAGGACAAACGTACCTTGCATTTTTCTAACATAACTGGACTGTTTTGGTATCAACTGGACAGCTTGGGAGTCTATCTCCTTTTTGCTAGTGCTAGACCAGGGAGATGTTTTTTGCTGACATGGAGTGCCACACCTACTGTCAGCTCCTCACTTTTTCTGCACAGATCAGATTACCCAATCTGTGTTACTTATACACTGAGTTGGTGGGGACTGATATCAAACTAGGAACCTTGCAATTCCTATTCGGTTGCTCTACCGACTGAGCTAAACTGACCCCTAACATAGTTAAATAAAAAAAATAAAATAATAATAATAATAATTAAAAAAAAAATCATTTTCAAAAGCCATGACACCCACGTATTTATGTCTGTATGTATGCAAATGTTTTTCTTTGAATTCTTTCCAGAAATATAAAAGACAGTTTCAGTTCTGCCTCATTTAGTCACATCGCCATTGAGCATAGTTCCACCCGAGCTCGAGGCCCAACCTCTCTCCACATCACCGTTTTCTGCAAGGCGCTTGGTTATCATTGTACGATAAGTGGGTTTATTAGTGTTTGTACAGCAATAAACATCAACTGATACTAACTTTGCATTATGGGTTTTAATATAAATGTAGATATGAATATGAAATGCTTTGCTTGGCTTCAATAACTGTGTGATTGTTAGAATGTAAAGGGTAGCTTGGTGAGAGAGAGAAGGAGGATAGAAAGAAAAATGTATAAGTTATTTGAAATGGGATTTTTGTTTTTCTTTCTTTTTTTCCTATGTTGTTATGCCAGGCACAAGAGGAAGTATGACTGGATTCACTCAAAAATTTTCACTCCTTTTCTGAATTTCTTTTTTTACTCATGTCAGTTAAGAGTCAATGATTTTCTGCTATTCTTTACAGTGAGGTTAAATATATCAAACATACATCTGATATATGTAATATATGTAATTTTTCTTTTGCTCTTTCTAGTCCAGGTTAAAATCACAGTAAGGTGTGGGGGATTAAAAGATACGAAAGTAGAAATAAAATTAAATAAGATAAAAATAAAATAAAAGCAACAAACTCCTATAAGGCCTTTCACCAGAAATACCATCTGCGCATGCCTGACAAAAGGGACTGACTCCCTTCCCCCAAAATAATACATCGGGCATTTGAACCTCGGCCGCAACTGAGTGTAGTTTGTTTTCCCAACTAGGGCCATGTGTCCTCGCTACAAATGACTATGCACTGTTCAATAAAGCCTAAGTCATAAAGCCACCTTCTGCCTTTGTCTCTTTCCTTTCTCATTCTTTGAATGCCTTCCATTTCAGCTCACCAGCCTAGAAGAACTAAGAACCAAGCTTTTATATGGGGCTAGGATACCAGCACCAAGCAAACTTAAACTAGCCCCATAAAGGTTACCTTGAAGTCAAACTTTTTTAGACCTTATGTTTCTACTGCAGAAGTTTAAGTAATTGGACCAATGCCTGGGCCAAAGCCTGGCCTGTTTACCAAAACTTAAAACAAAAACTTATACAAATAAATGTTGATGTTACTGTAAATACTCAAGTAGAGGCATGTAGTGTAATGGTTATCTTCATAAGAAAAGGGACTTAGCGACTCAAGTTCAAATCCTGAATGCAGCTGAACATTTGATATTGTTAAATCTAATATCGAGGCAATGTTGAAATTAAAGTTATGATGAGTTTTGGATATGCATTGGAATAGACAAGTGTTGGGGTTTCCTAATTTTTTGTTGCGTTTGGAATATCCAAGTAACCACAGTAGGTCACATCAAGGTCTAGACTACATTGTTTATTTACTGCATTGATTTTTTGTTGAATTACAGTAGATTTGAAAATATGAATAAGAGTTTTATGTCTTTGGATGTTGAAAAAATATCTTTGTAGGCTAGCATAAAGTTAGGGGTCATCCATTACATGAAACATATGATAAAGACACCTATCTGTGGTTAGAGAATAGGGGTCATTGATTACTCGAATATATACGGTATATAAATATATACCCTTGAGAAAGGTATTCATACAACTATTCTCACTCCAGCTATGGGTAATTAGTATAGCAGACTGGACTCTTTAACTTTGGCATGGTGACTGCTCTAGGAAAATTCAAACCTGTTAAACTCTGCTTATTCATCTTATTTTATCATAATATAATGTCTAGTAAATTACTACTGAATAGTGAGTTTGATTTTTACTAGGTGCTGTATACCTGTGACCTTGTATCAAATTTAAGCTACACATACTTTTAACCTGTCATGAATATTACATTACACTGTATCTAATGGTGAGGTTCCAATTCTAGATTTCTGGGGAGTGTGGATTATGCTTTCATCGCCATTACTTCCAGGTCCACTCTGACCCAGAGGGGTTGTACTTGTTAGGGTCCTATCTATGGGTTAAATATAAAAATGTATTTTAAAAAAATTGAATGCCCAATGAGAATAAATAAAACAATGTATTTGGCATAAAATAACTAAACAAGGGTTGACATGCCATAAAATCAACTAACCAGCTATAATACTTTTGAGCATTATTAATGAGTTTGATTCTCACTGGATGCCAATACTTCTGGTGTTCTGGGTATGGCACTCAGTTGCATCTGGTGTTGAGGTGAGCTGGTGCCAAAGAGGAAGAAATCTTATCTTCAATTTTGCTGCTAAAGTTTGCTGGCCTGTGATTGGTTGATTTGAAGAGATGCTTGTAGACCAAGGATGAGAACCCACCATCCTTAAATATATTTCTCTAATATTTTTCGTTTATAATGCTATTGTTTTTTTTTGTTTTTTGTGGTTTTTCTATCTATTTAGATAGTAAAGATTTTGATAAAACAAAATCTTTTTTTCTTTCTTATTGTTTGTAAATTTTGTATTTATCATACAAACTAATTTTGAACTCTCTAAAATGGAGTATTTTCATTTTATTTTTGGACTATAGTCTCCATCTTTCTTGAACGTTTCTGTTGAAATCGAATGATTACATAAACTAAAAAAAAATTTTAAATTCAAACCACTTCAACTATTTTTACTGATTTTATTTTTCAGTTTACAAATCCCCAAACTTTGAAGCCCTGGGCTTTAACCTGATCAAAGATAAAATGATATCAATGGGTTACCCAGAAGCAATTCAAGATTTCGATTATGACCACACATTCCCAATTAGGTAAGTGATTTCTATCCGTAAGTTCCACTTTTATCTTAAAAAAACAAACAAAAAACAATTTCATAAGTTCAGTCTTTGCTTTTAGCCAAACTGTCACCCATTCTTCTTTTGGTACTAAAACTCCAATCTTGGTTATTTCTAACAAAAAACATCCCAACTATTATAAACCTGATGGACCTGTTTCAAACTTAAGACTTGGCATTTGCCACAAAATTTATACATGTATAAATGGAAAAATAAAAAATGTTAAATGTTAAAAATTCCAGTGCTACCTTGACTTATGAGTGCCCTAACTTACAAGTTTTTTGAGTTACAAACTGTCATTTGGTTGGGGTTTTTCTTTTTTAGACAAAATTTCAGGTACAAGCAAAATTTAGGTGTGACACTAAACTACATTTGATGGTGAGGCTCCAATTCTGTTAGGTTACATCTATTGGACAAATAGGTCTATCTAAAAATAATTTGTATTTGACAGGAATACATAATGCCATATAACTGTAAATTATTTGTATTAAGAATAATTACTTAAAGCTATAATTGTTTACTAAGGATTATGATTAGTTACTTTAAACCATTTGTGTGCAAAGAAATGACTATTATCAAATAGAAATACATACTTAAAACCATATTAGTGTTAAATAGGAATTTAAAGTAGGCAGAGTGACCTATTGTCAGTATCAGCCAGACAGTAAGGAAGTCTATCCTCTTTTCACTAGTGCTAGACCAGCATCTGAGGTGGAGCACCACACCTATCATCAGCTCCTCACTTTACCGCTCTGTAGCTATGCTACTCATACACTGAGTTGGTGAGGGCTGGTATCAAACACAGAACTTTGTGGTTCTGAGGCAGATGCTCTACCAACTTAGCTGAACTAGCACTTCTTGAAACCATATAACTGTGCAAACAAATGAATATTATCAAATATGAATAATTATTTGAAACTATATAATTATTTGTATTAAATAGGAATACTTGAAATCATCAATGTGTGTAAATTATTTGTATTAAATAGGAATACTTAATATGATATATCTGCATGCAAAAAAAAAAAAAAATTTTTTAATACACTTACACAAAAAAATGTAAATATAAATATACAATGAATGCAATTCCTCAACACATAAAATAACCCTAGACTGGTTATCATGCTATTAAAAACAATCAATCATTTGATTGCATTTTAGAATCAGGATTTAATTTTGGTCTATATTTCTTTTTGAAGCAAATGACCAGATATTCGAACATCTAGTTAATGACAGGAAAAGTGGATTTCTGTTTTACATTATCAAGATTTTTAATACATAATCAACAAACTTTTTTTTTCTCTAACTCTGTTGTGATTGTCTGTCTCTGTTGGATAGACTAGGGCCCAAAAGGGTTATCTTACCTTACCACGAGTGTTTCGCCACTGGGGGACACTACTAGCTGGGTATTTAAACAGCAACCTGGGAATATCTCTCTCTTTTTTTTTTTTTGGTCTAGCATCCACAAAAGATGGACTAGATGCATGGTGTCTCTGTCCATTAAGTTGACGGCTTTGGGCCCCAACTATCACTAAGTGACTTTCATATTCTTTATGAACTCTTTCGTACTTCCAAAGGACTTTAGTCCTATCTGTCTTGTATTTCATCATGTATGTCATGTCCACATGCTCAGTTAAAAAGTCTGTATAGTTGTTATACTTCTATGTTCGGATTTATTTATGTATATATTTGCCTATGTTGGAAGGTTACTCTGAGCCTTCTAAAGTATTATTAACCACACATTTCATTCTTATAGAACATTTGCACAGGTTTGATGTTAAATATTTTTGTTATCTACAGTTTTTAATCACCATGGGAAAATGAAAGATCTCTCAGCCACAGCTTCTTCTCTTGGCATGTCAGAGGGTTAGGGTAATAAAAAGAAAATTTGGTTATTTGAGAAACTTATATATAATAATCATAAACTAGAACTTTCATTTTAAATAAATAAGGATTATGTAGGAGACATAATCTTCCTCTCATAAATGTATCTATAGAATTCGAATGATTTTAAAGAGTTTAGTCTGGTTCAAGGATGAGGAAGCACTGAATAAAAATACACTTTGGCATGTACCAAAGAATCTTAACTTCATTCTACATTTTCATTTTGTATGTATTTATCAACCTCTCCGCATGACTTCCAATTTGATAAGAAAAAGAGAACAAAATTATCCATGGTGGAAAATACAGAACATAGCCTGAAATTTGGCTATTTTGTTATATAGCCCTTATAAAACATCGGGTATATAATAGAGAGAGACAGATTAGAGATCATAGGTAGTCTTACTTGATAACTTCTGCTAACTTGTCTAGGTCGGCCACCATGTTCTTCGGTTG